>OZ007571.1:54860310-55460310 GCA_963931925.1 Onchidella celtica
ACAAACTGCCCATGCCTGTATGTCATCAAATCAAAGACGAAACAACGCAGCCTTTGTTCTTGTTTGTCGCAACATTACTGTTTGTACAACTGAGAAATTCGACGTTAAAAGTCTGCGGCGTTGGCATTTTGATAAAGAGTTAGAATTAATCGGAACTGTGAAACAGCTTCATAAGTGGCACTGCGCAGCTTAAACAAGACGCCAACTTGTGCATTTGTTATGCCTCTTCTACTTACTAAAAAACATGTCCGGTTTTTCGGAAGATGGAGATAGAACAAACTAGAACATGGGTACAGTTACATCGCCAATTTATGTAGGATTTCTTTCACTGATTTGTTTCTTCCTGATTTTTGTTTTTCTGGGACGAGGGGTGTTGATTGGTGGACGGTCCGTGACCTACGGCCCTTTCTTGTCGATCGTCTTAACTGTAATTATCGTGGTCAGGTATAATCTGAATTTTTGTTGTTAAATTTATGTTTTGAAAATGTCTTTCTAGTTTATCTGTCTGTTTAAAACTAGACAGAAAGGAGGAGAGAGCGTCAGCGAGAGAGACAGACAGACAGAAAAGACCGAAAGAGACAGAGAGACAAGAGAGAGAGAGACAGGGAGAGAGAGAAAATAGATTCAAAACTAGATAGAAAGAGGGAGAGAGAGAGAGAGAGAGAGAGACCGAGGGAGGGGCAGAAACAGGGAGACAGGAACGCAGAGAGAGGAACAAAGAGAGAGAGAGAGGAATTAACTAAGATAGCGAGAGACAGAGCGACAGAGAGAAACAGAGAATAGACATGAAACAGCAAGCAGATATTCAAATACCACCCTCCCCCCCCCCCTCCCAACCCCCTCCTTTTTGCAGAAAAATTGAAAACCCTCTGTCTTTTGGCCTTCATCTTTAGTATGAACATAAAACCTACCTTAGTGCTGACCTTTGAAATTGAACACGAAAATTATTTCACGGTTCAATGTTCCATTATTTCTAGTACTGAAGTCATCCAATACTCACGTACGTACTGTCGTTTTATGGAAAAAATGCCGTGTACGCCATAGTCCGCATTTTACAAGAAATAGATATTACTGAGTCCCGCTCTCCGCTCTATTGTTTGTTCAATTTCTATTCTGTGGTGATCAAAAGAGCCTATGAGAGAGAGATGGGGGGGGGGGGGGGAAGAGCGAGAGAGAGAGAGAGAGAAAGATAGTGTGTGTGAGAAGGAGAGAGAGGGGAAGGGAGAGAATCAGACAGACAGGCAGACAGACAAAGACAGAGCTATTGAGCGCGTGTGTGAGAGACGGGGGGAGGGAGGGAGAGAGGGGGGGGGGGAGAAGAGAGAAAGACAGATGATGTTAAAACGCGAATTTGACCTAGATTGGCATGTACGTTCTTTTCTCGTAAAAACGGCAGAGTACACAGGTGTACACACGCACACGCGTTCACCCCCGCTTTTTGGGAGAGTCATTGACTTTCCTCTTCGAGCTTACCATCTTGGGTCAACTTAAGTACTGGCATCACGCAGAGAGAGAAAATTACCTCTCCAATTCCCGTAGACTTTCTTAACTAGTTAAACTTCCAATCAATGTACAATCACGCCCTCTCGAGCCATTACAATAGAAACAATGCCATTAGGTTTCGAACAGTAACCAGTTTAAGAATTTTTGGAACAGAGTGGCAAATTCAATAAAAGTCACAGTTAAATCATATTATTTTCTTAATCTCATGAATTATGCTCACGCTAAACATAAATGCATATGTCATTATACCGTTGGGTATTTGCCACATTGTTATCTGTGCATTTTTGCATTTTTGACGTTTTCGAGAAAACGAGGATTGAAAACATTACGTCACAAACACACATATCGAGAAGTTTTCTACGGTAGGAATGACACTTATACAAAATGAAATTCGAAGTGAGAGAACCACTTTCGTGACAATTAAACCTCAAAATCGACAAAATGTCCCGTACAACAGTATTATGGGAAATACCCCTCTATATATTGTAGTGCGTATGTCAGGGTTTATTTGCGTATCAGTGGGTGAGAATGAGCGAGTGTGTATCACTGTGTGAGAAGGTTTTTATGAATTGTCACCTCTATGCCAAGGAAATGGAACTCTTTGAGTCTAAGCAAAGTAGCGTCATTCAAGAACTCAGGAATGATGGAATAAGGAAGGCAAAAAGGGGTAGGAGTGAAGGGGGGGGGTCGGGAGGGGGTGGGGGGGGGCAAAAAATGATATTAAACCTCTTTCCTGTGTGGCATTTCACCAGCTGGAGATGTCAACAGTGGGTGGTGGAGGGCCAGAGGTTATGTCACCGAGTTGTCCTTCCAACACACCTATTCATTCCCACCCTCATATTGCCTCGGGTTCCCCTTTTTGCTTCGTTCCTTCCTTCTTTCCTTTCTTCCTTCTTTCTTTCTTTCTTTTCTTCCCTCCTTTGTTTCTTCCTTCCTCCCTTCCTTTCTCCCTTCTTCTCTTCCTTTCTTCCTTCCTTCTTTTTATCAGTCCTTTCTTTCTTCCTTCCTTCCGTCCTTCCTTCCTTCGTTCCTCTCTTCCTTCCCTTCTTCCTTTCTTATTTTCTTCCTTCCTTCTTTTTATCGGTCCTTCCTTTCTTCCCTCCTTCGTCCTTCTTTCCTTCCATCCTTCCTTCCTTCCTTTCTTCCTTCCTTCTTCCTTTTTTTTCTTCCTTCCCTTTCTTCTTTTCTTTCTTATTTCCTTCTTCCTTCTCAGCTTCCTTTCTTGCAGCGATTTGTATATACTTTGTTTGCGGCGCGAACAAAATGCAGGGATGGATGGATGAATGGATGTGGGAATGGATGGATGGTGGGATGGATGGATGGATGGGGGATGGATGGATGGATGGATGGGGGAATGGATGGATGGATGGATAGATGGATGGATGGATGGATGGGGGATGGATGGATGGATGGATGGATGGATGGATGGATGGATGGATGGACGGATGGATGGATGGATGGATGGATGGATGAATGGATGGGTGGATGGATGATGGATGGATGGATGGATGGATGGATGGATGGATGAATGGATGGGTGGATGGATGGATGGATGGTTGGATGGATGGATGGATGGATGGGGGATGGATGGATGGATGGATGGGGGATGGATGGATAAATGGATGGATGGATGGATGGATAGATGGATGGATGGATGGATGGATGGACGGACGGACAGATGGATGGATGGATGGTGGATGGATGGATGGATGGATGGATGGATGGATGGATGGATGGATGTGTCACGAGCGAGTGAGCGGGGGTCAATGAGTGCGGGGAAGGGAATTGAAGCATGCATGTTGTGAGTGAAGTTGAGGTGTAGTAGAGGCAAAATCTGAATAGTCAGATCACTGCAGGTTAAGAAGTCCAAGGGGACAGACGTGAGAGAGCAGTCGGGAGAGTGTACGCTTTCCAGTGATGACTGGTATGTTGAACTATGATTGATAATTATGATGATTGATGTACTATATTCTCCAATGACCATGATGTAAATAAGTTATATGTGAGGAATGTGAAAGTCATTGATTACTGTGTATAGAGATGTGCGCAATGAGCGATAGATGTACGTTCGGATCATGGATTCGTAGCGAGTCTGAGTGCTGTGTGGTGCGGTGGAGGTGTGTTACCGTAAGAGGTGTGGTGAGTGAAAGGTGGGCTATTGTGTGTACGCTTGACGGTTCGTAATGAGTGGTGAAGTGGATAGTAATTGTATGGTGTTATAGAAATGTAATGTTATTCTTATAGGTGCCGGGGTCGGGCAGAGAAGCCACCCGCGGTGAGCGGACTTGTGCCGGGGTTGGGCCGAAGGCTACCCACAGGCCTGCCTGAGTGAGGCTGTCGCGCAGGACAGCGGGAGCACATGAGTCGTGGCAGTCTGGCCACAGACAGGGACGTTGTTATTGTCCTTGCTATTAAGATGTTACTGTGCTATTGAGGTACTAATGTGCTACTGAAATATTAATGTGCTATTAAGACATCGAGGGGAGATTGAGATACGGAGATTAGGTTGAGCAGGAGCCAATAAGAGAGGCCAGCAAGTAATATATATATGGATGTGAGGCTGAGGCCAGAGCATAGTTAGGAAGTAACTATCGGGTTGTGGACCCGGAGAAGAATGAATGTGGGGAATAATGACCATTGAATGGTATTTGAATTGAGTTAATGTAATGTATGTAATTGCACAGATATCTTATTTTTATATATAATAAATGTGTGAGTCTGTTTGGTTGTTCTGTTAAGTGTTATACTTGTTCGTTCGTGATTGTTGTCCTGTCATAATTATTACATCTCCCAGTCTGGGATTTGTGACAGGATGGATGAATGGATGGGTGGATGGATGGATGGATGGATGGATGGATGGATGGATGGATGGTTGGATGGATGGATGGATGGATGGATGGATGGATGGGGGGCTGGATAGATGGATGGATGGATGGGGGATGGATGGGTGGATGGATGGATGGATGGATCGATGGATGGATGGATGGATGGATGGATGGATGGATGGATGGATGGATGGACGGACGGACAGATGGATGGATGGATGGATGGATTGTTGAAAATTATATATATATCACCATTACGTATTATTATTGATCTGAGAGGGACAACTCAAGATTTGCTTGGATTTTATGTCTTTATTTCTTGGTTGTTTTTCTTTGATTAGTAAGCGTTTCCCCGCAATATGAGTGACGTATTGGTCACATGTCTTTGTCGTCATGATTTCGGAGCTACGAAGATGGTGGCCACGGGGAAAATGTGGAATAAAGTTTTTGTTTGCATTGACTCGTTTTGGAATGCTTTTCCTGCATGTTGAAATCCTGACTTGTAGACCAACTAGTTCAGAAAAGTTTAAATGGTGCCGAAACCCGGGAGACATGTAAGTTGGGGATCCAAAAGAGATCCAGACAAGAATACAGACCAGAGACATCGAAGAGAGCAGAGTGGAATGCTTTGCTGCTTTGTTTTGGCTTAAATTGTCTCGTCCAGAACCTTGAATTGAATTGACTTTATGAACATTTGAGATTAGAAATGTAGATCTAGAATCCTGATTCAGTGAGTGGTGAAACCTGAACACTGAAATGGAAACGGCAAAAAGAGCCAGAGCTTCATCAAAGAGCTTACAAGAAGCAAATTATTCAGAAAGGGGAAATTGCGGAGGATGCAACCCTCACAGTTACAGAAGTAAGATTTGCTATCGAACAGTTTGAGACACGTTTACAGGCACATGACAAGTGCCAAGCTCATGTAGAATCCTTGATTGAAGAAGAAGCAGATTTAGAAACAGATATTGACAATGCAGCAGCATATAGAGATGAAAAGTGCCTAGCATTAGTATAGGCCAAGAAACTGTTAGAATCATTAGATCTAGAGAAACGAAGTGTTGTTGAAGATGACGGAACTGGGAGACCCAGAGGAACAGCGCAGTCACAGACGAGGCTGCCCAAGCTGGAAATTCTAAAATTTTCAGGAGAGTATACTAATTTTCAGACTTTCTGGGATCACTTTAAGGCCGTCGTAGATTCCAACAGTGGCCTTGCTGCAGTGAATAAATTCACTTATCTGCAATCTCTGCTAATCGGGGATGCAGCAACGTCAATCAAAGGACTTGCCCTGACGGAAGACAACTACGAAACAGCTAAAAGAATCATCGAGGAGAGGTTTGGAAGGAAAGAAAGGATCATTTTTGGTCACATACAGAGTCTACTCAATGTCAACTTTTCCAAGGGCAACTCATCGTCGAATCTTTGGAGGCTCCATGATACAATCCAAACCAACGTCAGAAGTCTAGAGAACCTGGGGGTGGGTGGCGACACATACGGAGTCATCTTGACGCCACTTATCCTGCACCAACTGCCACAACCCATTCGTCTGGAATGGGCACGTACCGGAGAAGGGCATGAGGCAGACCTGACATTTCTACTTGCCTTTCTGGAGTCTGAGATTAGACGGAGAGAAAGGTCTCAGACATTTGACAGCGTTGCATCATCAAAAGTGGAATCCGGTCCCTCCCAAACACCAAGAAGATACACGGCAGCACCAAGAGGAGGACCTGTGCATTCTGTGAGGGAGGACACTTTTCTGACAAATGTTACCAGATCAGTGGGTTAAACTTCGAGTCCAGGAAAGAAAAAGTGAAAAAATTAGGACTGTGTTTTCGTTGCTTAGGAAGGCATCTTGCTAACACTTGTAAGAAAACCTGTTACTTTTGTAAAGGGAGGCATCATGCTGTTTTGTGTCAAAGAGGCACTTTAGACATTAAGACAGAGCCAAAGAAAAATGATGCATCACCTGTGTTGCAGACCACTGTCGGACAGGACAATGGCATGTCGCACCTTGGAATTTCGTATACAAATTCAAAAACTTTGAAGACAGTCATGCAGGTTGTGAAGACAAAAATAAATGGCGAAGATGTCAATGTCATGTTCGACAGTGGAGCTGATCGGTCATTCGTGACCAAATCTTGTGCAGAAAAGCTGAGGAGAAAATGAGAGAGATCTTTGAGTTGAAAGTGAATGAGAGAACAGTGAGACTGATTGGCATGGATGTTTTGTGTGGTTCAATGTATAGATCTTGTGTTCCGCATGATATTTTGCATAACTTTACTGACATTCCTTTTCAGGAAAATTACGGTACAGGTAGATCTGTCAAAATCGACATTTTGATTGGTCTAGAATGTTACTGGTCCTTAATGAAAAACAGCTGTGTAAGGTCTGCAGGGGGCTTGGTTGCCCAAGAGACCAGTTTTGGGTGGATGCTTTCTGGGGTTTGGCATGGTGACAAAGGCAGGTCCAGATCTGGGAAGGTCAATGATCAAGGCATGAGCAACCCCTCGAGGACTTTACTTTGTCAAACTGAAATGTTAGAGACAGAAGTTAGAAGAATTTGGGAGTTGGACTCAATTGGAATAGGTCCTGAGGAACCAACGGATGACAAGATGTTGGACACTTTCAACAAAGAGATCACATGGGATGGTGAGAGATACACAGTGAAATTACCCTGGAAGGACACCTGTTGTAAGGAAACTCTGACGGACAACAAAGCACAAGCCCTTGGCAGACTGAACGGCTTATCGAAGAGATTAAAGAGGAATCCTGACATGAAGACTCGTTACGATGCGGTGTTGGAAAATTTAGAGAAAAATGGAATCATTTCAGAGGTTCAGAAGCGGGATGAGGAAACACAGAATCCGACCTTCTATCTCCCTCATAGGCCTGTCATTAGAGAGGCAAGCACCTCAACCAAAGTGAGGCCTGTCTTTGACGCTTCCTGTAAGGGTGAGAATGGGGTTTCTGTAAATGTCTGTATGGATCCAGGTCCGAACTTGATCCCTAATCTGGTACAGGTCCTGCTGAGATTTAGACGATGGACATATGGACTTACAGCTGACATCACTAAAGCGTTCTTGCAGATCAAGTTGGATGAATGTGATCGAGACACACAAAGATTCCTCTGGGATGTGAATGACCAAATCAGAACAATGAGATTTGAAAGAGTCATCTTTGGAAATTCAAGTAGTCCTTTTCTCTTACATGCTACACTGAAGTTTCATTTGTCGAGGTTTGAAAAGACAAGGACAGTTGAGGAACTGACCAAGAACCTTTACGTTGATGACTGGTTAAGTGGAGCTGACACGAAAGAAGAGATTATGAACATGATGTCAGAGGCAACATGCATCATGAAGGAAGGAGGGTTTCCACTTGCCAAACGGACATCAAATTGTAACACAAAGGACTCACTGAGTAAATCCTTCAATGAACGCCAGGAAGTGTTGTCTACAAAGGTTCTGGGAATATCATGGATTACTGATGAAGACAGTTTCTGTTTTGAAACCTTCCAAATAGAACAACCAGTTTTGTTCACCAAAAGAAAATTGCTTGGTCTGATAGCCAGAATGTTTGACCCTATTGGATTTGCCACCCCTTTCACCATCACTCTTAAAATTCTATTTCAGGATCTATGGAAAAGAGGCTACAATTGGGATGACATTTTACCTACTGAATATCAGGAGCAACTAAGGAAGTGGATTGATGGTCTGACGGAGATTCGAAGTTGGAAGATACCTCGACGTATCACGGAGATAGCATGGAATGCCATCGAAAAACAGGAATTGATTGTCTTTGCTGATGCTTCAGAGAAGGCCTACGGATGCGGTGTCTACTTAAGAACAACAGTGGACAAATACTCAACTGTTTCATTGGTAATGGCCACGGTGAAAATTGCTCCCTTGAAAAGAATCACTTTGCCAAGATTGGAACTGCTGGCTGCATTACTTGCTGCCAGATTGATGAAATTTGTCAAATCAGCCTTTGACCTGGACAACTGTCTGTGTAGCTGTTGGACGGACTCTGAAATTGTCCTAAACTGGATACAGAGTGATGCACACGGATGGAAGCAATTTGTCAGAAACAGAGTTCAGGAAATCCAAATGCTAACAGACCCAGCTGATTGGAAACACTGCCCCGGGAAGGAAAATCCAGCTGACCTGTTGACCCGTGGTTTCAGCGCTAAGGATTTAGCGACTTCAAGACTGTGGATGAATGGCCCAAGTTGGCTTACTGTAACAAAGCCAGACACCACTGACGAGAAAATAGCTGTCCCAGAGACACGGGAGGACAGAGTGGATGAAGAGCTTGAGAGTTCTGTGCACATCATGCCAACTGTTTATTCCCAAGAAAAGCGATTGATGGACTTTGATAGGTTTTCTGGATTCACTCGGATAGTCAGAGTCATGGCTTGGGTTCTTAGGTTTGTGGAAAATGTCAGACGTCCTCGAGACAGAGAAACATCACAAGACTTGTCAGCGACAGAAATTGAGGTAGGGAAAATCATGGTGCTGAAATGTGTGCAGAATGAGTTTTACAAGGAAGAAATCTCTGATCTAAAGGCAGGCAAGTGTGTTAGAAAGACCTCATCCATTTACCGGCTGTCACCCTTCATTGGAGAGGCAGGACTGCTACGGATCTATGGGAGAATAGAGATGGCCCCTGTCACGAGTGGAGTGAGCGATAGTTAATAATTACGGGGGGAAAGGAGGAGAGTAAAATTAACGCACGTAGACAAGTAAGGAAAAGCGTGCATGTTATGAGTGGTGGGGGGTCTGAATGAGGCGAAAGCGCTGTATTACTATCACTGCAAGTTAGAAGGTCCTAGAGAACGGACGCAAGAGAAAGCCCAGCGGGCGAACATAAGGAGAGCAGTCGGAAGACTTGGGAGTAGTGTTATTCCAGTGATGACTGGTAGGTGAAACGATGATTGATAATTATGATCGATGTATTATATTATATTCGTCTATTACCATGATGTAAATAAGTATATGTGAGGAATGTGGAAGTCCTTGATATTGGATATAGCAATGTGCGCCATGAGCGATAGATGAAAGTTGAGTTCATGGATTTGTAGCACGAGTGAGTATTGTGTACTACGATGGAGGTGTGTTACCGTAAGATGTTTGGTGAGTGAAATGTGAACTATTGTGTGTACGCTTCATGGGTTGTAAGGAGAGGTGGAGTGAATAGAAATGGTATGGTATTATACCAATGTAATGTTATTCTTGTAGGTGTCGGGGACGGGCCGAAGAGCCACCTCGGTGAGCACAGGGGATAGGCCAGCATAGGGCCGGAGGCCACACATAGGCCAAGAGTGAGGCTGTCGGTGCAGGACAGTAGAGGCACATAAAGTCGTGGCAGTCTGGCCACGGACAGGGACGTAGATATGAGCGTGAATGTGCTAATGTACTATTGCCATGTTGAGGGGCTATTGAAATGATAATGTACTATTGCCATGTTGATGGGCTATTGAAATGATAATGTACTATTGCCATGTTGAGGGGCTATTGAAATGATAATGTACTATTGCCATGTTGATGGGCTATTGAAATGATAATGTGCGATTGCCTTGCTGAGGTGCTAGTGGAATGCTAAGGTGTTATGGCAATAGGAAGGTGATATTGAGAGACTGCGGTGCCAGTGAATTATTAATGTGCTATTAAGACCCTGAGGGGAGAGGCTGAGGCCGAAGTGTCTTTAGGAAGTAACTACCGGGTTGTGGATCCGAGGAAGAGTGCATGTGGGAATAAGGCCGTGTACGGCAGTTAAATTCAATAATCTAATGTATGTAATTGCGCTATTATCTGTATAATTATGTTTAATAAATGTGTGAGTCTGATGGGTTGTTCTGTTCAGTGTTAAACTTGTTCGTTCGTGATTGTTGTCCTGTCGTAACTTATTACATCTCCCAGTCTGGGATTTGTGACAGCCCCTGCTCTGCTTTATGATGAAAAACATCCTATTCTGCTGCCTAAATGTCACATTTCATATCTGCTTGTTAGGGCTCAACATGTATGGATGAAACATGCTGGAGTGAACACCCTGATGACGGCAGTAAGGAGCCAGTACTGGATTCAGTCACTCAGAACAATGGCAAAGAAGGTTTGCAAGATGTGCATTGACTGTCAAAAACAAGACAGCAGACCTTGTAAACAAGTTATCTCCCCTCTTCCAGAGGATAGACTCAAGAAAGCACCACCATTTTCTGTCAGTGGGGTTGATCATGCCGGACCATTGTTTTGCTCAGACACTGGAGATAGAAAACTGTACATTTTGTTATTCACATGTGCAGTGATTAGGGCGGTTCATGTTGAATTGGTTGATTCACTGTCAGTTGAGGATTTTTTGTTAGCCTTCAAAAGGTTTTCGGCTAGAAGAGGAACACCCTCAGTGATGTATTCGGACAACGCTAAGACCTTTCACGCTGCTGATCGCTTTCTCCAGAAGAAAGCAGGGAACACATTGACATGGAAATTCAGTACACCACTTGCTCCATGGTGGGGAGGGTGGTGGGAAAGGTTGATCAGATCAATAAAGTCAGCATTGAAGAAATCACTGGGGAAAAGTCTGGTAACAAGATCTCAATTAGAAACAGTGTTGCATGAAATAGAGGCTTGCATCAATTCAAGACCTCTGACCTATGTTAGTGAGACTGGGATCCCCCTCACTCCCCCACACTTTTTGCTTAGAATAAGTAACCCATTGAACTCTGTAGATCATGGGAAGTTTAGTGAAGAGGTCAATGACCTTTCACTCAGAGATGGATGTCGGTCTCACTATGTCAATCTGTTCTGGGACATTTGGAAAGATGATTATCTAAGAAGTTTGCCCCCTATGAGTTTGAGAAAGCCCACCTCAGATCTGAAAATTGGTAGTGTAGTACTTGTGAGAGATGAAACAAAGCCTAGACTTCATTGGCCCATGGGTATAGTAACCAAACTGTTTCCTGGTAAAGATGGCCACATTAAAGCAGTTGAATTGAAAACAAACAAAGGTTTGATATGTAGGGCTGTTCAGAAGCTTCACAAACTGGAAATGTCTCAGGATTCAATTTGTGGATCAAAGCGAAGCGGAGACTTCTTGTCAGTCTAATAATTCTGACAAAGGGAAAGAAACGAATGAAACTGGGGCCGTCTCCAACCATAGGGGGCAAATGACTTCACGCAGGGGGCGACTGATAAAACCCAGGGAGAAACTTGATTTGTGAGAAGGTAGATGGGAAAATTGGAATTTTCTCATGTGGTAATCAACACCGTTGATTTGTAGCCTATGTTTTCATATGTATTTTCCATTTGTGACTATGATACATGTACATTATCGTTGCCTTTTGATTTCATTTCTTATTGAATTTAATGTCTGTACCATTTAAGTTAAGGCTCAAGATCTCTGTTCAATAACAGATTAATCACAGTACTCAGCGTGAGTTTAACATGAGACTGAGATATATTTTTTGACATGATACTTGTAATTTGTAGCCTTAACATTGATTAACACCCCATAAGTCTTTAACTTTAGACTGTACGCTGTAAAGAAGTATCTTAATTATGTGAGAATAACTTGGTAGTCTACTTAAACAGAGGATAATGTGGGCTCACGTAGTTAACCAGAGACCTAAACGTAGGCTTAGTAAAGTGGGTCATTTCTATTTTTATCACAACTAGAGTCGGGATTAGCCAATGGCAGGCTTGTTTTAACCTTACTCTGTACGGAAAAACCCGATTGTAAAATTCGGATTTGTTGACCCAGTGTAGCAGGCCAGATTATACCCCCGCCAGACTATACCCGGGGTTAAACTGGCCTAGCCCAGAATATACCCCGGGGTATATTCTGGGCTAGACCAGTTTATACCCCGGGGTATACTTTGGGCTAGGCCAGACTATACCCCCCCCCCCAGTCCAGATTATACCCCCTACTTTTAAAAAAAACAACAAGTCAAGACCACAGTTTATTTCAACTTTAGTTTAAATTGTTCATTATCACCGTCATCAGGTACCATACTGGAGCATACATTATTGACTGTTGTAAATTATGATGCATTAAAGAGAAAATAAACATGCCGTAAAAAGTATTACAAAAGGTTTGAAAATCCATTCAAATTGATATGATTAGACTTTAACACTAATTTTACTTGTGTCCGTTGGTATTATTATTGTTTCTTTTTTTTTTTATAATTGATTGTCCATGAGATAAACATTTATGTATTTTTTTGTTTTGTTTGGCACCAGTGGCATATACTTAGTGGCAAGATATGAAATAATATAAGATTCATAAGTGTAAAGTTATCTGAATTTTATTTTAATTCTTGAAAATCAGAAATGTGCTTGATATGTCAGAACAATTAGATCTACATATAAAGTAACAATAATGCAGAGAGAAAAGGCCGGGAAAGAACACACAGAGAAAACAACAACAACAACATTTTAATAACCCAACTACTGACAGATGGTGCAATTCCATCATCAAGCAGACGTTAAATACTTCACACAAAACTAAATACATACTAAAAATTTTTCACATCATGAACTTAGCCTGTCCTGATCGACTTGAGACGTTACAGAATGCTAACCAGTAATATGCAGTGATAAAAATAAGAACTCGAAATCATCTTATTTACTCTTGAAAATAAAGAGAATATAATCAATATCAGAATCATCATCATCATCTTGGAATATTATTAAGATAAGAGTTAATGTAAAAATGACCTACACATCATTCTAGAAATTGGGGGACAAGGTGGTCTAGAGGCAAGGTGCTCGCCTCTCATGCCAAGGGTCCCGGGTTCAAAACCCGGGGACAATGTGGTCTAGAGGCAAGGTGCTCGCCTCTCATGCCAAGGGTTCCGGGTTCAAAACCCGGGCAGTGCAGGCATGTTGGACATTGGGATTTTTCTTATATTTTCAAGTCCCTGATTGTATTGGAGGGTAGGATCGAGTACCTAGTCTTCTCAGATAAGGACGAAAAATTCGGAGGGCCCTTGTGCACGTTGCACACGTTAAAGATACCTTGGCAGTTGGAAATCGTAAAGAGCAGGCCGAACAGGCCGCTGCCCTGGCAAAATTGAAATTAATAGATTAAAATTTATCCATATCATCCCCCCACCAGCAACAACAAAATTTATTATTCATTATTAAATAAATATTATTATTAATAAATATTCAAATATTATTTGAGTTGTGAACTGTTGTGAGTTGTAAACTGCGCCTAACAGGCTCGGTTACAATTTGCTCTGAGATAGAGACAGGGAGAGAGAAATAAGCAGTGTAGTGTGTTGAGCTCTTCGCATGCGCTCCATTCTGCTCTGTGGTTGCCATGTTGTTTCTGTAAAGCGCATAGAGCATTTTAAATGGATATGCGCTATGTAAATGCCAACCATTATTATTATTATCTATAAGCAGCAATGTGTATGTACCAAGTACATGTATACATGTATGTAAAAAATGTGTTAAATCTTTTCACCTACTCAAGTAGAACTGAATAGAATGCTTTAGTAAAGTAGCTTTGAGCGTCGTGAAAACTGACAGATTAAATCCACTGAGACAACAGTGCATTGTAGAAAGTAATTACAGTATGTCACGGCAAAAATTCGATGGATCATGTTGCGTTAATATTTCTCGTTAGTAAATTATTTGATAGCTTATTTGTAGAAAGGTATACATTTCAAGTAGCTGATGGTTTAAGGCACTGGGTTAGTTTGCAGGGCATTTGAAGGATTGCAACCATGTGTTATAGTGTATTTAATAAAGGTATGTCACTTGCGGGTGAAATAAAATTGTAAAAAGTTAATGTTGTATCCTTGAATATTTTTGCCTGAATATGGGAGTGTAATCTAGACTGGTGGAATATAGTTGGGCCTAAACACCACACTTTATTTCAATCATAGTTTAATTCATTTTTTGTTCACTGTCAACGGGCACCATTGTAATACATACATACATATATTCTAGACTTCCATTGTGGTAAATCATAATACAATTCAGAGGAAAAAACATGAATTATTATGTATTGATATGCTATCGCTATGGGGTGAATATCCATTCAAACTGATATGATTCAACTTTAACCCTCATTTCATTCACGTTCGTTGTCATGTTGCAGTTGTTTTTATAGTTGGTTGCCCATGAGTAAAATTTGCATTGTATTGTTTGTTTGGCACTGACATACACTTAGTCTCAATGGATCAAATAATTAACACACTCATAAAAATGAAGTCATTTTAGAGTATTTTTGTGTGCGAATACACAGTTGGTAAATCCTCTGGCAAGGGACGTGTCAAGCTTAGGAAGGTAAAGACGGACAAGGTCTTTTTTTAAAAAATGTTTTATTTCACTCGCGAGTGACAAACCCTTATTCACAATAACATGTAAGTTCAATCTTTCAAATGCCTTGCAAACTAATCAGTGTCTTAAACCATAAGGTACATGAAATGTATATCTTTCTACAAATAAGCTATCGAAGAATAATATTCACTAACAAGAAATTCTGTCACTGCAACATGATCGATCGAATTTTGCCTTAACATGCTATAGATCTTACTTTTTACAATGCACTACTTTGGTCTCAGTGGACTCACTCTGTCCGTCTACTCAACTGTCAAGGCTATTTCACTAAAGCTTTCTGTCCAGTTCTACAAGAATAGTTGAAAAGATTTAATACATTTCATTTGCATGTAGCCTACATAGGTGATACACACACATATTGCTGCCGTTTCTACACTCCCTCTTATATCTTTGTATTATTCCAAGGTGATGATGATGATTCTTATATTTATATTTCTCTTTATTTTCAAGAGTAAATAAGATGATTTCGTGTTCTTATTGTTATTAATGTATATTACTGGCTAGCATTCTGTAACATTTTAAGTGGATCTGGACAGGTGGAATTCATGAGGCGAAAAAATTTAGTGTCTATTTAGTTTTATGTGAAGTGGATGATGGACTTGCACCATCTGTCAGTGTCAGTTGGGTTACTGATAAGGTTTTTATTTTTTTTTTCTATGTGTATTGTTTTCCGGCCTTTTCTCTCTGCATGGTTGTAACAAAAAATACAATGCATGTTTTACTCATGGCCAACCAATTATCAAAATAATAATAATAATAATGATATCAACAGACACGAGTGAAATTAATGCTGAAGTCTAATCATAATTATCAGTTTGAATGAATACTCAACCCTTCTGTATATCAATGCATTTTAATGTATGTTTGTTTCCTCTAAAATGTATCATGATTAATAGGAGTCATGAATATATGTATGTTACACCAATTTAAACTAAGGCTGAGATAAATTGTTTTTATTATTTCCTCTAAATTGTATTATGATTTATGGGTGTCAAGAATGTGTTCATGTATGGATTAATATGATATCTGATGACAATGATAAAGAACAGGCTGAAATAAACTGTGGGCTAGGCCAGTTTAGCCTCGGGTATAGTCTGGGCGGGGGGTATATTCTGGCCTGTTACACCGGTTCATAGGTCACAGACTAGGTCATGGTTTTCGCGATAAATGTAGGCTAGGCCTAAGTCAGTCAAGTCAATGTTAGCCCAGTTTACGTCCTTTCTACATTCTGGTCTATGGTGAACTGCAATAGGCCTACATTGTGTGTAGAATCAACAATGCCTAGGCCTAGGCCCTAGAGAGTAGCCTAGAGTTAAGTTACCATTATTATTACCTTACCGGTATCGTTGTAAGAACAGACTTAGATTCTGGTAGGAAGTTAGGGATTCGTGTTATAGATACTACTACTACCATAGACCTGCAGATTTTGTGATTTAATTTAGATTAAGCCTTGTTAGGTGGATTTCCAGTAGGCTATTTAATTAATCATTGTGTAGGGACCAAAGGAAAACAGAGCCATAATAACGCTCTCCTTTGGGTGAAGACCATTTAGGTCTTTAGCGTTAATTTAGCTTAGTTGGTTAAGTTAGTACCCTTATACTTTAGTTTAGTTTTATGCTATAAGTTTAATTTAATGTTTCATTTATTTTATTTGATTTTGTTAAAAGGGACATAATTATGTTTACGACAAAGTATTCACTTTGTGTTTCTAATTAATTCTTCTATGTGGTGAGTGACAGTTTGTCATCTAAATACAAAGAAAAGATTGGATTATGAGTTAGTGTCAAACTGGTAGAGTTAAAAGAGTTTATTATTATACCTTTTCTTTTGGGTAGATTTATATGTACGGTATAAATCAAAGTGGGCAGAATGTTGAAAATTATATATATATATCACCATTACGTATTATTATTGATCTGAGAGGGACAACTCAAGATTTGCTTGGATTTTATGTCTTTAATTCTTGGTTGTTTTTCTTTGATTAGTAAACGTTTCCCCGCAATATGAGTGACGTATTGGTCACATGTCTTTGTCGTCATGATTTCGGAGCTACGAAGATGGTGGCCACGGGGAAAATGTGGAATAAAGTTTTTGTTTGCATTGACTCGTTTTGGAATGCTTTTTCCTGCATGTTGAAGTCCTGACTTGTAGACCAACTAGTTCAGAAACGTTTAAATGGATGGTTGGATGGATGGATGGATGGATGGATGGATGGATGGATGGATGGATGGATGGGGGATGGATGGATGGATGGATGGACGGACGGACAGACGGATGGATGGATGGACGGACGGATGGATGGATGGATTGATGGATTGATGGATTGATGGATGGATGGACGGATGGATGGATGGACGGATGGATGGATGGATGGATGTGGATGGATGGATGGATAGATGGACGGATGGATGGATGGACGGGCGGACGGACAGATGGATGGATGGATGGATGGATGGATGGATGGATGGATGGATGGATGGATGGATGGATGGATGGATGGGTGGATGGATGGATGGGTGGATGAATGGACGGATGGACGGACGGATGGATGGATGGAAACAAGAATGGATGGATGGATGGATGGATGGATGGATGGGTGGGTGGATGAATGGACGGATGGACGGACGGATGGATGGATGGAAACAAGAATGGATGGATGGATGGAAACAAGGACGGAGGAAATGATGGGTGGATGAATGGATGGATGGATAGCTGAATAGACCGATGGACGTATGGACGGACGGATGGATGGATGGATGGATGGATGGATGGATGGATGGATGGATGGATGGATGGATGGATGGATGGATGGATGGATGGATGGATGGATGGATGGATGGATGGCTATATGGATGGACTGATAAATAGATGAATAGATTGGATTGCATTAGATGAATGAATCTCTCATCTGTTGATGAGACAGTTTGTCGGACAGATAGACAGAGAAAAGAAGAGACAGATGACACACTTGTTCACCAGTTCCAGAGGCACAACTTGGCCGGATTTCGCATGAACTGTTCACTTCTCCCGCCATCTGAGTGGTCCCATTCACATTACAGAACTGTGTCTCCAGTTTTAATCCACTGTCATCAGGGGCGAAGCGTTGCCCTCTGCAGAGGGTAATCAGAATTTAAGCTAGTAAGATCCTTATAATAGGACGTATCGCTACATCACATTTACATAATTATAAATGCAGCGACTAAAACAATGAAACGGGCGCTAGTCACTGCAAAATCAAAGGAGCGGACTATTCTTGTCAACAGGACATGAATGCAGCAATTTACAAGCTAAATTAATCTGAAAATACCATTCATTCATACTAACACACTTATAAACGCATATTTTTCATCCATTTTTAAATATATAATTTGAACGGCAAGTTTTCATTGTCATATTCATAGTCAGCTATTTTATTATTCTACCATCTCATAAAGTTTCTCGAAAAGGACCCATTAACATTAAATGGCAGAAAGTGCTTACGTGGCCTCTCTGTGACACAACAATGTGCACCGATCTCGGAGAGGTGGCTATCTGCCGTGGCGGTATACGTTGGCTCGACCTAGCAAGTGAAGTGATGTTCTTGATAGTTACGTTCGACTGATTTTGATCACCATTGTCTAGATCTAGACTATATTATTATGCTTTGATAGCTCTTACTGTGCGTGGAGTAAATTATTCTTAGAATACCTCAAACAAGCCAAAAAATCCACACAAACTTTTTCACTCAACCCTTTACTTTTCGATTAAGATGAAAACGACCGCATAGTGAAAAACATGCATAAATCTAGGTAAAATCAGGTCAAAGTTTGATTATAAACCTATAATTATCCCCCACTATTCTGCTGTCTACGGGGCCGCGTGGACGAATACAGGCTATGCTCAAGATAGCTTCTGGGTACAGTCAAGTCTTCTTCGTCTTTGTTATTCACTGATTTTGGAGCAGTTCATACGGTGTAGGTCCCTATAAAGATGCTTTTCGGTGAGGGGTTATGGACTATAAATAACAAACGCAAATGGCGGGGTAGAATTGAATGCTGAACTGGCTAAATGGAGTTGGGCTCGATCTCGAACGCAGAGTAATTCTAGAATTATTATTCGAAGGGTAATCACTGATTATTTGATTACTAGATGACCTACCGGGCATTGCCCGGAATAAACAATCATGTGCCCCCCCCCCTCTCTCTCTCTCTCTCTCTCCTCTCTCTCTTTCTCTCTCTCATATAATAAAAGTAATAAACTACAGTCTTGCTTCAGAACTAATGCGCACCAGAACACTACGCACCAAACTGAGTGTATAGTTTGGACAGTTAGTCATGCCAAAGGTTGCAAGTTACTGAAATATATAATAGATGAGGAAGCCTCGCCCCTGGTCATTGTCACTGGGCTGCAGGTTTCAATGTGACCCCCTACAGCCACACACGGGGCTTGCACTTTGTCAACCTTCAAATGCCAAAGGCTCATTGAACGACCCCAACTCACAGATAATGGTACTCAACCTTGGACAGCTTAAGTTATGTGCATCCCGTTTCCTTTGTGTATAAAAATGTTTGCTCAATTTTTAAACTAAGTTTCTATTTTTGGCGAATTTATGGAGGGCCACACAAGTCTTTGCAAAAAACGTTTAAGCTGCTGTAACATGTGAACCCCTAGAGATAACTGAATGAAATATAAAGCCTTGTCATCTTTAATTCAATGGAACTTGAATCATCTTTAATTCAAGTTCCATTGATTCCTATAATGAACTTCCTCTAAATGAGCATTTCACGCAAGATAGAAACGGCCAAAACACTAAATTGACCCGATAGGCTAAAACTTCATATAGTTCTGAACCTTGTTGTTTGGTTATCCAAGTCAGGGCATCAAGTCGTTAGAAAAATGAAAGATTTTTATTTCACGGGAACAATCTTTGTTTATTTGTTATTGTTGTTGCTACTGCTGTTTTTTTTTCTGTACACAACATAATAATACATGTGAAACTTGGGAAATACTGCTGTTTCGTGCCAAACTATATATATAAAGGACTGTAACAACCCATCGATGATCGGGAAAAGTCGGAATCTTAAAAGAAATACAAAAAAAACAACAAAAACGGTTCAGTGTTATGGACCTGCAGTTCACTCTGCAGCAGGGTTGTCGGCAGGGATTTTCAAAAATCCCAAGAAACAGGTTTAAAAAATCCCAAGATGAGGTACAAAATCGTGAGATTTTTTTTTTATCACCAAAAAAAAAAAAAAACATTTAATATTATTATTAACAATTTCGTAATAGGCTACTTTGAATTTAAACTAAACAATGGCAGTGGTGAGCTCGTGGATGAGGCAAAAAATCCTCATAAATAACCAAACTCATACTGTCCCCCTAGCCCACTAGGCTTTATTCATCTTTTAAGTCGTAAACGGCATTGCGAGAAGAAGGGCAATTTTGTGACTTTTTAAAAACGGCCAAGATCCCAAGGTAGCCCCAAAAATCTCAGGATCTTAAGAAAAAAAAAAGCCAGGATCCCCCAAAATCCCAATATCTTGAGAAAAAAAAAGCCAAGATCCCAAGGTAACCCCCAAAATCCCAAGATCTTAAAAAAAAGCCAAGATCCCAAAGTAACCCCAAAATCCCAAGATCTTAAAAAAAAAAATACCAAGATCCCAAAGTAACCTCAAAAATCCCAAGATCTTGGGAAAAATCCCCAGGACGGACAACGCTGCTCTCCAGCTACAGCTTTCTACTTGAAATACTACGTTTCCCTAACAAACGTTTTTGGGGTAAATTCAGCGGTGTGCGTGTGTTAGAGAATGGGTGTGGGAAGAGAGAAACCAGAAAATTGTTCCGTGGGTTGACATGACGCACCAGCACCATCCCTAAAACGCCCAGTAGATGTTTTTAGGACTTGATGAAACACTCGGACAAGGGCGCAGCCTGCGGGTGGCTGTCAGCCATCTTCTAATTTAATATGGGTAAGCCTCTCTGATAAAACCCGGTACAAACCGAACATAAAACCCCAGAAACGTTTTTGTCTGGATTGATGGATGGATGGATGGATGGATGGATGGATGGATGGATGGATGGATGGATGGATGGATGAATGGATGAATGGATGGATGGATGGATGGATGAATGGATGGATGGATGAATGAATGGATGGATGGATGGATGGATGGATGGATGGATGGATGGATGGATGGATGGATGGATGGATGGATGGATGGATGGATAGATGAATGGATGGGTGGATGGATGAATCGATGGATGAATGGACGGATGAATGGATGGATGGATGAATGGATGGATAAATGGATGGATGGATGGATGGATGGATGGCTGGCTGGATGGATGGATGGATGGATGGATGGATGGATGGATGGATGGATGGATGGATGGATGGAAAGGATGGGTGGATGGATGGACGGACAGATGGATGAATGTGTGACATATTTTTTCCTTGACAACAGGTTTAATGATATGGAGAAGTTTCTCTGAAAGAACACAGTACACATAATTATAATCCGAGCATAAAACCTGTACAGCATTTTTGCCTGGCAATTTTTTGCGTGATATATTTTTCCTTTGACAGTGGAACCCCTAACAACAGGTCTAATAGTACGGGCAAGTTTTCTCTGATAAAATACAGTATAATCTGAATATAAAACTTGTAGAACATTTTTCTGGAGCTATTTTGTGTGATGCTTTTTTTTTTTCCTGACAACAGGTTTAATAAAAAATGGATAAGTTTCTCTACAAAACACAGCATAATCGGAGCATAAAACCAGAAGAGTATTTCTGTATGACAGTTTTGTCTGATACGTTTTTTTTCCCTCGCGACGAGTCTAAATTACATCCCGAATTTACTCACACATGATTTCCTGTGCAAATTTGAGTCAGTGGACATTAAACTGTCATGTTTTGTTCTAGAACGACGGGGAAAACATGGGTGTGGGTGGATGATGTGAGTGGGTAGGCGTCTGCCTTTTGGGGAGAGAGAAAGAGAAAATGAGTGAGTGGGTGAGTGAACGGGTGAGTGGGTGCGTGAATGAGTGAATGAGTGAGTGAGTGAGAGTGAGTGAGTGAGTGAGTGAGTGAGTGAGTGAGTGAGTGAGTGAGTGAGTGAGTGAGTGAGTGAGTGAGTGAGTGAATGAGTGAGTGAGTGAGAGTGAGTGAGTGAGTGAATGAGTGAGTGAGAGTGAGTGAGAGTGAGTGAGAGTGAGTGAGAGTGAGTGAGTGAGTGAGGGAATGAGTGAGTGAGTGAGTGAGTGAAGTAGACAGGGCAGACAGACAGACATATAGACAGATAGATAGATAGATAGATAGATAGATAGACAGACAGACAGACAGACAGACAGACAGACAGACAGACAGACAGACAGACAGACAGACAGACAGACAGACAGATAGATAGATAGATAGATAGATAGATAGATAGATAGATAGATAGATAGATAGATAGATAGATAGATAGATAGATAGATAGATAGATAGATAGATACATAGATAGATAGAGATAGATAGACAGATAGACAGCTAGATAGATGGATAGATTGATAGACAGACAGTCAGAGAGACAGACTGAGAAGGGAGAGGAATAAGGTAAAAGAGATTGACGAGGATGAGGAAAAAAGCAAAAACAACGTTAACTTCCTCTCCAATTTCGAGAACGACACACAAATCACCCAGCTTGAAAACTGCTTTAAAAATATTCTATTTCACCCCCAAGGCTGCAGTTAAAGAAATGTCTCACACTATATTATTATGCTTTTACGCAATTGCAAACATGGCAAAATACGGGGATTTCCATTTCTGATAATTGTCAAGGATTTAATAGATCTTGAGATTTGTGATCACCATTGATTGGTTCCGATTTCAGCTTTGTGACGTCAGTAAAGTGTGTTTACCACGTGCCAGGGCCAAGGTTTCACGTGCGAAATGCAACAAATTAAGCAAAACAAAGCCAGATTCAGAATTGTAAGCTTCCTTCTAGTGTCAAGTAAGTCACATTAGCGACATTCGACTCAAACAGACAGAAATGTTCGTTTAAAAGGCAAAAATGCTTACGTCCTTCTTACAGTTACTATACAAATCTCGACATGCAGACATTTAATTTAAACTTCAGTTTTGTTGTTATTGTTGTTGTTGTTGTTGTTGTCGTTTCTGATGGTGGTGGTGGTAGTGATGGTGGTGGTGGTGGTGGTGATGGTGGGGATGGTGGTGATGGTGGTGATGGTGGTGGTGGTGGTGGTGGTGGTGATGGTGGTGGTGATGGTGATGGTGGTGATGGTGGTGATGGTGGTGGTGGTGGTGGTGGTGGTGGTGATGGTGGCGGTGGTAGTGATGGTGGTGGTGGTGGTGATGGTGGTGGTGGTGGTGATGGTGGTGGTGATGGTGGTGGTGATGGTGGTGGTGGTGGTGATGGTGATGGTGGTGATGGTGGTGGTGGTTATGGTGGTGGTGGTGGTGATGGTGGTGGTGGTTATGGTGGTGATGATGGTGGTGGTGGTGGTGATGGTGGTGGTGGTGGTGATGGTGGTGATGGTGGTGGTGGTGGTGGTGGTGGTGATGCTGGTGGTGGTGATGGTGGTGGTGATGGTGGTGGTGGTGGTGATGGTGATGGTGATGGTGGTGGTGTGGTGATGGTGGCAGTGGTGATGGTGGTGGTGGTGGTGGTGGTGGTGGTGGTGGTGGTGATGGTGGTGGTGGTGGTGGTGGTGGTGGTGTTGTTACTGCTGCTGTTGTTGTTGTTATTGCTGTTGTTTTTGCTGCTGCTGCTGTTGGTATTGGAGTTGTTGCTGTTGTTGTTTTTGCTGTTGTTATTGTTGTTGCTGTTGTTGTTGTTGATGATGATGATGATGATGCCGTTGTTGCTGTTTGCTGTTGTTGTTATTTTTGTTGTCGTTGTTGTTGTTGTCGTGTTCGTCGCCTTTGTTGTTCCTTGGCAGGAAGCGTCTGGTATTTCTTGCTTTTTCATTGTTAGAGAAAGTGCAGTATTTTTTTTCTTCTAATTTTCTTATAGAAATAGTTTATTTTGGCTTTCTCACAGCAGAAATCGTAAAAACAAAATAAAAAAAACATTTTGGATTCTTCCTGGATATGTTTGCGTCATTTTGTTTTCGACTGTTTAGTTAGTTCGTTGGTTGTTGTTTTATTTTTTTTGCTGAGTTTTTAACTGTATGACGCGAAGACAGACCGTCAAATTGACAGTGTCACATTAACCGCCAGGGGTGACGTTCTCGTGGGCTAGTGAAAGAAAGGTCACAACCCCCATCTGTTCTATTTTCTCCACCTAAAGCTTTATCAAGTGCTACTTTCGGGTGGCGTGGGCGGGTATGAATAGTCTCCTCAGATCATTGGATCGGTGCTTGAGGAGGGCGTGGGAGGGGAAGAGAGCAGAGGATAAGGGCACTTGTGAGTGGATGAAGAAGGGATGAAGAGGTACCCGAGGACGCATTTTGTCAATATGGCCAAACAGGGAGAAGCAGTGCGCAAGAGATCATGTTTGTGTTAGCGAAAGTTCTGGAAATTGGGTGTGAAGTGGTAATGAACTCTAAAACTGTTTAAGAATAACAGGCGGGGTAGCATTGCTCCTTGGTGTTTCATATCGTAGCACGTACTATTAGTCGTGGGCAGAAAACATACCAGGACATTATACATAATTATGTAATGGCATTATTCTGTCAGACTTATATTATGCTAAAGGGCAACCGGCGGTTCCTTGCATTCCCGAGCACGAAGGCTATCAGATGATATGAAAGAAAAAGAAATGTGCCAATAGGAAAATGTAATAATCCAATTTCACTATGGCATAGGTCACCAAATGACAGGAAAAGGAACAGTATTTTCTTAATATCTCAAAAGTGTCAAAAATGACTTATGCCTTTAGTGTAGAGCAGTGACGATGTTTCTCTCTCACTCTTTCGCAGATCTGTTGTGGATGAAAAAAGGAAGCCTTTCAGGTTCGGTGGGCCCTATGTCCAAAAGAATTAAAACACATCATAGCCAGTCACCAAATATACTCACCAAAGTCCGTCTGTTGCATGCCATTGGAACTTAAGAGCTATACATACATTAAAAGCTCGATTTTGTATTTACCGAAGTAAATACTGTACATGTATACAAAATCAAGTACATTTAATGCATGCCAGCAAAATTCCAGTCTCCTCTAGTATTGATAGTGGAAATGCTAGTAGTAGCATAAAAAAAGTACATGCTTTTAAAGTTTTATGAAAACAAACTAATTATTTCAATTCTACGTTTTTGTGTATAAAGGGGTGGGGGGGTTGCTCCCCATCTCCCCACCCCCACCCCCACACCGTTCCCTTAAATATGGTCCTTTTCACTGTAATTGATTCCCAGGTTTCACCTCAAAGTTCAAATTTTATTTAATGTGTTTCCTTATACCAAAGAAATTAGAATAAGACGAGACAGCTAGCGCTTTTAGCGTACACGGATTTCTCATCGCCGCCTAGCGGTGGAGACGCGGAAGTCGTGAAAAGTGCTGTATTTTACATAGCCAGAGAGGGAAAATATTAAAAATTAGTCAGTGTTCAGATACCGTTATAGGTCTTGATTGATGTCACTTATTGTGTAATTTTAACATTAAAAGCTATTGGAAAACGCTGGCAATTTTTTTTATTTTTCCTTTTTAGTCGCATTGGCACTATAATAAACCCGCATCATTAATTTATCATTATATTAAGCATTCTTTTCTTGCTATGCGCCATGGGCCCCGACCTCGATCAGCGCGCAAACTGTGTGTACGATTTTTTAGAGGTGCGCAGAAGGGATTGTCTATTCTTACCGGTATCTTTGCCTAAACTAATCAAAAAATCAACTTTGAATTGTACCAAGTCACGGAATGAATGAACTGCGCCAAGAAATCTTAACCAGAAACTATGTGTATATGTACAGAGATATCTCACTTCCGCCAAATCGTGAAATTAGGTGGCTGCGGATATAAGAATTGAAAGAGACCATCTTTACCAAAGACAGTGTGTATATCTGTTTATTGTGGTTTGTTCATATTCATGGGCTGATTGAAACTATTTAGAGCCGTCTGTAAGTTCTTACGCCCCGTGAAAATGTTCAAACGGTTATTGTTTACTGCAGAGACCTACTTTCCGCTCCATGCTAACAGTGGTTTCGTGGAGCCTCCCGTGTCTCGCAATGCAAATCGTCCAATAATGAAACCTCTCTGTACATACATACTCTTTGGCTTAACTTTGAGCACTTGGACTGACCTTTGCGCAGTTGTCGCTTTATTTTGTCGGTTCTGTGAACTTTCCACATTACGTGTACATGATGAGCAGCATAAAAATTTAATTTTCCATTTATCTTCCTGTTTTTTTGGTTTTTTTTCTACCTTTTCCCTCCATCTCCTGCCCAATGTGACGGGCCACTTCAGTGTTTCTTAAGGTGGGACGCCACAGGCCACATAGTCACAATGATATTGCGTTTCCCACTGAAAAGAAAGATAGAAAGAGAGAGTGAGAGAGAAATAGTGAAAGAAGAAGAAAGGAAAAGAAGGAAACAAAAAAGAAAGCGAGAAAGAAAGAAAGAAAGAAAAGAAGAAATAAAAAGAAGGAAAGAAAGAAAAGAAAGAGAGAAAGTAAGAAAACAGAAGGAAAGAGAGAGAGAGAAAGTAAAAAAAGAGAAAAGAAAGAAAGGAAGAAAGTGGGTATGGCATGGGACTTCAAAATGGGGCATATGAATATTTTTTTATCTTTTTGTAAACTAACTTTGTCCGAGCATGGTGGGGCGCGCGTTTTTTGTTGTTTTAAAAAAAAATCCAGTGCAGCATGGGACAAAAAAGGTTGAGAAGCGCTGAGCTACGCTATTCTGCCAAGCCACGCCAAGCCGGATCTACTCACTCTGTGGAGAGTTTCTGTCAACGCCTTTAGTGGGATGACCTCAGTTTGGGGCTTTCCCCATTTCCGAATCATCAGAAATTTACAAAGTCATTTCCGACCACCGCAGAGAGAGAGAGAGAGAGGGGGACATTTCAAGGTTTATGTCAATTTCGTTCTTGTTCTTCCTGAATTTGTCAGTGACTGCGTTTTGTATTTCCTTTGATGTGTGACTCCAGTTTACGCTCAGGTCCCATGACACACTCCAGTTAGTACAATACGAACTATTCTGCTGTCTGGAGACAAACTCCACTGGCAAAATTACACAATCCATGATTATAATTTTGGTAATTTGGAGGCTTGGAGGGGACAAGGTGGTCTAGGGGCGAGGTGCTCGCCTCTCATGCCAAGGGCCCCGGGTTCAAAACCCGGCCGGTGCAGGCATGCTGGAAGTGTGGGATTTTTCTCATATTGTCATGTCCCTGATCCTATTGGGGGGTAGGATAGAGTACACCTAGTCTTCTCGGATAAGGACGAAAACATTCGGAGGGCCCGTGTGCACGTTGCGCACGTTAAAGATACCTTAGAAGTTGAAAATCGAAAAGAGCAGGCCGAACAGGCCGCTGCCCGGGCAAAAATCATATAAAATTCATCCCTACCACCCCCCCCCCAAAAAAAAAAACACCCGCCGACCGGCTCCGCACTGTGGCGACGTGCCTGCTCCAGTTGTAACTGGGTGCCATGGCACAAAGGCAAATTTCCCAAATGGGATTAAAGTGGTATACAAATACAAAATATATTCTCACTTTTTGAGCGGGTGGTTGTTGGACGGTTCTAATAGGATTTCCTTCTGTCCCATCTTTCTGTCACATTCTGTCTATCGTCTTTTCTTCTTCCTAGCACAATGTGACCGTTATCGTGTCGATGTACTTTCTGCAAACCCAAAAACTCAAAATCTGATTTTTTGACACGCAAAAAAAAAAAAAAAAGGCTGAAAGTGCAATCATGAAACTTTCGGCGAATGATGAAAAATACTGGAATTAAGCTAGACTTTTACGAAAGCCAGTTTGTCGATGCTATGAAAAGTAATACTATGTAACATGAACACAGGAAACAAAATATTGTGAAACTGTGGGTTTCCTTCGAAACTTTTTTAGAATTCGATTCTTCACTTAGGACCAACAATCTATAAATAGGTTTCATACATTACAATTCAACTTCATTCCTCCTTTTAAAAAAAATCAATCAATCAATTTTATGGGAAATCTTTAAAGATGGTCCAGATCCTTTGGTCACATTGCAAAAAATGTAACAATGAACCGTAATTTTTCTTCTCCTTTTGTTTTTTTGTTTTGGTCTACTCTTTAAGTGATACCCGTACTAAGTTCGCAACATACCACTTAGAGCCACATTCTCTTTGTGATGGCATTTAAATGCATGTGTCAAAGATTGGGTACACACAACGTCACACTGACAAAGAGGGCCAAAAAGCGTTATCCTGAGGCTCTCGTGAAACAAAGACCTCAATCTCTCCTTGACAGCATACTTTCCCACAAGCTGTGTGCGCCTGAAAGTGTAACAAACATAACAAATTGACGCATCTTCCCATTACAATTATCAATAACTTACATCTTTGCCTGTTTGTTATTGTCTTATTGTTGTTGTGCACAACATGTCTGAAAATTCCCAAGACGTTAATTTCGAAACTTTAATGAGGTCAAAGCAAAGCTTTCCGAGTTGCTCTACCGTGGTGCAGAAAAAGACCGCACATGCTGATCTAAGCAGCGAGTATGTATTTATAAAGAGATCTCTCTTCCGCCAAATCGTGAAATAGGTCTCTGCGGTAAACAAGAATTGAAAGAGACCACCTCCACCAAAGATCGTGTGCATACAACCTGTTTACTGTAGTTTGTTAACATTTTGGGACTGATTGAAACTATTTACAGCCGTCCTGCAAGTTCTTACACCCCGAGGAAATGCACAAATGGATATTGTTTACCGCAGAGACCTACTTTCCGCTCCATTCTAGCAGTGTTTTCCCGGAGCCTCCCGTGTCTCGCAGTGCAAATCGACCAATAGTGGAACCTTTCTTTACATACATACTTTTCTGATCTTTTTGATATCACTTTTTAACATGAATTTTACGAATGAAGTTTACTCCATCTTTCTATCTATGTGTAGCTGGGTTATACCTTTTACCACTTATGCTTCCCTTTGACCACTACAAAGTCAAAACTGGACAAAGAATGAATAGGGGCACAAAGTGAAATGGGTTTTTTTTTTGGGGGGGGTCTCACATAAGTAGATTTTGAGTTTGGGTTTGGGGTTTATGGCGTGCTGGCACAAGCGGTCACTTTGTGCCTTTAACGGTCTACCTGCGTACTCTATTCATGTTTGGTATTCACAGCTTTTAGATTTCCCGAACAAAATTAAATAGCTCCGGATTAATTTTTTTTACACTAGTAAAAATTCTCAAAAGTTGGTTTGTATACAAATACCTACCTATCTGAATAGAGTTTGTAAAATGTGTATAAAATTTTTTGAATTAGCCTATTTTGGCATGTACGTTCTTTTCCGGCAACAGGGAAGTGCTGGTAACTTGAGATATGGAAGGTCAAGGAACTTATGACGCATCTCAAACAACAATAATTCAATAACAACTCTGTCGGAAAAAAGAGAAAGGTGAGAATATAGAATCGTGAAGATGTCTGAAAGCAGGAAAATTACATAGCAAAGTGTGAGTCTCACGTTTTTGAGATTGGACATAGCATAGCCCAGTGTCTGACATCGCCCACTACAGCACACGATGACAATTAATGTAAATTTGCAGTGTTTATTGAGTGTTTGATGTAACGTCTCCACTCCCACTCCCACTCCTTCGCCCACTCCGTTTTATATTTCCGGACCTTCCTTCTTGTTTGTTCTATTTCCATTTCCTGAAAAACTGCAGATGTTTTAGTGGCTTGTCTTTTACTTTTAGGAGGAAGGGATTATAACAAATGTACACTTTGACACTTGTTTGAAATGCTGTTGTGGCACTTATCAAGCTTTCACAGTCCCGAATTATTCTAACTCATTCTCATCATCCTAAGCCGCAAAGGTTTACGGTTTTATGTCGAATTTCTCAGTTTGCTCAAAAAGTGGAGTTGCTGAACAAACCAGAACGTAGGTCACGAACTGTCCGACCATTTTGCCCCATTGCAAAACACATGTATAGTACGTAATTTAACCACCAAGGTAAACCTGTAAAAAGTCGCGAAGAAAGTTTGCAAGGGGTCGTAATTCAGATCGAATCTCTAGCAGATCTGATTATAATCGCATAAGGTGCCTGATGTCCTGTTCATTGCGGAATATTATCTCATTTTGACCCAGTCTGTGCAAGAATTTGATGTCGTAAATCTGTTATAATAAAAAAAACAACGTGTGGGATTTTCAACACGACCTACCGCCGCTCATGCAGCTCGGATTTGCTTGAAATTTTACATGCGTCTGCCTTTCGACCTGCAGATGGTTCTTTTTTAAATTTAGTGATTTGAAATGGCAGGGAAGTATTTCTTTGAATTTGCCTTGTGTCGTTAATTTCGCCCCTCGATCCTTTCTTTTTCCACGAACACACGAAGTTATCACTTCCTGCGGTGTGTTCACTATTGAACATGCTGCCCTGTGTGCAAAATTATTGCCATTTCATGAATATTGACGGAGTGCTTAGGGTGTTAAAGAGCAAAGGGATTGCAATAAGACGTGTCTAAAAACAAATACACAAACAAGCAACGACGACAACAAAATGAACCTAAATGAAAGGGCAAGGTGAAGCAGCTCCATTATAGTCACCCAGCGCCGTTTAGGTCTTTATTTTAGAAGTTTCGCTGTCATTGGCATTTACACTTCACTTTTTTCTTTCTTGTTCTTGTTTTTGTGTGTTTTTGTGGTAGGGATTAGTTTTTAAGAATTTTCGGCCTGCTCTCTTCGACTTTTAACTGCCAAGGTATCTTAAATGTGCGCAACGTGCACACGAGCCGTCGGAGTTTTCGTTCCTTCTCCGAGAAGACTAGGTGGTCGATCATACCCGCCATAGGGTCAGGGACAGGAATTTTTTCCCCTGAAAAAAAAAATTCCAACATGCCTGCAACGGCCGGGGATCGAACCCAGTACATTTGGCATGAGAGGCGAGCACCTTGCCTCCAGACCACCGTGTCCCTAGTCAGCCAGCATCGAAACCCCAAAAATCCATTAATTTATACCGGGCAGGGCCGGGGACCCACAGCTAGTAATGATAATAACAAAAACGAAAAAAAGTCTAAAATCGTAGAGATACCCCGCACGCCCAAATGGCTGACAAAATGGGAGAACCCTTTTTTTAAAATAAAAACGAAAATACTCTCTTTTTTTTTCTCACTAAACCGAGACAGAACGGCGCACTGTAAGGGTAGCCACACAAAGTCCACCGAATTCGTTCACCGAGCCATTGGGCACTTTAAGTGAGAAGAATTGCGCTATATAATTTCAACAACTGCACACAGAGCCCACCTATATTCGGTCCCGTTATGTAGTGCAATTCTTCTCACCTAAAGCGCCTAGTGGCTCGGTGACCGAATTCGGTGGCCTTTGTGTGGCTACCCCTAAGACAGTACGTGTTTCTGTAACAGCTGTGTTTTTAGAGGGTGGAGTTGTTAGCCCCACGCCAAACCCCAACTTGGAGGACCAGGTGGCTCTGTTTCAGGAGCCACTACCTATATCACCCTTTAGTCGCCTTATACCACACGCTAGGATCACGTCAGTCCTATTCTTGTCAATGCCGGGAACTGCACGGTTGACTATAACTCAGTAAATGCCTATTATTCCGAAAGCTGGCATTAGAAAAGCAGTTTGATGGTTGGCCCTAGTTAGTATATGACTATGGTCGTCATAAATCATTATTTATAATGTTGAAGAATGTTTCACTATCGAAACAATATATATATACATGTACATGTACTAAAATGTAATGTATAATATTGCATTGTGACTCAGCTGAAACCATCTGCGAAAAGAAAAAATAACATCGCGGAAGTTAGAAATTAAGTTAACCTTAAGGAAATCAAGGTTGTAAGAACTTAATTTTCTTGTTTTGAGAAAATAAAAATCCATATTCTGATTTTTTGCATTCATTTCTGTGGACATTACAAACCTCGCGCTTGTGCGTGTGTGTGCATTTTGAATGATTATGGGCGTATGGATGTGTATGTATATGCGTGGGATGGTTCACTGCATGATGATGTGGTTTTATGAAAGAGTTCCTTCACTTAGATCTCCGAAAGGCCCCGATCTTTACAGTTCAGTACATGTTTTCCACCAGTCAAAGAGATCCCAGCACCATTGTGGTGGAGATACTCGCTGGTCTCTCATTAACTACCCAGCGCCAGACGGATGACTCACTAGGGTCCATTTCTTCACCCTCATCCCTATCCTCTCCCCCACCCCCAAACAACCCCCCCCCCCCTTTCCCCATCCAACATCGACCCATTCCGGAGGGTACGCGGCCATAAATCAAGCGCCCAACTCTCTGACTCAGTAGATCAAATTTTTATGTACTGAGGACTGTTTTCCTTGAACCGGGAGATCTTCACGGATATTGTTCGCGGACAGGGGCAGCGATGGTGTCTCGTTTGCTTTCCACTCTCCACCTATCACTCACACCGGACACCCAGCGCGGATCTGGAATGTTCGGAGAGGTACTCACTCTTGTCTACAGCATACCGTTAGTTCCTGTTTGATATATTCTGCAGGATTTCTCTCTAGTACCACTCAATCCCCGGGGTAGCCAAAGCTTATTGTCAGAGATTGAGTGAGAGAAAATAAACGACAGCTTCCCATGCACCAAATTTCTTCAAAACAACCAAAAAGACAAAAAGAATTTCTTAAAAGGTTTTCATACTTAAAATAAGATGACTCATTCCTGACCTCTGAAATCATAACAGAAGTCATTCCATTCGATTTGACTACTGGGGAATATATGATTTGTAAAACACGACCAGAGTTCTTATTTGTTCCAACTCCACTTTTTTTTTTTTGCATCACTGACAAATCCAACGTTAAACGTTTGCAGTTTTAGTACATGTATCATCATAAGGAGTTAGATTAAATTGAAACTGTGAATCAGCTTGATAAGTGCCATTAGGCAACGTGTCCAGTTGTTATACATGTATCTCTTCTACATACTAAAAGATCTCCAGTTTTTCAGAAAATAGAGATAGAACAAATAAAAACTTTTGTTACCGGTGCCAAAAGAAGAAGAGTATCTCAAACACTAGGAATATTCGATACTGAACAGAGAATGTTTCTCTCACCGTGTGATTTTAACGCCAATTGGGAAAGCATTCTTTTGTATTTCTCATAGCCTCTACGAGCGCCGCATAGTCTACTGCCTTATCGACTTGGGCCGTTCAGAGCGGCACATGGGAGCGAATCAGTTAATAGTATTTTTTCCATTAAAAATTTGCAAGTATCCCCCCCCCCTCCCCTTTCCTATTTTCCTATTAGCTACTCTCACCTCATCAGGTTTGTGCCATACTTAACATAGATGTGAGGAATGAATGCCTGTGAATCAGCAAGCCAATCTGTGACATTGTAGAAACTGGTATTAGGAGCGGAGATACATGTATATATACAAAACATCCATCTGATGCATTTTTGAAAAGTTCAGCATGTAAATAATAATGGTTTTCTGCATTTCTTGCAGCGGAAACTGGGAGCAAAAATTAAAGGTTTTTAGTTGTTCCTGCCACTTCCTGGTTCCATGCGTTCGTTTTGTTTTGATTTGTTTTACTTGGTTGTTTGTTTCGTTTCTGAGCTTCAAACTTGTCTTTTTAAAATGCTGTCCTTGGCATTCCTTTTATGTTTTGTTCATACACTAATAACAATACAGGTGCTGAATAACATTTTATTTGGCGCTTCGACCTGCAATACAATGACATGTACAGGCTCTGAGCGTTTTACAGACATTCTACCACTCACGTTCAGTTCAGAATAAACTGACAACAATCAGAAACAGATGATTGTCATAATTATACATAAACGTACTAAGACCACGTATATTGTTTTTATTATTTGTTGTCTATGACGTTCTGGAGTCGACTGCTATTAGACAATTTTCATACGCGTAAACTGAAAGCCTGTTGTCATGGGACGTGTTTTCGGGGTTTTTTACTGCGCGCCTTTTTCACTCAATGAACACGCGTATTTTCTGAAAAAAAAAAAACGTTTCTCCTATTTTTATTGCAGGTCTTCCCATGAAAGCGTACGTTTGATAATATACATTGTACATGTCACACCCTGTGAAAAAACACGCCTGACGAAGACGCGCGCAGAAAGAAAACTGCTTCATGGGGGACAGACTTTAGGACTTAACGCACTAAATTGTCTGTTTTACGCTGTACTTCTTTTGAATCAACTAGCGAGTTAGAATTGTTTCAGTGTCACCTGTGCGCAAGGTCCCGTTTAACCCCTTATAGCCCACAAAACCGAAGCGAAAAAAAGCTTGACTCCTGAGGTGTCTTTTTAAGACAAAATATCTGAAACGTTCAAAGCTTTTACTAGTTACTATCCGCCTGTCACGAGTGGAGTGAGTGCAATTAAGGGGATTGCTACAGAGCGGGTGTAGAGTAAGGACTCACAGTAGACAGCAAGTTAAGCGTGCTGTTGTGAGTAGTAGTGGGGCGGGGTCTGAAGGAGGCGAAAGCGCTGTATAACTATCACTGCAAGTTAGAAGGTCCTAGGGATCGGACCTGTGAATAAAAGCCCATCGGGCGGACATAAAGGGGAAGCAGTCGAGAAGACTAGTGAGAGGTCTTTCCAGTTATGACTGGTATGTAGAACGTTGATTGATTATTATGATTGATGTATTATATTATATTCGTCTATTACCATGATGTGAATAAGTATATGTGAGGAATGTGGAAGTCCTTGATATTGGATATAGCAATGTGCGCCACGAGCGATAGATGAAAGTGAGTTCATGGATTTGTAGCGCGAGTGAGTAGTGTGTACTCCGATGGAGGTGTGTTACCGTAAGATGTGTGGTGAGTGAAAGGTGAACTAGTGTGTGTACGCTTCATGGATTGTAAGGAGAGGTGGAGCGAATAGAAATGGTAGGGTATTATACCAATGTAATGTTATTCTTGTAGGTGTCGGGGACGGGCCGCAGAGCCACCTCGATGAGCACAGGGGATAGGCCAGCATAGGGCCGGAGGCCACACATAGGCCAGAAGTGAGGCTGTCAGTGCAGGACAGTAGAGGCACATAAAGTCGTGGCAGTCAGGCCACGGACAGGGACGTAGATATGAGAGTGAATGAGATACTATATTGTTGCCATGTTGATAGGCTGGTGAACTGATACTATGTTGTTGCCATGTTGATGGCTATGGAAATAATAATGTGTTATTGCCCTGCTGAGGTGCGAGGGGAATGCTAAAGTGTATGACAATAGGAAGGTGATATTGAGAGACTGCGGTGCCAGTGAATCATTAAGGTACTATTAAGACCCTGAGGGGAGAGGCTGAGGCCGAAGTGCCTTTAGGAGTAACTACCGGATTGTGGATCCGAGGGAGCGTGTGTGTGAGAATAAGGCCGTTGTACGGCAGTCATTTCAATAATATAATATATGTAATTGCGCTATTATATGTATAATTATGTTTAATAAATGTGTGAGTCTGATGGATTGTTCTGTTAAGTGTTAACTTGTTTGTTCGTGATTGTTGTCCTGTCATAACTTATTACATCTCCCAGTCTGGGATTTGTGACATTGGGGGCTCGTCCATTGTGACTCGTCCATTTTCGTAATATTTAGTTGTAGTTAGTTAGTAGGTATTTGTGCTGTCTTGTTCGTTGGATGAATGGACATTTCATGATATGATTTATGTATATTGATGAATATGTATTGATGCATGTATTTTGATGAATATGTATTAATGTGTACTTAAATTTCAGAGAGACAGTGTGTGTGCGTGCAGCCTGAGGAGACGAGCAGCCAGAGCTCCGATTAAAGGGAGGAGTTTACTCAAAATTTCAAAAATTGAAAGTTAAGTAAAAGTCTAAAATTTTGTACCCTGGATTAAGGGCTGTCTTTTCATCTGTCTGTTTCCCTGTTTTTGCTGTTTTCGTTGTAATTGATTATACGGGCGGTGGCGCGGGTTTGCTGTGTTGAACTTAGTTTATCCTTTTAAAAAGGTGTGGTAAACTTTGGAACTTCGTTCATCACAGTGAACAGTTCTGTAGGGACCTGTAATATTGTTTAGTTGTAGCGTCGATATCTTCTCTGTTCCGCAGGAAGACGTATTCTCTTGTCCCTCTCTCTACCTATCTATAGATACGTTCTTTTTTTTCAGACTCTGTTCTTGTTCGTACCTTGTTGTGTAATCGGCGTAGTTAGGTTGCATTCTTTTTTCCATTATAGTTTTTTTTTGTAGAAGCTTTGTCCTAGTCTGGTTCGTTGTCCTTGACGTACTTGTGGTCCTTCTACTGAATTTCCTTATTATTGTCTTTTCTACTCTTTTTTATTATTAATAGTGCAGTACATTTTATGAATATAGAATTAGTTGTGCTGTAAAGGTAAATTTCTGAATTGTATTGGATACAAGTAGGTGTGGTTATATCTGGTGTGATCTCAGGTCTCTGGTCGTGTCGTTAGTATCATACCGATAGGTTAGCCGTTTTTTTTAAATATATACCATAACCATAAATCTGTGAAATGGCGGAACTCCAACAATTAATGAAGTTGGGTAAGGAACTTGGCCTTGAGGGAGAGGAGCTACGCGGCTGGATCAAAGAACAGCAGGCGGATTTGCGCGATGAGCGTGCTAAGGATAGAGAGCGAGAAAAAGAGGCTAAGGCTCAGGAGCAGGAGAGAGAGGCTAAGGATAAGCAAGAGGAAAGAGAGGCTAAGGCTCAGGAGCAGGAGAGGGAGTTTAAGTTAAAGGAGTTAGAAGATAAGCAGCAGGAGAGAGAGGCGCGAATAAGAATCGCCGAGTTAGAACTCAAGAAGAATACGCCAACGGAAACGGTTGAGCGGCAGGTACACAATAAAGGTGGCGTTAGGATTAAGCTCCCTACGTTCGACGACCGGAAGGACGACATAGACGCCTTCCTTTACAGGTTCGAACTGAACGCACAATTGCAATGGGGGGAAAATAAGGAATTATGGGCCACGTACCTGGCGTCTCTGTTGCAGGGGCGAGCGTTAACCTACTTTAAAGAGCTACAGCGCGAAGACGTGCAAGATTACGATAAGCTGAAGGCTTTGCTGCTTCGCCGATTTGCGCGTACCGAGGAATATTTCCGGGAGCAGTTTAGGCGAGCACGTGCAGATACCAGGGAGGACTTTGCTGCCTTCGTCGCGAGACTAACGGAGTATTTCGCGAACTGGGTAGACTTGGCGCATGTGGGCACGGATTTTGCTAAACTGAAAGACTTAATGATCCGTGACCAGCTGTACGCTTCGTGCCACAAAGATCTGGTGGCTTTCCTGAAAGAGAACGAACCCGCGACGGTGCAGGAGGCGTCTAAGTTGGCGGAGGCATACCGTACGGCGCATCCGTCCAAACCAGTCGCCAGGGCGTACGTCCAAGATGCTGGATACGTCGCCGTTGTCGAGGGGTCGCCGGCAGGACTTAGGGACAGGTCGCGTCAGCGTGGTGCCTATAGCGGGCAAGCCCAGGGGCAGCATAGGGGCTTTCACCAATCACCGGCGTTTGGATCCGGTAAGTTTGACCGAGCAGGAGGGCTAGGTCGCGGTAATGGCCGGGGGCGAGTTGTGACCTTTGCCGATGACCGACGGCATAGGGACTCTAGTTCCGGTCGCGAGGGGTCACGGGGACCCAGGCCTAGGGCAGCACAGGGAGCGGAGTGTTGGACTTGCGGACGCGTGGGTCACTTTTCGCGCGAGTGTAGGGCCGCGAAGTGTTGGAACTGCGGAAGAGCAGATCACATCAGCGTGAACTGCCCTGCAGGTAGGATAGCGGCGAACGTGGACAGTAGCTCCAGTCCATGTTCCCCAAATAAATTTCATCATGCGGCTGCGTGCGTTACATCGGACAACGGAGGCGGACAGTATTCTAAGTGTCCCAGTTGTGAGAAGTTATTATCTTCCGGTGTTTTACCTTGTGGGAGAAAGATCCCCGTTATAAATTCATGTCATACAGGAGGTGGTCTTAGGGTTTATCCGGGGTTTGTTGGGGACGAACCGGTCTCGGTTTTACGAGATACAGGATCTACCGTTGTGGGAGTGCATAGGGACTGCATTCGGGATTCACAGCTTACAGGTGAGACTGTCCCGTGCATCCAATTTTCGGGGGCCATTGAGAAATTACCCATGGCAAGAATAATGATAGATACACCTTTCCTTAGCGGGGAAGTCGAAGCAGTCGTTGGTTGTTTTCCAGGCGCCCAGCTCATCATTGGGAATGTATCACGGGTAGTTTCCCCTTCCGATGAGAACGTGCAAGCATGGTCGCAATCAAAAGGTATTGACTTTTGCGCCGCGGTCGAAACACGCCGACGGGTAGCCGATAAAGATAAGATTAGACCTTTGGCTACGCCAGCGGTCAACCTAGACATCACGCCGGAGCGCTTGGCGAGATTACAAAGGGAGGACCCATCATTAAACCCATGTTTTGGGGAAGCGCGAACCGAGAAAACGAGGAGATATAAGAACGGGTCATCTTCTTTTTTTGTTCAGGGGGGCATTCTGTTCCGTATGTACGTCACAGTGGCTTCTGTTCAAAAGCAGGTCGTCGTGCCACGGTCGTTAGTTGCTACAGTATTGCGTCTGGCCCATGATGTTCCACTAGCGGGTCATATGGGAAGTGCTAGAACCAAGCAGAGAGTTCTGAAAGATTTTTATTGGCCGTCAGCATACAGAGATGTACGTTTATATTGTAAGACGTGCAGTGCGTGCCAAAAGACGACGCATAAGGGTCGTACACCCCAGGCTCCTCTTCAAAAGATCCCCACGGTTTCGGAACCGTTTAAAAAGGTTTCAGTACCTTGTTGATTTAAGAGAAAGATTATCTTCAGCGCGCACTGGGGCAGAAGAAGCGTCTAGTATCGCTTCAGCAAGAGCAAAGAGCTATAAAGATAGAGGATCTGAACTGAGAATTTTTAAGCCAGGAGACAAGGTTCTGTTGTTGTTACCTACGGACCATAATAAGTTATTGATGACATGGAAAGGCCCTTATGTTATTGAGCGAGTTGTTTCAAAGGTAGATTACGCTATCCACATTGACGGAGCGAGTAAGGTTTTCCATGTTAATATGCTACAGAGATTTTATGAGAGACCACAGTATCTGTGTGCACAGACAAGACCAGAGGAGACTGTCTTCTCTACTGCTTGTACGGGGGTCGTAGACCAGTTGGACTGTGACGTAAGCGACACCGAGGCGCAGGAAGAGTTACAAATTCAATTGCCGGAGTTAACTCCGACACAAGGTTACAGGGACGAAAAAATTAACCCTGACCTTACGAGTTCAAGGAGTAGGGAACTTGAGACCCTATTAGCGTCATTTCCGGATGTTGTTACGGATTTGCCGGGTCGCACTACGGTGATCCAGCACCAAATAAAGTTGACTTCGGATAGGCCAGTATTTCTTAGACCGTATCCGTTGCCTTTTTCTTCGAGAGATAGAGTCATAAAGGAAGTGGAGTCAATGCTGAAGTTAGATGTGATAGAACCATCAACATCGCCGTATTCATCACCCATCGTCCTCGTGAAAAAACTCGATGGATCGGTGCGGTTCTGTATTGATTTTCGAAGATTGAACACTATTACGGTAGGCGATAGGGAGCCTATTCCGTTTCAGGAGGAATTAATAGCTTCATTGGCCGGGTCCACGTGGTTTTCCAAGATAGATTTGACGAAAGGTTATTGGGAAATCCCGCTTACTGAGGAATCTAAACAATACACGGCGTTCCAAACGCCCATTGGATTATTCCAATTTAAGGTCATGCCATTTGGGTTGGTAAACGCGCCAGCGACGTTTGCACGATTAATGAGATTAGTGTTGAAGGACATACCTAATGTCGTGTCATTCTTTGACGATATAGCATGCCATACGTCGACATGGTCTGATCATATTCAGACACTAACAGTAATTTTTCAACGATTACGCCAGTTTGGGCTAACTGCTAAACCCGCAAAGATGGATTTGGCATGTCCAGAGATAATATTCTTAGGACATATTGTGGGTAGAGGTGTTCAGAGACCTGAAGAAACAAAAATTGACAAGTTAGTAGGGTTGCAAATCCCTAAAACAAAGAAACAAGTCAGAAGCTTAGTGGGAATTTTAAATTATTACAGAAAGTTCATTCCAAATTTTTCCTCCTTGTCATCTTCTCTTACTGACCTTACTAAGAAGGGACAACCCGATAAGGTCCAGTGGACGTCTGAATGTCAGACATCATTTGATAATTTGGTGACAGCATTATCATCGTCACCCATTCTGATATTACCCGATTTTCGATCTAATTTTATCCTCAGAACGGATGCGTCGGACTCTGGTGTCGGCGCTTGTCTTCTACAGGAGAAGAACGAATGTCTCCATCCTGTATGTTATGTCAGTAGGAAGTTATTGCAGAGAGAAAGAAAGTATTCTGTGATAGAGCGTGAGTGTCTTGCCATTGTCTGGTCCGTCCAGAAACTAGGACGTTATCTCATGGGACGAGAATTTTGTATCCAGACGGACCACAAGCCACTGACATTTTTGTCGAAGAATCGTTCGTCCAGCCCACGCTTGTCTAGATGGGCATTGGCTTTGCAGCCGTACACCTTCGTTATTCAACCAATTCCAGGAACCAGCAATCATATCGCCGACTACCTTAGTCGAGCCTAGGGGAAGAGTTCAGGAGCTTATACATCTGAGGACAGGAACATTGACAGGATCTGTGTGAATGAGTCGACTTTAAAATATTGACATTATAAATATGATATGAAGAATGGTTGATAGGTTGAATGGTTTTTGATTCTGTATTAAGTATTGTGATTAGTTAGCTATTCATGATGTGACACATATATGCATATTGCAGGCCATATTGATCCCCATATTTTCCCCTGATTCCGGTATTTTATATACTAGGGGAACGGCTAGGTCAGTTTTTTTAGTGTACGTATTGCTCACGCTCACTCGTTGACAGTCATCTTGATGCGATTTGAAATTAATTGCATTAATTTTTTTGGGGTGGGGGATGATGTCACGAGTGGAGTGAGTGCAATTAAGGGGATTGCTACAGAGCGGGTGTAGAGTAAGGACTCACAGTAGACAGCAAGTTAAGCGTGCTGTTGTGAGTAGTAGTGGGGCGGGGTCTGAAGGAGGCGAAAGCGCTGTATAACTATCACTGCAAGTTAGAAGGTCCTAGGGATCGGACCTGTGAATAAAAGCCCATCGGGCGGACATAAAGGGGAAGCAGTCGAGAAGACTAGTGAGAGGTCTTTCCAGTTATGACTGGTATGTAGAACGTTGATTGATTATTATGATTGATGTATTATATTATATTCGTCTATTACCATGATGTGAATAAGTATATGTGAGGAATGTGGAAGTCCTTGATATTGGATATAGCAATGTGCGCCACGAGCGATAGATGAAAGTGAGTTCATGGATTTGTAGCGCGAGTGAGTAGTGTGTACTCCGATGGAGGTGTGTTACCGTAAGATGTGTGGTGAGTGAAAGGTGAACTAGTGTGTGTACGCTTCATGGATTGTAAGGAGAGGTGGAGCGAATAGAAATGGTAGGGTATTATACCAATGTAATGTTATTCTTGTAGGTGTCGGGGACGGGCCGCAGAGCCACCTCGATGAGCACAGGGGATAGGCCAGCATAGGGCCGGAGGCCACACATAGGCCAGAAGTGAGGCTGTCAGTGCAGGACAGTAGAGGCACATAAAGTCGTGGCAGTCAGGCCACGGACAGGGACGTAGATATGAGAGTGAATGAGATACTATATTGTTGCCATGTTGATAGGCTGGTGAACTGATACTATGTTGTTGCCATGTTGATGGCTATGGAAATAATAATGTGTTATTGCCCTGCTGAGGTGCGAGGGGAATGCTAAAGTGTATGACAATAGGAAGGTGATATTGAGAGACTGCGGTGCCAGTGAATCATTAAGGTACTATTAAGACCCTGAGGGGAGAGGCTGAGGCCGAAGTGCCTTTAGGAGTAACTACCGGATTGTGGATCCGAGGGAGCGTGTGTGTGAGAATAAGGCCGTTGTACGGCAGTCATTTCAATAATATAATATATGTAATTGCGCTATTATATGTATAATTATGTTTAATAAATGTGTGAGTCTGATGGATTGTTCTGTTAAGTGTTAACTTGTTTGTTCGTGATTGTTGTCCTGTCATAACTTATTACATCTCCCAGTCTGGGATTTGTGACACCGCCACAATACTGATTGCGCCTACTTCAGTCTCAGATCTTGACTATAGACAGAATAATGAGTTAACACTCGCCTCCTGAGCTCGAAATGCGGCTTGTATAGAAGGTAGTCGGTTTTCAAGATGGAAAGTAACGAACAACAAATTGATTAACAAGTGACCAAAGTAAACAAGTCCTAGGGTATCAGCTTATCGGGACATATTGATAACGGTATATTTAGTTCAGTCGCCTGAATACTTGAAGCTTACTAGATAGCTTGGGTAAGAAAGACCCCGATTTTCCCTGAAAGTTAGAAACGCACAACTTCATACATGTACACGTACCCACTACATGATTGTGTTACAATTTCGTATTTAGCCCCAATTCGTTCGCTGCCATCAAACCAGGGTGTACAAAATTGTTTAATTATCTGGATGAGTACGAGACGCTGGGCAGTTTCTTTCAGTAGTATTTTTCATTACTCCGTGGACAATGTTCGTGACTCATACAGAGCTCTGACAGATTTTATGAATATCTGCATGTTATCGACTGGAAAGTGCAAAAGGGGAAAGGTAGAGATGTAAACTGCAATTTTGGCGTCGCGGTATGCTACTTACTTGTAGCTAGTCATTAAGCTGCTTAATAAGAGATGATAAATCATATCTCCTTTTACCAATCTGCACTACAGATTTCAAGGCGACAAAACGGTGCTGTGCCGTTACTGTGTAGCCTAACAATTATCATTTCTATACGCCTGATCTTTGATATTGATTATTACATCTCATACATGTAGTTGAAAACTGTTTCTTTTTCTTTTAAACAGTAAAACCTTGAGTATTTCAGCAATTATTGTATGTAGGAATAACTGATTTAAATTACTGGATTTGAGATTATTCTAATCCTGATTTGGAGCTAAAATGCAAATAATTACGAGAACCGCAAACGAAGCTAAATGGCTTACCATATTTTCGGCATCATCCGATCTATGGTGCGCCAGTTGTATTTACTCAGGATATAGATGACACGACCAAGCAAGTCATTTGTGTAATTGGTAACTTTGACGGCCGCTGCGGATAGAGATAGTCTGGAATGAGTAATAGGCTAAAGATCCCGTGTCTCGGAAGGGGGGGGGGGGGCAAGAAGGGGCAGGCTCGATATTTCTGGGTGTTAAATAGCCCACTAGCTGGGCAGTTTCAGAAGGGAAACGAAGGGATGTAACTGAAATTGACGACTGCAGTGTTGACGTCACTTTTCCTGTTTGGTCGCGGGGTAGTATGGTAATGATTTTGTATTGAGTATTCGATGTCATGATTCACTAGCACGCGTACTTATTGTAGTACCAAGTGAGTCACCTCTGTTTCTTGTCTTCTACAATTGTATTTGTTGTGGTATTGGTCAATATTTTACTACCACAGCTTAAGCGACGATGTCGTCAGTGCTGTATTTAGACTTGGCGAGCCCCTGAGCTATGCATGTACAATGTACTTGGGTATACATGTATAATGTATAAAGTTTGGAGGCTCCTTGTTAAAAAGTTACAATCATGTTTGTCACGAGGGGAAGGTTTCACAAAGGAGAGAACCTTAACAGGATCTTGAGTCGCCACGAAAAAAAAACAAAACTTGAAAACATAACGCGACCTCAGGTTCTTTTTTGTCATAACTGGGAAATCCGACTTTAACTCTTTGTGTGCCAATCACCGATATATCGGTTCTTCTGCTGGCCACATCTGTGCCAGTCACCGATGTATCGGTGCACAAGAATGCTAGGTTATTTTGTTTCGGGAAGAAAGAAAGCCAACTTTCTATTAATAAATGTTTGCTTGATACATGTAGTTAGTCTTCATTCATCTCCCCCACTATTGTCTTCCTGTATCGGCAATTGTGGAAAACTTCATGGCAGACAAAAAGTTAAATATTTGTGGCTTTGGTTATCATGATAAGGAGTTAAAATAAATCGAAACTGAAACAGCTTGATAAGTGCCACAACACATTTTAAACAAGTGTCAAAGTGTTCATTTGTTATACATGTATTTCTCTTCTACATTACTTAAAGATCTTCAGTTTTTCAGAAAAAGGAGAAATAACAAACAAGAACTGAGGCTGCTATAACACATGACGTATTATGCCTTTCAGGATATGTAAGCCTACTGTACATAATATTCAAAGTGCAATGCATTTAAACGGAAAAGTACTACATGTACATTGTGTATTATTATTTTGAAACGACTGCATTTTGCTGATTACAAACCTATTATTTGGCTAGCTCAAATATTGTACGTTATGTAATATGGCCTGGAAACAATACATTACTTAAAAATTAATAAACATTTCTAAGTCTGCTGCAATGTGTAGTAAATGTTTCTCTTCTAGAGATGCTGACCAACTAAGCTGGCCTGGACACGGTAAACATTATTCATTCATTTCCTGTGTGCACTGACGTTGTGCAACCGCAGCAGGAGCTTTGAAAAAAAATTTTGTACTCTTTAATTGTACTGTGTGTATTTTGTACACTTCTTTAATCCTGTTTGGGAAATTTGCCTTAGTGTCATTGCAGGCCAGTTACAACTGGAACAGACATGGAACAAACAAAACCAAAAAAAACATGAAATGTCAGAAAGTGACACCCTTAAGGACATCAGAACCTGTTAAAAGCCTGTTGACAATTACGTGCATGAGGTAACTCGTTTGTACTCTCCGACAATGCTACGACAATATTTTGCGTGTTTGCGCACATATCTAAGGGAACAAACTTATAGAATCTTACAGTACATACTACAGCATGTATTATGTCCCTGGCAATCCAACCATTGCATGAAAAGGCAAAGAGATCGGTAGAGAGTATGCTTTCCAGGATTCATCATCGCGAACACTTAACTAGGGTAGAAGTGTGACGAGATGGAAATTTTATCCTTCACTCTGGAAGTCACCACAGGTTAATCTGTCCAGCCTTAGATTTTTGTTTCATATGAGCGTGAGCATATTGCAGTTCCTCCTGATACAAGTAATAATTATGCCAATTACATGTAGTGTTAGTAGGTAGTCCAAACTGATTTTTACTTTTTATCACAAGTCGCCAGTTATTGTCTAATCTGGTGGAGCTTGCTTTTCTAAGAATTTTGATACCAAATTTGTCATTCTGGCTTAAAGGGTTTGAAAGTTATGGCATTTACAAAAGTGAAAAAACACCTCGAATTTGCTACCTTTTGCAGATTGCGCAGTAGTCCGACTTTGACTACCCATAAAATGACTGTTTATTGAGTCACAGCATTGAAAATTATCAGTTTCCAAGTCAAGGGGTGTACATTACGCTCAATTTTATTTTTTTTGAGGGGCACAAATATAGTATAAGCATCTCATTTTACTTTTTTCAATCGTCAAACGTCATGAGACGTCAATTTTGTGTGTCAATTTACAAGGGAGACAAAAATTATGTTTTTATTTTTTTTTAATTGAAAATTAGGTCAACCGCGTCGTCATTGACTTAGCACTGAGTGTCAGAAAAAGGTGACGAAATTAAGCATCGGGTGGGTCTATAAAAACAATCGGCGCTTCGCACCGAAACATGCCCCATGTCTGATCTTGGCATCCCCTCATAATACATGTACAAAGGCTGGAGTTTATTTGCGTATAATTTTTATCTTGATCTATTAAAGTTTCCGCCACTTTCTAGTCAACAAAATTTTCAACAAGTGATTTTTAATGGAATTTCAACTTAAAGACAGGATGAAAAATACATTGAATTAAACCTCATTTATCTGGCTTTCTGTGTGAGTTATTTTGAAACACGTGCGCTACATCGGCGCGACGCGCTGCGACCCTTTGTTACGAGGGGGTCAATTCGATGCGCGCAGCTCAGAGCGAAAAGGCAAGAGGCGGTAAGAAAAAAAAATCCATAAAATCGAATGAACGTCCTTTGTGTATGGCCCGTTGCTGAGACATTTTCAAAAGACACAATAATGCGTTTGAATCGCGTTATTTGCTCACAAAAGGTCAAAATGAGGTACGTGCTACGAAAAAGTAATATCACAGATACTAGAATTGATAAGATAAGACAGCCAGTACATTTAGCTCGCACAGATGTTCGCACCGCCACCTAGCAGCAAACGCGCGGAGGTCATGAAAAGTGGCGTATTTTACAAAGACAAATAAGGAAAATATTGAATTTTATTCACTGTTCAGCTATCGCTATAGGCCTTGATTGACGTCACTTATTGTGGAATTATAACCTCAGTCGCTGTGGGAAAGGCTCTGGCTACTTTTTTTTTTTTTTATGTCGCAGCAGCGCTGTCACAATTTTGCCTCATAAATTTACCATTCATTATATCAAGCAATCTTTTCATCCTATGCGCCATGGGCTCCGTCCCCGATCAGCGCGCAAATTGTGTGCACGGTGTTTCTTAGTGGTGCGAAGAAGGGAGTGTCTCATCTTAACGTTTCTAGTATCTTTGATAATATTACACATGTATGATACGTACAACGTCAAACACAGCACACCAAAAATGTATGGCCCTACGCACACTAGCCGATTTTCATTTTCCAACTTGTTAGATGGCGACGTAACGACATTGAGTTTTCAATGAGACCTAGCCCACCAGCCAACTTGTTAGATGGTGACGTCACGACATTGAGTTTTCAATGAGACCTAGCCCACCAGCCAACTTGTTAGATGGTGACGTAACGACATTGAGTTTTCAATGAGACCTAGCCCACCAGCCAACTTGTTAGATGGTGACGTCACGACATTGAGTTTTCAATGAGACCTAGCCCACCAGCCAACTTGTTAGATGGTGACGTCACGACATTCCAATGAGACCTAGCCCACCATTCACTTGGTAGATGATGACATCACGACGTTCCAGTGAGACCTAGCCCATCAGCCAACTTGTTAGATGGTGACGTCACGACATTCAATGAGACCTATCCCACCAGCCAACTTGTTAGATGGTGACGTCACGACATTCCAATGAGACCTAGCCCACCATTCACTTGGTAGATGATGAAGTCACGACATTCCAGTGAAACTTAGCCCATCAACCAACTTGTTAAATGATGACGTCACGACATGCCAGTGAGACCTAACCCACCAGCCAACTTGTTAGATGATGACGTCACGACATTGAGTTTTCAATGAGACCTAGCCCACCAGCCAGCTAGTTTGATCACAGTGAAACTAGTTGACCGATCAACATCGGCTGGTGTGCGCCAAGGGTAACATTAATGTCGGGAGCCATTGAAAAATAAAATGCAGGAAGTTATATTATATTGCTCTGTTATGGACATCAGCACATTACTGATTTTGAGCGACATTTGGACTGTCGAGAACAAAGGACATCGCTGACTTGTTAGTAAACTCATTATAATGCAAACAATTTCAGTTTCCGATGAGCTCATTAGAGATCTCCAAATTTTGCCTGGTGAACTAATTCATATGTAGAAAACAATCACAGAGCCCCGGTTCCCACTTCGAGATCTTTCTCTCAGACATTTGTCGCACTGACCACAACATGAACAGACGCCAACATATTCAGCCGCGCTCGTGGCGGATTCGTCATATATCTCAGTCTGGCCTTTTCTCTCTTTTGACGACATTTGATGTCTCTTGCCACGTCTCTGCGCTCAGACAAGGCTGTTCCACGCTGAACTTTGTTTCTGTCGGCTCTACGCCGTGGAGAATGAAACTTTTGGTCCTTGATTTGAATCAATTTCCTTGCTTGCATTTTAGACGGAGAAGCGAACTTGCTAGGAGCGTACACATAGTGTTTATGAATTTCTTCACCACTTGCCGGATCATGTTTTTCATTTGGACGTTGTTGTGTTCCTGTTTTAGGAAAACTGAATCTCAATCGCGAACTGCACTTTCTCTCGCTATTTCGCCGACGTCGGATAAACATCGTTTTAGTTTTGAATTTCATTTTGTCGTAGATGGCAATTCCTGTTGAATATGTTTGACGCCCTTTATTTCCCAATGCTGATTTGTCTAGTGACTTGACATCGGCATCAGTGTATAGGCCTTCTTCATCGTCTTCAGGAACTTTAACATAGACCAGATTTTGATGTCTGGCAGAAATATCGCTACTGTAAGTACAGTCCCGAGTTATGGGGATTTTTGTTTGTTTGCCCAACTCTTTAGAAACGTACCTTCTCGAAATGCGCCTGGCATCTCGCGAGCTTGGATCAGACTCTGTCGTGTCAGAAGATCTATAAATGTCTTCATTGTCTATTTCTGACCAGAAGGCGTCCATTTCATCATTGATCTTGAAGAGTAACCCACCATTGATGGGCGACATGAAACGAGAAAAGCTTATGAAATCCCCGTCTTCAATTCTTGATGAAGAGTCACTTTTAAATCGCCCCTCAGAAGTTGTGGAATCTGTGCACTGTTTCTTATGAGCATCCAGTTGCATTGCGTCTTGATACTTTAGTTTTTTTAGTTTTGCCGTAGCCAGTCTCTCTACCAACAGAATGATCACAGAGCATGTGATTCCAGAGGCGAATGTAAACAGTCGAGAAGCTGCCAGCGCAATGTGCTCGTTCGGGTTGTCCCAGGTCCCATAAATGTGAAAGAAAAAGGAGATCGTAATCCACAGAGATGAAGAATGAGCTATGCACATCAGTGAAAAGGTCGTCTCTATGCCAGTCAGACTGGGCCCTAATGTTCGAGTCGCCACCGTACTCAATTTTTCGTCGGCGATTTTAAGCTTCCATTGTGGCCTACGTAATTCTGATGTGAATGATGTGGAGTGCTCAGCAACCACGTTGGTCTTTGAGGGCCTCTTGGTCTGTCCTGAATTCAATAACAGACCTGTGATAAACAACAGCAAGGCCGGAATCAACAAACTGATGACGTCAGAGATGAGCCGTAGGCTGGGACACGTCAGAACGCAGTCGATAATCACATGTTGTCACCATGTAAGTGAATGCCACTGAGGTGAAGATACCTGGCAGAATATAGCAAAACAACGTCACTATACCTCAAGGATAAGCCTTCAGTAACTACTGGATGGGGAGTCAACCACAACTGTGTCGGGGCGTTGAACTCATATTTCGAGGCATTTTGCGATCTTGGTTCTTGTGATGGCGATATTTTAGTACATAGAAGAGATATAACAAATGCCTACTGTGACACTTGTTTCAAATGCCCCGTGGCCCTAGTCAAGCCTGTTTCACGGTGCAGATTTATTCTAACTTGCAATGCAGGTTCAATTGCTCTCAAAGGTTGACTTTGTTCTATAGCAAGTGGAATCTTCTGAATCGTTTTTTTAGTTTCTTCTGTTGCTTTTTGTGTACTTTCTGTGATAGGAGCAAATACTTTGGAAAATTCTCTTTTCATTTCAATATCTCCTACTCTTTCGTTTAAGTTACTTAATTGAATATTTCTTTTGGTTTTTAAAAATTCATTAACAAGAGCTTCACGTTTTGAAGGATCTGTAATTTTTAAAAAAGACATTTTTAATGTAATAAAAATAAAATATTTTTAAAAGAAAAAAATCAAACTAATTTTACACTATAAGATTTTTTATTTTTTTCAATGGATCATCTATATTTAATTCAGGATCGCTTACTTTTTTCTTTTTTATTATATTTTTTAATTCTCTAAATTTTTTTTCTTCATCTAAAATAAGTTTAAATTCTTCATCTGAAATTTTTCCATCTCCAAGAGCATCAGAAATATAAGTTTGAATAGTATTAAGTTTTGATTCCAATAAAAATAAAAATTTTTGATGTTTATCAACTTTATGTTGTAATTTTTTATTTAAATGTCTTAAAAATATACTTAATAAACCTGTACCTATTGAAATACCTTCTATAATAATAGCTGCAGGAATGTTAACCACTGTAGATAAAAGTATTACTCCTGTTGTTCCCATTCCAATGGCTACAGTTTTTAAAGTTATATAAGTTCCGTCAATTATATTTAAAGCTTTTGAATATTTCTTAACTGTTATTCTTTTGTTTTCTTTAGTTTTTTCAAAAGAATTTTGAATGTCAAGAATTTTTTTCATTCTATAATTCGAAGCTTCCATTTTAGAATAAAGGTTTTGATCTTTGGTTACACCAACATGGTCTTTGACTCTTTGGTTACACTAACATATTTATAAACGGAACACTTTTAACCAAATTGCTCAAGAAACCTTCACCGTTATAAACCTGTCCTTCTCGTTTTAAATACAGTCCATCTCCTTGAAACTCATTACCGCTTCCTTTTACAGTTCCTAAATATAAACCTTTTCCATCAGTTTCAATTTGACAGAGACATCCACCTTTTTTTAAATATAAACCGTCTCTCAATAATTTTTGAACACCACTACTGGCTAAACCCGTAAGCCCACCTATTCCGATAGCTTTGCTACTGATGGAACAACTTTAGATAATAATGGGATTGCCATTCTAGCAAGAGCAGCCAGAAATCCTCCTTCAATTTCCATGTTATATTTTATTTGTTTTCTACTTAGAGTAATATCAGCTCCTTTATTTTGATTGAATGCTTTTCGCAGTTTATTTATTTGTGTTTTTGTTAAAGCTAAAACAGCATTTCCAGATTCTGTAATTCTAATAGTAGCAGGAGTATCATTTTTCATAGCTCTTTGTATTTTTTCTTTCTGATTATCAGAAATATTTAATTGAACATTTTCATATGTCATTTTTAAAAGAATAAAAATCAAATATTTTTAATACGATAAATTTTACGTTACGTTAAAACTTGGTTCGTTGTAATTCCTTTTCATAAAAAGAACCAATAATTTCTTCATCATCTAAATCTTTTATTTTGTAAGTAATTGGATATGTATATAAAATTTTATCTATTGTAAATATTTCTTTTGTCCATTTTGGTGTGTAACCTTTTTCAAAAAACTTTTTCTTCTTTGTAATTCTAACTCTATCACCTAATTTAAATTTAGGCTTTTGGCTACGCGATGCCTTTGGCAATTGTTTCTTTGTCTCTAAATTTCTATACACGGTTAATTCATTTTCTTTTTTACTTCCTTCAATAGAGTCATTTTTATTGATGAATGATAGGTGTTATTATAATCATTTACTAAATCATCTAAAACATCTATATATTTCGTAACACCATTCGCCGTAAAATATTTAAACATTTTTTCTTTCATTGTTCGATTCCATCTTTCCACTACAGAACTTTTCTCTTCATTCTCTGTGGAATAGATTTCTTTGAAAAGACTCTTAACATGTTTATTATAGAATTCACTTCCTTTATCAACCCATAATTTTTCTGGATGTCTGCTTATCTCTTTAAATCCTTCAGCAACTGTTAGTCCGCTTTTATTTTTTAAAGGAATCATCCAACCATATTTTGAGAAAACATCAATAACAGCAAGAATGTATTTAAATCCTTTGTTTTGCTTAGAATAAGCAGACATATCAACTAAATCAGTAGCCCATATTTTTATCAATTCCATTAACTATCACTCTTCTTTTCTTAAATTTTTTAATTACTGGTTTATGAAGTTTTTCTGCTAAATCACTCGTAAAGCTTTTTTTTTTTTCGCCCATTCCAAAAGTTTTTTAAATTTTAATAATAGGTTCAAAAATATTTCTATCCATTCTTTCTCTTAATGTTGGTTTTAAAATAGAATCTAAAGACTGTATCATCTTATTATCACAAACTTCATTTCTGGTTTTAGTATCTTGATTTGGTAAATAACAAATATCGTGATACATTGCGCTTCATCAACTCTATTAATTGGTTTACTCCAAGATTTTGGTGTGAGATCGGCATTCAACCGTTTTTTCAAATTGGTTCCTGGTCCTGTAAAATTATGACCTGGCAAATGCATTTCAAAGGGAAATTTATTGATGATTTTATTGGCTACGCCATGCCCTTGGCTGTTGGCTATGCCAGCTCCAATTGTTGGTATAAATTTAGTTTTAGTATTTCCACAAATTACACATTTGCCTTTTAACATATTTCTATTATTCTTTGTTTTAACTTGTTCAATATTTATAGTATCGGTTTGCTTCTTACATTTTACACAATACATCGGAGTTCTACTTTCAGGCACTAACGAAGTCCTACTTTCAGACATTTTTAATAATAAAATTAAAGAATAAAAAATGGAAAAAATTTGCAATGGTTCTTTTATTCGAAAACCTCTTGATTCATTTTACAAAGAAAAAAAAGGTGCAGATGGTTATAGAACGAAATGTAAAGAATGTATGAAACCTCAAAAACATTTACTTTATGTAAAAAAAAAGGAAAAATATAAACAAGCATATGAAGAATTTATGAAAAGAAATCCTGATAACCATAAGCTCCGCTTGGATTCGGAGAATAATAAAAACCATAATAAAAATAAACTAGAAAAATAAACTAGAAAAAAACCTACTAAAAATATTCGTTAAAAAATGAACGAGAAAAAAACCCTAACAAAAAAGAATGTTTCTAAAATGAACGAGAAAATGAACGAGAAAACTTTCAAAGATATTATCAAAGAAACCATTATCGATGATGTGAAAGAAAATAATACTTCTAGATATTTCAAATTAATTAAGGAAAGAGTGAGAAAACTTATTGAAGATTTTAAAGGCAATAAAACGGTAAAAGTTAAGTTAATAATAACCTCTGAATTTAATACTCCTTTATCTTTTGATATTATTGAAGCACATTATCAATCAAGTTTTGGTATTATAAATTCCATGAATGATTTTAATACCTTTTATGATTCCATTGATGAAAAATTTAATGCTTGGGTTGATAAATTTCAAGCTAAAGGATCTGGACATATATTTAATCAAATTATTAAAACAATTGTAAAACTTTATAAAACTAAAACTTTAAGAGCTTCTTCTTATATTCCTACTCCTTTTAAAAATAAAAATATTATCAATGTTCAAAGTAAAAAAGATAATAAATGCTTTCTTTGGTCAATATTAGCTAAATTGTATCCTGCTGATGATCATGTTTACAGACTCTCAAATTATTCGCCTTATGAAAAGACTTTAAATATGAATGGAATTGAATATCCTGTTAAAATAAAAGATATTCCTAAATTTGAAAACCAGAATAGTATTTCTATAAATGTTTTTGCTTTAGAAAAACCACAAGATAAATATTCTCTATATCCAATTTACACCTCTGTTGATCAGCAAAGCTGCAACTTCATTGACCTCTTATATTTAGAAAATGATGGAAATACACATTATTGTCTCATAAAAAATTTAGAAGGTTTTTTATCAGATAAATTTACAAACAAAGCTTTTATCTGCAGGAATTGTATGAATGTATTTACAACACCTAATTCTTTAAATAATCATAAAGAGAAATGCTTAAATCACAAAATGTGTAAGACAATCCTTCCAAAAAAAGGTGATAATATTTTACAATTTACAAATCATCATTTTAAATCTAGATTACCGATAGTTTTCTACTGTGATTTTGAATCATGTAATAAAAGAATATCTACAACACAACCAAATCCAAATAAACCTTATCAAAATACAATTTTTAAACAAGAAGCTATTAGTTTTGGAATGTATATAAAATCCGATTATGATAATTTATGTCCTTCCGTTTATCATACCGGAGAAGATGCAAAAGAAAAATTTGTCGAAACGATTATGATGTATTATAACGAAATCTGTAAAAAGTTAAATTACTATAAGAATGCTAAAGTAACTTATGCTCAAGAAAAAGAATTTAATAAAGCAACAAACTGTTATATTTGTAATATTGAATTTTCGGACGAAAAAGTTTACAAAGTAAGAGAACACAATCATTACAATGGTAAGTATCGAGGAGCTGCTTGTCAGTCTTGTAATATCAAAGAAGGAAAACAATCTAAAGTAATTCCAGTATTTTTTCACAATGGTAGTGGTTATGACTTTCATTTTATAATAGATGAAATAAATAAATATGAAAATCAATATAATAAACTTTCATTGCTTGCTAAAACATCTGAAGAATATATTTCATTTGAATACGGAAATTATTACAGAAAATTAAGATTCCTGGATAGTTATAGGTTTTTATCAAACTCTTTGGATGGTATAGTAAAATCTATGGATAATTTTCCAATATTGAAAGAACATTTCTCGGAAACATTTCATTTACTCAAACGAAAAGGTGTTTACCCTTATGAATATGTTGATTCAATTGATCGATTAAAAGAAATACAATTACCACCAATAGAAAATTTCTTAGCCGATGGCACGAGGATAAATCCTTGGTTCTCAACTTTAAGAAAAGAAGGAATTACAGAAGACGAATATCAACACGCTGTAAATGTTTGGAATACTTTTAAATGTAAAACTTCACAAGATTATCATGATTTGTATCTAAAAACAGATGTGTTGCTTTTAGCTGATGTATTTGAAAAGTTTAGAGAATTTTTCCTAACCAATCATGAAATTGATCCGTGTTATTGTTTCTCAGCTCCTGGATTAACTTGGCAATGTGGATTAAAATATACAGGAATTAAACTAGAATTATTAACAGATTTAGATATGCTACTAATGTTTGAGAAGGGAATAAGAGGTGGTTATTCAGGGGTTTTGGGACCTCGATATGTAAAAGCCAACAATAAATATTTACCACATTATGACCCTAAAAAGAGATCAAATTATTTACTGTATCTCGATGCAAATAATTTATATGGAGGAGGAATGGCAGAATCTTTACCGGTTGGAGATTTTAAATGGGAAAAAAAATCATTCTTGAAAAATGTTCCCGAAGGAAGAGGATATATTATCGAATGTGATCTTGATTACACAGTTAAAGCAAAAGTAACACCAAAAGATTTCCTTTAGCTCCAGAAAAATTAAAAGTCAATGAAGACGATTTAAGCGATTTGCAAAAATACTATTTACAATTAGAAAACAAAAAAGTAGGAACTGTAGAAAAATTAATACTAAATTTAAAAAATAAAAAGAACTATATTATACATTATAAATTATTAGAATGTTTTAAATCCCTTGGATTAGAAATTTCTAAAGTTCATAGAATAATTTCTTTTAAAGAAAGACCTTGGTTAAAAGAGTACATCGATTTTAATACCAATCAAAGAACTAAGTCAAAATCAGACTTTGAAAAGAATCTTTGGAAATTAATGAATAATGCATTTTATGGAAAAACTCTCGAAAACATAAGATATCGAATTGAGTTAAAACTATTATCAGATAAAGAACAAGTAACAAAATTAATAAGTAAACCTAATTTTAAGGAATCAATTATTTTTAATGAAAAGCTAATTGGTATTGCTAATAATATAACATCAATAAAATTTAATAAACCAATTTATCTCGGAATGTGTATTCTTGATTACTCTAAGTTGGTTATGTATCAGTTTTATTACAATGTTGTTAATGAACTATGGAAATCTAATGAAGTTGTTGGATTCGATACCGATTCATACTTTCTTAATATTAGAACTGAAGATGTTTATGAAGATATGAAAAAAATAAAGGACGATGATTTAGACACCAGTGATTATCCAAAAGATCATTTTCTTCATTCAACTAAAAATAAAAAAGTTATTAATAAATTCAGAGATGAACTAAATGGTAAAGTTATGAGTGAAATAGTTTTTCTTAGAAGTAAAGCATATACATATAAAGTTCTCGATGAACAGGCATGTAAAAAATTAAAAGGTATTTCAAAAACGACAATTAATAAAGATGTTACATTTGAAGATTATAAAAACTGTTTATTTAATGATGAAATTAATTATCGAAAGATGTATGTACTAAATTCTGATAAACATGAAATGTATATAAAAGAAATAAATAAGAAAGCTCTAAGTCCTTATGATGATAAACGATATATATACTTGATGATGGTATTAGAACTCTTCCATATTCTGACCAATTTACAAATATTGTACATGAAATGGTAGAGAAGGTTAGCTTCGACTCCGTCGATTAGCAAAGTGCTAACTTTGTATAACTGACATTTTCGTTCCATCAGATTGAAATGAAATTATCTTATCAGAAATAACTAAAGCATAAGCTGTGGTATCTGCGGGAACATTTTTATTAAATGTAGCCTTAACCATTATATCAGTTATGCTATTTTTTAACCTTTCACTTTGTTTTGAAACATCGAAAACAAATAATGGATACAGCGTTTTATAATCAATAGTGGTAATAGTTGGATTGCTAACTAATTCATCTATATCATAAAATTTTGATCTAAATTATACAGCATCATTATATACTCTAGAGAATTGAAACTTAGGGAATGATATTTGATAATCAGATTCTGGATAACGCCTAGAATTTAACTGAACATTAATATTTCTCACATCCAGATTATTGAATATTGATGCATTTTCTGTTTGATTAGATCTATTTTTTGTTTGAAAAGCTATTATGATCCATCTAGGTTTTTCAGGAGAAGCTTTTACAGATAATCTCCATGCAAACTGGGTTCCTATAGAAACTATTATTGAATCACATTGTCTACTTCTACAACCAACATTTAATTTTGCTTTTGGTTCAATAATTTTATATAATTCAAACTTTTGTTGATCTGCTGGTAAAACATGTGGAACATACCATGAGATTTTATCAAGAGTAACTTTTCCTTCGGCAGCTTTATCATCTTTATAAATTGCAATATTTGAATCTGGTCTTTTGTACAGAGTAAGTTGTTGAGTAAATCCATAAAGAATCTTATCATAATCCTCTGAGAAACCGAAAATATGTTTTAGAGGAATTAGAAAGGAAAATGTTCCTTTAGGATTAGGATAAAATAGCAGTATCTCTTGTCTTGTATCAAAACCTTCATTATTCTCAATTTGTTTGTTAGTATCTTTTATCCACAATAAATTAAGTCCTTGTGATTTTGAAAAGTCATGATGATACTTGAGTAATCCTAACATTGTTGTTCCTCGTCCTGGATGATTTAAATTTTCAATTTCTTGTCCTGATAACTGATATTTTATAAAATTAAACAAATACATTATACTGTTATTACATAAAGTTATTTTATCATCAGCAGCATATAATGTTCCATCTGTTTTTGTAAGTCTACCTTCAACTATTATATAGCTTTCACTCGGATGAGTAAAAATATCCTGCAATTCAATAGTTATTCTAATTTCTCCTCCGCTGTTTAAATTTGTACCGGTAATTGGAGTGTATTCATGGTATTCATATTTTTCAATACTTTCATCTACCTTAAATTTTTCTGTAATTTCCAAAATGTCTTCCATTTTAATAATACCTAATTTGAGCATCTGTAACGGGTGCTATGATATACCGTATTCTACTAATGTAATACTCTTTATGAATAAACAAAGACTTAATGTTTTTATCAAGAGAGTTACCATATAAAGCAGCATAATCACTAGGACTAGGACCTCTACTATAACCACTATCATAATTTCTAGCATAAATATTTTCATGAGATATAACATTTTCAGGTTCGGTGGTAATTTTTGAATAATGTTTTTCAAATTGTAAGATTATTCTAAATTCCTTATTTTCTTTTTCAATCTTTAATTTGTGATCAGATATAACAGTGAAAAAATTATTCGTTTTTTCAATTGTTATACCATCAATAATAAAAGTGGATCCTTTGGGTGGATTTAATAAAAGTTCGCTTTCTGTATCTGATTCTAAATGAAATTCGCCAATACCCTTATTCTTTTCAATAACAAAGTAGTTTTTACCGTTGATTCTTTTAACATTTATATCTCTACTAGATGAACTGGACATATTTATCAAACCATCATTTTTTATTATTGTCTCTTTTTCACCCTTAACTGGTTTAATAGCGATATCCCATTCAGGTTTTTCGGGAAATTCAGCTCTTTTGTATATTCCGTTTCTCTTTAATTGAAAACAATAAAAATTGTTTAGTTCTCCTCTGGATAAAAAACCATCAACATTTTCTAAATTTTCTAAGTTAATTGCATGGTTATTAAGCGGAGTAATTTTCTTGTAATCCATTTTTCTACAAATAATTTATTTCATCTAAAGTTACAGGCAATTGTGTAAACCTTATCCGATGGACCATAAACTCTTTGTAAATGAGAATATTTTTAAAACTAATATCACCATCTGTTTTTTCGGCTTTCAATTTATTAGGCATATTTCGGATTTTGTAATCATCTTTTTGTTTTTTTACAATTATTCGAAAATCTTTTGATCATTTCCCGAAAAACTCATTTGTAATCCATCCATAATTTCTTTGTTATTAAAAGATTCTAAAACTTTACCTTCAATAATTATAGTTGAACCTATCGGAAAGTCTTCGAGAATCTTTTTTTCATTCTCAAATTCACAATTAAAAGTTAGAATGGTGCGTAGCTCATCCTTAAAGTTTGAAAGAAAATACTCCTCATCATGGCGTTTTAAAACTGTTGTCTCTCGATATCTAAGAAGTGGAACCAAACTTCCTATAATTCGACCTGGATTGTAAACTTTTAGTAATATTTTGTTATTTCCTTTAGTTGATACTTTATCGTTTCTTAATTGAATATCTACACCCCATTCATGTTTGGTTGGGATTGCTTTAAATTTTTCATCAATATTTATAAGATTCACAGGTGTATCTTTTACTTCACTTATAAATTTAGGAGGTGGTGAATCTACAATTTCATTTCTAACATATATACCGTCTTCATTTAATTTGAAACAATATATAGAATCTTTCTTTCCATTTTCATTAAAACTTTCAGCATTTTCCAAATCATCTAGATTGGTTGCATACTTATGAATTGGAATAATAGTCGTCGTTGAGTCTCCGCTGGCCATCAGTCCAAACTTATCCACCATTTTTTAAGGAAAAAAATTTAGAAGGAATTTCTCAATACAAACTATTAATAATTTCTTGAAAACGTTTTCCTTTTGATAATTCTTTTAAAACATACAAACACAAATGTCCACAAATTACTGTGTCCGGATCTTGTACTTGATTAGTAGAATATTGAATATCTCCTTTTTTCTCTCTAAGATATTTGATTATTTCTAAAGGAGGTCGAATTCCATAACTATCAAAATAAATTTTATTGATGACTCCGTCATGCCTTTGGCTGTCTTCGTCATGATACCAAGCGACCCAATGAGTTCCCCCTTTCGTTCCATCACCTAAATTCAGCATTCCACATTCTTTTCTTCTCGGTTTTTCAGGTAATTCAGTTCTTAAAAACACACCTCTAAAATTAGGAATTCCTAATTCCTTAACAGCTTTTAAAATATCAAAATTGGATAGTGCCATTTTTAGTTTTTAAATTTCTTTAATATGAAATCTTATGACAACAGTTTCTCCTCTTAAATTTAAAGGTTTATCATTTTGATCTGTAATTTTAACCTCTAAGTTATTTATCGTTTACATAGCTATCGGCAGAAAAACAAGATTTGTCGGTTTTTCAACTATTTTATATCCCGGAGATACATTTGGGAAAAAAGAATAAATAACAGGAACGGGAGTGCCATTAACTATACTTCCGTTTATGATATTCAAATGAACTAGAATACTATTAACACTAAGAATGTTTACAATGTTTTCAGATTCATGAGTTCCCGATTCATAAATTTCATGATGAAATCCTAATAAATCAGCTAAGGTATTGTTTTCTTTAAAACTTACTTTGTGTCCTTTTTTGATAGTCATAACGGATTTTAAAGTTTGATAATTTGGTTCAATTTTTACCTCGTCACCAATCAGGTTTTGAATTGCAGTGTTTAAAGATTCAATTTCATAAGCACCAACTGGTATAAACTCTTTATGCCACATGATACCATCATGGTATTCAATCATGTTGTTGTCTTTGTCAATGTTGGGGAAAGAATAGTAAGTTTCTAAATTAACTAAGGCGATTTCATAATGTTTATCTTTTTCTAATTCTAAAGGTGGGTTAAACCCTGTCCTAAATGCGGTTTTATTATTTCTAACAATAATTTGCTGTGAAAATTTTGGTCTTATGTTTTGGGCGACTTCTCTTAAAATATGTTTGCTCTCATCCATTTTTAATGTAATAAAATTTATCATTTTAAGGCATGTAAAATGTATCAAATTTATATCTATATTTCCCATTTAATTTGTCACTAGAATTGTCAATTACAAGAAATCCATAAGGTTCTTCCCAACATTTTTTACAGAGCTTTTTAAAATCTTCTAGTGTCATATCACCACTTACATGATTGTCATAAATGTGATTTCTAGTTTTATTATCTTGCTTGAATAAGCAGAGAAAATTCGCGTTTTCTCTTATTGTTTGTCTTGGTAATTTAAAATAATTTTGAGTTAGGTAGAAACAGTCAACATTGTTATGCCTTCCTCTACAATAATAAGCTTCACATTTGTTTTGGTTCTCCAGTAAAATATCATCAAATATCATTAAATTTTAATCTTCAGAGTTTAATTCGCCTGGATCTGGAACATCATTGGTATCTTCATAAAGCTGGCAATTAATTGGATAAGAGTCGGATACGTAATGTCTTTGGCAATTATTAATATATCTTCCAACTTCTTCTAATAATTGACAAGGAGAAATATTCTTTTTTATAAAATATTCTTTTTGGCTTAAAAATTTAAATATAATCTCTTTAAGTAGATTCTGTTCAAAATCCGTTTTTATAATCTTGTATTCAGGTTGAATTAAAGACTTACCGAAAATATAAAAATTATTATAATCTAACCATCCTTTTTGGAGCAGGAGATTTAACAGTAAATTAGTCTTTCCCGATCCACTTTTTCCTACTATAATTCCTCTTATACTTTTGGGCAGCATAGGACTGTTTTGTCTATTTGTTAAATTACCACAAGCAATATTTTTTACATCCATTTTAAAAAGAAAATAATTTACATGTTCGATAACTGTATCAAGAACCGAAGTATCTTTTTAACTTGGTTATCTCCCCTCCCAAAACCCATCACGATCAAACTTTTAGGTCACGATGGCTTGAGGAATTGCTTTTTTCAAAGATGTTTCACTTGGTTAACATGACGGAGAGAGAGCTAGACTGTGATGAATAAACTGCATGAGCATGCCCACGATAGAGGGAGTCAAAGCTTTGCTTATCAACAGAGTTGGAGCTTTTTTTTAAATCAACGGAGTTGGAGCTCTGCTGATCAATAAAATGCGGTGAGAGAGAGCTTGCGTCGTCTCGCTGCGCCTCATTTCCATACACTAATGGGGTCAACCAAATATAATCGTGTCAAACTTTTCTGAAACCAACGCAAAATGTTTTCGAAAAAGTTCCGCAACGCACAAGACGTGTGTCCTATATATTTTGGTTTGCCCTAGATATTTTGGTGTGACACAATTATAGCTGTTAGACCTAGATAGCTAATTTAGCTGGAAATTCCGTTCTATTGAATGAAGGGTGGGTTGTTATGTTTTAAAAACAGAACTATATATATATGGCCTTTAGCGTCTTTACAGACGGTCTTAGCAGCTAGAATATTCACTTTCACTTTGACTGACAGCTTCTCTCGTGGCTTATTCTACCAATGTTTGACCCGAGAGTGCGATGGCAGTGATTGCAGGTCAGTCTTTTGGGTTCACTTTGGCGAGTGTTTTCATTCCGCCTCTGTCGTTTTGTCAGGTATGTTTCTTTTGCCTTGAAGTCTATTGCGAGCGTGCCACTGCGCAATTTTTGTCTCCATCTGCTTCGATCATTTGCAAGGTTCTCCCATTCATTGGGGTCGATGTTGAATGCTTTCATCGTGACCTTGCAAGTGTCTTTGAATCGCAGATGTGGCCTACCTCTGGGTCGGTTGCCAGTAGCAAGTTCCCCGTAGAGAATTTGTCTGGGGATGCGATCATTTTCCATACGGTGGAGATGTCCAAGCCACCGCAGTCTTTTTTTGCCTAGGAGAGCCTGAGTTGATGGAATGTTGGCTCGGCTCAGAACTTCGATATTTGAGATCCTGTCTTGCCACTTGATCTTGAGAATTTTGCGTAGGCAGCGCAGGTGGAAGGAGTTGAGGGATCTTTCATGTTTGGAGTAGGTGGTCCGTGTCTCTGAGCCATACAGCAGGGTGCTTAGGACGCAAGTTTGGTACACGAGTATCTTTGTTTTGATGGTCAGCTTGCTATTGTTCCACACCCTTTTTGAGAGTTTGCCAAAAGCTGTGGCCGCCTTTCCTATTCTGGCATTTATTTCAGTTGTTATGTCTGTGCTACCACTGATGGTTGAGCCTAGGTAGCAGAATTTTCCCACTTGCTCCAGAGGAGAGCCATTCAGCATGATTGGGTTGGGGTTTCTCAAGCCTTGTGTCAAAACTACAGTTTTTGAGACACTGATCTTTAGCATGAATTTGTCACAGGCTTTGGCAAGGCTATTGATGAGAGCCTGGAGCGTGGTTTCATCGTGGGCCATAGTTAAAAACAGAACTATGACTTTAATAAATAACAATTTTTATCTTACCTTTGTACAGAATAAATCCATAAATCCAATAAGAATAACACAGTCTTTATACCAACACATGACCATTTCGTCCTGCCATAGGACTCATCAGAGCGTTTGGCATAAAACGCTTATGGACATTAATAATCCTTTTTCCATAGGTTCAGGATTATTAAGAGCCATTTATCGAGATTCTTATTGTTTGTAGGTTGGATACAATGGGCTGTTAGCTGTGCTATTCCTCTGGCTGTCTGTATTTATCTGTAGCAAAGTATTAAGAATCTATAGCATATTATCTAGTCGGCTCGCAAACGACCACATCTCCTATATTTAAGACCATACCTGTGTTGCGAGCAAGGAAGTCACACCTAGGCTAAAATTTCAAACCGAATGAATTACCCTACCCAACGCCGGGTGTTTTAAAGCTGAATAGTGAATGCCATTCCATTTGAATAGAAAACTTTGAATAGCTCAATTGATTTATGCACGGCTGCACACGGTTATGTCTGCAGGTGTTCCTTTGAATGCAGGCATACGTGCGGCTGGTTATTGATTTTTTCATGCTGCAGTATACCGTGGTAGTTTCTGCAGAAGGGATTCTAAAACTTGATAGAATAGAGGTCTACAGTATTTATACATGATTTCACACTGCACTTTCCAAGCAGGAATCCATAACTATAGAATCGGCAATAATTTAGGATTGTCCGACAAGTGCAGACTCAAATCAATAATCATTCTCGTTATTTCTATAGAAAGGCAACAATGACTCCACATTGTTATTGGCGAGCAGGTCTATTGATTTTCTGAATGAGAATTTTCGCTTCGCTCATTCAACCATGAGAGCTCAATCAATAGACCCACTCAATGTTTTATGTGAACATCGTTCGGGTGGAGTCTTGTTGAAAGAAACGCGTGCCGAGCTACGCATTCCATATGAGATCATTCTACATGGTCAATAGCTGCATAGTTACACCAAACACTTGCTTAACTACACACTCTCGTGCTTAGATACAGTTAACAGAATGAAAACAACTGACTTAACTGCATTCTCTCGTCCTTAGTTTCAGTAAATATCTCCTTAGTTGCAATAAACAACTGCTTAGTTGCAGTAAACAACTGCTTAGTTGCAATAAACACATACTTAGATGCAGTAAACAACTACCTAACTACGAATAACACCGCCATTTTGAACAGTTCAATAATCAATATTATGCATAATGGAGCAGGTCACTGCTGTAAATCTCCCCACCGAAGAAAATCAATAAAGTTTCAATCGATAACAGGTAAAATTCATTCTATTGGGCTTACTCTATTTGAAAGCATACCATGCCAGCAGGAATTCTAAAACCAGTGATTCTCATACTCTGGGGAAGTTTTGAATTTGTTGCAAAAGTTGGTTTTTGGGATGTTTGTGTGTAATTTTTGGTGAATTTTTATATTTTTAAAGGATGGCCTAAAAGCTTGAATATTCATGTGTTTATGTGATAAAAAAGGTGAATTTGTATATATTTAAAGGATGGCTCAATTAGTTATATTTAATATACTACTTATCTAGAATACGAAACTATGTTGAGTTAGGATATATCAGGTCAGGCATGAACAGTTTAGAGTGTACCTAAAATGTTGGGAATTTATGCAGCTGTAATCAGTCTTCGTGTCAGGAGTGCGAGGAAAGGTTTACCACCCTGTTACAAGTTTTTTTCTTGACAAAGGTAAATACACTGAAAGCTCGATTTGCCTTCTCTTTCCTCTGCGTTTCATTGTATCGTTTCTGTATCATTTGGGCTCTGCCACAGACAACTTTATCTTTCTGCCATTTTTTTATCTTTGCTTCAAGCCTTTCTGCGACCTCACAGATTTTCTGTGGTTTTAGTAATATTTGGTGAAGGAGATTGCTGGAAGCGGTCGTATTTTAAGACTAGTGAAATTTTAGTTGAGGGTTAGTTTAGCACTAGTTTGGGATGACTTTGGTCAATTTCAAATAAAGTGTCTAATTTTTTTCCTGAACAAAATAAAAAGCCCTTCGAAAGCTTGATTGATTTTACACTAGTTCTTGAATAGAAAACCCGAGTGTGCAAAGCAGCACGAACTGGATGGCTAAGGGACATTATGTCCAGTGGTTAAAGTCACACAGACCCGAGCACAATAGGCAACTGCCCGCTGCATCTCGCTGGGGCACGGTATGGGCAGTGCCTATTTATTGTGCTAGTGTGAAGCAACAATGTATGGGGTGGTGAGCCACCAGTCCGGCGCCTACACCAGCTTCGGTCTGTTTCACCCCTTATTACCTTTGCATGACCAAGAAAACCAAGCTTGCATGCAGAGTGAGGCTGATCCAGGAGGACACAAATGCTTCCAGCTTGCACATCACCTCGTTGAAGAGAACCAGCTTTGTGAACCAGGAAGGACAAGTGAAGACTAAAGGTCGAGACAGAGTAGACTCACACTCACAATTCACACTACTTCCACATTTTATGTGGTTGAACCGTGAAACGAATGTGATGTGAGATCTCAAGCAGAGTGAGTTCACAAGCCGTTCTCACTGGCCCGTCTCGAGACTCGTATTATGTTCTGACACGGCTCATTTCCGTTCAAGATGCCGTCAACAGTTGTCGGTGTTTCTTGTTTGAGACTCATGATGCTTTATTGGCTCAAGAGAAGGAACGCTTACAGAAGAAGATATTGGGTCCACAGCATTTTCAAAAGAAGACTGATGTATGGATAATGCCACCACCTTCTTGAAGAATTGCTGAGAGACACAAAAAATACCTGAGCTAAATACGAATGACGCCAGCAACTTTTCCTATTCTGTTGCTGGAGATGATATCGGCCTTTATTGAGAAACAGGAAACCAATTTCAGGAAGCCGTTATCACCCACTGGTATCACACTGAATTTGAAAAGAACATGTGTCGACTGACGACCCCCCCCCCCCCCTCCCCCGGTCGTCATTGCGTCATCCTTCCCGGATGAACCGAGGACGAAATTTAGTGCAGCGGTAAAATGTAATCACGGTCCATCCGTGTGTGGAAGATGAGGAGACACCGTGAACTTTCAGACGGTTGTTTGAAGGCTGCACTCCGCTCGCTTGCAACGGTTTTATAGAGCTTTTGTGCAACCGGTGAGGAAGCAGTGTGAAGCTGTACGAAATGTGAGTTCACTCTGTGTCGACCCTAAGAACACCAGTGTGGCCAAAATATCAGCCAAAGAACATGATTGCAAAGTGAACACTGATTTCACAACATGGAAAAAAATGAGATTCAATACAAACATCCTTTTTAATTGTTATAACAAAAAACACAACAATTTGTTATAAATAAATTAAAAATCATACTAATGAATAAACGGAGAATATGCAACATGAAGCAACTTTTTACACTCTGGATGAGAAAGAACATTTGTACCGTTGGATTTATTGAAAACAAAATAAAAAAGCGTGGTACTTGGGACCAGACCAGTGACACCAATGTCGGCCGGTGGCTTTTTATCTATCTATCTATCTATTTGTCTGTCTGTCTGTCCGTCCGTCCGTCCGTCCACCCACCCACCCACCAACCTATCTATCTATCTATCTATCTATCTATCTATCTATCTATCTATCTGTCTGAAAAAAAAAAATTAAACGGGATAAAAGCAAGTCGGAGTCTAACTCTAGAGTGTATGCCAGATCACAAAGGAAGTTGACAGGGTATGGAGCCTAGCAATACTGACAGTACTCCCAAGGGCCCACTTACGAGTGACATTTCTGACGCCTAACTTGGTGAGTTTAACAAGTATGAAGTAGTTAGGAACTGCAGACAGAACTAACAGTATCAATGTCACACCAGCAAGGAACAGGAACCACATTTCATTCTCATCAGCCACCTGTAATAAACCCGAGAGATTAAAAATAAAGCGATGTCCTGGTTCAGAGTCGCTTCAAAATGTTGGTCTTGACCAAATAATAATTTACAACTCTCTGAAACATCTTCCACTGTTAATTTACTGTTTTTGATGTTTGGTAATATCGTTTTTTCTTTTTTTTGGTGATAGACTGACAGGTTTAGGGACAGAAAGACGGACGTACAGACAGACAGGCGGGAGGAAGGACGATAGATTAATAGATAGATAGATAGACAGACAGACAGATGGGCGGACGGACGGACGGACAGACAGACAAACAGACAGACAGATACGTAGACAGATAGACAGAGAAAGACAGACATATAGATAGACGACAGACAGACAGACAGAAGATAGATGGAAGGATATATGGATGGATGGGTGGATGGATGGATGGATGGATAGATGGATGGATGGATGGATAGAAAGATAGATAGATAGATAGATAGATAGATAGATAGATAGATAGATAGATAGATAGATAGATAGATAGATAGATAGATAGATAGATAGATAGATAGATAGATAGATAGATATCAGTTATTTGCTACTTGTGCAACTACATTCGAGGGTATAGTGACGCAATCTTGCTTAATTTTGTGATCAGGAATTACCATTTAATTATGGGGGGAAAAGACTACATTGTAACAGATCTTTTTTGTTAGCACGTGCAATGACAAAACTTAATTAACAAGAATGCCGGCAAAGAACAAGTTGATTACCGTGTCCATTCCGAACCGATACTGTATAGTCAAGAAGTTCTTGTATCAAATACATCATTCTATTAAAAGAAAAAGGTAAACAAAACTACGTGGCATGATAACAAACTTAGCTAACCGTTACCCAAAAGAAAAAATTCCTAATCCACTTTTATGAGAATTGGCGGAGTTATTTAATTATTTTATGAATAATGTTATTGTTTTATTTTTGTGGCTTACTTAAATGTTCTTTTTCGTCAATCTGCCTGCACGTTAGAGTTTGATGTTTGCGAGTGGCTCTGGCGAAACCAGGTTTACGGTGAACGTTTTATACCTCTTCCAAAAATGAAAATAAAATATTTCTAGGACGATTCCAAGCACCACATTTTTCGTGAATGCAGAAAAATGGCTAGTCTTTCATTGTATTTTGTATAAGCAAATCTCAATTCCCACAGACACTTTTCCCCTCTGGAGAGGTTTTCTCAGCAGTTTGGGCTTTCATCTTCAGCCTGATTCCGCCAGATCCACTGACATTTATGATTTGAGGTCTTTATTTTAGGAGGTTCGCTGCCCTTGGCATTTACACCTCACTTTACTTGTTTTATTATTTCTTGTTCTGGCGGGGGGGGGGGGGAAATGATATGGATAAATTTTTAATCTATTAATTTCAATTTTGCCCGGGCAGCGGCCTTTCGGCCTGATCTTTACGATTTCCAACTGCCAAGGTATCTTTAACGTGCGCAACGTGCACACGGGCCCTCCGAATTTTTTCGTCCTTATCCGAGAAGACTAGGTACTCGATCCTACCACCCAATAGGACCAGGGACTTGAAAATATGAGAAAAATCCAATTTCCAAGAACTACTCGATCCTACCCCCCAATAGGACCAGGGACTTGAAAATATGAGAAAAATCCACTTTCCAACATGCCTGCACTGCCCGGGTTTAGAACCCGGGACCCTTGGCATGAGAGGCGAGCACCTTGCCTCTAGACCACCTTGTCCCCCACTGACATTTATGAGATTTCTCAGTCCTTTTATGAATAACGGTATTTAGGGTTTTATTGCTTACTTAAATATTCCTTTTCCTCAGCTTACCCGCGCAACAGAATTAAATTTGATTTCTGTGCCCTGGGTTGGTTGACCTTAGATATAAACATACACTATCAGATTTGCTGGCGACGTCATCATAATTTACCTTCTTGCAATAAATCACAGCCATCCTAGGTCCTCGAACCAGTCTTAGGACTTGATCCACTTGCCAAACAAGCTATGATGTCGGACTTCAGGGGCCGAAGGCTTGGCCCACATGATCTGGTGCCAGAGAAGCCCGGCGTCCATCAGCCAAGAAAACTTTAGGAAACATGAAACACACTCGCTGGTTTGGTCTGTCATGGAGCAGCAAGTATGTTCAAGTGTAGACAGTCCTGCCAAGTTGACTGATCTGTATGTTTTTCACACATTTAGTTCTGCTGCTGGTGGTGTCGCTATGGCTGCCTTGGACTTCCGTTTGCTGGAAAGATCTCATCTCTGGGTCAAACTATTTCTACTTAAACACAGGCGTGTGATAACTATGACCAGCGATAAACTCTTCTAAAGGGAGTAGCGGCAAAATAAAAAGGACAACTTTAGAAGCATCTTTGACATGGAATAACCCCCAAACATAGATGTAGGCCGCCAGGACTTTGTTTGTTCCAACTCCATTTTTGCACAGCTGAGAAATTCGACGTCAAACGTTGGCGTTTTGTTTTTTTTTTGTATGTGTTTGTGTGTGTGTTATGATAAGAAGTTATAACAATGCGACGGTGATGAAACCTTGCAACTTTTGCTGACAGAATTTTACAGAAGAGACGAAAAAGTGATTTTGTTGTTGTTGTTGCTTTTTAAAGGGGCCGTCCGTTTCCCTCCAAATTGGACATGTAGTTTACAAGACATCTTAGATTAACAGTCATTGATGTTCCTTTCCATATTCAGCCAATGTTCAAAACAATCAGATTTGCGACGTTTGGCAATAAATTTTGGCCGTGGTGAAACCACGCAAGTTGGTTTGCGCTCCACTTACGAGTCTCCAGCACTTCTTTCTTTCGGCTCTGTTACTGACCTGCGTGGTTTGGTGAGGGCTGTTTATACTTATCGTGTAGCGAGCTATGTGTTGTTTTGACCGTAAGCTTGTATTTTTCACACATCAACAACTAAATACAGCATGTACATGATTTTGTGACAATTTATTCTTAATGAAAGTGGACATTTAGACAATTTTAATAATGATCAAGTTAGAGTTTATTGTAAGAACGAACTTCTGAATGACACTCCCTCTCTCTCTCTTTGTCTGTCTGTCTCCTTCCCTCTGTCTGTCTGTCTATCTTTGTCTCTCCCCACTCTCTTTGCCCATCTCTCGCCTCTCTCTCTCTCACACTCTTTCTCTGACTCTGTTCTCTCGGTTCTATCCCTTTTCTCTCGCCAATATAATTTTGTTAATCCATTTTCTTCCCTCCCACCTTCTCTCTCTTTCTCTCCTCTCTCATCTTTTCATTTCGCCCATTCTCTATTCAAAAAGCAACATTCATGTTGAACCCACATTTTTTGTCAGCTCAAAATCGCACCATTGCTTATCTCCCGCCGTGGGCTACAAAATTAACAATTAAAATATAAGCTGTTTCCTCCATGGGGAGTCCAAAATAACCAACTTAAAGACTTAAAAGAAATCGGCACAAAAAATGTTAGAGTCCAGGAAATGCACAAACACAGCTAAGTTTTTAAAAAAAATCTGGTAAAGTATCAAAGAAACGTCGGTGATATTTGAGTACAACAGCCTAAAGTTTCTGCAGAATGGTGCTTGTATTTTGAGTGCTGAATTTTTAGCTTTTCTCAGCCCAGCGGCACTGGTCCTTGTGTTTTATTTATTATGCGATTTCTGAGAGGCGGTAGATCAATCCAGCCATTACTGAATTCTAAACGTGACAAAATAAAGTAACAAACTTGTCAAGAATAATTATTTGTTGAAGAGGTCTTGCCTTCATTCTCATAAGTTGGTAAAACCCGCCGTGTACAGGCAGCTCAACTCTTTACGATTTTAATGTCAGGTTAAGAAAGAATCTCCTTGTGCAGTATATTCTTGCAATTTAAATGAGAAAATACTTCTCACGTAACACAAAAGTAGTTTACAAACCAGGTCAGATTTGAAAACGCGGGTTTATCAAGGGACAAAGTTACTTTGAAAAGAAAAATGCAGTTCATTTAATTCTCAGGGAGGACCGTAATGAAGTACAAGCTGTTTCAAAGCTGGTAATAATAGGGCCAAGCCAGATGGGAAATGTAGGTTCCATTTTTAAGTGCTCAATATAATAAGGATTTTTGTGATCAGCGCAAAATACATTTATTGATCGAGATGTTTATGTGTTCATCTTCCATGAATCTTCTTTCAAAATATTGACATTTTGTGAAGGTCTATTGACTCACAACACACAGCTGATTTTTTATATGTATACGAGTGCACATTTTCTGAATGGAATGTTGCACGCTAGCTAGCCCAGTGGACAACTGATTTTGCATGTACATGTATTCCACCTCGTCCTGGGAAAGTAAATCCACGGTCATTGTAACAGTTGATGCAAATTTCAGCACGTTATGATGGGGAGAGTCAGATGAACTGATCGTCTACCCCTTAAAAAAACGAAACTGTCTCGAACTGTTGTAGAAATAAATAACAGGATCCGATGAACAATTAATACTAACTTTAATAACTGTAAACACGAGCTGATATCCACAAGTTACTTACACCTAGCAGGGAAGGCACTATAATATATCTGACCACGACTAGATTTACACCTACGACCTGCATCCATGGTTTGCACACATATCCTACTCGCCTGGCCCTCCTTATATATATTCTGTCCAGGAACGTTCAGGAAGCGGCTTAACCGCCCCATAAGCGCGAGACAGACCTAGATCGTTCGGGACACATACCAGCCACCCAATCGTACACAGACACGTCACAGAATTACATCACTCAAGGTCGACCTAGCGTAATCTCGGACACTGCCGTACCTTCTAGATTTTCTAGACATTCTACAGTGAAACAAACAAACCACATCAAAGAAAAATACCGGCCTTGCTGGCGAGAGGGGGGAGGAAGGTCGCCGAGTGAGACTCGCCAAGCGGGGGGGGGGGGGGGGGGTTAGAAAATATCGATCGTCCTACTAGTGGGACGCTACACAACTCCCCAATTTAAGTTGAACATTCTTCAACTATCTATACCACAAAAGCGTCTACACTATCATAAAATACTTATCATCTCCAATCTTACAATAGACATTGCTAATACTGTACTAGGTGCCTTCCCAATATCCTAAGTACAATACAACAATCATAGTATCCTTATAACACTAATACAATCTCATTACAATATCATTGCAGTACCATTACAAAATCCTGGTCAACAGTAGATCTACTATTATAACCAATATACTACCACCACTGTGGTGAAACGATGGTCAATGATACTATTAAAAATCATACAATGGTGAAACGATGGCCATCCAATACACAATGCTTCGTGCACGAAACATAGCACATAAACGTTATGCATAACAATGATTGTCCTAAAAACCAAATGCATAAACTCATAGATACAATGGCAAAAAATACCAATCCATATCAACCACTGATCAGGGCCTAACTTCATCATATCAGATCAAACAAATTATAACAAAGCAATACCGATACTGCCCAAGCTTAGGCCACTCGTAAATTACATCAATGCAACGTACAAAATCTCTGCTTGCTCGCAGTTCCCATTTGGGTTACAGTCTTCAAAAATTACATTGTCCCATTGGTAACAAATAATGAAAACATCAAAATATGACTAATACATAGTGGCTCTCTGCCGGCCAATAATTCATTACTCATTCAGATATATCATTACAGTACAATACATTCAACCCAAAAACTTATCTAACAGGCAAAACTCTGGGTTACAATACATCTCACTGAACTGGTACTATTCAAAACACTCTACTCAGGAAGTCGGCGCCGACATTTTCCTTGCCCTTGACATACCTAATCCTGAATCTATATGACTGTAAAAATAGGCTCCATCGCAATAGCTTTGGGCTGTCAAATCTGGCAGAATTCAAATACTCTAATGACCTATGGTCAGTCTGGAGCACAAACTCCTTACCATACAAATACAAAGTAAACTTCTTTACGGCCCAAACAATGGCTAGGCATTCTCGCTCTGAGACTGAATATTTCGTCTCACGAGGCAATAGCTTACGACTGGCATATGCAACAGGATACAACTTTCCCTCATATTCCTGCATAAGAGCAGCACCCAACCCGCGATCTGATGCATCAGTTGCTAAGACATATTCTTTTGAAAAATCTGGCAAACATAACACGGGTTTGGAAACAATGGCATTCTTCAGAGAAGTGTACGCTTTCTCCTGCACTTCTTCCCACTGAACTACATTGGGCTGACCCTTTCTAAGCAAATCAGACAGTGGTGCTGCAATCGCTGCAAAGTTAGGTACAAATTCTTGGTAATATCCCACCAGTCCTAAAAATGCTTTCACTTCCTTTTTAGTGGTGGGTCTGGATGCATCCCGCACCTTACACACATTTTCTTCTAACAAGCCAATCATACCCTTTCCCACTGAGTGTCCAACAAAGTCCACTTCAGACGTGCCAATCAGGCACTTGGATGGTCTTGCAGTTAATCCAGCTTGGTCCATCCTCTGCAGCAATTCTTTGAGAGCCTTCACATGCTCGTCGAATGTCTCTGTATGGATCAGCAGGTCGTCCACATACGCTGTCACATTGTTCAGTCCCTGGATCAATGGCTTCACGATCCTGTTCAGTGTAGCTCCTGAGTTCATCATCCCGAAGGGCATCCGGGTGAATTCGTAATGTTCGCCCAAGGTGACGAACGCTGTCTTGGGAATGTCTTGTTCCCGGACTCGCACTTGCCAGTATCCCTTGCTCAAGTCGATCCGAGAGAATATTCTTCCTCTCGACAGACTCTGGAACACTTCCGATGGGGCTGCTGTCGGATGACTGTCGAACACTGTGATCTTGTTCAGCCTCCTGTAGTCGATGCAGACTCGGTTGGATCCATCCCTCTTCTTGACGACAACAACCGGTGAAGCATAAGCTGATGAGCTCCTGCGTATGATGCCCAACCTTTCCATGGTGCTGAGCTCCTCCTTCAAGGAGTCGCGCATAGCATAGGGCACCGGATATGGTCGTTGACGAACAGGTACCTCTGACGACAGGTCGATACAATGTTCGCCTAACTGGCAGCATCCGAGGAGATTGGTGAAGATGCGTTGATACTCCTTCACCACGTCGCCGAGTTGTTGACGTTGTTCCGGCGTCAGTTGCGTTCCATATTGGACATCTTCGTAGCCTTCCTTCTGGTCCCAGCTCCCTAGGTCGGCAAGGTCCTCCGACGTTCCACCGTTGTCGCCTTCCAGGTCGCAGTCCTCGATGACTGTCATGCCAGCCGACTCCACATGTTGACTCTCGTCCATCACGTCGTCCTCTGCCAGCACAGTCCCAGCACCATCACCGTCGCCGTCCATCATAGCGTCGACATCTCCAGGTGTGGTGTCGCTCCTGCCGTCGTTCATCTCATACACCTCGGTCACGACAGATGCCGGTCCCATTGCCGCCGCCGCTGCTTGCGTCGACGCTGGTGTAGTCCTGGGGATATACCTCTTGAGAAGGTTAGCGTGCAATGTCTTCTCTTTCACACCCATCTTGACTTTGTAGTCGTTGACACCGACAACCGAGACTATCTTGTATGGTCCCTTCCACTGGACTAAGAGCTTGTTGGCGTTGTCGGCAACAGTACTAAAACTTCGTCGCCAGGGCGGAACTTCCTCTCTCGCGCCTTCCGGTCGTAGTAAGTTTTCTGTCTACCTTGTGCCTTTGAGAGCTCTTCCGTAGCCAACTTCCACGTGTCCTCCAGCCGCTCGCGTAGTTCCATGACGTACTGGTAACTGGTCTTTGTCTCCGCCTCCTCTACATCCTTAGTCCATAATTTTCGCAAGATGTGCATCGGTCCTCTCACCATTCTTCCATACAGCAACTCGAATGGGGCGAACTTTGTCGATTCTTGGGGAACTTCACGATACGCGAAGAGCAGCGGGTTAATGTATCGGTGCCACTGCTTAGGTTGCTCCGCGCACAGTCGCCTCAAGGTCTTCTTCAGTGTGCCATTAAATCGCTCCACCAGCCCGTTGCACATAGGGTGGTAGACTGTGGTGGTCGACTGTCGAATTCCCAGTAATCTGTTCGTTTCTTTCATGACGTCTGACATGAATTGAGTCCCTTGATCAGATAAGATCTCCTCGGGCACACCCAAACGGCTGTAGATATTTACTAAGGCTTCTGCTACTGTCTCCGCGTCAATCTTCTTCAAGGGGGTAGCTTCAGGGTAACGAGTAGCGTAGTCTACGTATACCAGGATATACCGATGTCCGCCTTCACTTGGGGGGTCAATAGGTCCTACTAGGTCCACGGCCACTCTCCTAAATGGGATGTCTACCAATGGCATACTCTGGAAATGCACCTTAGGAGTCGCTCCCTTGTTCACTGTTCTCTGGCAGATGTCGCATGAGCGGCAGTATCTCGCGACGTCACCTTCGATATCAGGCCAGTAAAAATTGCTCATCACCCTGTCCTTCGTCTTCTTCACGCCGAGATGTCCTCCGACGATAGAATCATGGGCAACGCTCAGTACATACTCCCTCAGTTTCTCGGGTAGTACCACTTGTCTTGTAATCGTAGCCTGTCTTATGTCCCTATAAATCCGGTACAGTACACCTCCGTGTCTCTCGAAGTGTACGGACTTGTTGCCTCTGTTGGTCGGAATTTTCTTCTGCCCCAACTTCTTGAGGTCTTCGTCTTCTTCCTGGAGTCGGATGAGTTCCTTCCTATCCACTCCCGCGTGCCGTTCTGCCCTCGGCACCTTCAGCGACGTAGGCTGGTCCTTCCTCTTCTCCTGGGCCCTCGTGGTCACCGCTCCTACCATCACCTCAGTATCAGGGTCGTACGGGTCCTTCGCTCCGTCCACGTTCCCGACTACTAGGTCGCAGATGGTCTCCGGGGGGCACAGTGCCGTCACTCTGCCCGTCAGGTAAGGCGTTCTCACGTCGATAATGGCTTCCTCCGCCGCTAACAAGGAGTTATCGATCCTCGCGATAAGTTTCTTCCCACCGGTGAGCTGTCCGTCGTCCACCAGTGATCGCCGCACCACTACACCTTCACAGCCGGTATCTCTTAGGACGTCTACTGCTCGATTTCCAATCAAGCCCTTCATCACTGGTAACTTCAGCTTCTCCACGGTCCTTCCGTCACTGCATCCTCCGCACGTAACAGGCACCGCTAACTGGAGCTTCCCGTCCTTCATTACCGCTTGAACGTTGATGCTGGTGTCAGCCGTCGTCGCATCCTGTCTCGACGACTCGTCCGCCGCTATCACTACGGCCGCCGCCGCCTTGTTCGGCTTGCCTCGCCCCGTATCCTTCTGGGCTGGACATATTCTCCGAACGTGGCCTGGCTTTCCACAAAGGTAACATCTCAACTCACCTTTGTCGTTTATCTTGGTACGACACTCCGTCGCCTTATGTCCCGGCCTCTGGCACCTATGGCAGACCTGTGGGCTTCTGTCTCCGTTGGGCCTCTGTCGCACTGGCCGGCTCTGCAGTCTGGCGCTCCCGCTGAGTGTCCGGTTCCTCGCTACCAGGTACGCCTCCGCCGAGTCTGCGACGTCCTGTAGCGTCTTTGGCTTCCTCTCCCTCACATGGGTCGCAAGGTCTGGTGGGCAAACATCCATAAACTGCTCTCTAACGAACAGGTCCCTCACTCCCTCGTAGGTCTTCTCCGTCTTTGATTATTTTATCCACTTCTCTAGGTAAGTCTTGATCCTAGTAAGAAACATCCCGACATCTTCTCCATCTTCAGGCTTACCTTGTCTGAACATGAGTCTGTAACCGTCCTCTGACAGGTTATACCTCTTCTGCAAAGCTTCCCTGACTTTGTCGTAGTCCTTGGCCTCATCAATCGGCAATCGACAGAAGCACTCCAGAGCTCTCCCAGTCAGCAGGGCAGACAGTGATGTCGTCCAGGTGGATCTGGGCCAGTCCGCTGTCTCGGCAAACCTCTCAAAACGAAGTAGCCAGCTATCAAGGTCGTCCTTCCCATCCTGAAATGCAGGTAGCTTGGGTCTCTTGGAACTGGCGTGGTCGCTGGTCCCCTGCGTCGACTCGCCTCCACGCTGATGGCGGATCCTCTCCATCTCCAGCTCGTGGTTCATCTTCTCTCTTTCCAGCTGAGCCTGTCGTTCCGCCTCCCTCTCCTGAGCCTCTCTTTCCATCTTCAGTTGCTCCGTGCGCTCTTGCCTCTCTCTTTCCTCCCTTAGGCCTTCACGGGTGTAGTCCTGTCTCTCCTTCCCAGTGAGCTCCAAGGCGTCTGCTTCCTGGCCAAGCCTTCCAATAGCCTCTGACATGTTGTGGATATCCTCGATGATCTTTACACACTTTACTGTACTTTAGAAACACTTCGATGGTCTGAATTGAATCTGTTCTGATCTAATCGGATCCCGGACGAGCCCCCAATATGTAACAGTTGATGCAAATTTCAGCACGTTATGATGGGGAGAGTCAGATGAACTGATCGTCTACCCCTTAAAAAAACGAAACTGTCTCGAACTGTTGTAGAAATAAATAACAGGATCCGATGAACAATTAATACTAACTTTAATAACTGTAAACACGAGCTGATATCCACAAGTTACTTACACCTAGCAGGGAAGGCACTATAATATATCTGACCACGACTAGATTTACACCTACGACCTGCATCCATGGTTTGCACACCTATCCTACTCGCCTGGCCCTCCTTATATATATTCTGTCCAGGAACGTTCAGGAAGCGGCTTAACCGCCCCATAAGCGCGAGACAGACCTAGATCGTTCGGGACACATACCAGCCACCCAATCGTACACAGACACGTCACAGAATTACATCACTCAAGGTCGACCTAGCGTAATCTCGGACACTGCCGTACCTTCTAGATTTTCTAGACATTCTACAGTGAAACAAACAAACCACATCAAAGAAAAATACCGGCCTTGCTGGCGAGAGGGGGGAGGAAGGTCGCCGAGTGAGACTCGCCAAGCGGGGGGGGGGGGGGGGGGTTAGAAAATATCGATCGTCCTACTAGTGGGACGCTACAGTCATGCTAACATAATTGTCATGGTATTGATCGACACCTTGTAACAATAAACAACTATTGGACGATATGTCACAACTAAAGAGCTGTCTAGGAAATTAATTTTTATTACAATGGCCAAAATACATAATAATAATAATAATGATGATAATGAAGATTACTTACATAGCGTCCAAGAAAAAATTATTCGTTCCTCTATGTCTAATATTAAGGATTTTAGAGCAGGCATGTAAAAAATGCGGCCCTTTAAAAGCAAAGTTGCGACCCGCGTAAAGGTTTCTACAGCGCGATTTTTGTGCCATCAACGACACAGCTCGTTGACAGTTGTAAACAGAAAACTTTCTTTTAGATTTTCACAAAATATAGTCAAAATGGCAAGTGCTCCTCCAGCTAAAAGAAACAGAAAATTGAACGGAGAGGGGCGAGTGTTCTACGAAAAGTGGGAAATACGGTATTTTTGTACGATGGTGAACGAAAAGATACATTGTTTAAATTGCAACAGTTGCATCGCCACGCCAAAAGAGTACAGCTTGAAGAGACATTATGAAACAAATCACCGATATTACGATAAATATGAAAATTGAATGCCTGTTTCAAAACTATTTTAGGTCTTTTATCTAACTCTGGCCACGAATATTCTAACATTGTACAATCCTTTCATTGTTGGTGTAATAACAACTATCTTCTACTGAATGGTAAGAAAACTAAAGAGCTTGTTTGTGACTTTAGGAAAAATAACAACGATCCTGTTTGCCCTCTTACTATCAACAATGAAGAGGTCGAAATTGTCACAGAGGCCAAATATCTTGGCATTACTATTGATTCATTGCTCAACTGGCATGCGCATGTAACATATGTATACAGGAAAGCTAACCAGCGCATGTATTTCCTCAGAAAGCTCCGCTCTTTAAAAGTTAGCAAAAGCATTCTGAAAATATTTTACACCATGGCTATTCAAAGCGTTTTGATGTATGGAGTTGTCTGTTGGGGAGGAAACATCTTACAAAAAGATAAAAATAAGATCAATATTTTAATTAAAAAAGCATCCAAAATTTGTATCTGTGATCTGCCATATTTTGATGAGCTGTACACTGGTGCTTGTATTAAAAAAGCTAATATTATTATAAATGACCCCCAACATCCCCTGAACAAAGAATATATAAGATCTGTAAGAAGTTTAAGGCTGTTGTCATAGAAAACTAAAACTGAGCGCTATTTTAAATCGTTTATTCCATCATCAACTAGGATGTTACAATAATGTCGTCATCTTGATCGTAAAAGAAATCGGTGATCCGGTGCACTTGAATTGTGTCCTGCGTGTCAGGTCAATGTGTTTTAGTTAGGGAAGCATATTGTGTGCACTGTTAATTTTGTTTATTTATTAGTGTGTGTGTATATATGTGTGTGTGCGCGCTACATATCATACTTTCTGTTTCTGTAACTGTATTGTTATGTATTCAATGATCAAAACAAATTTCCTTGTACAAGGACGAATAAAATTTATCTTATCTTATCTTATCTTATATGTGTGTGTGCGCGCTATATATCATACTTTCTGTTTCTGTAACTGTATTGTTATGTATTCAATGATCAAAACAAATTTCCTTGTACAAGGACGAATAAAATTTATCTTATTTTATCTTAAAACTCAAGGAATTGAAGGCTAACTTAATACAGCAACAGACCTGTTTTATGAAAATTCAGATAGAGAATTTTGCTTCTATGACTGCAAGCTATGAACTCAGCCTAATGATCGCCATGAGTGGGAAATCTTACAGTGAAGGAGATTTCGTAAAGCAATGCCTTGTAAAAACAGCTGAGATTGTATGTCCAGAAAGAGCACACTCATTCAAAGACACCTCATTAACCAGGAACACTGTTGCTGAGCGGATTGATGAAATGTCAGGTAATTTGAAACAACAGTTGAAAGCAGTATCATCAAGGTTTGAACATTTTTCTATTGCTATTCATGAGACCGTTGACATCACTGGAATGGCACAGCCTGCACTCTTTATCAGGGCCTGTGACAGTGAATTTAATATTATAGTAGAAATGATTGAACAGGTCCCCATGCATGACACTACAAGTACAACAAGCCAGGATAGCTTTGAGAAAGTTGAGCAGGTTCTGCATGACCATGGCTTTAATTTGAGTAAACTTGCATGTTTATCTACGGACGGTGCTGCGAATATGGTTGGCAGACATAATGGTGTTGCTACCAAGTTGCGAACAAAAATAGAAAACTCGCATCCTGGTTCATGATTTGCACAGTTTCACTGCATTATTCATCAACAAAATTTGTGTTCAAAGGCTTTAAAATTGGATAATGTGCTTATAGCGTGGTCACAAAGACAGTGAACTATATCAGAGGCCGTGCTCTCAATCACCGTCAGTTTAGCCAGTTGTTGGAAGATATGGATAATCAGTTCACTCATGTTCCATTCTACACAGAAGTCCGCTGGCTGTCATGTCACAAAGTACTGAAAAGATTCTATTTGTTGAGACAAGAAATAATTATGTTTTTGGAGATGAAAGGTCAAAACACAGATGAAATTTTTAAAAAAAAGGAAAGCTGGCTCAAAGATCCGGCTTTTGCTGTCGATATTACTGCACAATTAACTGATCTTAAATTGAAATTACAAGGTAAAAACAAACTCATCACTCAGTTGTATGATGATATCAAGTGCTTCCGTACAAAACTAAACCTATGGAAGTCACAGTTGTCAAATGAAAATTTAGTGCATTTTCCTACATGCAAAGAGCTGAAAAACACTACCAATACTGAAACTGTACTTAGCTTTGCTAAGTATTGCACCCACTTGGAATTGTTGTCAAAGGAATTTCAGGAAAGGTTTTGTGATTTCTCATCTTTTGAAAATCAGTTTGCATTATTCTCTGCACCATTCACCTTTGATGTTACCAAGGCAGAAGAAAGCCTGGAGATGGAACTATTAGAAATACAGACAGATTTTACACTCAGAGCAAAGTATCTTGAAGTGGGGATACCTGGTTTCTTTTCATACCTTCCTGAAAAGTTAAAAAACTTCAGAAAGTTTGCCACAAAGATTATGGCAATGTTTGGTTCTACCTATGTGTGTGAACAGCTATTTTCTTTCATGAAATCAACAAAAACCTCTCAGAGAACAAGGCTGACTGATCAGCATTTGTCATCTTTGATCAAAGTCGGAACTGCACAGACACTTCAGCCGGACATACCAAAAATTGTCAGCCAAAAAAAAGGTGTCAAAACTCAGGACAAAACACTAAAACCTTTTGAATAGTAGCAAATAAATGTTTCAGTTTTAAACTGTTGTGTTCTTTTAACTAGGTTTTTGTTGCTGTTGCAAAATACAAAAATACTATGTCCTTAATTTTTTTTTATCAAACTATTTTATTAGTTTGTATTCATGAATGCTGCTAAAACATTTGTTGTATGTGCGTATTAAGTAACAAAATATCCTGCAGTAAATTTTATTCAATGACTTCAATCATTTGTACTGTGTGCAAATTTTTGCCGTGTGTGGCCCCCATGATGACATAATGTGACCCATGTGGCCCTTCGGGAACTTTCAGTTTGACATGCCTGTTTTAGAGCATTTTGAAATCGGCGAAATTTCGCCTGTTTGCGCACTTGGCTCCGAATCCATTTTCAGATTACCATAAAAAAAAAAATCTAAACATCCTTCAACTCTCAAACTTCTTTCACACACAGTCACCACAACAAAGAGTAGAAACAATTTTTTTCAGAGGCCTACCAGCACTGAAAGTGCCTTTTTTAATCACATTAGCGTGCCCCAGGGGCTCATTTTGTGAAAAAATTAAAAATTGACATTTTTGACAAATAAAAAAAAAACGACGCAAAAATTTGGTGAAACATCACAAAAACTCTCTAACTGAATCATACAAAAGGAAAATTAAACTTGAAGACAACAAAATAATATTTTAACACACATTCAATGGTTAAATATTAATAAATTAATTGTGCTGAGAGGTGACATAATTATTCAAATTTAGACAAACAATAACACAGATACTTTATCAATTTCAAAATCCACACATAAAATGACAATAGCAAGCCCAATTGGTAGAAAAGAAAGACTACCGAAAGTAATGAAAAGACACCCATATAAAAAATGGCGTACAAAGCAATGAAAAAACGAGCATGATACAAAGCAATCAAGTTTTCTTCTTTTGGAAGGTGGTGACTGACCTAAGTTGTCACCAAATAGCTAGCCCAGTGGACAACTGATTTTGCATGCACATGTATTCCACCTTGTACTGGGAAAGTAAATCTACATGCCAAAATAATTTCTATCTGTCCAGCTTTTGATGGACAACTTGTAACAATAGACAACTATTGGGCGGTATGACATAACTAATGAGCTCTCTAGGAAAATAATTTTTTACTACAAAACACATTATAATAATAATAAGAAGAAGAAGAATAACAATAATACTCCCAATCAAAATCATAATGAAGACTGTTTACATAGCGCCCAATACACAATTATTCTCTAGACGATTTACAGAAAGTCTTGTTCTCTTCATGTACATCTCACTCACTTGACTCACCTCTCTCTCTTTTTTCTGGCTTTCTCTCTTTCTTTCTCTCGCTCAAGTACAATCTATTGCACACACTCTTATGCTAGATACACACACGTATAAGTATAACACAGGCACCTAAGGATAAATAAGGCAGAAATTAAACAATAAAGCAGCACAATTAAATGAATTGAGAAAAGAAATGGACTGGGAATGAAACTTCAGAATTGGAATTAGTTTTTGGAAAAGGTGTCTCCTTCAATCAGTTCTGAAGTTTGTCTTGGTAGATGCCTTTTGTAATGATTTTGGCAGCGACTTCCAGATGTGCGGGACAGAGTGTGTAAATGCTCTGCCTCCTAGTTTCTTTGACTTGTCATTAAAAATCATAAGATGGCCGTGATCCCTTGATCTTAAAGAATTAAGATCGAGATGGTGAATAGGGCTCAGTTAGGGTGAAAAGGTAAGGTGTTGCCGCTTTGTTTATGCACTTGGAACACAGTACGGCTATTTTGTGCTGGATTCCCAACTTATTAAGCAAGGGGGCAATATCTTCACTCTTTTTCTTCTCTGAGACAATTCTAGCAGCGTGGATTTGAAATCCTTGCACTCTGTTTAAAGTTTCGTTGCAGAGAAAGGAGGGATGGGGAAAACACACACATCAGATACAAGCATAACTACTCCCGGAATTTTAAGGAGAGCCAGGAAACAAAGGAACTGCATGCAATATATATTATAATATACTTCATTGTTCTCCAGTTTACCTGAGTACCTGGTCTGAGGGTCCCCACTTCTCTACCCTGTGGCAGACCTACATTTTGGGACATTGAAACCTGAACTGTTATGGGGTCTCATCGCAAACAGCAACAATAGGACAACATCCAAAATTCACTCATTAAAAGTTTCTTCTGGGCCCCTCCAGGATTAGGGGACTACACCCCACCTTCCCCACAATCTGACACAGTCATTAATGTAATTTGATGAGGTCTGTTAATATTCAGATTCATCCATGTGTTGGTCGACCTCCATAATCTGGTCAGGGTTGCTGTTTGGTGTGTCATCCGCTGACTACTGTCCATTAAACCTGTGTTTCCGTTCGGGCTGTACTACTGGCACTCCCATCTCTTAGCTCAACGCCAAGTGGATTATTTATATTCTCAGTGCTGTTCTGGTTCCCTGTGTTCTCAGTGCTGTTCAGGTTTTGTGTATTTCCAGGACCTTTCTGGGTCCCTGCATTTCCCCCACCCGTCCTGATAACCGTGTCAGCTGGTTGTAGTAAGTAAAATGAAAGTAATGTTTAAAAATCATCATACAAAATTTCTTAATATTATTATGCAATGTAAAACAATTTGATCAACAGTTTGTCCAGTTCTGCTTTTCAGGTATTAATTAAATAATCAAGAATGATTCAGTTTTCTGAAGTAAAATGAAAACAAGCCGTTAAAATGTCCCTTCCTCTCCACGCCAATTAATTTTGCAGTCATGAATATGATATACAGTGGAGCCCGTATAATTCGAAGTCGCCGGGGGGGGGGGGTGGATTATACTTCGATTTACGAAAGTTCGGTTTACCTTTGGGCAGAGAAATAACCATTATTTTGCAGTCTGCCCCATACCATACGTGTAATTATATCCCTTCGTCTTGCCCCCCCTCCCCCACATTAGATACACACACACACAAAACGCAAGGAACCTGTATGAGTCATGAGATCTTTCGATTATTTTTTTCTTTAGAAGTGACCCTACGGTAGCGGTAAAACAAAAAAAGCAACATTGAATGGCCTCGACCTGGCACTACTGGCAGTTGCTGTCTTTATCTTGGCTGCATGTATTGTGTGTGACGTCATCAATCGATAAAGACATTCTCCCATGTACGATGTTCAAATGCGAGACTGTAGGCCTACTGCGTTATCCCACCTTGCTATCAGTGGCGTGGAATTACTATTACACAGTGTAACAATGCCGTACTCGTCCCACCTCCTCATCGAGTGTAGTGTGGTGAATGTGTAAACACTGCAGCCACGTATTTGCAGTACTGAGGTGCTAAGAACCCCGTGAAAGTGAGGTCTTTGTTCCTCCAGGGCCTTACCATAACGTTTTACTTTTGAATACAGTCATGATTGTGATGCTTAGCGAGCATTACACAAGTGTGTATTAGAATGGCTCTATGTGGGCAAGGTGGGCAGACCACACGGCTCAACTGTGTGTAATTTATGTCCTACGGTATACCGTGTCTTAGCGATAGATCTACCTGTTGTGGTTACGTCAGCAATCGATTAATTCACTCGCCATAAATTAAAAATGCGAGCACCGTCTCGCGTACTGTATTGTTGGCTGATATCAATCATTGGTCATTGGGGCATAATCACGCTGCGTGCAGGGACCCCGACCCGTACCACTGCCACCCTCCGCCGCATGTTTCTCGCTTGGTCGGGACAGACACGTAAGAGGAAGGCTCTGCAGCCTACCCATTGCATCATTTTTGGCACCTCTACCCTCCCCCTCGATGGCTGGGGAGCGTGGAGTTGTTGAACAGGCCTGTGTCAGTGTGTTTGTGGAAACTGGTTTTCACGGCTACGGGGCTGGAAATCAGAAGTTACATTAACTTACACTGAGTTGATTGAGGATGAGAGCCATCGATCAACTCTATTTATCAGAATTGGGGCAGTTCGGACTCGAAATAGCAGTACATTTTTAATAGAGATAAAGAAGGAAAAAAAACTTCATTTCAAAATCACTTCTATTTCACAGAAACTCGATTTACCAAAGTTCGGTTTACTTGGGCTCCACTGTACTGATTTAATGTTATTTAAGACTCGAGCAACTATTGGGTTATGAATTTGTGGATTTAACAAGGCTGAGTGTTAAATCAAGCATAACCAGAAAAACATGATTCTGTTATAAAAATTTGCAGATAAAAAAGCAAAAACAATTCATTTCATTATCTAACTATGCTTATCGTTGCTTCGCATAAAGTATACTGTTATCTGGTAATTCTGGTGCACAGAGAATAATAACGAAAGTTTACCGGTGGTCATAACTAGATAGCCTGAGATTAGCCATCATGTTTAAATATACTTTCATAATCATACACCTAAAGCTGCCTACTAAGTTCATATTTTATCATAACCATTATATATTTTACAAATTTTACAAAGAAAGAGAAACTACAACTTTAATAACCCATTTTCTCGCCTCTCATGCCAAGGGTCCCGGGTTCTAAACCCGGGCAGTGCAGGCATGTTGGAAATTGGATTTTTCTCATATTTTCAAGTCCCTGGTCCTATTGGGGGGTAGGATCGAGTACCTAGTCTTCTCGGATAAGTACGAAAAAATTCGGAGGGCCCGTGTGCACGTTGCGCACGTTAAAGATACCTTGGCAGTTGGAAATCGTAAAGAGCAGGCCGAAAGGCCGCTGCCCGGGCAAAATTGAAAATTGAAATTAATAGATTAAAATTTATCCATATCATATCCCCCCCCCCCCCCGCCAGAATTTATTATTCATTATTAAATATATATTGTTATTAATAAATATTCAAATATTATTTGAGTTGTGTGTTGTGTGAACTGATGTGAGTTGTGAACTGCGCCTAACAGGCTGCGTTACAATTTGCTCTGAGATAGAGAGTGAGCGAGACAGGGAGAGAGAAAGAAGCAGTGCAGTGTGTTGAGCGCTTCGCAGGCAGCTCCATTCTGCTCTGTGGTTGACATGTTGTTTCTGTAAAGCGCATAGAGCATTTTAAATGGATATGCGCTATATAAATGCTAAACATTATTATTATTATTTTCCTTCATTATTTTCTTTTGAAAGGCTTAAGCTGAGGATTAAAGTTCAGGTTACCAGTATAGTGTAACAGGTAAAATTTAACATTATCTACCATAAGCGATAGTTCTAAGTGAATTTCTAAGAGAAACGAATGACCTGATCCCACCCAGCACCATAATAAGTCAATCCTAGCTTATCTCTTCTAGGTTCCCCACTAAGTGAGTTTATGATTTTTTAGGAATAGGAAGTGCTTCAGTAAGGTTAGGCGCGTACGTTCTACTTTCTGTCGTGTTGCAGTTGTGTCTTAGTTTCAAATTCCCATCGACTTGCAATGTGCGGTTGTCTTGCATGTGTGCGTATGTCTCCGTTCATTCGCCCAGATTTTCAAAAATGCAATACATCAGTGTTTTCTCTATTCGGCTTCACTTGCAAACCGTGCTGACCACAGCACTTCTTTTAAAAATGAATATGGATACCATCAAATTAAATATTCAAGCATTGAAGAATTGCTCTAAAGAATGTAAAGCAGGATGTCTTTGAACACTGTGTTTGGTGCAGTCATTTGCAATCTGGAGCAGTCATGAAAATAAAAGGAAACTGTCATAATTCTGTTTGTTCAAAAGGGCTTTTAAAGCAATGATATCCTGAAGGCGATCATAAATAAGAAGCGTATTAAACCAAACTTCTGTTGCTGTTACTAAGGGAGTGGTGAGAAAGGTGCATGTCAAGTTTCACTTGATTTGCTGCAGGTGACATGACAAAACTGGCACCCCTTTTATTAAATGTCTTGGGGCAAGAGAAGGTTCTAGAGCTGAATGCCTATTCTTTCGTCTGTTTGTTATCTACAAGATGTACTTACCATGTGGATCTTCTTGTGGATTAACCCTTTCGTATCCCTCGGTCGATGTTTTAGGTTTATACCTGCACCTCAAACAAATTACTACCGTCACGAAGGCAATAAAAAGAACAACAAGTACGACACTATAGACAACATGAAGTGTCGTGTCCGAGGATGCTGCAGTTTCTGTTGAGTTAACAAAAAAATGCTTGCCATTACGTTCACTTACAGCTCATGATAAACTTCTTGCCTTGCATAAAAGACAGAGAGAAAAATATTACCAAGCAATTAATTCACTTAGAAATTACAAGCATTCTGTTTCTCAAGCATGAACATAACACATTTAGGGCTATCAATCAGAATGTGTTATGTCCAATTTTTACCATTGCTCTTCAATGTCTGTAGATATCCAAGACACAAGGTCTGTGACTTTACATCATAACCCAGTAAAACTATTCATGTGCTTGGGCTGAGGTTGTTGCAAGCATTTGAATTTTCATTAAAATTACAAATGAAATTTCAAAATAATTTTTCTCAATTTGTCTATTTTGGATATAAAACATTCTGGTTGCCAACCTTCGATTTATTCGATTGTTTTGGTGAATTCTACTTCATATCTTCAGCTCAGCAATACTATCAAATCCAACTTAAACCTCAGATTTTCAGAACATAGAAAACTTGCAAATTCCAAATCTACAGACCAATTTGACATGCATTAAAAGCATAATTTTACATCTAGAGTGTAAGTTTAGGACACTTATCATGGGATAAAATTGCATGGTCAACTGTGATTTTGTTAAACCATCATAGTACACTTATATGCTTTAACGACGTATTTGGGACATCCTATTGTATCTGTAATCAGCTGACCTCTTCAGAATCTATCGGAGGCTTCTGTGTAGCTATAATTAAAAACAAATTGCACAAAATGTCTTTAAATCTGAAAACATTAAAATTTGGTTGGATTATAGACTGCTTTTGATGGTGAAATTTACATAAAATATCAAGACGTCAAGAAGTTTGCCACTTTGGTTCACGTCACGCAGTATACTACTGATGAGGAGGTCAGCTGGTACAGAAAATGCAAAGAGGCTGCTGATTACTTTGTCTCTTGTATCTAAAAATTTTGGCGTATCTTCTACCGACATGTAATGTGTCTCCGTGAATCAAAATGCAATCATCAGTCCTGAAGTATATTAAATTGGGACCGGAGAAAAACATTAATGTTAAAATGTGAACATTGGCTTTGGAATTTTTTGTGTTGGAAAACATTCATCTTTCCTCATTTGGTGCAGATTTTAAAAAGACATCTTGCACCATTGTGAAATGGTTCTCCATGAATAATGACGCGTTTGAAGGATAAGATCTAACAGAGAGAGAGAGAGAGAGAGAGAGAGAGAGAGAGAGACAGAGAGAGAGAAAGACAGACAGAGAGAGAGACAGAGAGAGAGACGAGAGAGAGCGCTAGGGGGACAGATTCACACACACACACACACACACACGGAGACAGCCCACTAGCACTTAGAACATGCTTATCAAAACTAATTTAGCATCTACCTTCTAGCTCATTGTGACATGCGTATTTGCACTGAGCACTCGGGAATGTAGCATTCAAATGGCACCGCTTCAGACGGTCATCTCTGCGAAGCATCTCTGGAAAACAAGGCTTTACAATACCAGCAGGACTGCAATATGAGTCATACCCATAGCACTCAGTTCCTGTGCTGTTCTTACAGCTATACAATGGGCAGTTACATGAGTTAGGCTCACCGGACTCTGCTGGAGACTTCTGTGGCGCTACAGTTAAAAAGATATTCCACGAAATGTAAAAAAGTAAAATTTCTTTGACATTAAAGCTATAAAGATTTTGGCTGGGTTAAATATTGTTTTAGTGAAGCAACACAAAATGTGAAGAAAGTAAAAGAGTTTGTGACAATGGTTCACAGCAAGCAAATACTGTATATTGATCAGGAGGTCAGCTGCTGCATAAAATGCAAAGGGCCCAGTGATTACTTTCTGTTCTGTCTCTAAATATTTCAGTGTACCTTCGAATGTGTCTTAGTTTACCAAACTTATGACCTGTAACCCTCAGTCTTGAGATGTATTTGTCCAACACATTGTGACCTGAGAATAACCATGTGACATTTATGTTAAACTGAGAGAATCGGGGTTGAAGTTTTTATTGTTGGTTTAAAATACTTCTGCTATTCACATTTGCCGTTATTTTCACATGTTCCGCCACTGTGAAGTGATTCTGCAAACCTAACACAGTAATGACGTATTTGGATTTTACTATAAAAACTGTTCCATGTCTTGAATATTTTCCTTGACATTTATTACAGACTACATGTATTTGTTTAAAAGCTCTGGACTCCCTTGAATATAACCATCATTGGTGTAAGCCTTTAATTGACTTCAGTTGACTTTTCAAGAAGAAAGAAGGACCAGAGAATCGAATGAAATTTATATATTTGTCGCCCCATACCATGAAATTCATCTTGTCTGTGAGAACCACTTAGTGTAACTTCACCGAGTAACGTAAAACAATTGCTAGTTGCACAAAATGAATCAAAAGTTCAGTTCTGCATTAAGCATTTGATCAATGAATAATTTGCTATAGTCTGCTGCATTACGTCACAGTGAAAATAAAAACATTGAAATTATTAATCATTATGTTTATAGTGTAAATAAGAATTCATTGCATTATTCAATTTCTGTGAGAGAAATGGCATGCTATGGTTTCAATAATTTGTGATTACATGAGAAAAGAAACTTTTTTGCTCTCTCAAATATAACCCTGTGACTGGGAAAATTTCACATTGAGTTACATAACACTTACAGAAAACGGTGAAAAAAAGGAAAAATAACAACCAGGATCATCACAAGCAAATAGGTATTGTTATACATCGGACCAAAATAACTGATGATAACAAATAACATGAGTTGCACTTCTGGTAGATGTTGCAGTTACAATAAGTATTTAACTAAAAAAGTAAGTAGAAAAACACCAGTCAAGTAACGTTTTATTACAGACGATTCAGTCAACCATTTTTCTGTCCCATGTTACAGTATCTATGCCACTCTTAAAAATCATCAAAAATATACACTGGTTCATTTCTTGTAAAACATTTGCTAGATTAACAGTTCAAAGAAAAGCAAGTACAGGACAGTACAAAGCAAAGCCATCTTGTAATTTTGATACACACATTTAGAAACCACTTATTCAACATCTGTGCCATTGCCTCGCTAAAAATCACAAATCCTAATGTCATAATTGTTTAAGATATTGTTTCATAAAACATTCAGTAAAACGTACGTATGAACAAATAATGCATGGTTGTACTACTGACTTCTTCGCATCATCAGGAAATGAAATTGATCTTTTTATAATATTTGGCTCCAGCAAATTTGGCGGTGTTGCTAATACTTTGAACCCTCTCCCAGTTCTATTCGGTTTTCTCCTATCTATTGTACTGAAGTTAGTCAACACATAACTCATTTTGAAATGAACTGAGGGCGCTTTAAACTAAGTTTTTGTTGGTTCATAAGGTCAGTAGAGTGTCAAGGTCTTTGATTGGTTGGAATGCTGTAACATCATTTTGAGATCCATTCTCATTGGTTTAGTGATTAGAACCTGGTTATTCGTAACACATGAACTAAAGAGTTCCTGGTGTAGCAGGCCAGAATATACCCCCGCCAGACTATACCCGGGGTTAAACTGGCCTAGCCCAGAATATACTCCGGGGCATATTCTGGGCTAGGCCAGTTTATACCCCGGGGTATACTTTGGGCTAGGCCAGACTATATGCCCCCCCCCCCCCCCGTCCAGATTAGACCCCCTACTTTAAAAAAACAAACAAGTCAAGGCCACAGTTAATTTCAACTTTAGTTTAAATTGTTCATTATCACTGTCACCAGGTATCATATTGAAGTGTACATTCTTGACTCTTGTAAATTATGATATATTTAAGAGGAAATAAACATGCAGTAAAAAGCACTGATATACAAAAGGTTTGAAAATCCATTCAAATTGATATGATTAGACTTTAACAGTAATTTTACTTGTTCTGTTGGTATTATTATTGTGTTTTTTTTTGTTGTTTTTTTAATTGGTTGTCCATGAGAGTTAAATATATGTATTTTTTTTTGTTTTGTTTGGCACCACTGGCAAGGTATGAAATAATTATAAGACTCATAAATGTAAAGTCATTTGAATTTAGTTTTAATTCTTCAAAATCAGAAATGTGCTTGGTATGTCAGATCAATTAGATCTACATTATATAATAATAATGCAGAGAGAAAAGGCCGCGAAAGAGCACAAAGAGAAAAAAACAACATTCTAATAACCCAATTGACAGATGGTGCAATTCCACCATCCAGCAGACATTAAATACTTCACACAAAACTAAATACATACTAAAATTTGTTCACATCATGAACTTAACCTATCCTGATCCACTTGAGATGTTACAGAATGCTAGCCTAACCAGTAATATACAGTAATAAAAATAAGAATACGAAATCATTTTATTTACTCTTGAAACTAAAGAGAATATAATCAATATTAGAGTCATCATCATCATCATCTTGGAATAATTATAAAGATAAAAGGGAATGTAAAAATGACCTGCACATCATTTAGAATCCATAAGCAGCAAAGTGTGTGTACCAGCTACATGTAATGTAAAAAATGTGTTAAATCTTTTCAACCATTCAAGTAAAATTGGTCAGAAAGCTTTATTAAAGTAGCTTTGATAGTCTGAAAACTGACAGATTAAATCCACTGAGACAACAGTGCGTTGTAGAAAGGATTTACAGTATGTTACGACAAAAATTGGATGGATCATGTTGCGTTAATATTTCTTGTTAGTAAATTCTTTGAAAGCTTATTTGCAGAAAGGTATACATTTCATGTAGCTGATGGTTTAAGACACTGTATTAGTTTGCAGGGCATTTGAAGGATTCCAATTATGTGTTACTGTATAGTGAATAAAGGCATGTCACTTGCGGGTGAAATAAAATTTTAAAAACTTAATGTTGTATTCTTGAATATTTTGCCTGAATATGGGAGGATAATCTGGACTGGTGGAATATAGTTTGGCCTAAACAACAAAGTTTATTTCAATCATAGTTGAATTCATTTTTTTATCACTGTCAACGGGCACCATAGTAATACATACATACATACATTCTTGACTTCCGTAAATCATAATACAATTCAGAGGAAAAACATGCATTATTATGTATTGATATGCTATGGGGTGAATATCCATTCAAACTGATATGATTCAACTTTAACCCTCATTTCACTCACGTTCGTTGTCATGTTGTAGTTGTTTTTGTAGTTGGTTGTCCGTGAGTAAAATTTGCACTGCATTGTTTGTTTGGCACTGACATACACTTAGTTGCAATGAATGTAATAATTAACACACTCATAAAAATGAAGTCATTTTAGATTATTTTTGTGTGCGAATACACAGTTGTTAAATCCTCTGGCAAGGGACGTATCAAGCTTAGGAAGGTAAAGACGGACAAGGTCTTTTTTTTTTATTAATTTATTTCACTCGCGAGTGACAAACCCTTATTCACTATAACACGTAAGTTCAATCTTTCAAATGCCTTGCAAACTAATCCAGTGTCTCAAACCATAAGGTACATGAAATGTATATCTTTCTACAAATAAGCTATCAAAGAATAATATTCACTAACAAGAAATACTGTTAATGCAACATGATCCATCGAATTTTGCCTTAACATACTATAGATCTAATTACTTTTTACAATGCACTACCTGTACTTTTGTCTCAGTGGACTTACTCTGTCGGTCTACACAACTGTCAAGGCTATTTCACTAAAGCTTTCTGTCCAGTTCTACTTGAATAGTTGAAAAGATTTAACACATTTTATATACATGTATGTCGTTGATACACACATATTGCTGCTCAGAAATTCTAGAATGATTTGTAGGCCTACACTGCTGTTTTTACACTCCCTCTTACAATTATCTTTGCATTATTCCGAGATGATGATGATTCTGATATTGATATTTCTCTTTATTTTCAAGAGTAAATAAGATGATTTCGTGTTCTTATTGTTATTATTCTATATTACTGGCTAGCATTCTGTAACGTTTCAAGTGGATCTGGACAGGTGGAGTTCATCAGGTGAAAAAATATAGTGCCTACAATGTATAAAAGTTTTATGTGAAGTGGATGGTGGAATTGCACCATCTGTCAGTTGGGTTATTAATATAGTTTTTGTTTTTTTTTCTATGTGTGTTCTTTTCCGGCCTTTTGTCTCTGCATCACTGTAACAAAAAACACAATGCATGTTTTACTCATGGCCAACCAATTATCAAAATAATACATGTAATAATAATAATAATATCAACACACACGAGTGAAATTAATGCTGAAGTCTAATCATATCAGTTTGAATGGATACTCCACCCTTTCGTATATAATCAATGCATTTTAATGCATGTTTGTTTCCTCTAAAATATATCATGATTAACAGGAGTCAAGAATGTATGTATGTACACCAATTTAAACTAAGGCTGTATAAACTGCTATTATTATTTCCTCTAAATTGTATTATCATTTATGAGTGTCAAGAATGTGTTCATGTATATGTATTGACATGATATCCGATGACAGTGATAAAGAACCGGCTGAAATAAACTGTGGGCTTGACTTGTTTTTTTTTTAAAAGTAGGGGGTATAATCTGGACTGGGGGGGGGGGGGGTATAGTCTGGCCTAGCCCAAAGTAACCCCGGGTATAGTCTGGGCGGGGGGTATATTTTGGCCTGTTACACCGGTACTAGCATTTTATTATTTGTACTTTATCCAAAATAAAAGTCATTTTACGGAATCCATCTTTAATGTGCAGTTAGAAGGATGGTTAGAGCACTCACCCAAGGGACAACTCAATTATTATTTATTTTTTTAATGACAGATTAAGAACCTTATTATTGAGAGGTCACGTTGCATGGAAGAAATAGTAGTCATTGTTGAAATGAGGTGAAGGAATGGTCTGGGCAGGTCTCGTCCAACCGCAGCAGTGCAGCAGAAGGAAATGGGTGTTAATACTTTCAGAATTTAAAATTCAAGGCGTTGCACTTGCAGTAAAGTAATATTATAACTCTTCATCAGACAAAGAAGCAGTAAACGCAGATTGTAAACCATTGATCATGGTGGTAAAACAAAACTACGCTTTCCTTGAAAACCAAAATGTCATCATCATACATTCACAACCTACCTGAAGAATGTTCCCTAGTAACATCCAGTCCAAATTCTTCAACACAAGCGTACTTGCATTGAGGATGGATAGGCGGTTTTCCTGACTGACACCATTCCCAGCGGTCCTCACCAGAGGGGAAACAAGACACAGGCATAAGTGATACACTGCTACAGAACTCCGTATAGCCATAGCACATGCCATAGCCTTCAAAGCATTTAAATTCATCACAAACGGCTGCCTTCACTTGATCCGGTGATAGCCCTTCTCCTTCTTGATGTAGCCCTGAGGAAAAGATAACAGTAGTAAAAGTGGTCGCTAAGGTACAAAGAGCACTTATATTCTATTCTCTGTCCTTGTCGTGTTTCTGCTTGGTGTCCCAAATGTCTGGGCTTTCACTTTTTACACAAAATTCCCAGCACTTTGATAATTTTGTCTCTCTTGAAAAATAAATTTTCGTACATGTGTAACAATATCTGGATACATAGACGTGAAATTATGTCATAAGCATTAAAATTTTGTGAACTGAAAGTTCTCACAAGCAGTGCTAGTTTTTTTTTTTTTTTGACTAGGTGACCTGGTTTGTCAAACGTGCTGGAGACAGGCTAGGTTCAGCGAGGGTCTGACCAGGAATGGTACGTTAAGAGGAGCTTTGTTTATTAAATTCAAAGCAAAGCAACCTTCTAAAATTATTTGGGTGGAAGTGCTAGGACCAAAGAACAATTTGAACCATGTGCCTGAGTCAGCCTTATTGTACTCTGAAACTTGTTCGAACAATTGAATCGTTGGAACCACACAATGTATAACTTGAAAATGGTGGACCGTGATTTCTTTCTGTGGCCAAACTGACCCGACAGTCGTTTTGTATTGCAACATCCAGGTCAAGATGAAACTGTTTTAGGGGCAGGGGCTGATGACAATATCGGCTCATTTTTAATTTTTGTAAATAATCTGTCAGTTTTTCAATCAATTGCAGTTCCATGAAGACTGAAAACTTTCTCGAAAACGAAGCAGTGATTTTTCAAATAAATCGAACCAGCCTGCATGTAATTGTAATCATTCTATTTGCTAAAAACCTGACATAAGCAGATTGGAGACATGTTGCATAATTTCAAAGTAGTCCGAAACATTAAAAAAAAATTCAACAGAAAAATGTGGATTCACATAGTCCATCTGTATACAAACAGACGAAATAAAGATAAGAAACTGTACAAAGAGTTCAGTACTTAATCCTTATCTCTCAGGCTTTTGATCTGTTTGAAATGTATAACTGATGCATCAGATCCATTTTATTAATTCTTTTCACAAGGCGACAAGCTCTTTTTTTGCTTTTGTACAAAGTACTTTTCTTTTTCTACTCACACTCTTTCATATACGTTATTTTCATAACAAAAGTAAGCACATTCGTACAGCAAGAGCTGGCATGGTCGATAGGTGATAGATTTAAAACTGAGCATAGGTTATTACCAGGAAAAAATGTTATTGTTCTTGAACACCACCGGCAATTTAAAAAACAACAGGACCTGCACTATTAAACCGGACATTAATGTCTTTGCTTACCTGCCAGAATAGTGACGAAAAGTGCTGTTAGTGTTATTGTCCATATTGCAGGCCTACCCATCATGTAGCCCGGAGTGTTGGAGTAATGAGAATTCTGTACAACTGTCAACAGAGATGAGAGAAAATGTTACCCGAACAGTAAGGTTTTCGTAGGTGACTGATCCCAGGCTGTGAATAAAGCGTTGAGTCGTATTCTCTCCACCTGACCCCCTCCCCCAGATCAGCTGATTATATTTAATTAACCATGGAGCAAAGGTTTCAAGCAAATGCCGTGCATCCCATAACCGCTGTTCCATAGGTCAGTTTGTTTTTATGTCTTTATTTTAGGAGGTTTGCTGCTCTTGGCATTACACCTCACTTTTCTTGTTTTCATATTTCTTGTTAATGTTTTTGTGGAAGTTTTTACAAAAAAATTATTTATTTTGGCCTAGGCAGCGGCCTTGTTAGGCCTGCTCTTCTTGATTTCCAACCACCAAGGCATCTTTAACGTGCGCAACGTTCCTCGCGGCCCCTCCGAGTTGTTGGTCCCTATCCGAAAAGACTGGGTGCTCGATCCTATCTACCATAGGATCAGGGACAGGAATTTTCCTCCAAAATTCCAACATGCCTGCAGCAACTGCGAATCAAACCCGGTACCTTCGACATGAGAGGCGAGCACCTTTGCTCCAGGCCAATGTGTCCCCCTCCATAGTTTAGTTATTGGCACTGCTATTTTGTCATGTAATTCACACAACATGCGGAAGGGCAAAACAAATCTGTCATCATAAACTAGACTAAAAATTAGTAAAAAGCATTTGCAACTGGACTATTTCGAACGCAAAATTAGTCAGTGAGGGAACATTCGTGCGCAATACTTTGTTTTCCATTAAATTTCCATGTAATGTTGGGAATTTGATTACTTTAATTGAGAAAAATAAAAAATGAAACTAAGCTTATTCATATGGGGACAAAATCCCAGGGACTTCTCGCTTGAGATGTTTGTTCAGCCACAAGATTGTGGAGGCAAGGGAAGAGCAGACTGATGGATAACAGATACTACATTCTAATGGACTGAGAACAAGCTGCTAAGCTGCACTGTGAAATTTGTGCGTTCTGCCCAGCCCAACCAGTTAATAACCTGCTACATTTAACCTGGAATTGTCTTCTAATATACCTTAACTCTTTGTGTGCCAATCACCGATATATATCGGTTCTTCCGCTGGTCACGTTTATTTCGGAAGAAAGAAAGTCGGACTTTCTACTAATAGATATTGCTGTAGTTAGGCCCAAGACACAACTACGTCTTGGGTTAGTTTTCATTCATCTACGGCACTATTTTGTTCCTATAGTGGGAAAAGTGGAAAAATTCGTGGCACACAGTTAAATCCCAGTCACCCGGGAGTAGGAATAAACCATACAAACATCTCAATGTCAATCATCTCTCAACAATATTAAATTGACTGATTATATAAATAAAGTTTTCAGTACACTTAGCTTCGAGACTCCCTTTTCATTCTGGTCATGATTTGATCCGCAGATAACGGGTGATAGTGAAGTGGATGAGGGCTCTGTGTCTAAACAATAATCATAAAAGAACATCAAAGTTATATTCTCTCTTTCTCTCTCTCTCTCTCTCGCTCTCTTCTAATGAAAACCAAACAATCCCCAATTAGATGCTCTGTGGCTAAGACATTAAGACTGTCACTGCATCACTTCCTGGTGAGGGCACAGAGTTCACAGGATCTCCATTATTCTTAATATGTCACATAGAAAGAAATACCCTAGAAATGTACACAAGGTTGAAACATCAATTTCATACTCACATCTGGCCGAAGTAACTTTTGAGAAATTCCTGAAAACTTCTTCACGGAATCCTGCAACAATGACCATCAGCAACGTTTTTAAAATACATTGTAAATTACACTTCTGTCGAGTGTCTGGTACTACAAACTTTGATTCGATACAGTTTGTGATAAGAAAGCTGTCAATTATTGAACTGTCTATATAGGGTTTGAAGTTATATCCACATCTGTCAGGTCTCCCTTCACAGTGATGAATGAGGCCTTGGCATTTTAAATTAGCCTAGGACAGAACACGTAATAATACCAGAGACTCTCTGATAATACTAATAATATTTGGGAAATCCCAATCCATTTCATAGTGGGAATTTCCTATTGTTCAGCACTTGGCAGTGATCTACTTGATAAGAGGCTGGTACTTTTTCGCCATATCAACCGACTGACTATAATTTTTAGAATCTTCGCAATGGAGATCACAGTTTTTGTCACATCCCATTTTTGTCTTTTCTAAAGATAGGATTGTCTCTTCAGGAAACTTTCCTATTAAGTATTATGATCTAAAGCTTGGTTTTCTTGCTATGTGTGTGTTATCTATCTTTTTTTTTGGGGGGGGGGGGGGGTTAAACTTTGTAATAAGAATAAAAATGATGAAAATATAATATCACTTTTAGACATTCATAATGAAGGCCCACTGCAGAAGAAATAAAAAATAAAAAAAATGAAATTGGGCCTGAATAAAATCATGTAATGGGGTCTCGTCATGCTTTGTTTCTGTGGTGGAAAAGATCAGCTCGCCACGGTCACGAAAAAGGGACTGTGGTGAATTTTCCCCCAAGGGGTGGCGAAATAGTACTGACTAGGGTCAAACATGAAAAAGCCGCCTCCTATCTTTGCATTCAGAATGACTGTCATGAACATTTTTGCATTCACTTGTGACTTGCCACTGGAACCAAGAAAACCTACGTAAACCCCATTTCAACACCTTATATACTTCGTATGAGACAAAAACGGAGCATTGCGTTTTGGGGTGGTGAAAAAGTACCAATTCCCTCTAGTCTATAATATGCTCGATTACGTACTTTTAATAAAGTCATTTAGGATTTTTTTTTTTTTTATATAAGCTGTGCACATTGTGGTAAAGGCACCAAAACTTTGGGTGTGAACGGAGAGATTCAAAATATACAAAATGTGATTACAACCATTCTGTGAGATCTCAAATAACGAGACAGGAACCGTTGTAAGTTGGCAGAAATTTGTTTGTGGACATGCTTAAAGCAGGAACACCGCCAAACTTATCCAATGCACGACATTGAACACGTCGTGTAGCCTCAGCTAACTACTGGCGAGATGACTTTTTTTGGAGCGGAATGTAAGGATCCGTCCTTCCTATTTCAAATCATACAGTGTGAACGATCTTAGTTAAAGCAATCGCAGCCTCTATGTTTAAATAAAAAAATTTTGGACGGCAACAGGGTTTGGGAAAAGGCTAAAATGTACGAAAAAAAAACAAAGTAGGTCACAGAGTCCCGCAATAAAAAACAAGAAAAACAACAAACTATACAGTGAATTCCAAAAGAGTTGTTACGTCCTCAAATTTTCTTTTGGAATTTTTGTACGGTGTTTTATTGTTTGTTTCTAATGCTCGGCTTGGTGACCAACGTTTTTCTTTCTGACCAAATTTTAGTGTGTATAACCTATTGTTCTGAAGCATCGAAATCTGGATCTCTGCTTAATTACGTATCGGCTTTGTCAAAATACAAAGTTACCTTTTCAGGATGACTACATTCTTTCATAGGCTAATGATATCTTTATCAATGCATAGCTTAATTTTTTTTTAAATATAATAGAACACCCACCCCACTTATCCCTCCACTGGAACAGTTACGTCGTAGAGCAATAATTTAAAAGTTTCCACTTTCACTTCCACTTCCAGACCCTTAGAATTAGATGAGATTATAATTATATATAAAGAAATGGAATCGTTTTGAAATAAGGACATAAACAATAACATACACCCTGACCTAGCTAGCATTTTTGACGTCTTGACTTCAGTCTGTAGATTGTAGAGTACAGTATTATTAGGCTTCGTTCTGCATCCAACAGACTTTACTCTCACAACCTTTCAATCAAGAATAGCAGGATGAATACACTGTTATGTCATGTTACTTCATTAGCTTAAACTTTAAATTCCTACAGTTGGAATTATACAAAGGTTCTTTAGCACAAGCTGGCGCCGACAAACATGTCACTTAGCTCGATATTCACATAATTCAGTGACGAATGGGTATCGCTCTTGCTTGATGACGTGGTTCTGAAGTTGATAAATATCCGGTGTAATTTTGGTTTTGTACGCTTTTTGTACATGTTCATGAAGGTAAAAATTTAATGCTTGCTCATGTCAAGTCATGGATATTTCTATACACCTCAAGAAAATACTGAAGAGTTCCCTTCATATCAACTAGACCGACTAATATTGTGCCATTCCTATTATTTTTCAACATTGCATCGCAATTATAAGAGATGATTTATTGTCAGAAGACGCTACACAAACAAGTAGCATAAATCATCCGGTTATGTTTTATGGAAGCGCCAAGAACACCACGAAACCATGGAAAACTGTCAGTCGGTACCTTTGGATGTATTTGGAGAATTCAGAGAATCATTTTTAGAAATAGCAAAACAGGGAATCACTAAATAAATATCTCTACTACACTAGCTAGTACTATGGCATAATCTTGAGAGAATAAAATCACAGACTACAAACATCAGTGAAGTACCATAATGGAATGGCCTTCAGCTCCTGGGGGACAAGCTTGACTCAAAGCAATGCTGGAGTTCTAGCATACCTTCAAAATACAAAAGCGTACTGCAGGTTTTTTTTTTCTCTCAGCTTTCCACTGCTGCATGCCATAGTTGGGGTGCGGACCTGGTTAAATAAAAGTTTTGTTTACACACAAAAATCAAGCGCACCCTCTTTTCCTTAAGGCTGCATGCTAAAGTGTGATAACACATCCAATCTGCTTTGAGTAGGATGTCTGCAGGTAAAAAAAAATCCAAGAAACACAAATCATTACGTGCTGGAATGCCAATAGTTAAGGCGTTGTTCAGATGCTGTCTCCAAGAGGCAGCACATTTTATTGATTATCCAAGCGATCTCATTATCATTATGCCATATCCTGAAGAAGAAAAGGGGATAAGTTTCGGTTCCTCGGATGGATACCGTTTATGACAGAATTCTAGATACATGTACGTATCAACCTTACGAAGCGTGAGGTACTTGGGGCTGGGATCCAAAGATGAGTCATTCCCACTTCCAAGATGCCGAGGGACTGGAAAGACATTCTGAAAAACCGTGACGAAAGACCCGAGCTTTTCACTATTTCAGATATCTGGCTCTAGAAATGACAAGGGCTTACATTATAAATTCTGATCAATGTAACAGACTGGGAAATTTCAAACCATTTTGTGAGTCCTACCATTCCTCTGTGCGGCCAGGTAGAAGCTGACACAAAGATGTTGCTTCATGCCTTAAATGAACTTATGAAGGTCATAAGAAAAACACCAGGACTGTTGACATAGATGTTCTCATTCTGTCTGTTGCTCACCCTCAACAAATCCAAGCAATGTTTTGGGTTGCTTTTGCAACAGGAATATTTTCAAGTACGTTTCAGTAGGCATGTGGCAGTTCAGTAAAAAAAATTCAAATTTCATCAAAGACCATGAAACTATGCTCAAAACAACAGTCTTGATGCTCAGATTACAAATCTTTCTGAATTTTTCAAATATCTCCATTTGTTGCAAAGTTATGATTATATTTATATATTTATTTTTGGCTTAATTTTAGCACTAGCGGCTGTGACAGGATTTTCATAAAATTACATGTGTCAGTCCATAACTTCGCAACCAATAAAGATCATTTCTATTATCATACAGCGTTACGTTTGTTAACATCTCCACATGAATTTAAAAGACACAAACAGTTATTAATATATATCTTCATAGGGCAATTTTTAATAATTAATTTCCAACATCAAGTAGAATCAGATTCTCATAAAATTTCACGCTTCACCCCATACCTTCTCAACCAATAAAAGTAAATGCAATTATTTTTTGTTTTGTTTTGTTTGCTACCATCTGCACATGAATTTAAATGACAAAGACTATTCAACATTTTAGTGGAACAATTTTCATATGTAATTTCTAAAGGAAATATTATGACTGAAAAATTCCACGAATGAATTCTCGTGACATTTTACGTTTTAAATGTGCATAACTTTGCAAGCCATTAAGATATTTTCAATTGTTATACAGAATTTTGCTTGTTAATGTTTGTACAGAATTTTAAAAGTAAAAGGCAAAGCATATTAAGACGAAGAAAAACTTCCTTCAATGGAAAATGTTTAAAATGTAAATTACAAAATTAAACAAAGAATTCCATGACGCAAACATTGTTCATGTTACCCAGGTACGCAATGTAGATCTGTGGGTTTTTTTATCAGCCAAAAAACAAACTATAAAAGAATAAAAAGACTCATAGCATCACTAGCATTCACTGAATCAAAAAGCCACTCTCCACAGATAGGCTACAAAACCTACGAAAAAGTTATGCATTCAGGAATAACATCAGCGAAAAACATGTCCACACCAACAGTATAATCGACGGAATTAAATTCTGATTCAGCCATTGGGAGATGACTGCCCAATAGCCAAGCTCCAACTTGTGCTCATTCACGTCATTATACTTGTCATAATGTAAAAAAAAAAATCAGATGAAAAGAACAAAGTCCGAAGTGACAGGCCCACTAATAATAGAAAACACACAACAAGGTAGCTATGCTCATCAAAGCATGAGTGATAAAATACTAGAGCTAAGTCTGATTATTTAAGTATCATAGATTCAATGAGAGGAGTCTTCTATTTAATTTCTAGTACCACAGACGAGTTGATTTAGACAATAAAAGATCTGGAGCTTGTGAAATGTTCCCCCTATTATTATTAATGTGTGTTATTGGTGTCAACCATCTTAATTCTTATAAACAAATAGAAAAAAAACAAAATAAAACAAAACAAGAAAAACGTACCTAAACATAATTATTTTCAATTATTCTGTCAAATTATTATGAATGGCACTGACGCGATATAAACAAGATGCCGAAGTTAGGAAGCGCCGATTGAAACAGTGAGAGCAAGGGGATGAAGGTGGGGGCGAAATATTAGTCTGTGGGGCGAACGTCGAACGGCGTTGAATGTAAATGCATTTTCGGGGAAAGCCCAGCCCAGCGGCTTGCTGCATAGTTCAATGAACTGAATTTTTACCACATTCGGGAGAAAAGGTCTTTAAAAAGATTAGGCTGAATTTCAAAAACTTAAGACAATTAGATTTTTTGCACTCACAGATTCAAATTTACCTCATTTTTGAATCAAAATATCTCTGGAACTATCGAATCGACACAAACTTGGAAAACCCCATTTTAAAGAGCATTCATTCCCCTTTAAAAAGATGTATCGGAAGGGCCGACAAGACGATATTAACGAAACAAAAAGGGCGGTTTTCGAGACTATGGGAATGCGCGACAGACAAGGCCGACAGTTGGCTACGGGCGAAAAAGGCTGCCGCGCGCGAGCCTAGCGGAGCGTCACTGAACTGGCACACCACCGCCAAACAGTTTTGTCTGAGTAGACACTGTCTTTATTGTTCTTTCACTGGCTGTGACAACATCTCCTCTTTTTTTTGCAGAGGCAAGAAAATAGCCTGGGCAACTTGGAACTCATATCCTAATTTAATACACGAATTCAAAATCGGACACATTACTTTCTGGTGGAACAAAAAAAAAATCGTACCACAGGTAGAAAGATTCTCAGTGCACATGAGTTAGTAATCACTATAGAATATAGAAAAACACTTTTCGCTAGAAAAGGCACAGTATCGAGAAAATACCACTAGCTAGCAATTAGCATGCGCTCTCATCGAACAAGTCAAACGTTACCTTTTCAAGCTTGGCATATTTGTTTGTAGATCGGCCTTTTTCAGTGGAAATCCAAAAAGGAAGGCCGACCGAAAGGGGGTGGCTCAGTGTCAAACTTCACTTATTTTAAAAGTCAGCGTATCGTTTTATTTTATGGCATTAGATTTTACACTTCACGATATTCGATATTGATGAAACATTTCTAGACCTCCAGGAGGTAATTTTAGCGCGTGTCAAAAGTGGTCATTCTGGTCATCTATGTGGCCTGTGGTCAGTCTGGCCACAAACGATGGATATGTGAGCAAATACTTCTCATTTTCAATTTCAGTTCTCAATATCGAATATGAAAAAATATTTTTTAATATCAATGATTCACAGCCCTGGTGTCGTCATTACCACTGGTCATTTGAGGGTCACCATGGAATAGTCAAATGGTCATTACAAAAGGACTGCGGAGCATCACACTCACAGTTATGCGCGGGATGGTTTATTTTACAAAGCCGAATAGAACTGAGTTTTGTTCACTGTAGTGTTAGTTCAGCCATCACCCTAGACTTCGACAGATGTCGCTTATTCTGTAGTATAATTATAAGTTAATTCACTGAACTAGAAATTCAGCAAGCACATCGAAACACAAGTAAACAAAGCAAACAGAATACTTGGACTCATCAGACGATCGTTCCAGTTCTTGGATGGTGAAAGTACAAGAATCATGTTCACGTCACTTGTAAGACCTCATCTAGAGTTAGCCAACGTTGTGTGGTCACCTAGGTACCAGAAAGATAAAAAATTAATAGAAGGAGTTCTGAGGAGAGCCACCAAGCTGGTGCCAGGTATGACAGCACTGCCCTATGAAGAAAGACTTCAAAAGCTAAGCATACCAAGTATGCAATATAGAAGAGGCCGAGGAGATATGATTGAGGTGTACAAGTTCACACACGACATGTATGATACTGAATCACCACTAACACCAGAAGAAGACACCAGAACAAGAGGACACACCTATAAACTCAAAAAGAACAGAGTCAACACGGGCATCCGACAGGGCTTCTTTCCAATTAGGACCACGGACATATGGAACAATCTGCCAGCTGACACTGTGAATGCACCAACACTTAACAGCTTTAAGAACAGACTAGATACCCACTGGAAGAATAGAATGTACCAAGTTTGAACTTAGTCAGGGGAGATCACAATGTATAGAATAGAATAGTAACGATCAAAAGATCGGACAAAAGGCCAAAAGGCCTAAAAAGCCCGAAATATATCATATCATATCATATCTTATCTTATTATTAAAAAAAATATTGGCGGGAGTAATTCATTGTGGTGCAATTTTGGCCCTTTTTTTGCTCGACTCTACAGCCTAAATAACAGTTTCAAAAATTATAAAATTAATTTTCTTAAGTGTCAACTAATCCAGGGCAATCGCTTTTGTATCGAGCGATTGTGTTAATTCAAGTTCCAGGTGTGTTTAAATAAAAAGTTGTAAAAAAGTAAAATACAATGATCTTTGTTTTGGCTCCCTGTGATAAGCCCACCGCACCGGGAACGATGTATCAATACGCTTTCAATTCGGTGCGCGCAATTTCCCTACCAGAAAATAATAAGTGCGTGGTGCTCTGGTGAGCATGAAATCTGTAGTAAGGCTGTAGAATAATTATGGGAAGCTTTATAGACCAAAAAGTGGCAATTAGAACGGTGAGTTCACAGGTTTATCCCGGTAAATGCCGGGAACTTCATCTAGTTATAAAAAAAAAATAGTGGCGGGAGTAATTCATTATGGTGCAATTTTGCCCCTTTTTTTGCTCGAGGCTACAGCCTAAATGACAGTTTCAAAAATTATAAAATTAATTTTCTTAAGTATCAACTAATCCAGTTCAATCGCTTTTGTGTCGACCGGCTGTGTTGGTTCAAGTTTCGGGCATTTTTAAATAAAAAGTTGTAAAAATGTAAAATACAAAGATCTTTGTTTTGGCTCCCTGTAGTAAGTCCAGTTAATTTATTAGTCTGTGGTCCACCGCGCCGGAAACGATGTATTAATACGTATTCAGTTCGGTGCGGGTAATTTCCGTACATGAAATGAGTGCGCTCTGGGGTACATGAAATCTGTATTAAGACTGTAGAATAGTTATGGGAAGCTTTCTAGACCAAAAAGAGAGAGATATGGTACGGTGGGTTCACAGTTTAATCCCGGATAATGCCGGGAACTTCATCTAGTTTTTTTTTTTAAATTATCAGAGATGGTAGAAATGTGACAAAATTATTAACTTAACCGGCGTACCGAGCTCTAATAAGTATATTTTTAAGAGTACGATAGGACAGAGAAAGATGAAAAGCCTCATTGAGTCATTTTTTTTTCTTTTTCCCTCGCCCGCCCTTGTACGTGCTTTGTTTAATGGAGACAGTCCATATTGCATTATCATTTTAATAACTTGACGTTGAATTTACCCCTGGAAACAAGACTGATCAGTGTTGTGTCTTATTTTCTGGACAAATACAGCATGCAAAGCGCTAGCTCAGCGCCCAAACTCAGGGCGGAGTCTTAGACCAAGCGTGCATGTTTAAGCGTGCATGTTTTTTCTTTTGTTTATGGCGCAAAGAAAGGACTGTCTCATCGTCATCCTGAGCTTGTCGTATCTATTATATTTGGGGTCACACAGGCTTATAGTTATAGTATTAGTAGGTACTCCGAAGTGGTGTTTGACACTGCCGCCAGCACACAAAGCTGACCCCCAACGTAATAAACTGTCAAAGAAGCGGGCCTTGAACATAAGAAGCGGAAGAGTCTGCCCTTCACAATGGTATTCTGACACATCTAGTGGCATTAAATAAGTAAATTTATATTCTTTGAAAATCTTGTGTAGCGTCCCACTAGTTGAACGATCGATATTTTCTCACCCCCCACCCCCTTGCTTGGCGAGTCTCATTCGGCCTCCCCCTCTCGCCAGCAAGGCCGGTATCTCTCTTTGATGTGGCTTGTTTGTTTCACTGTAGAAAATCTAGAAAGTGTGGAAGGAACTGCAGTGTCCGAGATTACGCCAGGTCGACCTTGAGTGATGTAATTCTGTGACGTGTCAGTGTACGATTGGGTGGCTTGTATGTGTCCCGAACATGGAGGTACTATTATTAATAGCTCCATGGTCCCGAACGATCTAGGTCTGTCTCGTGCTTATGGGGCGGTTAAGCCGCTTCCTGAACGTTCCTGGACAGAATATATATAAGGAGGGCCAGTCGAGTAGGAGTGGTGCAAATCGTAGGGTGAAAGTCGTGGGTGCAAATCGTAGATGTGCAAATCCAGTCATAGTTAGAAGTGTGTCTTCCCGGCTAGCTAGGTGTAAGTAACCTGTGGATATCAGCTCTTGTTTACAGTTATTAAACGTTAGTATTAATTGTTCATCGGATCCTGTTATTTATTTTTACAACAGTTCGAGACAGTTTCGTTTTTAAGGGGCAGACGATCAGTTCATCTGACTCTCCCCATCATAACGTGCTGAAATTTGCTTCAACTGTTACATATTGGGGGCTCGTCCGGGATCCGATCAGATTAGAACAGATTCAATTCAGACCATCGAAGTGTTTCTAAAGTACATGAAATCGTGTAAAGATCATCGAGGATATCCACAACATGTCAGAGGCAATTGGAAGGCTTGGCCAGGAAGCAGACGCCTTGGAGCTCACTGGAAAGGAGAGACAGGACTACATCCGTGAAGGCCTAAGGGAGGAAAGCGAGAGGCAAGAACGCATGGAGCAACTGAAGATAGAGGCTCAGGAGAAGGAGGCTCAACGACAGGCTCAGGAGAGGGAGGCGGAACGACAGGCTCAGCTGGAAAGAGAAAAGATGAACCACGAGCTGGAGATGGAGAGGATCCGCCATCAGCGTGGAGGCGAGTCGACGCAGGTGTCACGATTAAGGTTGATGACCTTGTACGCCACGAGTATAGAGGGGGTAAACTTAATAGGGGAGAAGGGGAGTTTTTAAGTTGTTGACTAGCATGAAAGATTACTATCACGAGGAAGGTCTGTGGCCTTGTGCGCCACGAGTCTAGGGGGGGTGAGTTTAGCAGGGGAAAACACGGTTTTTAACATTGTTGACGAGCGTGGATAGTTACACACGACTCGCTTTAAACTAGTCGCGTGTGCAAAAACCTCGGGAGTATAAGTAGAGGAGAAGCTCGACACACGTGGTTCCCAAGTTATTCATTCCTAAAGGAAGACGCAGAATTTATCGGTCCGGGCGACAAGTGGAAGGTCGTGCCAGTGGGGACCAGAAGTGTTAGGTGTGTGAGGGATCCATGATGTTCACATTTATTTCCCAATAAGAAGAATTAATCGGTCCGGGCGACCAGTGGAAGGTCGTGCCATGGGGACCAGAAGTTGAGGAGTTCTGATGATAGGATGGGAACCCATCAGAAGCTCGTGAATCTACGATGGCGGGTGTGAACCGTCGGTGTGCTGTGTGTTTGGAAGTTGAAGAGTCTTGAGGACGGGATGTCGAGAACCCCTCAAGGAACAAGTAATCTACGATGGCGGGTGTGAACTGTGTGTTCTTATTTGTGTGAAGCCAGGGGCGTCTGTTTCCCCTTTTATCGTCGAAATTAAAAACCTAGAAAGGATTGTGTGAACTCTGGAGAAGTGAAACTGCATCAACGATGAGGGCAGCTGTTGACAGAGACTATTAAGTATACGTAGTTAAGTTTATAGACAGAGGGATTAGATCTAGATGTGAAACGGGGAATAGATAATAGCCATGATCCCCAAGAGTAAATTTGAAGTATCTCTGTTTTTGTGATTATGTATGTGATTATCATGAGTTGAATGTTTTGACATAAGTTTTGTCATGCATTTATAATTAAATATCGTTTAATTTAAATCTCACTCCATGTGTCCGTTGATCGCTGGTCTGCTTGCTTGGCTTGTTAGCTGGGTTTGAAAGGTAAATAAGTTAGGTACTCATCACACACGTGGTCGTGACCATCTTCACGCACGTGATCGTGACAATTGGGAGCTCGTCCGGGATATGAAATTGATTTGAATTGATGTGAATTGTTAGGACGTGAATCGTCCGGGATATGAAATTGATTTGAATGGATTTGAAATTTTATAAACTGTTAGGACGTGAATCGTCCGGGATCTGATCTTTTATAAACTGTTGGGACGTATATAAGTCGTCCGGGATCTGATCGTAAATAAATAGGACGCATATAACTCGTCCGGGATCTAAACTGTTAGGACACAAACGAGTGTTTTCCACGATTGTAGAAATATTTTTGTAAGTCAGACCAGCGGCCATGGAGATAAATACCTTTCTAACGTCACCGAGACCGGAGGATTTGTTAACCTTCAGGAAACCGGAGTTATTGACGATTAGTACGAGATTAGGACTCGATTATGTGAAAGCTAGCTTAAGAAAAGCAGAAATATCGAGATATATTGCTGAGTATTATGTGGACGATGATGTGTTCGAAGAAAACGACCTAGCTCAGTTTGAAACTATGGCATCAGTAACTGAAAGTAATATTGAGTTACAGAAAGAGAAGATGCGGATCGAGCTAGAGCTGAAAAAGCTAGAACACGAGACAAAAGAAAAAGAACGAGAAAGACAACATGAGGTAGAAAAAGCCAGATTGGGTGTTACTAGTAGATCACATGAACCTAGTTTTCTAGCGAGTAGAGAAGTAAGATTGGTTCCCCCCTTTAATGAGAGGGAAGTGGATAAATACTTCCAACATTTTGAGAAGGTGGCCCTTAGTCTGAACTGGCCCAAACAACATTGGCCATTAATGTTACAGAGTGTAATAAGGGGTAAAGCACAACAGACCTTTTCGGCCCTTTCTATGGAAGACGCGGGGAATTATGACCGTGTGAGGGACGCGATATTAAAAGCCTATGAATTAGTGCCGGAAGCCTATCGGCAAAAGTTCCGATATTATAAAAAAATTGACAGTCAAACCTATATTGAGTTTGCTCATGAAAAAGAGGTATTTTTTGAGAGATGGTGTTCCTCGATGGAGGTATGTAAAGATTATGAAAAGCGTAAACAGCTCATATTACTAGAGGACTTCAAAACGGGAATCCGTGATGAAATAAAGACGTACCTCAATGAGAAAGAAATAAAGACGTTGCAAGATGCCGCAAAACTGGCTGACGAGTTTACATTAACTCATAAAAGTAGATTTGGGCTCAGTAGACCGGGTAGAGTTCAGGATAGGAGGTCCGTAAATGATATTGCTGGCGATCCGAGGGGAGACAAGATTGAATTCCCGCGGAGATCCAGTAGTTTCGATGGGAGAAGACCTGGTCCTAGTGGAAGAGATTATTTCCAGAGAAGAGATTGGAGGAACGAGGGATCAAGATGTAATAAATGTGGGAGATTGGGCCATAGAAGCTGGGATTGTCGTGCTCTTGGAAAAAAGAAGACTGGCCCTATAGCTTTTGTGGGAAGACCGAAAGTTATAAACGCTCCTCGTAACCCAGTGAAGTTAGAGACCATAAGGGAAGAGTTTCTGCCATTTGTGTCAGAGGGTCTAGTGTCCCTTGGGGAAAATTCCACCCCCATACCATTAAAAATATTGCGGGATACTGGATGTTCCCAGTCCCTCCTGTTAGATAATGTTCTAGATTTTAATGATGATTCAAATACTGGAGAAGTTAGTCTTATACAGGGTATAGAGGGAGTCTTTAGCTCTGTACCTTTGCATAAAATTTATTTGAAGTCAGACTTTATAACAGGTCGAGTGGTAGTTGGACTTAAGTCTGGTTTGCCAATAGAGGGAGTATCTTTATTGTTGGGAAATGATCTTGCCGGTGAAGTGATACCTACTGTGCAGTTGACTTCAAAACCTAGTACTGATGACGAAAGTGAAGATACAAACATATATCCTTCATGTGCGGTGACTCGAGCTATGGCTAAAAAGAAAGAGCAGTCAGATGACAGTGAAGAGATTTGTAAAGAAGATAGGTCGACGGAATCCAATGTAGATCATTCTTATGATCTTTCTGATACTTTCCTAGGATCCATATTACATGAAGATGTCAGTCATTCCGATGTTATGCGGGAAGATAAGAATTTATCATATGATAGAGACCAGTTAATTAAAGAACAAGGCTTAGATCCTAGCTTACAGCCATTGCAGGATCAAGTTCTGAGCGACGAAGAACTGAATAAAGTACCAAAAGGGTACTTCATAAAAGATGGAGTACTTATGAGAAAATGGAGACCCATTGATGTCCGCGCAACGGAAGAGTGGGCGGTTGTTTATCAAGTTGTGGTTCCAAAACCATATAGGCACGAGATACTTGCCATGGCCCATAATTTACCTCTGGGTGGCCATTTGGGTATAAGGAAGACCAATGATAGGATAACGAGACATTTTTTTTGGCCAGGAATTAACAAGGATGTGGCCTATTTTTGTAATACATGTCACACATGTCAGATAGTGGGAAAACCAAATGCTGGAAAAAGAATGGCCCCTTTACAGCCAATTCCAATTTGTGGGGAGCCTTTTTCTAAGGTTATCGTTGATTGCGTTGGTCCTTTGCCAAAGACCAGCTCAGGAAATCAATATTTATTAACCATAATGTGTACATCCACTAGATTTCCTGAGACGATTCCTCTTAGAAATATTAAGACACAGAGTATTGTGAAAGCTCTAGTAAAGTTTTTACTTTATTTGGATTGCCCAAAGAAATACAGTCTGATCAGGGCAGTAACTTTACGTCGAGACTGTTTAAACAAGTTATTGGTGAACTGGGGACAAGACAAATTAAGTCGTCTGCGTACCACCCAGAATCTCAGGGAGCTTTAGAGAGATTCCACGCTACTTTAAAGAATATGATGAGAACATATTGCTATGATAGCGAGAAAAATTGGGACGAAGGAATACATTTGCTGTTGTTTGCAGCTAGAGAGTCAGTTCAAGAATCACTAGGATTTAGTCCTTTTGAGTTAGTGTTTGGACATAATGTTCGTGGGCCGTTGGCTCTGTTAAAAGAAAAATGGGTCGGTGATGATCCTCAAATGAATGTATTAGATTATGTGCAGAAGTTTAGAGATAGGCTGCATAAGGCTTGTGAATTAGCAAAAGAGAATTTGGGATGTGCCCAAAAGAAAATGAAATTTTGGTATGACAGGAAGGCCAGGACAAGAAGTTTTAAACCTGGAGATAAGGTCCTTGTTTTATTTCCCCTGGAGTAATATCCTCTCCAGGCTAGATTTTATGGACCCTGTGAAATTGAGACAAAAATTGATGATCTCAATTATATTATAAAAACTCCAGATAGGAGAAAGAGTACACAGTTGTGTCATATTAATATGTTGAAAATGTATCATGAAAAGCCAGTTGAGATTGTTGCTGTAGTGAATGAAGTAGATAATGATATTGAGTCACAAGAAGAGACTCAAGATGTACATCTCAGACGTGATGTGATATCCCCTAAGTTGTCAAATTCTGAGATTTTACAGAATATTGATGGTAAATTAAATCATTTGGAAGTATGTCAAAGAGAACAGTTGAAAGATTTGATTGTTAGATATAAAGATTTGTTTGCTGATGTACCAAGGAGAGCTACTCTCATTTCCCACGATGTAGATGTTGGGGATGCCAAACCCATTAAGCAGCATCCTTATAGGATAAATCCTCAGAGGCGAGAATTGGTTAAGAAAGAAATTGATTATACATGTTAGAAAATAATATTGTTCAACCATCTCACTCTGACTGGAGTTCCCCATGTATACTGGTACCAAGGCCTGATGGAGCTGTTAGGTTTTGCACAAACTATAGAAAAGGAAGCCTTGGCCTTAATTTTGGCCGTGCAACATTTCGATGTGTACATGTGTACAGCTGTAGACCATGTAAATGTCTATACTGATCATAACCCATTGGTGTTTTTGCATAGGATGAAAGGTCGAAATCGACGCTTGTTAAATTGGAGTCTAATGTTGCAGGAATATGATTTACATATTATACATGTGAAAGGGAGAGAGAATGTAATTGCTGATTGCCTTTCCAGATGTCATTGATGCTATGTATTTGGATTGTTTACCCTTCTTATTTGAATAAAATTCTGATGTATTGAATTTCTTGTAAAAATTTTACTCTAGGGATCAAAATTTTGTTTTGTGGGAAGGAGGTGTCACGATTAAGGTTGATGACCTTGTACGCCACGAGTATAGAGGGGGTAAACTTAATAGGGGAGAAGGGGAGTTTTTAAGTTGTTGACTAGCATGAAAGATTACTATCACGAGGAAGGTCGGTGGCCTTGTGCGCCACGAGTCTAGGGGGGTGAGTTTAGCAGGGGAAAACACGGTTTTTAACATTGTTGACGCTTTAAACTAGTCGCGTGTGCAAAAACCTCGGGAGTATAAGTAGAGGAGAAGCTCGACACACGTGGTTCCCAAGTTATTCATTCCTAAAGGAAGACGCAGAATTTATCGGCCCGGGCGACAAGTGGAAGGTCGTGCCAATGGGGACCAGAAGTGTTAGGTGTGTGAGGGATCCATGATGTTCACATTTATTTCCCAATAAGAAGAATTAATCGGTCCGGGCGACCAGTGGAAGGTCGTGCCATGGGGACCAGAAGTTGAGGAGTTCTAATGATAGGATGGGAACCCATCAGAAGCTCGTGAATCTACGATGGCGGGTGTGAACCGTCGGTGTGCTGTGTGTTTGGAAGTTGAAGAGTCTTGAGGACGGGATGTCGAGAACCCCTCAAGGAACAAGTAATCTACGATGGCGGGTGTGAACTGTGTGTTCTTATTTGTGTGAAGCCAGGGGCGTCTGTTTCCCCTTTTATCGTCGAAATTAAAGACCTAGAAAGGATTGTGTGAACTCTGGAGAAGTGAAACTGCATCAACGATGAGGGCAGCTGTTGACAGAGACTATTAAGTATACGTAGTTAAGTTTATAGACAGAGGGATTAGATCTAGATGTGAAACGGGGAATAGATAATAGCCATGATCCCCAAGAGTAAATTTGAAGTATCTCTGTTTTTGTGATTATGTATGTGATTATCATGAGTTGAATGTTTTGACATAAGTTTTGTCATGCATTTATAATTAAATATCGTTTAATTTAAATCTCACTCCATGTGTCCGTTGATCGCTGGTCTGCTTGCTTGGCTTGTTAGCTGGGTTTGAAAGGTAAATAAGTTAGGTACTCATCACACACGTGGTCGTGACCATCTTCACGCCAGTTCCAAGAGACCCAAGCTACCTGCATTTCAGGATGGGAAGGACGACCTTGATAGCTGGCTACTTCGTTTTGAGATGTCTGCCCTGCTGTCTGGGAGAGCTCTGGAGTGTTTCTGTCGATTGCCGATCGATGAGGCCAAGGACTACGACAAAGTCAAGGAAGCTTTGCAGAAGAGGTATAACCTGTCAGAGGACGGTTACAGACTCATGTTCAGACAAGGTAAGCCTGAAGATGGAGAAGATGTCGGGATGTTTCTTACTAGGATCAAGACTTACCTAGAGAGGTGGATAAAGCTATCAAAGACGGAGAAGACCTACGAAGGAGTGAGGGACCTGTTCGTAAGAGAGCAGTTTATGGATGCTTGCCCACCAGACCTTACGACCCATGTGAGAGAGAGGAAGCCAAAGACGCAACAGGACGTCGCAGACTCAGCGGAGGCGTTCCTGGTAGCGAGGAACCGGACACTCAGCGGGAGCGCCAAACTGCAGAGCCGGCCAGTGCGACAGAGGCCCAACGGAGACAGAAGTCTACAGGTCTGCCATAGGTGCCAGAGGCCGGGACATAAGGCGACGGAGTGTCGTACCAAGATAAACGACAAAGTTGAGTTGAAATGTTACCTTTGTGGAAAGCCAGGCCACGTTCGGAGAATGTGTCCAGCCCAGAAGGATACGGGGCGAGGCAAGCCGAACAAGGCGGCAGCGGCCGTAGTTATAGCGGCGGACGAGTCGTCGAGACAGGATGCGACGACGGCTGACACCAGCATCAACGTTCAAGCGGTAATGAAGGACGGGAAGCTCCAGTTAGCGGTGCCTGTTACGTGCGGAGGATGCAGTGACGGAAGGACCGTGGAGAAGCTGAAGTTACCAGTGATGAATTGCTTGATTGGAAATCGAGCAGTAGACGTCCTAAGAGATACCGGCTGTGATGGTGTAGTGGTGCGGCGATCACTGGTGGACGACGGACAGCTCACCGCTGGGAAGAAACTTATCGCGAGGATCGATAACTCCTTGTTAGCGGCGGAGGAAGCCATTATCGACGTGAGAACGCCTTACCTGACGGGCAGAGTGACGGCACTGTGTCTCCCGGAGACCATCTGCGACCTAGTAGTCGGGAACGTGGACGGAGCGAAGGACCCGTACGACCCTGATATTGAGGTGATGGTAGGAGCGGTGACCACGAGGGCCCAGGAGAAGAGGAAGGACCAGTCTACGTCACTGAGGGTGCCGAGGGCAGAACGGCACGCGGGAGTGGATAGGAAGGAACTCATCCGACTCCAGGAAGAAGACGAAGACCTCAAGAAGTTGGGGCAGAAGAAGATTCCGACCAACAGAGGCAACAAGTCCGTACACTTCGAGAGACACGGAGGTGTACTGTACCGGATTTATAGGGACATAAGACAGGCTACGATTACAAGACAAGTGGTACTACCCGAGAAACTGAGGGAGTATGTACTGAGCGTTGCCCATGATTCTATCGTCGGAGGACATATCGGCGTGAAGAAGACGAAGGACAGGGTGATGAGCAATTTTTACTGGCCTGATATCGAAGGTGACGTCGCGAGATACTGCCGCTCATGCGACATCTGCCAGAGGACAGTGAACAAGGGAGCGACTCCTAGGCTGCATTTGCAGAGTATGCCAGTGGTAGACGTCCCATTTAGGAGAGTGGCCGTGGACCTGGTAGGACCTATTGACCCCCCAAGTGAAGGCGGACATCGGTATATCCTGGTATACGTAGACTACGCTACTCGTTACCCTGAAGCGACCCCCTTGAAGAGGATTGACGCGGAGACAGTAGCAGAAGCCTTAGTAAATATCTACAGCCGTTTGGGTGTGCCCGAGGAGATCTTATCTGACCAAGGGACTCAATTCATGTCGGACGTCATGAAAGAAACGAACAGACTATTGGGGATTCGACAGTCTACTACCACCGTCTACCACCCTATGTGCAACGGGCTGGTGGAGCGATTTAATGGCACACTGAAGAAGACCTTGAGGCGACTGTGCGCGGAGCAACCTAAGCAGTGGCACCGATGCATTAACCCGCTGCTCTTCGCGTATCGTGAAGTTCCCCAAGAATCGACAAAGTTCACCCCATTCGAGTTGCTGTATGGAAGAACGGTGAGAGGACCGATGCACATCTTGCGACAGTTATGGACCAAGGACGTAGAGGAGCCGGAGACAAAGACCAGTTACCAGTACGTCATGGAACTACGCGAGCGGCTGGAGGACACGTGGAAGTTAGCGACGGAAGAGCTCTCAAAGGCACAAGGTAGACAGAAAACCTACTATGACCGGAAGGCGCGAGAGAGAAAGTTCCGCCCTGGCGACGAAGTGTTAGTACTGCTGCCGACAAACACTAACAAGCTCCTAGTCCAGTGGAAGGGACCATACAAGGTAGTCTCGGTTGTCGGCGTCAACGACTACAGAGTCAAGATGGGTGCAAAAGAGAAGACATTGCACGTTAACCTTCTCAAGAGGTATATCGCCAGGACTACACCAGCGACGACGCAAGCAGCGGCGGCGGCAATGGGACCGGCATCTGTCGTGGCCGAGATGTGTGAGATGAACGACGGAAGGAGCGACACCACACCTGGAGATGTCGACGCTATTATAGACGACGGCGGTGGTGATGCTGGGACTGTGCTGGCAGAGAACGACGTGATGGACGAGAGTCAACCTGTGGAGTCGGCTGGCATGACAGTCATCGAGGACTGCGACCTGGAAGGCGACAACGGTGGAATGACGGAGGACCTTGCCGACCTAGGGAGCTGGGACCAGAAGGAAGGCTACGAAGATGTCCAATATGGAACGCAGCTGACGCCGGAACAACGTCAACAACTCGGCGACGTGGTGAAGGAGTATCAACGCATCTTCACCAATCTCCCCGGATGCTGCCAGTTAGGTGAACATTGTATCGACCTGACGTCAGAGGTACCTGTTCGGCAACGACCATACCCGGTGCCCTATGCTATGCGCGACTCCTTGAAGGAGGAGCTCAGCACCATGGAAAGGTTGGGCATCATACGCAGGAGCTCATCAGCTTATGCTTCACCGGTTGTTGTCGTCAAGAAGAAGGATGGATCCAACCGAGTCTGCATCGACTACAGGAGGCTGAACAAGATCACAGTGTTCGACCCTCATCCGACAGCAGCCCCATCGGAAGTGTTCCAGAGTCTGTCGAGAGGAAGAATATTCTCTCGGATCGACTTGAGCAAGGGATACTGGCAAGTGCGAGTCCGGGAACAAGACATTCCCAAGAGAGCGTTCGTCACCATGGGCGAACACTATGAATTCACCCGGATGCCCTTCGGGATGATGAACTCAGGAGCTACACTGAACAGGATCGTGAAGCCATTGATCCAGGGACTGAACAATGTGACAGCGTATGTGGACGACCTGCTGATCCATACAGAGACATTCGACGAGCATGTGAAGGCTCTCAAGGAATTGCTGCAGAGGATGGACCAGGCTGGATTAACTGCAAGACCATCCAAGTGCCTGATTGGAACGTCTGAAGTGGACTTTGTTGGACACTCAGTGGGAAAGGGTATGATTGGTCTGTTAGAAGAAAATGTGTGTAAGGTGCGAGATGCGCCCAGACCCACCACTAAGAAGGAAGTGAAAGCATTTTAGGACTGGTGGGATATTACCAAGTATTTGTACCTAACTTTGCAGCGATTACAGCACCACTGTCTGATTTGCTTAGAAAGGGTCAGCCCAATGTAGTTCAATGGGAGGAAGTGCAGGAGAAAGCGTACACTTCTCTGAAGAATGCCATTGTTTCCAAACCCGTGTTATGTTTGCCAGATTTTTCAAAAGAATTTGTCTTAGCAACTGATGCATCAGACCGCGGGTTGGGTGCTGCTCTTATGCAGGAATATGAGGGAAAGTTATATCCTGTGGCATATGCCAGTCGTAAGCTATTGCCTCGTGAGACGAAATATTCAGTCTCAGAGCGAGAATGCCTAGCCATCGTTTGGGCGGTAAAGAAGTACTTTGTATTTGTATGGTAAGGAGTTTGTGCTCCAGACTGACCATAGGTCATTAGAGTATTTGAATTCTGCCAGATTTGACAGCCCAAAGCTATTACGATGGAGTCTATTTTTACAGTCATATAGATTCAGGATTAGGTATGTCAAGGGCAAGGAAAATGTCGGCGCCGACTTCCTGAGTAGAGTATTTTGAATAGTACAAGTTCAGTGAGATGTATTGTAACCCAGAGTTTTGCCTGTTAGATACGTTTCTGGGATGACTGTATTGTGCTGTAATGGTATATCTGAATGAGTATTGAATTATTGGCCGGCAGAGAGCCACTATGTATTAGTCATATTTTTTATGTTTACATTATTTGTCACCAATGGGACAATGTAATTTTTGAAGTCTGTAACCCAAATGGGAACTGCGAGCAAGCAGTGATTTTGTATGTTGCATTGATGTAATTTGCGAGTGGCCTAAAGTTAGGCAGTATGGTATTGCTTTGTTTGACCTAATATGATGAAGTTTGAACCTGATCAGTGGTCGATATGTGTTGGTATTTTTGCCATTGTATCTATGAGTTTATGCATTTATGCATTTGGTATTTAAGACAACCATCGTTGTGTACAGCGTTTATGTGCTATGGTTCGTGCACGAAGCATTTTGTACTCGATGGCCATCGTGTCACCATAGTATGATTTTTAATAGTATCATTGACCATCGTTTCACCACAGTGGTGGTAGTGTATTGGTTATAATAGTAGGTCTACTGTTGACCATGGTTTTGTAATGGTACTGTAATGATATTGTAATGAGATTGTAATAGTGTTATAAAGATACTATGGTTATTGTATTGTACTTAGGATATTGGGAAGACACCTAGTACATTATTAACAATGTCTATTGTAAGATTGGAGATGATAAGTATTATATGATAGTGTAGACGCTTTATGATGTAGATAGTTGAAGAATGTTCAACTTAAATTGGGGAGTTGTGTAGCGTCCCACTAGTTGAACGATCGATATTTTCTCACCCCCCCCCCTTGCTTGGCGAGTCTCATTCGGCCTCCCCCTCTCGCCAGCAAGGCCGGTATCTCTCTTTGATGTGGCTTGTTTGTTTCACTGTAGAAAATCTAGAAAGTGTGGAAGGAACTGCAGTGTCCGAGATTACGCTAGGTCGACCTTGAGTGATGTAATTCTGTGACGTGTCAGTGTACGATTGGGTGGCTTGTATGTGTCCCGAACGATCTAGGTCTGTCTCGTGCTTATGGGGCGGTTAAGCCGCTTCCTGAACGTTCCTGGACAGAATATATATAAGGAGGGCCAGTCGAGTAGGAGTGGTGCAAATCGTAGGGTGAAAGTCGTGGGTGCAAATCGTAATGTGCAAATCCAGTCATAGTTAGAAGTGTGTCTTCCCGGCTAGCTAGGTGTAAGTAACCTGTGGATATCAGCTCTTGTTTACAGTTATTAAACGTTAGTATTAATTGTTCATCGGATCCTGTTATTTATTTTTACAACAGTTCGAGACAGTTTCGTTTTTAAGGGGCAGACGATCAGTTCATCTGACTCTCCCCATCATAACGTGCTGAAATTTGCTTCAACTGTTACATCTTGTTGTTTTTCATATTATGAGCCATTCTCAAAAGGTCGACCAAAATATTAATACAGGGTGCCAACTTCACTAAGTGAAGAAAGTAAAGAAAAAAACTTGTTAAATTGCTTAAGTTAATGTTATTTTAAGAAATTAGAACTAAATAATACTTTTTTTTTTTTCTTGGTCAATACATAACGATTCACTTCATTCATTTTCACACACTGACTGCAGCTAGAATTTTTGTGTTCCTTTTCTTTGAAATTTATAAACTTAAGTAAATATTGTAGGGGATCCAGAAGACAAGCTGTCAAGTTTTTAAAAAGTTTTTGTTACTGTTACATGATGACGTTCACTGGGATTTGGCACAGTTTAGAAACGGTTAAGGCACTTTATATCCTGTTAAGAGAACAGCGTATTTGAGTGGTCTTTTAGTTTTATCTTTATAGGTAAAATTCATTGATTTTTATGACTTTTTTTAAAATGGCCAAAATTTCACTTTGTAAGTTTTGCGATGTTTGCTCCGTTGAATTACACTACAGCTTGCCGAAAATGGCTTCTGACACATCGCGAAAAAGAGGTGCAATGACTGAAAATTAGAAATTGCACAACTTTAATTTCGAAAATAGTAATAATAAATTTAGTACCAAAATGTTCAGAATTAAAGTTCTATTCAATGAAATAGCTTGCTTTTAGTAATGTCCATTACTAAAAGCAATTATTAAGAAAAATCAGGTTGTTTACGTAATCTTAGTTTCTCCTGCAGAGATTTTTTTGTTAAGAAAATTGAAAAGAGGCTTTTCATAAAACAATCTGTATAATTAATAGTTTTGACTTAATTTCTTGGAAAAAAGGTGGAGTTTTGTGAATGGATCACATATATAATGCTTATTTCTTTAAATTGTTCGTTTTTTTTCCTAATCAACTCTTCATGGCCCTTCTTTGAAGTAGCTGTCCTTTCATGAGAGTAGATCTTTAAATTTCAATTAATTTGAGTGATCTTTTAAATTTATCTTTGAAGGCAAATTCATTGATTTTTTAAAATATTTCTTGAAAATGGCCAATTTTGTCTCCCTTTACAAATTTGCAATCTTTCTGCGTATCCACCTTTGCGCTGAAAACTATTTGCAATGTTTGAATTCCCTTTTAAATTGGTTTGTTAGGCTTGTTTTGTCAAAGTGTCCTCTGACATTTCTGTGGTAAATTGCAGTTTTGCAGCTCACCGAAAATGGCTGCTGGCCATATCGCGAAATGAATTGAAATTATTGGATATTTAAAATTGCAGTACTTCATTAATTTTGGAGCTACATATAGTAATAAATTTATGCTAGGTACTCTAAACTGGTGTTGACCAAGGCCGCCAACATACAAAATTGACCCCCATGGTAACAAATCGTCTCGCCCGTCCGATCAAAGAAGCGTAAGGGCACTGAACATGTAATTTAAAGCAGGAGAAGCTGCCCTGCACAATGGTATAAATAAATTTTGAAATTTTTGTCGTTTTTCGTAACAACAAAAACAACAAAAACTCAGAGTGAGATTTCTGGGATGCTATTACTTGATTGTGTTGTGTTTTTTTTGGTTTTTTTTTTGAGGAATAATAAAATTATATCCATTTTTTACATAAAACATACCAAAATTTCCCTATGATCTGCCCAACGGGTCAGGCTCGCGATCTAATCTGAGGTCGGATGTTCCATCTTCTGTTCAACCTTATAAAAAACAAAGAGTGTATTAAAACTGTTCATTTTTTGGGGGTCAGTTTATTAATAAAAGTTACCGTGGATAAAAATAACGAATGTCAGACGTCGATAGCTTCCTCTCACTTGTAAAGATACAGCATAATTGTTATTGCCCACAATCATGAATCAATAATTGGTTGTTATATATTACAATATTATTATGTCAATGTACGAAGATGTATTTTATTGATTGTCACATTTAATTGCAGCTAGAATTTTTATGTCCATTATCGTTGATTTTATAAACCATAGTGTATATTGCATGTGCTATAGAAGTTGTCTTCTTTAAAGTTGTTACGTGATGGTATTCAATTGTATTTTGTCACTGAATGTTTACGACACTTCATATCCTGTTATGAGTAGATCTTTTAATTCCAATTAATTTGCCTTTATCTTCGTCAGGATAAGTAGGCATGTTTGCTTACATCCGATGCGCTTTCGTCATTCCCAAGTGCATAAATTATGTCTACCTTGGTAAAATCAAAGATACTAGAAACGATAAGATGAGACACTGTCTTCGTCGCACCACTAAAAGAAACAGTGCACACAATTTGAGCGCTGATCGTGGGAGGGACCCATGGCTCATAATATGAAAAGAATGCTTGATATAATGATAAATTTATGATGGAAAATTGTGACAGTGCTACAGAGACTAAAAGAAAAGAGCAAAAATAGCCAGAGTTTTGCCCCACAGCGATGGAGGTTATAATTCCACAATAAATGACGTCAATCAAGGCCTATAGCAATAGCTGAACAGTGAACAAAATTCAATATTTTCCCTATTTGGTTTTGTAAAATATCGCACTTTTCGGGACTTCTGCGCTTTTGCCGCTAGGTGGCGGTGCGAAATCTATGCATACAAAAAGCACCAGCTGTCTTATCTTAACAATTCTAGTATCTTTGGTGAAACTCAATATCGTTACGTCACCATCCAACTAGTCAGCCGATCACAATCTGCTAGTGGACTCCTAGTCTAACTCACTTAGTAACAGGTGAAGGTCAGTGACCGTATACAGGAACTTGGTGTGAATTCGCCCGTTTTGCACCATGATGCAGGCTTAGTGGTGCTTACGACCACTTTGGTGTAAACTCAGATTTAATCGGTATGCATGAACCAAAGTTAGGGTACAAACTGTGATGTTTCCACTTTCTCTCACTAACTTTCTTCTGACACCAGCCGTGATGGGCACGGCACAAACACACTAAATAATCGACTATCTCTCTTCTATAAGTTATAACAAACGATATCTGTATTGCTTACATATATACAATAATTATTAATTCATTCAATAATAATAGGAACATAGGTCATACAATTTCATGTAAATTTCGATGGAATGAAGTTGATGCAAATCAGTACATGATAATTAAAAGGCTTCGTAATATTCAATTTCTAGCACATTTTATAAAACACACGGGTACATTCAGCTTAAGGAAACCTCTCCTTTAGGGGTGTATGGCGCTATCTGGGCACTGGTTCTTCCTCTCTACCCTGGCTTGACTGCGCAGTTAGATCAACAGGTATCGGCAGGTACCAATAGGTCGGGAAGCCAAGAAGCCACGATGTCGTTAATCAAAGGACAAGAAGTTGAGAAGCCAAGAAGGTGTTGTTCTTCCTCCTCTGTAGAAAAACAATCGCAACTTCCTAATCTACTGCTGGAAGGCATGACTCCCATACTTACTCCATGACGGATATTCATCATTAATACTTTTAACCGCTGACACTGTTATAAGTCAGGCTGCAGCTCCCATACTCCATAGGCTCCCATATAGGCAATAGAATAAACGATCAATACAGTTTTAATGATATTTACACGTTCCCCACGAAGAATAACGCTCTCTCTAACAGACCCCATCTTATAAGGTTTCGTAACATATATATAACGGCGTTTCCGTGACTCTCTCAGAGGCAGTAGTTATACCAAAGTAAACCCCCTAGATTTAGGTTCTACAATTATGAACATTAAGTAAAATACACATACATCGTACAATTAACTTACCACTCAGCAACAGCTCAAATGGCGACAAGATACCAAAGATACCACGCTCTGACAAAGGATGTTTGCGGGTTCCCTGACCTTCCCCACTCACAAGACTAGTACAAAGTTACAGTTGCAGTTGTGGTCTCCTCTTCGGCACGAAGCTGGTGAGTGCTCTCAGCGGTCTGAAGTTGGAAGGAGCGTTCGGGGATTTATACCCAGTCGGGTAGCTTCCCAAGACGCTCACCGAGTGTACATTAGTTATCCTAATAGCCACCCCCGTCGACTCCACGTCAAATACTATTGAAGCATCTCTACCCCCCAAGCAATTCCCAGGTGATCTGATCGTCAAGTACGGCGGCCAAGTAAACATTCCCTACTTTCCCCCTCTGGCATACAATAACTCTGTCTCCCCGCCGTCAACTATCTTCCCACGCTATTTATACCTTGCCAACCTGTCACCCTGTTACACAAACATAGAGGCCACCGAATTCTGTCACCGAGCCACTAGGCGCTTTAGGTGAGAAGAATTGCACTATATAAGGCCCCTTGTGGCTCGGTGACCGAATTCGGTGGCATTTGTGTGGCTACCCTTACACCTACCTCTACCTATGCATCAATGGCCTTTTACCGCTGTAACAAAATTGACAAAGCGCATGCACAGAATTTGTATCGGCCGATCGATGCCAGGAGACAACAAGGTCGATCAAAACAAAACTAAGAGATCGAGGGTGAGTAGAAATCCATTTTTTTTCCTTGGCCCGTGAAGTCGCAAGTCTGGATAAAATATTGGTTACTTCCTTTTTTTCTTTCTAGCGGACGCCTCTTTCCCAAGCTTGGTACGCATTGCTTAGCTAATTAAGTGATCCACAGAGAGAGTGTAAAGTTACGAACCCTTTACACGTGGGTTTAGGTCTACGCAATGTTCATGTCCACCGGGTAGCGTTTTGCACCTACGCTTAAGGCCTACACCATCAAGTAACCAGTTACGTGCAGTTCATGCATACGGCCACAGGACAAGTAGGCATGTTTGCTTACATCCGTTAAATGCGCCTTCGTCGTACCCAATTGCATAAATTCTATTTACCTTGGTAAAACCAAAGATGCTAGAGAAGATAAGGTAGGACACTCCTTGCTTCGCATCTCTAAAAAAATTGTGCAGTCTGCGCACTGATCAGGGGCGGGGCCCGCGGCGCATAGCATGAAAAGAATGCTTGATATAGTGATAAATTAACGATGCTGATTTGTTACAGTTCTATCGCGATTAAAAAAAACAACAACAAAAAGTAGCCACAGTTTTCCCACAGCGATTAAGGTTAGAATTACAAAACAAGTGACGTCAATCAAAGCCTATTTTGATAGCTGAACAGTGAACAAAATTCAGTATTGTCCCCACTTGGCTTCCTCACATTCGCCGCTAGGTGGCAGTGCGAAATTTGTGCACGCAAAACTCGCTAGCTGTCTCATCTTATTGTTTCTAGATCTAGTATCTTTGGTAAAAGGTAATAGGGTAAAACAGTATTTTCATTTCAATAATCCAATTTCGCGGGCTATGAAAACGATCTACAAAGTTACACCAGATGGACATTATGATGTATGTCGACATCGCAATAAGAGCAATTTGCAAACTGTCCCTTTCCACTTAAAGTACACAGTACGTGATTCGACAAAAGCGGGTGATAAATAGGATATCGTTTCAGCGGTGGTGAGAAATGTCTATGAACTATGAAGTCTGGTTCCTTTGTAAACATTATGCCAGAAAATAATACGTGTACCTATAGACGGTTAGGTGGTGGGATATTTGACACAAGTTTTCGAATCTTCGAGTAGTTACCTGTGTCGAATATTCATTCGAATAGAATTGAAATTATTCGACACTCGAGTTTTTTTTTATTTTTTTTTAAATAAAGACAGTCGATGAGGATGAAAGAAAACGAAATTTTAGCCTACCCCTGGTTAATCAGCTAAGTTACCAAGTGTCACAAATCCCAGACTGGGAGATGTAATAAGTTATGACAGGACAACAATCACGAACAAACAAGTTAACACTTAACAGAACAATCCATCAGACTCACACATTTATTAAACATAATTATACAGATAATAGCGCAATTACATACATTATATTATTGCAATTAACTGCCGTACAACGGCCTTATTCTCACACACACTCTCCCTCGGATCCACAATCCGGTAGTTACTCCTAAAGGCACTTCGGCCTCAGCCTCTCCCCTCAGGATCTTAATAGCACATTAGTAATTCACTGGCACCGCAGTCTCTCAATATCAACTTCCTATTGTCATACACCTTAGCATTCCCCTAGCACCTCAGCAGGGCAATAACACATTATCATTTCAATAGACATTATCATTTCATCAGTACATTATTAGTTCACTAGCCCCTCAACATGGCAATAGTACATTATCACATTCACGCTCATATCTACGTCCCTGTCCGTGGCCTGACTGCCACGACTTTATGTGCCTCTACTGTCCTGCACTGACAGCCTCACTTCTGGCCTATGTGTGGCCTCCGGCCCTATGCTGGCCTATCCCCTGTGCTCATCGAGGTGGCTCTGCGGCCCGTCCTCGACACCTACAAGAATAACATTACATTGGTATAATACCCTACCATTTCTATTCACTCCACCTCTCCTTACAACCCATGAAGCGTACACACACTAGTTCACCTTCCACTCACCACACTTCTTACGGTAACACACCTCCATCGGAGTACACACTACTCACTCGCGCTACAAATCCATGAACTCACTTTCATCTATCGCTCATGGCGCACATTGCTATATCCAGTATCAAGGACTTCCACATTCCTCACATATACTTATTTACATCATGGTAATAGACGAATATAATATAATACATCAATCATAATAATCAATCAACGTTCTACATACCAGTCATCACTGGAAAGACTCTCTCACTAGTCTTCTCGACTGCTCCCCTTATGTCCGCCCGATGGGCTCTTATTCACAGGTCCGTTCCGTAGGACCTTCTAACTTGCAGTGATAGTAATACAGCGCTTTCGCCTCATTCAGACCCCCCCCCCACTACTCACAACAGCACGCTTATCTTACTTGTCTACCGTGAGCCCTTCTTACTCTACACCCGCTCTGTAGCAATCCCCTTAATTGCACTCACTCCACTCGTGACACCAAGAAAGTTATAGAGTAATGTGAATTATTGAAGGGAGAAAGAAAGAAAAACAATACTTCCCCTTGTCTGGCGCCGAGAAATAATTCACGCTTATTTACAGGTGTTCGAACACGACCAGAATCTCATTCGCAGGATGTCTGCGAATAAGATCGTAATCACATTCACTGACATCTGCAAGTAAAATCAAAATCTTTTTCACAGATGTGACATTAATATTAAAGTGGTGTTGGTAAACAATATTTTATGTCAAACCACAAATCTATACATATACAGTATGCGGTAGCAGCTTCTTTTTCTGTCAGCCAAATGCGCCGTTATTCTACCAAGATCTCTATCTTTTTTCTTGGTAGTTTCATAAACAGTAATACACGTATAGTTCTGGACTACCCAGCATTGCAACAACTGGGAAGATATATTCTGTCTCTGAACTGCTGGGACCAAAGGCATTATATTGCTACTATGTTATCATTATTATTATTATTTTAATTTTACATGTCATAGAGATTTGTCGATGGTAGTGCTGTGAACGCACCAGATAAAACGTGACAAAGCCTTATCATGAAATCCAGTAGCAGGATCTCTTTTGAAACTCGCATAATGGGCTATAATGATTAGATAGGTAAATGATGAACCACATGTGCTACACCGGCATCGAGTATAATGGGTGTGGTGAGGGTATTGGTGTCTGCTTGTTTGACGTCTTTCTTCGATTAAGAATATTTTTCTACCTGTCTCTCTGTGAATAGTACAACTGGTAATTCTTGGCCGAGAGAACTGTTGGAGTTCGTCCAAAGTGCCAGATCTTGAAGCTTTTCAATACCACATTATTTATGTTTAACTATTTTTTTTTTCTTTTTTAGAAAAACGTCAGTGGAATTCGCGACCTCAGTACTTGTTTGACCTAGAAAAATTGGAGATCTTTTAGTATGTAGAAGAGGTAGCCTACATGTATTTCAAATGCACACTTTGACACTTGTTTAAAATGCGTTGTGGCACTTACCAAGATGCTTCACAGTTCCGATTTATTCTACCCCCTTACTGTAATACTTTATTGAGTTGTGATGTGTGTTTACGTAATTATGCGTGAGATATGTGTACCATGTATGTGCTCAGAACGCGCTGTGAAAGAGAATGTCCCTCGTGGGATAAATAAGGATCTTATCTTATCCTTATCCTGATAAGTAAAGCCGCAAAGCCGAATTTCTCAGTTTGCAAAAAGTGGTGCTGATACAAACAGGAGCTAATTTAAGGTTGTGAACTGACCTAATGGGAATACTTTTAATGTAGAACTTAAAAACAACAAGTAAACTCTTTTACTGATCGAGCAATCAGCTGATAAAGACACACACACACACACAAACAGAGAGAGAGAGAGAGAGAGAGAGAGAGAGAAAGAGAGAGAGAACGAGAGAAAATGAAAGACAGAACAAATAAAAATGAACTTTAAATGTACTTTAAAAAGCCATTACGTTTTGAAATTTACAATTTTAAAACTAACGTACAACTGTCCCGTTCAGTGAACAGAAATATTAAATAAAGGAAGTAATTTGAGCAAGTTAGCAATGCAAAATCTTGGAAATAAAAGAGACTGATTCCTAATGACGAGCAGTGCTAGGGAAAAAGAATGTCATATCAGACCAAACCAACCAAACAAAATAATAATAAAAAAATAAATAAATCCCAGGCGGTGAGTCGAATTGACTGGCGAAGATGCTAGTCACTATGCTACTGAGGACCCCGTTAAAATGGTGAAGAAGCTCTTTGAAATAATAAAGTCAAAAGCAGTCTCTTTTGATCGCTTCGAAGAAATGAATGAAATCAAACTGAGTACGTCCTCCAAATTTTTCTAATTTCGATTTTATCCGTGTAGCTAGAAAAGAAGTGGCAATTCAAAAACTTGCACCTGGGTTCCCGAGACGGAGTTACCTGAGAGTTACTAAAAAACTGGAACTAGAGGCACGGAACTGCGATAGTATTGTAACCAGCAAGTCAGTCTCGGGGAATTAGTTACCGGTATCCAGTTAAGAATTTATGAAATAAATCAAGCAGACATTAATCTCCTTATGAATTAATACAGGGCATTTCCATTTTTCGAGTGGAAGTAGAACAAGCTTCTCAGGTAATGAAATATTTTTCCCGCAAGGCAAAGCCAAAGGGCAGGTTGAACCAAAATATGGGGTGAACTTCTAAAATCCAAATCTCTATCTAGAATCTAGACCTAGAAATCTAAAATCTAGATCTAGATCTAGACCTAGAAACGTAGAATCTAGATCTAGTATGATTGTCAGTAATGCAATATTTATAATTAATTGAAAACCAGTTCAAGACAGATCGTGTACTTCAGTGGCAAAAGTTTAAGTTGCCGTGTGGAAGTTTCATTTACTGCGTGCCAGGCCAGGGCTTTAAATATGACAATGAACGTAATTAGAAACTAGACTAGTGAAGTGCCTGCAAATTATTTTATGCATTATTTTATTGTTTTTAGGTCGTACACTTGTACAGTGAACTGAAAGACGTCGTGTGCTGGTTCCTAGGCAAGGCCTTAAAGAGATTGACATTTTACAAGGCAACAATGTGAGCTGTGGATGATTGGACCCGAAAATAAACCTGAAATGAAATTTATGAATTTGGAAAAAGAACTGTTTTAAATTAAAGAATTTAACACACTTGGTGAAAAAACAATGGCTGTAAATTATCACTTTACATGGTTGTGGCCAAGTCTAGGAAGATCACAGCACTTCAGGTTTCTGTATACCTTTTCTCCTCATGGGAAAGTTGGCAGGAACCATTTCCCAGTCTACACTGTATCTGAATTTAAGGCTTTCCACTCTGTGATTCGTAAAGTGGCTGGCCACTCACTTGGACAGACATCTCCGACTTCACAGATATGCAGGGGATGGAAACTGCGGCTCCAATGCCAGCACACATCCTTTCATACCAGCAGGAGACAGCTTATAGGCATACCTCCACTACTGTGGATTTTAGTTAAACCAATAGCTAAATTCTCAGCAGCACTGACTGGAAGGTAAGGCAGAAGACAAATGCATGGTGGTGGGAATGAAAGTCTGGATTTGAAAGAGTTCCATATGTCCCAGTCACTTCAAACTCATACAATTCTTTGTAGATTTTCTTTTTTTTTCTGTTTAAATGGGTAAGGGATGAGAATAGATTAAAGATTAGAGTAAAGGGATTTAGATATAGGGAGAAGTTTACCGCTAGAGATGACTTGGTCTTAACCGAGTGTTTGGGACATACAGGGGAATTCTTCCAGAAAGACTTAGTTTACAACAGCGTAATTTACTCTATTTCAGTATTTGGAACACCTTGTTTCATGTAGATCTGTTTTCCTTTGTATTGTTTTAGATGATCAAGAAAAGCTTGAGCTGTAGCCTCTTGTTCTTATGCCAAGGTGGAAGTGGTTTTGATTTGTTTAAGCAAATTGATAAAACCTTTTATTGACATAAAAACAGAAACGCTAGTGGTAGTATTGTGATTTCATGGGCATGATGATACTTATTTGGGCAATAAATTCTTAGATTTTATTTCGATGTTTGTAAAGACAAATTAATTAACATCTTCAGTCAAGAGAGGTTTAAAATCTTAAAAATGCCTAGTCAGCTTGGATGGCTGCAGTTGTTGTTGACATTAGCATTCATACAACTTTAAATCCCAATTTACACCTTCTGTCATTTAAACTCCTCACATACTGTTGACATACACCATACCTCCTAAAATCTAGTAAGATTGCTGTTCAGCAGAATACAGCAGGGAAAAACATGTAGCACTAGCAGTAAAGAGGTTAAACAGTTGCATAACAACAGGGTGTAGTCTTTACATGAACACAGGCAACAATAGAAAACTTTGACATCGTCACATTAGCATAGTCAACACGTTTACTGATAAAAGGTCATGTCATGCATTTAAATGTGGGACAAGCAGATCGTAATGCTGTGAATCAGCTAGTACGTTCTGGCAACTGGGGATTTCAGCTTTTAAACCGTTACACTTACAGTTAAAGTCTCTGATGCAATTTGTGGAATTGATGATTTCTCCCTTCAGATTTTGATCAGAATAACTTATTATAACTGAGGTAGTACAACAACCTGAGAAAAATAGCTAAAATATCATTTTCTTTTCTTTTTTTTTCTAAACCTTTCCTCTAGAGGTATAAGGAAGTGGTTTGTGGCCTTAGGACCAGCGGAGAGGCAGAAAGTGTTGGCATCAATCAAGAAGCATTGGTACATTCCTGCTGGCTTGGGAGTAACACTTGTGGGGTCTGGTGCCATCTACTATGTCAGCCACATCCAGGAAACACCAGTAACTGGAAGGCGTAGATTTGTGGCTCTGACACATGACCAGATTGTCAAGATAGCACAAGCTGAGGCCGACGTGGTAAGGATGGCATATTTTGAAAACCTTTGTTAATTAAACTAATTTACTCATTCTTAGGGGTGAAACATATCAAAGCTGGTGTAGGTGCCAGACTGATGGCTCGCTGCTCTAAATTTTGCTCCACACTAGTACAATAGGCAGTGCCCACACCATACCCAGTGGGGGAGATGTTTAGTGCCTATAGGTAGAATGCGCATATCCGCCATCTTTAGTGTAAGGACCCGTGCATTACCATGGCGATTGTAGCATTTATTTTGATTCGTTAGCTCATTTGCACTGCGAGCATGGGAGACGCCACGAACCAACCGGCGGCGAGCTAAAAGTAGCAATGCCAATGAAATTTTTTTTTTGCATCTTTGGTGAATAAAACAGATTATATCAAAAGCCCTAGATCTATCTTTTATGAGAAAAATGCTTTTTACTTTTTTAAAATCCATCAATAAATAACAAAGTTACGTTCGTTTAAAGTTTTGAAAAATCGGATTACCTGTGAACATTATAGTAAAAAAATGGCCAAAAAGTGGCAACAAAATCGCCACTTTTTCATCAACTTTTTAGCATATTTCAGTCAGTTTGAGGACTGCATGCATGAAACTTGGCATCTTTGTGGGAAATTGAATGAGAAATGTGCTGGTACCATTAGAATTCTTTTACCTTTATTACTTTTTCTAAAACTTGAAGATTTGTAGCCATTCTTTAATTAATCAAAAACTACTCCTTCACATTATAATAACCTTTGTTCACTTTTACCCTCCAAAATTCCCACTTTTACTTGCAGTGTGAAAGTAACATAAATAAATATATCTCTATCCATGATGAACTGGAAAAGGGGGGAAAATACAAATCATCCTTCTACTGTGGATGTATTAATATAACTCAGCTGTATAATTTACAAATAAACATGATAAATTATACCGCTGTGAATAAAATTGGAGCGCAGAGCATAATTAGATCTACATGTATAACTCTCCGAGACAATAACATTATGTTGGACCTATACTATGCTCAACATACTCAGACAACCCAAAAGAAGCGCATTCATCAATTGGGGGAGGAGAGGATTGAACTTCGATGTTTCAGAACTCGTCAGACATGTCATTTGATTTGGTAGTGACATTAATATCATATAATAGATCTAATTTTTCTGCCAAAAACATTATCAAAGTTAAAAACCTAAGTTTTAACCCAATACTGTTGTCTTTGCCAGTATCAGTACTCATGTTTCCAACCTATCACCCACCAAAAACAATGTGCCCCAGATAAGTTAAACTGGCCCTGGTCAAGCTGTTTTTAACAGCCAATGGAATTGCGCGTAGCGATCATCCCTCGCTTGCATGCACAACGCTGGGTCACAACTGCCGCCCATCAATGGCCTCATGTTTTTAGGACCGGCTTTGCTTGTGACCCAACAAGAATTAAAAAATTATTGCAGTGAGAAGTGCATCACATAAATCATTGAAATTTTACACAAAGATAAAGAAAAGGTTGCTTTCTTACCTTCTTGTCATCCCAGCTGTAACTCCCTTTATCGTCCGAAATACACACACGAATGCGAAAGAATAAATGATTTCAATGGGTTCTGAACAAGGCCTACTAGATCTACTATCTAGTAGGCCTTGGTTCTGAACAAAGTACGATGATGAACGTACACATGTGACTAGTTTGGCCTTTTTTCTGATTGGATGCCAAATTTTATTCACCTATGACCGTGGGAACACACTGCTCTAGGGCTTCAAAAAACGCACCTTGCATTTGTGAGACGCCGAAATCTGTACCCAGCGGGCGGCCTCGTTTCTCGGACACACAACACGGCTCGATTGGCATTGCTACTAAAAGCAGGTCACTACAGTAAACAATGGCACGTGTGCAGGTGTTCAATGGGAGACATTCGGTCAATTTTTTCACTTCGTTTCCCTTGGTTCCACGGATGGTAGGCAATCTGACCAGCTTGGATCCATCCTTTCCACCCCTGTCATAACAATCAACTACAATGCGACCAGCAGGCATTTTAACCGCTTAGACATATCTCGAAGTTACACTAATCAGCTGATTCACCTGCCATCTTTAATGTTTGAAGATCAAAACAAAAACATTGTGACGTCATGCGCATTCTACCTATTGTGCTAATATGAAGCATAATTTTGGTGAGCCATCGGTCTGGCACTTACGCCAGTTTTGGTCTGTTTCACCCTTAAAAAAAATCAAATATCCTCATCTGTAATGCTTTATTTGGTCCACATGTTGATTTCATCCGTAAGGTTATAAAGATTGGGATTGGGATGGCCAACATGGTGTCCCCTCATATACTACAGGGTGGCAAAAAGGCCTATTTTGAGTAATTTCCAAAAAACGAAATATTATTTTGTCCTAAGTTAACCAGTGACTGTCACTGTAACGAAACATACGTGTGTCCCCATCTTCTCTCTACCTTGTAAAAACTAGAAAGCTGCATATTCATCAAACACTTTCATTGGTGCAAACTACACACATTTGATAAACAACACTGCCTGCAATTTATGATAATTGATAATAATCGAATGAAACTCTTTAGAAAATGGCAGATCTTGTTCGTATTATAAGTTAGGACGCAGTAAGAAAATGAGTTTATTATTTTCAAAGAGCAAAGAATACATTGGATACAATTTGTGATAAATGATAATAATCACATGAATTCAGCTGTTAGAAAGTGCCAGATTTTGAATGTAAATGTTTCAGTGCAATTAGAAAGGGAGTTTACAATCGGAAAGAACAAAAAATACGTAGCGTATTGCTCTTGCATTTGAATGTTTGTATTTTCCAGCTAATCAACAATTACCAAGATCAGGTGCTGACAGAGAAAGATGTTCGTTGCAAACGAGTACTGAATGTGGCTCACCGGCTCCTGGCAGCAAATCCTGAATTGAGAGCAATGCAGTTCCGAGAATGGCAGATCTATGTCATTAATGACCCCCTGGTTAATGCTTGCGTTCTACCAGTGAGCAGAAATGTCTTCAATTTACATAAAAGTTAAGAATATAAATGATGCAAGAATTTATACTGCTCAGGGAATGTGCCAATAGAATCTCAGCATTAAATTTTCAAAATGTTTCATTCGCAAACTCTTGTTGCCTCTGTCTGATATGCTCTTGGATGTTTGAGAAGTTCACCATGGAAAGTGCATTAAAAAAAAAAAGACCATTATTTCATCTACACAACTGTTTTGTCTTAGACTTATTCTATCTAGATCTAGTCGCTGCTAGTTTAAAAAAGACCTGACAAGAAAGTATACAAGAAGACAAAGATATTGATTAGGTTGAGGGTAAGTTAGAGGGAAAAACTGACATGCCTTTTTATACTAGTGCTGTGCATAAAGAGATGTTGAAAATTTTTGCAATGGATGGCATGGAGCTGAAATCATTTGGCTGTGCAGGTGAAAGGCTGGTGGTGGCAAAAAACAGAAGATGTCTTTAATTATGATTAGATGATAGTAAATGTGTGCGGTTCCTAAAATTGTCAAGGGAAAGGTTATTTGTTTAATCAGCTGAGGGAATTCTTTCTTGTTTTGTGTTTTTGTTGTTGCTTGATGCACACTGTGTCATTTCAACTATTTCCCTTCTTCCCGACAGAATGGCCACATGTTTGTGTTTGATGGTATCCTGCAAGTGGCTAATACACAAGACCAGCTGGCGATCATCCTGGGACATGAGATGGCTCATGCAGTATTGGAGCATGGGGTGAGAGCTGATACTGGCCTCGGACTATTTGGTTCTTGTTCATAGTCCATAGAGTGTGAAAAACCTAATTTCTGACTGCTGAGATGTAATTATAATAAAAATGATGAAGATCAATTATATAGCGCCCAATCCAGAATTGCTCTAGGCGCTTGGCAGAAAATCTTGTTGTCTCCATCTGCAACTCACACTCTCACCCTCTCTCTCTTTCTTTGTTTCTCACGCATAATCTGTCGCTTACACTCTTTTGCTAGGCAGATATACACATATACATAACATAAGCAGGAATTAAACAATAAAACAGCAAAAACGAAATGAACTGAGAAAATAAATGGATTGGGAATGATCTGAAAATTTAGCTTTTGCAAACACTTTGAGTCGGGCACTCTTGTCAACTTTTTGGTTACACTGCAGTCCACCCTTCTTGCTTCAGAAGCAGATTTTTTTTCTTTTTTTTTTTTCTTACAGCTCTCCTGAGCATTTTTTGTGTAGATAATTGAGGGTATTGGAGTGTGGATGGTTTTTCAAAGTTTTTCGTTTTATTTTTTTGCAGGTGGAAGAACTAAGCCTGGGAAAATTTGTTGATATAATTGTGATTTTCAGTCTTGCAGCAATTTGGTGCATCATGCCATTTGATGGAATAGCTGCTGTTAGTCACTGGTTTTATGAAAAAGTTATGAAGGTAGGTAGAAAATCACCTTGTCTATGAACTAAAAGAATAGGAGGATAACGAAATGGTCATACCTGTTTGGGCATTGACAGAAAATGAGTTTAAGGTTCTTTGAATAATAATTATTGAGAAAATTAAATCTGTTGAACATCTTACATGTAGATTCTGGATGCAAACCATTTTGCCTTACCACAACGGGTGGTTGGTGGGCACTTCTGGTAAGGTCTCCTGCCCTGTCATCCTGTTACATTTTGTCTGTCGTCTTGCTTTTTCCTCGCACAATGTGACTGTTATCATGTTGACATACTTTCTCCAAACTCGGAACTAAAATGTCAGTTTGGTCAGATGGTTAGTTTTGCTGTGACTGGTTAAATTTATGGTTGTTTTGCCTGCCGGTGCTGTAATCTGGAAATCAAAATTATTTTTCACTTCTATGATTTATTTGGATTCATTTAGGTAAAATGCTTTAATTTAGCTCAATAGCTGTTTTGAAAATTATCCATTTGGAACACTTGTACTGTGCGGATGAATTGTTTTAAGACCAGACAAAGCACATTATTCATGAGCAATGTGAACCATATATATTTTCTCGTAAAATTGCAACATTGAAACAATTCTCAAGACTACCATACGGCAATTTTAAAAAACAGATAGAATGCTTCTAAAACATGTATAGAGGATAGAGATATTTGGTGGCATTCGCAGGTGTTTTAGCTAGACTAGAGCAAATCTGAAAATTGCCTGTATAAATGAGTGCATTACGTGTATTTATTATTTAGATGTGGTAAAACTTTTATAAACAGAGGTATTGAAAAGTTTGTTATTCTGAAGATTTGTTTTTGCCTTTCAGCTGCTGCTGCACATGCCGCATAGCAGGTTGGTGGAAAGAGAAGCTGACAAAGTAGGGCTGCTGTTTGCTGCCAAGGTATAGTCTGTCTGAAGTTGTCAACTTGGATATTAGCCTTTTATATGTACCCAAACCTTTGTACAACTAGTGATAAAGTAAACTACATGTTTATTGCACTTTGGGCATTGTCAGATCTTTCATGTTTAACTCAGTCATACTATATTAAAGGTCACATTGATTAGGGACAAAGAGACGGTAACATGAATATTAGAGAAGAGCAAATTCAAGTCAAGTGTGGTTGACAATTGCTAAAAAAACAACGCATATATGCTGCCAATAAATGCAGTTAGCTTTTTTACTTATTTTTTGCTTGGATTTCCATCATTGAGTTTTACTGTTCATATTTAGAGAAGGAAGAGATGACACATTCTCTTTTCTTGCTGTACCTGGAGAACAACAATCACCCATATTATGTTAAAACTCTTCGTCGGCAGGCTTGCTATGATGTTAGAGATGGCTCTGTTTTATGGACAAAAATGTCTCATCAAGAGAAGTTGAATGACAGTAAGGGCGAGTTACCAGAGTGGATGACCACACATCCTGACAGTCTCAAGAGGGCCGAGCACCTAGATTTCTTGTTACCTCAGGTTTGTGTTTCAGTTATTACGCCAGTTGGTATTTGAAAAAAATGTGAGCGGTAGAACTGGGAAAGAACAGTTTTATCTTTCAGTAACCATTTATAAAATTTGACCAGTTGGATGTTTTGTTGACAGAAGTCTACATTTTCTTTATTTTGGTGGCTCAGATGTTGGGCCAGTATCATTCTACAGTCATTCTGTATACCAGCACTATCCATCTGACCCTGGGAAGATGACGTACTTGAGGAAAAAAAACTACTGAATAATTATTGCAAGTTAAATGCACAAGAGATTATATTCATGTGGATATAAAGTTGGGTTGGATGACGTAAAATGCCACAATTTCACTACTGTTCATTCATTTTCAGTTTTTCTACTGTTGTGTGTTACTAGAACAAGTCACAAAGGCCTTATAAAAGTAACCAAACATACCAGATACAATAAGATGAGACAGCTAGCGTGTTAAACATGCACAAATTTTGCGCTGCCACCAGGCGGCAAATGTGAGGAAGCCATGAACAATGCCGTATGTTACAAAGCTATTATAGGGAAAATATTGAATTTTGTTCGCTGTTCAGTTATTGCTGTAGGCCTTGATTGAAATCACTTATTTTGTAATTATAATTTCAATCGCTGTAATAGCAGCCTTAGCTGCTGCATTGATCTGCGGTAGACTTCACCACTATTATAATCAAGTGTCATTCACATCCTGGGTACCTTCCTAAAACATGATTTTCAGATTGGTGTCTTTTCTCTTCCAACAGGCAGAGAAGTGGAGAGAGGAAAATAGCTGTCCCCGGCTGCCAGCTAATGATCCCAGAGAGGCCATTAAAATTCTGTCTAAATTGGTTGACAATCAAATTTTAGCTACCAAAAGTGGTCAAGATTTGCGTCGTGTTCAACGTCAGTCAGGACCAGTTGTTGTAAAAAATTCTTGATTGCCTCCTGGCTTCAAACCTAATACCCGTTTTTCTTTTTTTTTTTCATGGTGAGATTTAGATTTTGTTCTTGAAATGTAGATGTAAAGTTATAGGTATTTATTGGAGACTTTTAATTTTGATAGATGGTTTCAAAATAGACGCTTAAAAGTATTTGTTTAAAGAACATATCATTTAAAATCATTTGCAGATCATTTGTATAATTCAGCACTATTTAAGGCCTTTGACTGCATTTCCATCTCAATAATAAGACAGGTCTCTCTTGCATGGAAAATGATTGCCCTGCTGGAAAAAGTTGTAGTTTTCATGCTATAAAAAATAAATATCGTTAATGCAGTTTTGAATGAGGAAATAGGCACACTTAACTCATTTCTCCCCGCGAATGGGGAATCCCCGTTTTCGCCTTTCGTGCCGAGCTGTACCGCGAACTGGGAATCCACACTTTGGATTCTGATAGAGACGAAGAAGCCATTGATGACTCTGACGATCTATTTGAAGATGAAAATGACAGTAGTTCTCGCTCTAGTGATAGTCCAAGTAGTGATAATGACGAGCGGCCAACATGTTCTAGTTCTAGGGGTCGGAGTTGGGGCAGAAGCAGGGGCACTGTAACAAGGGGGCATGATCGCAGCATGAAAACTGCAAAATTTACTTGGGCCAGCTGGAGCAACTTGGCCAAATTTACTTGGTGAGAAATGAGTTAAAGAAGTAGTTTTGTACAGTTGCTATGGTTGAAGAAGGAAGTTAATTAATTGTTGCAGCAATTCCACACCAGAAATAGAGCTACTGTTTTTGCAAGTTCCATGAGACTGTGTCCCTTTTAGAGAAATTTGGGCTTTCAGAATGTATCCAGTTTATCAATTCAATATTTTGAGCAAACTTATCTATATTTCTATCTTATATGATGATTAATAGTTTTGAATGAGAATAGCAAGCTGGCCAAAAGTCTGCCTGAACATTTGAAACTTTCGTTCAGTGAGATTATTGTGCATAGTATGAAAGTTGAGGTATTGTTTAGACTTTGTGCACTGATTTGGTTAAATCAGTGATGATGTGAAAATTATGAGGTACTGCATTCATAAACAAATGATTATGCTGGTGATTATCCGTCTGCGTGATTTATTTTTTAATATGCATCCATAGGTGAAAGTTGGCCAGAAATTTCCGGCGGTGCTGGAAAAATTGGGGCCGTCGAGCCTCATGCCGGAAATCATCCGGGAAAGCTGCTTGTTATGTGTTTTACACTTTTTGTGTTTGTGGCATTGATCCGTGGGATTTTGTGTGACAGAAAAATGTTGCAGGGAATTTTGAGTTGGCTAACTTTCACCCATGGTTTGCATCTGCCTTTTGTAGTTTATTATAGTTGTATTTTACTGTATTGCATTGTATTATTTCATGTTTATGTACATTTCAACCATAATTTCTTTAATTAGATATATTTCAATTTACAGTATTAGAAAAGCATAAGTTCCAGGGAACACTTGTTACTCTTGTCTTACACATTTTGTGTTTGTATAAACCAGTTTGTTTGTTTTCTGGCAGCTTACATTTATCAAAAATTCTTGCTGTGGTTTGATAAAGGAACTTTATGTTGTTGTTGATTGATAACCATGTCATACTATACACAGTGGCATGAAATTTCCTTTGGCCAATGCCTGTGATTGGGCTGGAGGCATTGATCATAGCATGTGTGAAACACTATTAATATTGTGTCTTTTGTGCCATGAGAAAATAGAGGAATTTGCTGTCCAAATTTCATGCCAATTTTGTTCAGGTCATATGTAGGGTAATGTCATGCACAACTTTGATTTCGGCATTCACGCTTTAATCAACCTGGCAATTTCAAACAGTAATAAAATCTGCACTTTTTGACAGAACAAAAAAAAAAATGTACTTATGATTATTTTTTTCTTAATTCTTGGACAGCATACAGTTATTCATCATACAAATGGTGCTTGTCCCTTTGATTCACATTTAATGTTAAAAAGGCGCATAATAAATTATGCCTTTATTCTCAGACACGAGCAATTTATTATTCTTTATACTCCAATGGGTGGATTGACGAGTGTTGTTGTTAGTTTATTATCATTTTTGTCAAGTCTTCATTTAGGTTGGCATGATAGACCTGTGTACGCTACTGACCCAAACATTTTTTTCTTTATAAATTTCAGATGCATAATGGTATTTGTAAAACAGTGTCCCAGGCCAGGAGATTAAATTTTATCCCAGGTTGCCATCATTGGGACCTTAACTCCAAATAGATTTAATAAAGTAGCTCTCAATGATTAACTTCCTGTATCCCCCTCCCCCGCCATCGCCCGTGCAGATGCGGGGCTCTCTTGTAGAAGAGGGACAGCAGAGAATACATCTGACGTGATACTGCGTGTCGTAAGAGGCGACTAAAGGTGCAAAGGTCCTGGTCTCCCGAGAAGAGCCAGTTGGCGGTGGGCCAACTACCCACCCTGTAAAAATAAACCAGTTACAGAAACACAAGCAAATACTTCAAATCAGTCTTTTATCTTGGGAGAAGGGGGAGCATCTACACCTGTAGATTCAATGAAGGACAATGGACAAAGCCGAAAGGACGCCACTGGCCCGACTGCTCCTTCATCAAGCAAGTCACTCCGGATTGCGTCGTGGAATGTCCGCTCCATGTATGAAGCAGGAAAGAGTGCCCAGGTTACAATGGAGATGAGGCGATACAGACTGCACATACTTGGAGTTAGCGAGACCCGCTGGATACAGTCCGGACTGAAACAACTTAATACTGGGGAAAAGATTTTGTATTCTGGAAGGGAGGACAAAAAGCATACAGAAGGAGTAGCGATCATCTTGAGCAAGCACGCCCAGAGGTCACTGAGGGGATGGGAACCCTATGGAAGGAGAATTATATTGGCATCATTTACTACTAAGAACAAGAACATCAACATGAACATTGTGCAGATATACGCCCCAACAAATGAAGCAACCGATGAGGACAAGGATGACTTCTACAACCAGCTTCAGGAAATAGTTGACACATTGCCAAGAAAAGATGTGAACATTATAATGGGAGACGCCAATGCCAAGATAGGACAGGACAATACAGGGTATGAGGACATTATGGGGTGCAATGGTTTAGGACAAATGAATGAGAATGGAGAGCGGTTTGCAAGTTTCTGCGCATTTAACAGCTATGTGATTGGAGGTTCAGTATTCCCACACAAGAGGATCCATAAGGCCACTTGGATTTCACCGGATGGAGTAACTGAAAATCAGATTGACCACTTTTGCATCACCCGACGATTCAGACGCTCACTAGAGGATGTCATAGTACAGAGAGGAGCAGATGTTGGATCTGACCATCACATGCTGCTGGCAAGACTCAAACTCCGCCTCAAGAAACAAGGTACCAGAGCAGGAACAAAGAGGAGAAAGTTTCAAGTGAGCCTTCTGGATGGAGACAAGAAGGAAGAGTTCCAGCTGACACTGAGGAATAGATTCAAACCCCTTGTTGACCTCGAAGAGACAGTAGATTTGGAGACTCACTGGGCTAAGGTAAAAGGAGTATTTACATCGACATGTCAGGATGTTATTGGGGAAAAGAAAGTGGAACACAAGGAATGGATCAGTCAAAAATCACTGGACTTGATAAGGATAAGAAGAGACCTAAAAGAACAGGTAAATGCAAGTCGTACAAGAAGCTCAAGAGTTGGTAACCAGGAAGAGTACCGAGCATCAGCTAAAGAGGTCAAAAAATCAATTAAAAAAGACAAAGAGGAGTTCATAGGAATGTTAGCAGAGAAAGCAGAGAAGGCAGCAACAGGAGGACACATGAGGATCCTCTACCAGACTACAAAGACTCTTGCTGGAAAATATGGAAAACCTGAAGTTCCTGTCAAGGATTACAACAGGAAGGCTATTTTTGGAAAGGAAGCTCAGGCAAAAAGATGGATAGAACATTTTAACAGCCTCTTGAACAGACCTCCACCAAGCAACCCACCCGACATTCTACCCGCAAGAAATGATTTACCGATCAGTTGCGACCCTCCGACTAAAGCAGAGATTAATGATGCCATAAAGCAGTTAAATCGAGGCAAGGCAGCTGGACCAGACCAGATCCCACCAGAGGCGCTGAAGGCAGATGCTGCTGGGGCTGCAGAGGGTCTGCACTCACTATTCTCGAGGATTTGGATCGGAGGCAAGTTTCCAAAGGACTGGAAGGAAGGACACCTCGTGAAGCTCCCAAAAAAAGGGGACCTCAGCAATTGTAGTAACTACAGAGGAATCACACTTCTCTCCATCCCAGGAAAGGTTTTCAATCGGATTATTCTCAAGCGAATACAGAATGCAACAGACCAAAAACTTCGCGAGGAGCAAGCTGGTTTCAGGAGTAATCGATCAACCACCGACCAGATCGCCACGCTGAGAATCATAGTAGAGCAGTCGCTAGAGTGGAACTCCCAACTGATAGTGAACTTCCTTGACTACGAGAAGGCCTTTGATAGCATCGATAGAGAAACACTGTGGAGAATATTGAGACATTATGGAATCCCAGAGAAGATGGTGAATCTTATCAAGAGCATGTACGAGGGGACAAGTTGCAGAGTCGTACATGATGGTGAGCTTACTGACAGCTTTGATATCAAGACTGGTGTTAGGCAGGGTTGTTTGCTGTCCCCATTTCTGTTTATCCTGGTGATTGATTGGCTTATGAAAGAAACCACCAGTGGAGGAAGAAATGGCATACAATGGACCCCATGGACACAGCTGGACGATCTAGATTTTGCAGATGACTTGGCACTATTGTCGCACACACACGACCAGATGCAAGCAAAGACTACAGCTCTAAACAAAATTTCAGAATCTATTGGATTGAGGATACATCCCGCGAAGTCGAAGGTCCTAAAAATTGTTGCACCCCTAAGCGAACAAGTCACAGTAGGAGATCAACCACTGGAAGATGTAGAGTCCTTCTGCTATCTTGGTAGTATCATTGACAATAAGGGAGGAACAGAGGCAGAAGTCAAAGCACGAATTGGAAAGGCACAGGCAGCTTTCACATCCTTAAGCAAGATTTGGAGAACCAAGGATATATCTCTAAAAACAAAGCTGAGGATATTCAACTCGAACGTGAAGTCAGTCCTGTTGTATGGATGTGAGACTTGGAATGCGTCCCAGGCCTGCATAAAGAGAATCCAAGTTTTCATCAACAGATGTTTGAGGAAGCTACTTAAGATCAGATGGACAGACAAGGTCAGCAATGAAATTGTATGGAAAAGAACAAGACAGAACCCAGTCAGAGAGGAAATTGGTAGGAGGCGATGGAGATGGATCGGCCACACTCTCAGGAGGCCAGGAAACAGCATCACGAAGAAGGTATTGGACTGGAATCCCCAGGGCAAGAGATCAAGAGGAAGGCCGCGCGGAACGTGGAGAAGAGCCAGAGAAAATGATGTGCAACGAAGCGGAAAGACTTGGAATAATGTAAAGAGGCTGGCCCATGATAGAGAGGGATGGAAGGTGTTTGTTGGTGGCCTATACCCTGATCCAGGGTGAGAAAGGCAATGATGATGATGATCCCCCGCCATATACCCATAGTACAAAACGGCCGTTTGGGCCATAATGATTGGGTTTGAAATGAATAGCGGTCATTTTGATATCCGGAAACTTTAAAAGTTTTTCTTGTTTACTGAATCAAAATATCATGACGCTGAAGCACATTGTAAATTTTTGATGTACAAAATGTTTTGTTTGCTGGTTTTCTATTTTCTTAATTTTTTTAACTCATTCCCCCTCAACACTCCACTCCTATTTTCACTGCCAGTTCTCAGCAAAGGGAGGTAATTCCAAATTACAAGTGATAAATTTAAAAAAAAATTATTTTGAACAAGTAAATGAAGTTGAAAGCCATTCTTTGTGAGTTCACAGTGGAAACAGACGCTCTTCTATTTTATTTTATAACTCCTGAGCTATAAGAGCTATCACTTTCCGGTTTTCAACAAAAAAAAACAAACAGTCCAAAGTTAACTTCCGGCCAAGTGCAAAGGTCACGAGGGAGAGGTTTCATTGCTAAGCGCATTCGTACACATCCTGTCCACTGATATCGCATCCTATCGCATTGAGGGGGGAAGGGGGCGCTTTTTTCCTATCGCATTGAGGGGGAATGAGTTAAACTGCCTTGTTGGACATGAAATTACATGTAATTAAATTTGATGCCATCTGAAATGTAAATCATTTTTCTTTGTGAAACTACTTTTTGGAGTATGATTGAATTTGACTTGAGCGTGTAATGGCTGTCTTTTAAGGTCTTTAATTATTTAGGGTCATTCCCCTTGTGCTAGGAAGTTAATGGTTAATTTAATTGACAGAAAGTTGTCATTGGTTGACTGCCTGGTGCGGTCTCTGTGGCCTAGTTTTAAAGTTGAAAGCACTTAGTGAGCCATGCAAAGAAATGAGAGCATATCAGGCAGGGACAGAGAATTATATGCTTTTGTTGTATTGTTACAAATGTTTGTATAAACATACATTGTGCCTAACCAGATTTGTTGAGCCAGTTATTATTACCTCTGATGCACTGACTAATTTGATATTGAGGTGTATATGGAAAAAGGCAACTATGGTTATATTCTATGCTTGCAAATACAAGAGTTTACATCTATCAGTGATTATTCTATAATGTATATATTTTATAATTTATGTATGAAGATCAAAGTTTCCTAATGTGTTAATTTCCATGTCAGTTGAACGCTGGCAAGAGGGAGAGATAAAATTTGACTATATCAAGTGATACTGTTGTAATGATTTGTTAAAGGAAAAATAATCTGTATGAAAAACAATAAAAACTGTCAACTCTAGCTTCCATCTTTGTTTCATACAAAATTGATGGAATATTGCAAAAAACACAGAAAATCTGTGGGATCGCAGCAAGGCTTGAAACAAAGTTTGAATGTGGCAAAAATGAAAAGCAAAAGTTGCATGTAGCGGCTGAGTCCTCATATTTGTATAGCATTAGGTGCTGTAGTCCAAACTGCCCCACTAAAGGGGCGAAATCCCATTTTGGCATAATTTTAGGTCAACATTACAAGGATACTACTGCTGTATATTTATAAAGCGGCATACATCCTACATTAAAATAAGTTCAATCCTTCCTCTGTCAAAATATATCATCTTTTGTATTGTGTGTAGCCATGTGTTTTTATTGCTTGAACAGGGCATAGTCTTGCTGTTTTCGCCCCAAGCCGCGCGTACCTATATGACCCCATCACAACAAAGTATCGTAGCACGTGGGGCCGATGTACGCACATTTGAAAATAACTCGCACAGAAAGCCAGATAAATAAGGATTAATTCAATGTATTTTGCATTGAAATTCCTTTAAAAGACATTTGTTGAAAAAGCTTGTTGACCGAGAAACTGGCGGAAACTTAAATAGATCAGGGTCAAAATCATATGCAAATGAACCTCAGCCTTTGTATTATAAGGGTATGCCAAAATCAGGCATGGAGCATGTTTCGGCGCAAAGCACCGGCCGTTTATAGACCCACCCAATGCTTGATTTCATCACCTTTGTCTGATGCTCAGTGTCAAGTCAATGGCAGAACATGGTTGACCTTTTTCAATTTAAAAAAAACAACAGCATTTTTGTCCCTCTTGTAAGAGTTCACAAAACATTGACATTGGATGAAGTTTGGTGGCTAAAAAAAGTAAAATGAGGTGCTTGTATTACATGTATATTTGTACCCCTCGAAAAAAATTAAGCGTGTTGTACACCCCCTTGACTTAGAAACTGAGAATTTTCAATGTCATGACTCAATAAACCATCATTTCATGGGCTGTCAAAGTTGAAGTATCATGCAGTTTGCTAAAGGTAGCAAATTCAGAGTGTTTTTTCACTTTTGAAACTGCCATAACTTTCAAAGCCTTTAAGCCAGAATAATAAATTTGGTATCAAAATTCTTAGAAAAGCAAGCTCCATCAGATTAGACAGTAACTGGTGAGTTATGGTAAAAATCAGTGTGGACTACCTAATAACATTCGGCAATTTTCATTATTTTTTCAATTTTGTCGTTTGTTCACTTCTCTGTCCTGTTACATTTTTTTTTTGTGATGAAGATCAATCGATCGAGAGCCTGATTTGTCTTTCCTCTTCCTATTATTGTATCTTGTTTGTATTATTTCTTGCATGAGGCTTTGCTACATACAACTTTTTCTTTTACTTTTTTGCCATATTTTGACTTTAACCTATTGTGAAAGTTTTTCTTTCTTTCAAATAGTTTGATTCAATTACAATGTACATTTTACTTGTTTGGAACTTGAATTTTTTTCTATGGAATTTGCTGATGATGCCTAAGTTGCAGCAGTATAGCAAGTGGAAAAATCATGCCATATTGGTACCTTTTTCTTTCTTGTGAGATAGTTCCATTTCAGTCAAAGTATAGTTTTTGTTAAAGAAAAAATTGTTCCAACAACAACTACCAGTGAAATATGACATGAAATAAAATTCTATTATATATTTTTGGAGCATTTGTTTCATGCATGTAGCATTTATTATGGTTGTAAATGCATGACTTAACTCTTTCTTTACCACAATATTCATAGTTCATGCACACACACGCACACCTTCACACCGAGAGAGGGAGGACACAAAAAATGATTACACAGTACTGAGAATTTTCACCTGAATGTGAAAATGGTAATAAATATGAGTCAACACAAAATTGATGGAGTACTCAAGCAACTCAAAATAAGGATGATTAAGTTCAATATGATCCCCCTGGCAACCAACACTTTAGGAAAAAATATTGTCTTCATAAGTGTCAAAATTTTGAACTGATTGTCAACTGCCCCACAGACTAAAAGCAGAGAACATAACGTAAAAACTGAAACAAAAAAAAACAGGAACAAAACATTTTGTCCCAGAAAGCATCGGCCAAACTTTATTTGTTTATTGTACTCAATTTTTTTCACGTGCCAAATTTCTTTACACTAGTGCACTAATGCAAATGTTTTCCCTTTACCTCCAAAGATCTGGAGACTTGACAGTTTGTACAGTAGGCAACTGGTTGGCCACCATTATCACAAAGGATATTCTGGTAAACAAAGTTCAGAATTTCCTATTAAACATTCACAGACTGCCAAACTCACATAGCCATTCAGCCAGTAAATGGGCATGAGAGCTTTATATCTAGTATGTATTGTAAAGCTGGATATCCGTGTGTATGGAAATGGAAATGTCAAAACCCTCCAAGTAATGAAATAGAAAGAATGGTTTCATGTGTGCCGGACCGTTTCTGTACGCATGGAAACACTTTTTCTTTTTACCACTTGATGAATTTCTGACAATTTACACCGCTGTTTCCGTACATATGCAAATACAGCTTAATTTAAATTGATTTGCCAAGAGAGGTACGGAAAATACCAAGAACAAGACATGTACAGGTAATGCCCAATACCAGTCTAAAGGTAGACAATAAAAACTGCAGTAAACCTTGTGAAAAATTCAGGATGAATTACTTTCAGAACATGGCCATAGGAAACTTCATGGCACTGGAAGTTGTGGTTAATAAAAATCAAACATACTAATGGAATAAGGAGTGATGGATCTTAATGTTTGACTGATATGAACTGATACTTGAGTTCTGTGATGCTGACAGAGTCACTTGCTTTTTCATCATAGTCAAACCATTCCTGAAATGAAATAACATTCGCGTCAGGTTTCAAATTTTGGCGCCATCCTTAAAGTATGTATGCTTGGAAGGGGGAATGGAGGGGTTGCCTTCGGTATACTTAACCCTCACCCTGCGAGGGGCGGCAATTGTCGGTATTTACTCGCAAGCGCTCACGCCGCACGGCCGGCAAAAGTCGGGAAGGTCAAGCTGACCGCGCCACGCGCAAGCCCTATTTTCACGCATCAGGTCACTGACCTTTTTTAGACGTAACCACCGTGTTATTGTTCACTGTATCTCTTCTAAATCAAAGGCATTGTGACATGGACATGTTAACCAGTGAACCACTGGTCGGAATCACAAAGACTAAGCTTTTAAAGGCTCTCCCCACACTTTCAAAAGATGTAACATCGACATGCGAACTGTTGCTCAACAAATTTGCAATATTATCTCATTTTCTCACACGCTGACCACCATCTGGAGTTGTCTGTATATAAGAACCAATCAGAAACAAGCTCTGAAATAATCTTTGCCCCAAATGCCCACATTGGTTTATTAGTATGTGTCAATCAGGATGAAACCATTTGTGTAGGGCTTGGGAGGGCGTGGCTAGTTATCATGCTTTGTTCTCACGAAAACTACAGCTGTCAGTTTGGAATCATAAGTCAGATCATTGGTTAGAGACTGACATACTAAGGTTTTGCTGGTTAATTCATTATCAAGCGTGATAAGGCATAGCAGCGAATGTTTTCATACCCATCAATAAAAACCGAACCACGTGGACAGCGTTTGTGGTCATCGCATAGCGGCACGGGTCAGTGACCCCAGATAAGATTCTCCGTGAGTAAGGTCACTGACCGTGCAGCGGGCTTTACAGGTAGCGCGCGGGGTATGGGTTAAGTGTAGGTTGGGGGGATGGGAGGGTCTGAGGAGTGTACATACGCTTTTTTCAATTTCGATATTTTTTTCATCAAATTAAGTTGTTGAATTGTGTAAAGATCATCTCTCAAATGAAACAATGAAATAGTTTGTGCAAAATGTTACTTAATGTTATCATAAACATCCACCACTGTAATGGCTGTATGCTGGAACAACAGGGAAGGGGCTTAAGGCTAAGCTTACAAAAAGCTTTCATGGGGGTTGGGGTTCCAAAAATAGCCAAACTCTAAATAAATAATGTACAAACTTTGTGGATGGCACTGTAACATGTATTAGATTAGATGTTGACTAAATGCTGAGCAATACAGACAAATTTCTTGGTTGAATGGCACAACCAACTCTAATTCTTCCTGATTAATTAAAAGTCACCTATCTTTCTGGCCACCTTTCTTTCACATAGCAACAACAGAATAATGTGATTAATGTACACATGTAGTGTGTACTAATTGAATATAAACAGATTTAAAGATCTTAGAATAACATCACCAATAGAAAAACATAAGAATACTGAAACAAACTGATGCAACCAGTTATGAATGATTTTCATTACAGTTATGAATTACATGTATTTATGAGTGGACTCTGTATTGGCAAATGAAATGTACCAGAAACAGCACCAAATCAATATAAAATACTCAAACGCAAAGTACTCTGGTTTCAATTTGGAGAAAACTAACTGAATAATAAAAACAGAAAGAGTTTCACAGCAAAATTAGCAATCCAATATATATATATATTTCACACTGCATTTTCTATGTTTATCTACAAGTCCTGATAAAAAAAATCTAAAAAGCTCCACATCAAACATATAACTTTATACGTAACATTTAACAGTTCGAAGATATCCAAGCACATTTTGTTTGCAAGAAAATGTAGGTTAAAAAATACTCACTGATTCTTTGAGGTCAATATCTGAGAAAACAGTTTGGGATTCCAAACCTTCTGCTTCCCAGCCAACCTGAACAATGAAAAGCAATAAAATGCACAGCTTTTCAATACATGCATGAACATACATGTACACTGTGAAAACTAAAACACTATCTTAATTCTAATGGATTTAAAACATTAAGGTAACATTACTAACAAAATCAAAATCACACTAACCTTAAGGTAATGGTGAAAAGAGCAGATGCAAGATTTTACATTAATCACAGTTTACCAACAAAATAAGCATTGCGATGCTTACTGGTTTGCAAGAGAGTAATAAACAGTTTTTTTGTTTCAGCATACTTTTATCAATGGTAATTTTAACTGCATTTGAGGAACTACATGTACTATTTTTAGCATGAGAAAACTTATGTAAAACCTTGGATGAAAATCCTTCCTTTAAGTTCCTATAAGGATATCTACATAATTCTGTAACATTGTAAGAGACATACTCTGGGAGAAAAATCCACTGGGTTGACTCCTCGACAATCGAATACAACCATAGTTTTAAACTGTCCAGAATTTTCCTCTGTATAAGGACAGATGCTGTCAGGGATGATGTCTGAAATAGGAACAGATTGATGTAAAACCCTGTGATAATAATAGAACAGCGTAAATACTGCAAAACTACTTTTCAAGTAGGGAAGACAAAAGCTTTGATCATTCATGATCTACATCAGAAGATATAAACTTTAAACAACTTCAAGACATGCTGAAAGTCATTATAATCTGTTGTTCAGTCCAGTTTAAAGGAAAAAAAAAAAATTATTTCAAATTTATAATAATAGTTCGTCCATCAGGTATGATGATGACCTTAACAACACCAGAGGAATAAAGAACAGAAATTGTTGAGAATTTCAACACATGGACAATAAAGAGAACTAAAGGACACAGAGGACAGAATGGAAAGACTGTTCTTTCATGACTTATGGCTTCTCATGTGACTGATAAGTCCTATTTTTGCCTTGCAGACCCTTCCGCATAAATGACAAGAGTGCTCCGTTGGTTCAGTACCACTGGGCCTTTTCTTGCACCGTTCTCTTTTTTTGATAGCCTGCTGGACTCTGTCAGCTTCCCATGCTTTGCTGCCTCTGGTAAGGGCCGCCCTCCAATTTGCACGATCAAGCGAGAGCTTTTCCCACTCACTCACATCAATGGCAAAGGCCTTCAGTGATTGCTTGAGAGTGTCTTTGTAACGTCTCTTTGGGGCCCCAACATTCCTCGTTCCATTGGAGAGCTCAGAGAAGAAGATTTGCTTAGGGAGTCTGGAGTCGGGCATTCTGACAACGTGTCCTGCCCAACGTAGCTAAATTTTTTTCAGGTGGCAGAAGATGCTCAATTCCTTGGCACGATTGAGGACCTCAGTGTCTGGAATTTTATCCTGCCATTTGATCCTTAGGATCTTTCTAAGGCAGGCCAGATGAAAGTGATTTAGCTTTCTGGCATGCGATTGGTACACTGTCCAGGTTTCAGCCCCATAGAGTAGGGTGGGAAGGACCACAGCATTGTACACTTTCAGCTTAGTGTCTGTGCGAATGCCGGCAACATCCCATACTCTCTTTCGAAGCCTGCCAAATGCAGAGCTGGCTTTGCTGATTCTTGAGAGAATTTCAGTATCAACACGAGCCGCGGAAGACAGTGTACTGCCAAGATAGGTGAAGTTCTCCGACACCTTCAGAAGACTGTCATGGACTTTGATATTTGGGGTCACAGGATACTTGTCGTCTGGAGTAGGCTGATGGAGCACTTCCGTCTTCTTTGTGCTTATTGTGAGGCCAAAGTTGTCACAGGCACTAGAGAACTTATCAACACAGTTTTGCATGCTATCCTCATCGTGTGCCAGAAGTGCACAATCATCAGCAAATAGTAGGTCACAGACTTGAGTACTTTTGGTTTTGGTTTTTGCCTGAAGTCTCCTGAGGTTGAATAGACTGCCATCAGTTCGGTACTTGATGCTTACCCCTTGATGAGGAGAGCTAAAGGCTTCTTGTAGCATTGCAGAGAACATGATGCTGAACAGAGTTGGGGCTAAGACACAACCCTGTTTTACCCCATTTGTGACAGCAAAGGGCTCTGAAACACTGCCGTTGCTTTTGACTGCAGCTTGCATGCCATCATGAAACTGGCGCACTATTGTGATGAATTCGGGTGGACACCCAAACTTCGCCAAGATTTTCCAGAGGCCTTCACGACACACTGTGTCAAATGCTTTTGTGAGGTCAACAAATGTGATATACAGCGCTTTATTTTGTTCCATGCATTTTTCCTGAATCTGTCTGGCAGCAAATATCATATCCGCCGTTCCCCTCTCTTTACGAAAGCCACATTGGCTCTCGGGAAGCAAGTCATTTGACGAGAGGTGATCAAGAAGGCGATTCAGAAGCATTCTTGCCAATATTTTGCCAGCAATTGAAAGTAGAGAGATTCCCCGATGGTTGTCACAGACTTGGCTGTCCCCTTTGTTTTTGTACAGATGGATGATTGAAGCATCTTTGAAGTCCTGTGGCAGCTTCCCTGCTTTCAACATATGATTGAACAACTCGGTCAACCTTTCAATAAGCTTTTCTCCACCGAAGGCATACACCTCAGCAGGAATTGAATCCACGCCTGGTGATTTGTTAAAGGACATCTGATTTGTGGCAGTTCGGGTCTCATTTGCTGTGAATGGCTTGGCAAGAGCTGCATTAATAGGAGTCTGAGGGAGGCGGTCAATGGACTCAGTATTTATATTTGATGGCCGATTTAGCACACCTCCGAAATGTTCTGCCCAACGCTGAATTATGGCATTCAATTCAACAATGCGTGTTGAACCATCTGACGCAAGAAGTGGCGTAGTGCCAGAGCGGGATGGTCCAAACACAGCTCGGAGGCTCTCAAAGAACTTTCTAGTGTTGTTTGTGTCGGCATATTTCTGAGTTTCTCTTACTCGCTCTTCAAGCCAGTCATTTTTCATTTTCCTCAGCTTCTTCTGGAGTACACCCTTACATGCACGCAGTGCATCAGCTTTTGCTGTGGAAGAGGGGTCACTGCAGTGAGCTTGGATGAGACAATTTTTTTCTTTGATGAGCACTTTGATTTCATTATCATTATCATTGAACCAGTCCTGGTGCTTGCGGACAGGAAAACCAACTGTGCTGCTGGCGCAAGAGTGTACAGTCGTATTTAGGTCAGTCCAGCTCTGTTCAATGTTCTCAGGGTCAAAAGTCACGCAATCCAATTTTGAGGAGAGTTCTGATGAGAGCTCGCTCTGTTTCTCAGCTGAGCAGAGTTTGGAAACATTTAGGCGTTTAGGTGGCGCTTTCCCTTGAGGGCGTCTATTGCGCCTCAATGTTAGTCTGAGCTTGCAAACAATGAGTCTGTGGTCAGTTCCACACTCGGCACCACACATCGCCTTTGTTACAAGGACATCCTTTCTGTCAGTCTTCCTCACAATGACATAGTCTATGAGATGCCAATGCTTTGAGCGGGGATGCATCCATGACGTTCTGTTTCTCACGGGGAGACTAAAATTTGTGTTGGTAATGAACAGGCCAAATTCAGCGCACAAAGTAAGTAAGCGCAACCCATTGTTATTGCATGAACCAACTCCATGAGGGCCCAAAACATTTGGCCACGCTGAGATTTCTGAGCCAACCCTAGCATTGAAGTCCCCCAAGAGAATCAGCTTATCAGCTGCCGGGACAGAGCATATGACAGATTCTAGATCAGAATAGAACCTGTCTTTGGCTTCATCTGGGTTTGTCATGGTGGGCGCATATGCGCTAATGAGGGTGGCTGACTGGCTTTTCCCAACTGGGATCCTGAGTGTCATTAGCCTGTCATTTATTTCAATTGGCATGGACTGCAAGTTTCTGACAAGGTCATTTTTAATTGCAAACCCAACACCATGCTGTCTCGGTTCGACTGCACCCTTGCCTTTCCAGAAGAAGGTGTATCCACCACTGAGCTCTTTGAGTTGGCCACTATCAGGGAGTCTGGTCTCACTGAGTGCCACTATGTCCAGGTTGTACCTGCTGAGCTCAATGGCAATAAGTGCAGTGCGTCTTTCCGGGTTGTTTGAGTTGTCCTGTAGTGTGCGTATATTCCAGGCTCCTAGCCTGAGTAAGCTGAATTTCTTTTTGTTTCGACCGCAAAAAGGGATCCCCACTGGTCGCGGTATACCAGTCAGGGTGATGTGAAGTGGGCTTTCTTTAGGGCACCTTTTCTAGCCCCTTCCTCAGTTGAGGTGAGCAGTGCTATCCTTAAATAAGGCTGCTCAGCTACTGTGGGTGCTGCCTCCCCACGCCTCCACTTCAATCGACGATGAAGCGACCATAGCCCACAGCCACCAACGTGTAGGTCTGTGCTAACAGCTTCCAGTCTATCCAAACCTGCTGCCACCGCACTCGCCCATCGCCGTTGGAATTTTGAGAGGAAAGAAGACGAGACAAAGATGAAAGAAGACGAGGTGAGTGTTAAGACTGGCGCAAAGAATTTGTTTTTAGTGAGAAAGAGCTGCGCAAACATCAGACTCACTCTCTCGCCTGGACACAACTTATCCAAGTGGCAAGACAGGGTCAAGACGACTGGAAATGTATCCAGGTGCAGGAGGATGCCAGAGGGACAGTCATATTGCCTGACCGGCTGCCTGTAGGCTACTCCACAGCCTCGCAGTCCCAACTGACTAGGGTGAAAGACCCAAACCAAAGAACACCAATACTGGTGGATGCTCTGTGTCACGATATCCAGGCCAAAGTGACGGTATATTGCCATCTGCCCTATCAGTCAACCACTGGCCTGCTGCCGCCAGCTTCGAAGCTGCGTCCGGGAAGTTTGCTCAATTCTTCGTCTGTGATTTAGGCAAACAAGCCTATGACCACACCGCTACCGGGGGCCAATATGAAGGACTCAAGTACTGAGGGTCACATTGTGCCCTAGCATGTGGCCGTTGGGTTAGATGAAACCTCCTCCGCCCTGGCCGTTTGCACCGACAGGTGCACGCCCACTGATACCATGCTAGCGTACCAGTTCATGAAACAGGTTGTACTGGATTACATGTTACCAGTAGCAGATTTTTCTGACCTGACCTGAGATTTCAAATTTGGTGAGTAGTTAATTTACATTTCTTTTGTAAAATGAAACGAGCAAAGAGATACTCAGTGTGATTCCTTTTTATTTGTATTGTTAACACAATGACATGCATCAGTATCTTCCATTATGATTATTATAAACCCAAAAGTTCTATATTATCTTCTGGCCCCTCACCATTTCCTCCTTCACTCTGTAAAATAAGAAAGACATCTCCAAAGTATGGCTAACAATCTCAGCTATCTAGTCCGTTAGCAGTTCATAATATACTTGTACACATGTACATGTAGTTCTTTTATTGTTAAAAAAACAGAAAGGGACAAAATGCAAAAAGCCCATCTCATGGTACGGTCGTCTGCCAGCAAATAACACATTGGTGCTTTATTCTGTTATATACAGAGATGGGTACTACGTACAAAACAAATTTCCTGAACTTTTGATGCAATGTGCCACTGCCTACTGCAATACACACATACACTAAGAAGGCCAATTCATATTGGACAATAAACAAAATACTGTCTAGCAGGAAAAAACAAGTTTAAAAATTCAGGAAATTTCCTTAGAATTCCCATCCCCATACATATCCATACAATTTTACCTTGACCCCTACAGCCATCCAGGCATGATAAGATCATCCCCCAGCCCTTATCTTAAATGTTGGAAGATCTCCCCCCCCCCCCGTCTGAAACTTGTAAGACACTCACAACTTCTAGTTGAAAATGTTTTGCCGCTGATTGGATATTGGCAGTTTGCAGTCTGTACAGGCTTATTATAGTGTTAAACTCCCAGGATCACTGACTGGGGATGGAAAGTAAACCAAGTTTATAAACTTAATTCTGACAATGTTAGTTCACCTTACCAATGGAGTTTTCTCTCTTGCATAATTTACATTTGAGCACCAAACTTGCATGGCCTCGTCCTCCAGTCAAAGGAGCATTTTCCTGGAAATTAAAAAAAAGAATTGTTGTTTTTTTTTTGGGAACCTGAATCGGCGTAGTGAATATGCATTTCAAATATTAAAAGTTAACCTGGAAGATAAAAAGTGCACAATACCCACAGGTTTTTCACAACATTATACATGAAATCATTTCTGAGAATCATCACCTTTCTTCCTGAGCGAAAACAGCTGTGAATAACAAGCTTTTGTTACACACCCTGTAAATGTTTTTGCTTCAAAAAAAATAAAATGTGTACATTAATGGCTTCAAATCCAGCATGCGAACAGCACCAAAAAGATTAAATCCAAAGCTCTTTCAAGAAAACTGAGTATAGTAAAAGGAAAGCACTTTATTCACAGTTTCTCTCTCTCTAAAGAGACTTGAAAACATATTATCTAGATAAGTTTACAATACCATTATATGATAAAAACTGATATACATATACTGTACTTACACTGAGTGAACAATAGACAAACTCTGGAGTTTCCTCTCCACAGTTAGAACAGGTTAACTGCAAGGAAGAGGATTAAAACTGTCATAAAGGCACTTCCTTGGTTTAAAAAACGCAGTTAAAGTTTTTTCAAACTGAGTCCTTACATCATACTAAATGAAGACATGGAATGTGCTTCATCCACCCGCATTATTTAAAATGTGACTGTGGCTCACAACGTAAACTACATGTACTGAAAATCAAGAACAGCACTGTTTAGAGATTTCAGGGACAGCCAGGAAAAAAAAAGTACATGTACATGTCACATGGGTATATTTTTCTGTTGCTTTTTTCTATTGAAATATATTATATTATATACATAATGAATTTAAATTTTCAGTAAAATTTGCTTTAAGCAAATTAATGACAATTGGTGATAAATAATTCTACATTCTTTTACTCACTATATATTATTAGAGCTATTTCTTTTAAAGCACCATGAAATGGAAACAATCAGGCAAAAAAAAATAAAAAATTGACTTACTCACTTTTAAATACCACCTGAAGTCATCTCCCACTGGCTTGAACTGTTTCAGATTTTCTAGTTGCGCACTTATTTGAAGCCCTGTTTTCTGAAATTCATATTTCAGGCTGAACTCATTAAAATAAATACCTAAATGGTTTAATTAATCTCATATTCATAAGGTTATAATCTAAAATGTTCCATGGAAATTCTTTAAAAACACCTGAGAGTTCAAAGCAGCTGACCCGCCAGTTCAATAAACGAGGAAAATGTTCTAATGTTATGATTTCTTACCAAGTTTAAGCCAAGAAATAGAGGAAGCCAATGATGACATAAAAGTAAGGTGGACCTAATGTGCTCCAGTCCAAGGACAGAATGGAAGATGTCATAATGAAGTTGAGGCAAAGTGAAACTGAAGCCATTGTTTTACTTATTATGGCAGACGTATGGTGTTTAAGGTGAGGCTGGCTCAATGTTTCCCTAATCATAGCATATCACTGATTCTAAGAACTGCATCACCTACCAAAGCCGAAGGAAAGAAGATGTAACTGTATTTTACTGTTGAACAATATTCATATTGCTTCCACATATTTAAACCATAGCCTATTTAAGACTTACATTTATTTGTACACATAAATCTTTAAAAATAAGTATAGAACCTACAGGTTTAGTTTTATATTTGACTACCACTATTACCAGTAAATTTTCTCGGCAATGGGAAAAATCATTTATCCTAATTTTCTTTCATAAATTTCTTCTGTCACTATTTTTTTATCATTATCACTGTCTTTTGGTGCCCATTTTTAATTATTCACTTCTTAATACACCATTACCTTCTGCTGAATATACTTTTATCTGTCAGATGTCATTTTAGTACACACTCCCATTAAATTTAAAACTAGATCTAGATCTAGGTGGTTGGCATATAATTTTTTAAAAATTTGCTCAGTTATCACGTGTCAAAATTCATCAAACAAATGAATGGGGGGTTCTTGGTTTCGTGATGTCTACTATGGAAAAGTTCCTCCAGCCTACCGTGGTCTGCCACATGGTGCAATGCCTAGCATCTGCGGTTATCAGTCGGAGACTGTAGGTTCATTCGGTCTTGGGTTTTTTTTTGTTTTTTTTTAAACGTAGTACTCAAGTACTGCTCATTTTCTTTCCAAAGGATTTTGCAAAATTGATGTCGTGGAGAAACTGATCATTATTAGTGTGCTCCACATTACTTCTTTCATTTATTCCTGTACACATTTTAATTTTCTTCCTTTTCATATAAAACGAGACAGTTGCTAATTAGAAATAAAAATGGAAATCAAATTTTAAACAGTCTGCGGTTACAATTTGCTCTGATAGAGAGAGAGCTAGAGAGAGATAGAGAGAGGTTGAGAGAGTGAGAGAGAGAGAAGGTGAGAGAAAGAAAGAGTGAGTGAGAGAGCTTAGAACTGTAAAGCGCATAGAGCATTTCTAATGGCAATGGATATGCGCTGTATAAATGCCATCCATTATTATTATTATTATTATTATTAAACATGTAAATGATTTCTTTTAGACAGTGTGAACTGAAAATTTCATCTCTCTTTGTCGTGACTTATATCTATCCTGTATTTACTGAAAATGTATTGGGGAGCTTCTGCTTCAGCTGTTTGTCATGTTTTGTTTTACATACTTTTTTGTTTGCATGGAAGTTTAGTTCATTTTTATCTGCTCTATCTGACTTTCCTATGGCTTAAAAAAATCCTAGTCCCAATTTTATACTCTGGAGCAAAGCAATGATGATGGGGAGGGGGGGGGTTTCAGAAAAAAAGTAACAAAAAAAAAAAAAGTCAGCTCTTGCGGCGATTTGAACCCCCCTTACCAACTCATCAGGTGAGTTTATTTAGCATGCCACCGGGGAACCTGAGTAAAAGCGTTACTCAGCAGGGTCTCTGCTACCGAGGACACGATAACCAATTATAAGTATCGTCTAAAAAAGACAACCTGGTGCATCATTACCATAAGAAACACCATGCGTCAGCTACTTCGAATTGAGCCATCTTACCGAGTGAAGAGCCTTAGAATTATTCAACAAAGCAAGTCAGAATTGTGATCTAGATCTAGCTATCTAGATCTAGATCTAGATCTAGATTCTAGATCTAGATCTAGATTCTAGATCTAAATAAAATCACAAATCCAAAAATCCATATAATGATATAATATCTGATCTGCGAGTGCAAACAGGATTCTGATCTTATTAGCAGATGCATAACAAGCACAGGCTAACAGAAACAACTCAGATGACCATGAGGACAGTAAGGCACCACTAGGCGACTGCAGAGCCCATTAGGCCTACTAACTTACTGAAATGTAAAAGTTATCTGCAATAGATCTAGAGTCTACATCTAGAGGTCTAGTCTACATCACATTCACAGAATGCAACGAAGCCTGATCTCATCTGTTTTTCCACAGTACAATTACTAGATTCTTATCAAGACTAGATCTAGTCGAAGTGACAATTATTACCATTGTTATAAATAAATCAGCTACTTGTCAACCGGATCACGACGGTCATTACAATCATCAAAATTCCTTTGGCGCAAGGCTACTTTCACTTTCTCTTCAACTTCTCTGGCATTGCCAGAATAAACAACTAACAAACGAAACTAACGCTTTTGCAAAACAAAATTCAGCTTTGCAATGTTTTAATGACAGTTTTTTAGGAAATGAATCGTGGACTAAACCTCAACTGCAGAAGCAGTAAAACCAGTAACCTATAATAATTATTATAATGCCACGACACAGAGTAAACTGAAGTTCAATAATAATTGTTCCGTTGAAAGCTTATTCTTCTTTTGATTCATGCACACTCTCAACCGACCAAAACAATACTAATGACGCCCCTTTTATTTCCACATTGGAATCCACATTAAGGACGTTACTTATTGTTACTTTTAACCATGGGCATTGATTTTTTTTCATTGTCGTGTTTTAATTTCATGTCAAGTACATTTTTTCCATCAATTTTTGTTTTTGTTATTATGGAAATGAGGTAATGGACGCTAATGAATAAAATTCGTCAGGCCTACTCCATTGTCATTACACCGTAAGTTTAGACTTTTGACCCCTGACCTAGGAAAAAATAAGCTGCGACTGTGCTAGGGTGTGCTGTGTTGAACCGGGAGAACTTGTGACTTAACATTACACAATTGTTGAGATTAACCAATTTCTTACGTATTTACATTCATCAAGCATCATGGCAGAAGGGTAAGTTAGAAAAAGACATTTTATGACATCTATTTTTTTTGTGGACAAGGTTTCTGAACAGCATTAAAGAATGTGGGTTTGCCGTAAATCGCAGTGAATCATCGATGGTGGACGCCCACTTCTTCTTATCTTTAAAAGCCTGCAGGCCGAATCGATCATACCCACACATTATCCCTCTCACACACCAGGTAATTGATTATTTTGATCCAATTATTATCATGGTCTCCTCGTATGTGTGGTAGCATTACAAATCTTTATAATTAATTTTATTGCTGTCCATGTTATGATGTTAACTAAAAACTTTTCCTTCTCAACACACTAAATTTATTAATGTTATAAAAGTGTTCGATCTAGACTAGATCTAGATCTAGGCCTGTAGAGTGTAGGGCCTATAGGAGGCTTATAATATGCTAGACTTTGTTGACTTGCCTTGTGAAAGATTCAAAGAAAAGGAGATAGGCCTATTTATTTTTAAAAAAACGAAGTGTTTATAAATTTGGAAATTCTGTATAAATTTGCGAGTCATCTCCCCTGATTCGAACCTTTCTCCGTCTTCCTCCCCCCTTATTCCGTTCATCCCGACGCGATCAACGTTCGTTTTGGGGCGAGTGTAGAAAACGATATTGAAATTGGAGAGACTTGGAAATTTATTGATTAAATGGATACATACGAAGGTTTAGGTCTAATCCGTTGAACTTGATATGGGTTTCTTGGTTTGGTCATTCATATTTGAAATTTAGTATTAATATTAATAGTAAGACTTTCCTCACAACTAGTCAAGTTCCTCAGTAGCGTAGTGGTTAGCATCTCTGCCTGTCAATCAGGAGGTCGTGGTTCGATTCTCAGCATGGCGTTTTTTTTTTTTTTCATAACTCTTTTTATTAGGCATAAATCTTTTTTTTTTTAACCCAAGAACAAAAAGGGAAGAAATCCAGTTGTTTTTTTTTTGTATAGATACACCTGTCAATCGGGGGACAGTGGTTCGATTCTCAGCAGGGTAGGTTTTTTATTTTTTCTTCTTTTCTTATAAAAGTATTTTTATCTGTAATCAATCTGTTTAGTATTTAGTAATTTTTAAAAAATCCAGTTTGCTTGTTTGTTTGTTGTTGTTTTTTGTCATTAGTCAACCCGAGCTTTATCCGCCGATGCTGTTGGCGGCCCAAGATCTGCCGATAGTGTTGCCGGATAAACCCAAGTATCCGCCGATAATATTGACGGATAAAGCTGGGCATTATCCGTCGATAATGTTGACGGATAAAGCTGGGCAGTATCCGTCGATAATGTTGACGGATAAGGGCGGCCAAAAAAAAATGTAAATCTAGATTTAGATCTATATAGAATCCAGATCTTATTCTAGATCTAGTAAGAGACTGAGAAACTTTGCTTTGCTCTCATTGCGAGAAGTTCAATTCCTTTCACAGTTGATGTCACTCACCAGTTTAATAACCAGGCAGTTTAGGTTGCCATTCATGCTAATACTGGTAATAGGCCTACTTATTATGCCATATATATATATGTCAACAAAAAAAAATAATTAGTAAATGTCTCGATCTATAGGAAGTTGTAAACTGCACGATGTTCATTCAGATGTGACTTTAGGAGCCTGCCCTTAAATGTGAAACCCTAAACCTAGGCTAATCTTATCCCCAACCTTTGCCTTTAAATCCTTTCAACCAGAAAACAACAACAAAAAGAGAAAATCTGTAAGAAAGTAAATCTAATGGTTTTCTGTAAATGCAGAGTTCGAGGATTAACCCTCAGAACATGAAAAGTTGTGCTACTCATGTACTCCGTCCAATTCCACTGTTTGCCAGGGAGGTCCTCCGCCAGTCCACGCCAGTCAAGAAAACACACTAAAGAGGGGACTTTTGAGCGGGCTTATCAAAAGGTCGGGTTTAGTATAAAAAAAATTGTATGAGGCAAAGAAGAAAGAAAGAACGAAAGCGCGGGTTAGGGGAGGTCTTTCATCATATTATGTTTGTTAACTTTTTGGTAAGTGGCGTGGACGGGGGAAGACCTTCCGTTTGCCATCTAGATTAATTATAAATTATATCTAGATGTCATCTCTGTGAACTTAAGTGTTTTATCGTTTAAAAGGTTCTATCAAATGGATAATATTGCTGAAGTATGACGCATTTTATTGACTCTTGCTACTCAGCTAGTTTATTTATGTATGTCTTCATGAAAGACCAGTATTACATTAACAAACAGTAGTTACTTGATAATATAAGGTGGATTATCTCTTAAACCACAGAACACGATCAATTTATGTTGGACACTACTCAAAGTGCAGACCTTCTAGAATACAAAGCTGAGTGAAAAGTGCAATTTATAATTTAAGTTAGGGATCTATGGGGAGTTGACAGTAAAATGAGAATAAAACATCCTTCGAATGCTAATTGGTATTGTTACAAACAATTGCACAAGAACCAATGAATTTCCCTGATCAAGACTTTTTTTCTGATCAGATAGTTACAGACGCATTGTACATTCATTGTAGGCCACTAACAATTGAACATGTATTATCTTTCAGCTTTTCTGCAGATTCTGAGTTATCAGAAATTATAAGTAAATTGTGGGACATGGATACCAACAAATGTTACCCAGGAGAAGACTATGAACTAGATCTGCAAGGTAATCATCCGTATGTCTTAAGCCTCATTTTTATCTGTGAGTTTTCTAAATTAGGTGTCTCTCTGGAGTAATCAATCAAAAGTAACTTTTTTAAAATGGCCAGTAATTTTGGTCCATCACTTAACCCACACCCTGTGCGCTATGTCTTTTAAAGCCCACTGTCTGGTCAATGACCTTACTTAAGATGAATCTTTTCTGGGTCGCACTGACCCTTGAAGATGTGCAATGACCACACTACCATTGTCCACGCGGTCTGGTTTGTATTTGATCGGTATGAAATCATTCGCTGCTAGATGCCTTATCATGCTTGATTTATGAATTAACCAGCAAAACCTTTCTTGTCTGTAAGTCTCTAACCAATGATCTGACTTATGATACCAAACCGACAGCTGTAATTTTCATGAGAAAATGAGATATTGCAAATTTGTTGAGCAACAGTTCGCATGTCGATGTTACACATTTTGATTGTGTGGAGAGAACCTTTGAAAGCTTAGTCTTTGTGAGTCCGACCAGTGGTTCACTGATTAACATGTCCTTGTCAGAATGCCTTTGATTTAGAAGAGTTACAGTTAGCAATAAGACAGTAGTTGCGTCTCAAAGAGGACAGTGCCCTGATGCATGAAAATATGGCTTGCGCTCAGCGCGGTCAGCTTGACCATGCCGTATTGGTACGCTCATGCAGAGTGAATGCCTGGAAAGTCAATGCTGTATTTCGATGTCTCTTGCAGCGTGAGGGTTAAATCGCTAAATATTAATGGTAATATCGGGATTATACAGTGTGGCATATTTTATAGTTTTTATGAGCATTGAATGATATCTCTCTTCGTATGCAATAACTTTGTTGAAGTTTCAGACTTTTAAATTGAAACATGTACCATGTCATTCAAGTGGAGAAATGGATGATGGTAGTAAATCAACATTGAAACAGTAAACAGGTTTTTGCTTTTTTTTGTGTGTGTGTGTATCTATAACTGATATTTTAAGACATTCTGAACAACCATTTCAGGTTAAATCACTGATAATAAAATGTTGCTATGTTTATGGAGTATAATAACTGTCGAAAAAGTACATACTTGTAACATTGTGACAGTAGTGAAGAAAACATCACAAATGTACTGATAAATTGAGACAGTGGATAAGATTTTGCAACCATATTTGTTGTATCAACAGGATATGTCTGTAGCAGCCGAGAAGTAAGGGGAGATTATGCAAGGGACAAGTTGTTCAGCTGGGTTGATGAAGAAAAAGTGTTCAGCCGCCCTACATTTAAAGGTGATGTCTTGTTTTCCAGTCTCTTTCATTATAATTATAAGGGAATACTTTTTTTTATTGATCAGCCTAAATAGACCAACTCACCCCGACATGAAAATATTTTATATGGAATATATTCCATGAATGAATTTTCAATGAATGAATAAACAAAAGTTTGCTGTTGACATATACTTGGCTCTTTTCGTCTTGACAGACGGTCAGCTGTTGACATATGTTAGAAATAATTGTCATGTGGAGTGGTTTGGTGGTGCAGTAACCACTGTCGGTCACACACGGTAACAGACATTTGAGGGTTTCATAATCTTATTTGCTATGGGCGGACTTAATTCTGTATACTACATGGTGGACTGAAATTATGCGGGTCTTACTCTTAGTTATGACGCACCTCTTCTTAATCCCCACAGATTTAGAACTACTGTGAGACTCATCAGCAATGAATATTAATATTTGTATGGTGATACTGAGAACTTACATTGCATCGACTTTTCCATCGGCAACTAAGCAGAATGCAATCCTCAGATTGGGTGATGCAACCTATTTTATTTAACTGGGGTCCTCAGAATTGGTGATGCAACCTATTTTATTTAACTTTTTCATTTGTTGATAGATGAAACTTTGGTTAGAAATGTAGAATAAAATACCAACAGCTTCAGTAACAAAATATTAATCTTCCAGCTTTCCGTGCTCTTCTTGACAATTATGAAATGGAAGTGGGTGAGGAGGAGGAAGTCACATGGGCTGAGAGACAGGAGAATTATGAATTTCTGAATGCCATCATGGACACAGATGTAATGAAAGAGGCCCATCAGTTTCTGGTCTCCAAAAATGCTGCTCCTGAAGATGAGGGTGACTTCAAAAAGATGTTGCATAACATTTGGTTCAGGCTGTATCGTAGAAAAGGAGGCAGGTTTGTAAACAGGAATTTGTTAGACCTAGAGTTATATGAGCAGTCTGTGTTCAAAGTCCACCATTAGTCTAAAATTACTGCCTCAGTGGTTTGTTCTATCCGCAAAAGATTATTAGACACCAGCAGAATACATTCTGTTAGAACAGTGGCTAGTCCCAGAACACCAGCAAATCAAAAACTTTTTGTGATGCCTCGGATATCCATGTAAATGAAATAGAAACAAGTATTGGTATGGAACTAATACTAGACAGAGTAACTGATCTTTCTCTGTCTCTTCTTTTGCATCTCAAATGTACATATTGATTTTCAAAATGTGCTCAGTCCCCTCAAGATGCAGGAAGCAGGTAATATTTTGAAAAAGAATCTGTTACAAATCAGATTAAACTGTGGTTAGGGTGTTTACGACCTTAGATAACAAGAGCATTCTCATGCAGCATTTTTGTTATTGTGAGATTGACTACTTTTATGTATTTGGCACGCTTGGGGCGGAACGTGAGGGACTAGTCTTGTGCAAAAAGGGGGTATATAAGCGAGAGGTATGTGTGAGCGAGGTGGAGGTCTGCAAATTATGCGAAACAAATGTATGTACCATCAGTGTGGAAATAAAAGGATCTGTATAAAAATAAGCTGAGCATTGAGAAATTTCTGTTGAGTGACTGTGCAGCTGTGTCACTCGCCTCACGAATTTGTAACAGAATCACATTTGCTTGGCACTTATTTCTAAAAAAAAATAATTTTCACATGTGATTGTAACTGTTTCTTACCAGAGAAATTACATTTAAATGTCAGTGTATATTATGCTGTATTGTAAATGTCTCTCTTCTCTTTCTTTTAGATTATTCTATTTTGGATGTAATATATAATCAAGTGTCTGAAGTATTGTACCTATTTCCACAGAGGAAATGATTCCTGCAGTTTTGAACATGTTTTCGTCGGAGAAGGTCGAGGGGAGGAAATGATTGGTTTGCACAACTGGATTCAGTTTTTCTTGCAAGAGAAGTTAGGAAACATTAATTATCATGGCTACTTTCGCCGAGAAACGGTGTGTATCCTGCGTCCTTGTGAAATTATGAAATATATAGTGAGAAATTGTTGCTGTAAAGTTGGTGGGTAAAACTTCCAAGAATATAAGTGTAGTTTAATTGAGTGTTAACACTATTTAAGTTTGTAAAAGTGACAGTGATGTATTCGGAACAGGTGAAGGCAGGCATGAAAATGAAAAGGCTTAATTATCACCGTGCCTGTGGGATCAATGTATTGAGTCATAAAGCTTTGATTTCCAGTGGATTTACAATAATTCTGTTGTTTTAGTCCCTTGACTGTGCCATGGACTTATACTATATCCTAAAATCGATAGTGCAAATGTGTTGTCAACATATGTATACCTCCTACTAAAATCATGTAGCCTGGCAATTCATGTACTTTGAGAACATTAATTTTTTTCAGCGTATGGTGAGGGGAACACATTTATCAGGTTAAAAAATGAACGTTAAAAAAGATGAAGTGTGCCTGGATGATGAAATGGTTCCCTGCAAGTTCTATGAAGACTTTGCAATAGCTATGAAATCATGATGTGATGTGCTGCCTTTTCTTCATGTTTATGATGTTGACTTTACAGTTTAATGTCTAGTGTATTACCAGTATATATTATATTAGTATTATTATTCTTTTATTCTCTCCCAGTTATACATTATTGTATAATAATAATAATAATAGTTCGTCCATCAGGTATGATGATGACCTTAACAACACCAGAGGAATAAAGAACAGAAATTGTTGAGAAGTTTCAACACATGGACAATAAAGAGAAGTAAAGGACACAGAGGACAGAATGGAAAGACTGTTCTTTCATGACTTATGGCTTCTCATGTGACTGATAAGTCCTATTTTTGCCCTGAAGACCCTTCCGCATAAGTGACAAGAGTGCTCCATTGGTTCAGTACCACTGGGCCTTTTCTTGCGCCGTTCTCTTTTTTTGATAGCCTGCTGGACTCTGTCAGCTTCCCATGCTTTGCTGCCTCTGGTAAGGGCCGCCCTCCAATTTGCACGATCAAGCGAGAGCTTTTCCCACTCACTCGCATCAATGGCAAAGGCCTTCAGTGATTGCTTGAGAGTGTCTTTGTAACGTCTCTTTGGGGCCCCAACATTCCTCGTTCCATTGGAGAGCTCAGAGAAGAAGATTTGCTTAGGGAGTCTGGAGTCGGGCATTCTGACAACATGTCCTGCCCAACGTAGCTGAATTTTTTTCAGGTGGCAGAAGATGCTCAATTCCTTGGCACGATTGAGGACCTCAGTGTCTGGAATTTTATCCTGCCATTTGATCCTTAGGATCTTTCTAAGGCAGGCCAGATGAAAGTGATTTAGTTTTCTGGCATGCGATTGGTACACCATAGAGTAGGGTGGGAAGGACCACAGCATTGTACACTTTCAGCTTAGTGTCTGTGCGAATGCCGGCAACATCCCACACTCTCTTTCGAAGCCTGCCAAATGCAGAGCTGGCTTTGCTGATTCTTGAGGGAATTTCAGTATCAACACGAGCTGTGGAAGACAGGTGCCAAGATAGGTGAAGTTCTCCGACACCTTCAGAAGACTGTCATGGACTTTGATATTTGGGGTCACAGGATACTTGTCGTCTGGAGTAGGCTGATGGAGCACTTCCGTCTTCTTTGTGCTTATTGTGAGGCCAAAGTTGTCACAGGCACTAGAGAACTTATCAACACAGTTTTGCATGCTATCCTCATCGTGTGCCAGAAGTGCACAATCATCAGCAAATAGTAGGTCACAGACTTGAGTACTTTTGGTTTTGGTTTTTGCCTGAAGTCTCCTGAGGTTGAATAGACTGCCATCAGTTCGGTACTTGATGCTTACCCCTTGAGGAGGAGAGCTAAAGGCTTCTTGTAGCATTGCAGAGAACATGATGCTGAATAGAGTTGGGGCTAAGACACAACCCTGTTTTACCCCATTTGTGACAGCAAAGGGCTCTGAAACACTGCCGTTACTTTTGACTGCAGCTTGCATGCCATCATGAAACTGGCGCACTATTGTGATGAATTCGGGTGGACACCCAAACTTCGCCAAGATTTTCCAGAGGCCTTCACGACACACTGTGTCAAATGCTTTTGTGAGGTCAACAAATGTGATGTACAACGCTTTATTTTGTTCCATGCATTTTTCCTGAATCTGTCTGGCAGCAAAGATCATATCCGCCGTTCCCCTCTCTTTACGAAAGCCACATTGGCTCTCGGGAAGCAAGTCATTTGACGAGAGGTGATCAAGAAGGCGATTCAGAAGCATTCTTGCCAATATTTTGCCAGCAATTGAAAGTAGAGAGATTCCCCGATGGTTGTCACAGACTTGGCTGTCCCCTTTGTTTTTGTACAGATGGATGATTGAAGCATCTTTGAAGTCCTGTGGCAGCTTCCCTGCTTTCAACATATGATTGAACAACTCGGTCAACATTTCAATAAGCTTTTCTCCACCGAAGGCATACACCTCAGCAGGAATTGAATCCACGCCTGGTGATTTGTTAAAGGACATCTGGTTTGTGGCAGTCCGGGTCTCATTTGCTGTGAATGGCTTGGCAAGAGCTGCATTAATAGGAGTCTGAGGGAGGCGGTCAGTGGACTCAGTATTTATATTTGATGGCCGATTTAGCACACCTCCGAAATGTTCTGCCCAACGCTGAATTATGGCATTCAATTCAACAATGCGTGTTGAACCATCTGACGCAAGAAGTGGCGTAGTGCCAGAGCGGGATGGTCCAAACACAGCTCGGAGGCTCTCAAAGAACTTTCTAGTGTTGTTTGTGTCGGCATATTTCTGAGTTTCTCTTACTCGCTCTTCAAGCCAGTCATTTTTCATTTTCCTCAGCTTCTTCTAGAGTACACCCTTACATGCACGCAGTGCATCAGCTTTTGCTGTGGAAGAGGGTCACTGCAGTGAGCTTGGATGAGACTATTTTTTTCTTTGATGAGCACTTTGATTTCATTATCATTATCATTGAACCAGTCCTGGTGCTTGCGGACAGGAAAACCAACTGTGCTGCTGGCGCAAGAGTGTACAGTCGTATTTAGGTCAGTCCAGCTCTGTTCAATGTTCTCAGGGTCAAAAGTCACGCAATCCAATTTTGAGGAGAGTTCTGAGGAGAGCTCGCTCTGTTTCTCAGCTGAGCAGAGTTTGAAACATTTAGGCGTTTAGGTGGCGCTTTCCCTTGAGGGCGTCTATTGCGCCTCAATGTTAGTCTGAGCTTGCAAACAATGAGTCTGTGGTCAGTTCCACACTCGGCACCACACATCGCCTTTGTTACAAGGACATCCTTTCTGTCAGTCTTCCTCACAATGACATAGTCTATGAGATGCCAATGCTTTGAGTGGGGATGCATCCATGACGTTCTGTTTCTCACGGGGAGACTAAAATTTGTGTTGGTAATGAACAGGCCAAATTCAGCGCACAAAGTAAGTAAGCGCAACCCATTGTTATTGCATGAACCAACTCCATGAGGGCCCAAAACATTTGGCCACGCTGAGATTTCTGAGCCAACCCTAGCATTGAAGTCCCCCAAGAGAATCAGCTTATCAGCTGCCGGGACAGAGCATATGACAGATTCTAGATCAGAATAGAACCTGTCTTTGGCTTCATCTGGGTTTGTCATGGTGGGCGCATATGCGCTAATGAGGGTGGCTGACTGGCTTTTCCCAACTGGGATCCTGAGTGTCATTAGCCTGCCATTTTTTTCAATTGGCATGGACTGCAAGTTTCTGACAAGGTCATTTTTAATTGCAAACCCAACACCATGCTGTCTCGGTTCGACTGCACCCTTGCCTTTCCAGAAGAAGGTGTATCCACCACTGAGCTCTTTGAGTTGGCCACTATCAGGGAGTCTGGTCTCACTGAGTGCCACTATGTCCAGGTTGTACCTGCTGAGCTCAATGGCAATAAGTGCAGTGCGTCTTTCCGGGTTGTTTGAGTTGTCCTGTAGTGTGCGTATATTCCAGGCTCCTAGCCTGAGTAAGCTGAATTTCTTTTTGTTTCGACCGCAAAAAGGGATCCCCACTGGTCGCGGTATACCAGTCAGGGTGATGTGAAGTGGGCTTTCTTTAGGGCACCTTTTCTAGCCCCTTCCTCAGTTGAGGTGAGCAGTGCTATCCTTAAATAAGGCTGCTCAGCTACTGTGGGTGCTGCCTCCCCACGCCTCCACTTCAATCGACGATGAAGCTACCATAGCCCACACCACCAACGTGTAGGTCTGTACTAACAGCTTCCAGTCTATCCAAACCTGCTGCCACCGCACTCGCCCATCGCCGTTGGAATTTTGAGAGGAAAGAAGACGAGGTGAGTGTTAAGACTGGCGCAAAGATGAAAGAAGACGAGGTGAGTGTTAAGACTGGCGCAAAGAGTTTGTTTTTAGTGAAAAAGAGCTGCGCAAACATCAGACTCACTCTCTCGCCTGGACACAACTTATCCAAGTGGCAAGACAGGGTCAAGACGACTGGAAATGTATCCAGGTGCAGGAGGGTGCCAGAGGGACAGTCATATTGCCTGACCGGCTGCCTGTAGGCTACTCCACAGTCTCGCAGTCCCAACTGACTAGGGTGAAAGACCCAAACCAAAGAACACCAATACTGGTGGATGCTCTGTGTCACGATATCCAGGCCAGAGTGACGGTATATTGCCATCTGCCCTATCAATCAACCACTGGCCTGCTGCCGCCAGCTTCGAAGCTGCGTCCGGGAAGTTTGCTCAATTCTTCGTCTGTGATTTAGGCAAACAAGCCTATGACCACACCGCTACCGGGGGCCAATATGAAGGACTCAAATACTGAGGGTCACATTGTGCCCTAGCATGTGGCCGTTGGGTTAGATGAAACCTCCTCCACCCTGGCCGTTTGCACCGACAGGTGCACGCCCACTGATACCATGCTAGCGTACCAGTTCATGGAACAGGTTGTACTGGATTACATGTTACCAGTAGCAGATGTTTCTGACCTGACCAGAAGATCCAAATACTAATCAGAGATTATGATGAACAATTTCAGTGTTCTGAGGTATATTGAAATGAGTTCTCATGTGTCATGATCACATTATTGTATAACTGTTATCATAATCCATCATTTGAAATAATCATTCCTTTGTAATGATAAAGAGTACCGCAAATTTGAGCAGTTTGGTGTCAGTCAGATAAGCTGAAGTGTACCATTTTATTATGTCATGCTTTGTCACGATCACGGGCGTGAAGATTGTCACGACCACGTGTGTGATGTGTGCAACCTATTTTTCCTTTCAAACCCAGCTAACAAGCCAAGCAAGCAGACCAGCGACCAACGGACACATGGAGTGAAATTTTAAATCAAACGATATTTAATACTAAATGCATGACAAATAACTTATGCCAAAACATTCAACTCATAATAATCAAATACACAGTCACAAAAACAGAGATATGTGAAAATCCCTCTCGGGGACCATGACTATTCTTTACTCCCCAACTGACGCCTAACCCCTTTGTCCATAACTTAATTATTTATACTTAAGAGTCTCTGTCGACAGCTGATCTCCTCGCTGGTGCAGTTTCACGTCTCCAGAGTTCAAACGATCCTTCCTAGATCTCCAACTTCAAACGAAAGGGGAACAGACGCCCCTGGCTTCAAATGAATAAGAAAACAGACGGTTCACACCCGTCATCGTGGATCAATGGTTCCTGAAGGGTTCCCATCTCCTCCTCAGGACTCCTTAAGCTGCAAACGAATAGAAAACAGACGGTTCACACCCGCCATCGTGGATCACTGGTTCCTGAAGGGTTCCCATCTCCTCCTCAGGACTCCTTAAGCTTCGAACGAAATAGAAAACAGACGGTTCACACCCGCCATCAATCATCAACGACTTCTATGGGAACATAATGGATCCTCACGCCTAACACCTCTGGTCCCCATGGCACGACTTCCACATGATCGCCTGGACCGTCAACTTCTGAGAACAAATGGGAATATCATAGATCCCTCACACACCTACTCTGGTCCCCCACGGCACGACCTCCACATGATCGCCCGGACCGCCACTCCCTGCTTCTTCTTCTGGGAACAAATGATCGGGGAACCACGTGTGACGAGCTTCTCCTCTATTTATACTCCCGAGGGCTCTGCACACGGGACTAGTTTAAAGCGAGATATGTGTATCTTTTCACGCTCGTCAACAATGTTAAAAACCGTGTTTTCCCCTGCTAAGCTCACCCCCTCTAGACTCATGGCGCACAAGGCCACCGACCTTACTCGTGATAGTAACCTTTCATGCTCGTCAACAACTTTAAAATCCCCTTCTCCCCTACTAAGTTTACCCCCCTCTACACTCGTGGCGTACAAGGCCATCAATCTTAATCATGACAGCTTCCTTGAGCTGGAATGAAGACATAATACGTACTGTACTATATCTTGTGTCACAAAGATTGAAGTATGATTATGAATGTCTTGTTTGCTTTTCACCCTCAGGTCCGTGATGATGAAATCATTCGTCTCTTGGCTGTTCAGTTCTCCTGGAAGGGAATCAAAGGCAAACCCATGTGCAGTGTCTTCATTGGAAGCAGCCCTGAGTTTGAGATAGCCGCATACACCATAGCGCTGCTGCTGGATCGAGATGGGAAATTAGATGTGCAACTGGGAGAATATGAGGTGGAGCTGACAGTTCACAGTTTTGGATGGCAACACAAACTTGGAACTGCATACATTGCTGCGGCACGTATGGATCAATATGCCAGAAGCAAGGGATGGTAGTGGCAAGAGATTTGTATTTGATATTCAAATATTCAGTGAAACCATACATGTTGTATTGATTTGAATGCATTTCATTCTGAAACCTCTGATATAAACAGCTCTTCAAAGGTGTCTTTCTATTGCAGTTGTCACTTTTTTACATGACAATTTTCATCTGAAAATCATGGTGGTGATGGGTGTTCTTCAGAAGTCGTAAAGATATTTGTGGGATTTGTCTAAGTGGTGTAAATTTCAACCTCATCAACTAACATCAATGCAATGAAGATAACCGGCATCAAAATACAAAACTGATATTGATATTTGGTGAGGAATGGATGGAAGAAAACTTTTGGCATATTCCATGTTCAAAGTGACTTATCCGAAAAGTGACAAAGTTAATCTGGACAGCAAGGTGACAGGATAAATTTTTAATAATTCCCATAAATATGTAATCACAAAAAGCAGTTTGGTTTTTGCCTCCACTCATGAAATCAAGAATTGCTCTCCTGATAATTTTTTTTGAAATGGTTCTCCTAACAGGTTCCAGTAAGTTATTCTGACTGGGTCTGTGAATCAGAGTTCAGTTAGTTATTCTGACTGGGTCTGTGAATCAGAGTTTGAAAGCAGATAATTCCTATTGAAACTGATAGAGGGATATTTTCCATGTTATTGAAAGTGCAACCGATCTCTGGTTTGCAGGTTATTTTATAATTGTTTTATAAAAGTTTAAGCATTAAATTGAACAAAAATGCATGCTTATGTAATAATTTATGTCATTTCACGAGTAGAAAGATAAAAATCTGTAATACTCAGAATATTCAACTGTTTGCATTACATTTTAAAATTGTTTCAGGCTTTGTATTCATTTCATAGCAGAGAGGTATAGCTGGCATGCTCTACAAGAATAATTTTTAATTTAACACTTTGTGGAGAAAGGAGAGACTCGCTGCTAACTTTGAGTGTGTTGGAAAATATTTTGCATGGCACAGACCAAATTTATAGAATTTGATATATATATCTACTTGGCACGTATGAGACTTCTCTTATATAAGTTGAGTTGCGTTAGACATGTGTGAAAGTGGAGGTGCAGTACTAATAAATGAATAGCAATGACTATCTCTAACTGTTCCTGTATCTCATCCTTATCATTTGATTGAGTTGCTTGTCTTTATGCGTCACAATATGATGTCACCCCCTTCGGTTATGAATTTTTTTTTTTTTTCACTGGCACAGAGATGAGAATTATTTTCTTTTGTAATCTTCCAAACCAGTGAAATGGTTGCCTCTATTGTAACTCGTATACATTGTTTCATACAAATACTACAATTTTTTTGATAAGTCTGTTTTTCCTGTGATGTACATCTGTTAGTATTCTATGGACTCGATGTATTTCAGATTTAATGTTTCATGCCAGAAAATGCTGTGAATTTTGTGCACAAATGATTTATTTAGCACTGCATGATAAGTATTAGAGTGGGCCTAAAGATATTATTTTCCTACATTTTTTTGGTTCTTCTGAGGGATTTATGTTTTGTTTTAATTGTTTGTCCTCTTGCAGTACATCTAACAAATCTGTTCTGTCATGATATAACATGCTTTCAGATTTTGCACTTGCATGTATGTGTGATCTGTAACATTTACATGTATTATTTATGCCAGATGTTGTGCAATATTGAAATTTTCATTCGCTAACCTGGAATAGTTGAATTAAGGCTGAGTTTTCCAGTTTATATTTTAATTGCTTTTTTTTTCCCCAATTTCCTCGTCAGTTTTCAGTTGTTTTACATTTAGTGCACTTTTTATGAATGCCATATTATGCACCAAAAATGATCTGCTGATGTAAAGCTTTCGTGAGCAAAACTGTGTCACATCTTTTTTAATGAGTTAGTTTTGCTTGATCTTGCCCTTCTCCAGAAGAAATTATTTCCAGAATGGTGGCAGAGCATTGCATTATGGTCTACATCAAAGTTTTGATGATGTCATAGCAATAATTAAAGGTTTACTTCCTTTTGCGCCTCAATAAAATTAGTCATATCAAAGACAGATTGCTTTAACTGGTATTCAGAATGAAAACTTTAAAATCATGCTGATGAAAATACATTGAGAATTTGGATGCTTCACAACCTGGCAGGAAAGAAAACTTACTTCATTAGCAGCAGGAGCTAGTTTATCGAGAAAGTGGAAAACATGTCCAAGGAGAACCCGTCTGCGTTCCATTAAAACTGTAGCCACATATTTTTGAGAACTGGTTCTGTTACTGTTTTGTGATAAACCTCTAGTACTGATATTAAATTTGTTGTGTAAATTTGTTTTGCTTTGTAATGCTAATTAATACCCAGAGGTAATATTTGCTTGTCATTTATTTGACTCATGGCTCTGTTTCAACTGGATGAATATGTTCAATTTTTACTTCTTTTTGTAATCGGAGGATACATTCTCTCTTCTTTTTTTTTTTCTCATATAGTTTTAATGGTGATTTTAAAGTGTTGCAACTGTTAAAGCAAATGGATGCAGTGTAAAAAGACAAAAAAAAAGAATCAGAATTTCTTTCTGTCTGATTTGTTTTTAGTGACATATACATTTTACCTCTTACCCTATGGATGAGAAAGCTTGAAAAAAAGAACCCTGTTTATAAAGACATGTTGAGACCTTTCTCAATGTTTCTGTGTTGTTTTTTTTTAATCTGTATATTTACAAAGGTGCTGAACTGATCTTGGCTGTTGATATCTACTGTAGAATAATCTGTAACCTATTATATACATTGATCTTTCAATGGAAATTTGGATGTATGATTGTGACACCGTCCTGTTGTTGTTAGTGTTGTTAAAACAATTTCTGTAGTTAAAATCAATTATAAAATGTATATTGTTGTACCGGTAATGCAGATTATAGTAAATTGTACTAGAATATAGATGGGATTTTTATGTGCCATGAAGTGAAGTTCATGGGTATTGCTTTTCTTGCCTCTAGTAATATCTGGATTTGTGAGTCTGAGATGACAGAAGTTTCCAGAATTAGTGCATTAGATTCAGTAAGGCATCTAACAAGATTATTCAGCATATTTTAATATATTTTTAGTGCAGATTACAGTGAGCTGTTATATACCTGAAATGAAGTCCATAAGTATTGCCTTTCCAGTTTGTTCTGAATTTCTGGATTTGTGACTCTCCTATGACAGAAGTTTCCAGATTCAATGCCTTAGATTCAATAACGCATCTTACAAGATTATTAAGCATTTCTGAATCCTATCTGTAGAAACTACTTTAGAATTGGACATTTTTTTTTCTCTCTCATTCTCTTATCTCGTTGTTTCACATTAATTTGTTCCAGTGCTAGCTTGGAGGTCAGTGTTACATATTCAAATAAGATCTCACTGTATAAACAGAATTGTTTTGACATTATCATTTTGTGCTACATTTTAGCTTAATATGTTTTCACTTAGTTTTTGTTTATATGGAGTTACTAATAAAAGAATAGACGTTTTCAAAAATGTATTAAACTGAAACTACCGGTATATGAGATATTGACACTCGTTACGCAAGGTATTGTGGATAACCTATTGAAATTTATGCAGCAATTTACAGATGTTTGATGTGTGCACCCGTCATCACAGGACATCTTTTATCTCTCATTTGCTCAGTGTGACTGCCCTCTGACAGTTGAACAAATGGTGTGACAGACTGCCTTGATGGTGTATTTGCCAAAGGCATGACACTGCTTATGTTACCATAGCTGAAACTTCATTAATTTCTCTGCTGTGGACCATAGTGCATGGTGCATATATAATTTTGGTTTAATACATGTTTTGTTTCGGTCTGTTTCTTATGTGGTAACCCTGTACTATTGGATTTTCAACTTCCAGTTTCAAGGTGTCACATTTGCCCTTTTTGACTCAGTCTGTGAAACCCGAATCCTCACCAGATTATCAGATGGGAGAGTAGGGCAAAACGCAGACCACAGTCTGCATAACTCTCTGGCTGTGACAAAGAGCTATTGTATACATTCTTACATGTGTGGCTAATGCACAATTATCCCATGTTCTACATTTGTAATACTAATTCTTTCCATGACATCTCAGGTTGTGTGAAATTGTTGCATCTTTGCCTGTCATATCTCCTTCTTAAAAACAGTGGTTTAGTAGCTCACCTTGTACCTATGAGTGGAACATAAATTTCAATTTATACCATTTTCTATTGCTATTTAAAAAAGGGCATTAAAATGTTGAATGTCCATGACAAAAGCAATGATATTCTGCAAGTTTAATGGCATTTTATACGGACCATTAATTGACTATTTCGTAAGGATTTGATTTTTATCTAATTCTACATATTATTTTGTTGAAATAGATAAGGTATTAACTTCTCAAATAAACAGCCAGTGAACCCCCTTGTTCATGGGTAAGATGGTGAATATCACCTTTTTTTTTTTTCAAATGTCATTATCATTCACTAGTTACATTTCAAGAATCATACACTGGAATCTTCATCAGTGAATTACAATCATGTCAGTGTACTACCGCTTCATTCATACATTTATCAGACTAACAAATAACATCAGTGAGTCGAGGGTATTTCTGTAATTTTCCTGTGGGATTGATTGTCATTTACTATAGGATGTAAACAATGACAAAATTGGGATAAATATTATGTCAGGTGTTGGGAGATTGTTTAGAGAACTAAACAGAACATCAGATGAGAGATTGGATGATGAATAAAAACATCAGAAGAGAAATTGGTTAATAAACTAAAGATTAAAAACTCTTTTTGTTTTTGAACTCACAAACGTAATGAAATCAATCAAACACTGAAAAGTTGATAATGAAACAAACCCCCCCCCCCCCCCCCCCCCCAACAAAATCCAGAAACTCTCTTTTCTGTACAAGCTTTGAACTTGACCTTACCAGACTATACCCAGGCCCATGTATAAATTGGCCAGATTTTTTTTACCAGTTTTCTGCCTTGTGATGGATGATCGTTATTTACACAGAGAAAAGGTGGAGAAAGAAATTATTTAAAATAGAATGCAGATTTGTCTCAGTGAGTAGCAAATATCAGCATGATTTCACCACACATTATATTAATGAGGGAAACAAGGAAGTAAATTGACTGTGACTCAAAGGAAAACAAATTATTGAAAAAAAAAGAGTAAAACTTTCAAGGGTCCAAGTCTTCACCACTGTGCATTTGTGCATTTACTGCAACTTATTTGGTGCCCAGAGTCACATCATCTCTTAATATTTCATAAGCTATGGAAAGGTTTTGGTGCTCTTATATCCATCTCTCTCCCTTCTTTTTAAGACTGACTGTTAGTCTTGAGTGTTGTTTTGTACGCAATCTGAACTGTTTTTTTTTTTAAGTCATAGCCTGTCCATTGTATTAGGTTTAGGCCAGTGGTTCTCAACTTGGGCGATATCACCCCCCATATTTTTTTATATCCAGGGGTGCGAAAAAGCATAAAAGGGCGACAAGGGTGCAGTAATGATGAAAGGGAGTGATAGTAGCGAGGTGGAAACATGATTGGAGGAAGATTTGGGGGCACATGCAGAGTAGTCACTGACTGGTTCAACAATGTGCATAGATGGGTGTTTTGAATAGCAAAGGCCTACAGTATTTCTTTTAGTGCATTTGATGAAGAAGTGCTTTCTGTTTTAGGACGAATAATCAACACGCCTTTTGTCATTAATAAGGCTTTGAAAAACTTAACATCACTTCGTGTGTAGTAGTCTGTCTTCTGTGAAATGTATTTGTTGGGTCTGAGTAGGCATTGTGAGGGCTGGGTGGGAAAGGGGGAGGGGGTGAAAGAAAATCTGAAGCCTAAGGTTGAGAACAACTGGTTTAGACAGAAGGCTGCTTGCAAAGGAATGCTAATTTTATACTCCTCTAAAATGCATTTATATACTCTTCCTTATTAAACTTTGGCATCCTATAGACTGGTGTATGTGTTGCAAAAAATTTGTCCTGTGTGTTTTGAGTTGGGTGCGTGCAGCAAGATTGGAGATCTGAAAGGAAGGTGGTCAGATGGAAAGAGTGGTCGGGTGGCTTTAGCATTGAAGTCCAGCAGGAAGAGATGGATAGGTGAACAACGGAGGCGTAGTAGAGGCAAAATCTGAATAGTCAGATCACTGCAAGTTAAGAGGTCCAAGGGGACAGACGTGGGAAAGCAGTCGGGAGATTGTGTGTTTTCCAGTGATGACTGGTAGGTTGAACTATGATTTATAATGATGATGATTGATGTACTATATTCTCCTATGACCATGATGTAAATAAGTTATATGTGAGGACTGTGAAAGTCATTGATTGCTGTGTATAGAGAGGTGCGCAATGAGCGATAGATGTAAGTTCGGATCATGGATTCGTAGCGAGTCTGAGTGCTGTGTGGTACGGTAGAGGTGTGTTACCGTAAGAGGTGTGGTGAGTGAAAGGTGGACTATTGTGTGTACGCTTGATAGTTCGTAATGAGTGGTGAAGTGGATAGTAATTGTATGGTGTTATAGAAATGTAATGTTATTCTTATAGGTGCCGGGGTCGGGCAGAGAAGCCACCCGCGGTGAGCGAACTTGTGCCGGGGTTGGGCCGAAGGCTACCCACAGGCCTGCCTGAGTGAAGCTGTCGTGCAGGACAGCGGGAGCACATGAGTCGTGGCAGTCTGGCCAGAGACAGGGACGTGGTTATTGTCCTTGTTGCTATTAATATGTTAATGTGCTATTGAGATACTAATGTGCTATTGAAATATTAATGTGCTATTAAGACATCCAGGGGAGATTGAGATACGGAGATTAGGTTGAGCAGGAGCCAATAAGAGAGGCCAGCAAGTAGTATACAGATGGATGTGAGGCTGAGGCCAGAGCATAGTTAGGAAGTAACTATCGGGTTGTGGACCCGGAGAAGAATGAATGTTGGGAATACTGACCATTGAATGGTATTTGAATTAATGTAATGTATGTAATTGCACAGATATCTTATCTTATTATATAATAAATGTGTGAGTCTGTTTGGTTGTTCGGTTAAGTGTTATACTTGTTCATTCGTGATTGTTGTCCTTTCATAATAAGTACATCTCCCAGTCTGGGATTTGTTACAACTTGTTCGTTCGTGATTGTTGTCCTGTCATAATTATTACATCTCCCAGTCTGGGATTTGTGACAGTGGGCACTGGTGTTTCCGGTTCCACTGGGACAAACTGATTAACATACAGACTGTCCTGTGTTACCATCCATTCTGGATAATTTTTCAGAATCGTGTCCTCGCAGATTATTTCCGCCACCGAGGCTAGAAACGGAAGAGTGCATGCCTCGTCAGCTATGTGAAGGTCCAGGGTCACAAAGACAGTGTAGACTTGTTCTTTGAGAGCGCAGCGCGTCATTCCCCACGGTGCCGTCACAATAGTGTTGATGTTCTCCAACTCTGGGGGGCCATTTTCAAACGGAAATGTTCGTTTGGTGAAGAAATAGATAGGTAACGTTAGCGTTTTCTCAACTGCATACGTGTAGATGTCTTTCAACATCATGCATAGATTGAGTGTCTTCGTGTGTATGCTATAGGCATCTTCAGAGTCGCTGATCTGGACGTTTGTCGTGAGAACAATGAATTGGAAATCTGCGTTCTTATTCTTTAGCATCATATCAATGTTCTTGGTAACGGTCTGCCCAGGATTATCTAAGACGTCGTACTGGATACATTTCTTCAGCAAGGACGATGGTGTGGAATCTGGTACACTGTCAGTTATAAACAAAACGTCTGGAGACTTGCTCTCATGGTTTGGATAGCTGGTCTCAGTCACAGGTTTCCAGATACATTTATACATGTTCTCCACTACCCCAGATTTGTCGGTGAGTGACTTGATAGCTAAATCTTCCAGGTCGGCGATGACTTCCCCGGATAGAGTCGTCAGTTTCAGGTCATAGAGGGTCAGTTTTCTGTCGGTACTCTTCGGAGTCGTAAAAATGTACATCTCCTCTTCTGTTGGCCGGTACGACGTCAACTTTCCTATGGAGCGTGGAAGAAGATCCCTGGCATCATCAACGCCATCCATGAGGATTGCTGATGTTTGAATCATCCCGTCTAGAATGGAAGGGTGTATTGTTGTTCCTGCAATCTCTATGAACATGGCTTTGGGGACGAAAAGCTTTGCAAGACATTCTTGTGAACTTCTCTGTGCATACATCAGAAGCGAATAACCAGGCCCGTAGGTGAAGCCAAAACTTTTCAGCAATCCGTAGATCTCATCTCTCTCCACAATTTGTGGGCACCGGCTTTGGATATGCCGAATGTTGATAGTGGAGGGATGATCTCTCATGTTATGGGCCTGGAGGTGAATGTTGGCAAATGTTTTGTTCCCTCTCACGACAGAGATGTTGTAACTCTCGAATTTTTCCACTCCATAACCGCGTGGCGTGGCCTTCTTAATATCTATATCAAGCTCAACTGCTCCTTCCCTCGTGAACGAACACGGCTGTTCAAATCGGACTGAGACTGTGTACTGTTGAGCGTTCATGGTGTATGTATGCATGGCTATAGCGAAACCAATTTCAGCGTAGAACGCCCCGGGTATGATCAGCATGCCGGACACAATGTGATCGTAGATGGAGGGAAAAGTCATCTGAGTCACCATAGCCTTGAACTCATCGGTGGTGTCCACTTTATTCAAGGATGGGTGCTCTTTTCTCATGTAATGCACGCCGGCTAATACCATGTGAGCAGATTCGCATAGCTGAAGGTTTCGCCTGAGATTGAAGCTGTAGCGTGGAATAGGCGTTACGATTTTGCCTTCATGAGGGCGAAACTCCCAGTCCACCTTGCAACCCAGCTCATAGACGTTGACCAAAGCCTGCAGGAATATCTTCCATTCTGGCATTTTGGACATGGAAACGACGGGCATCACATCATCTTTGGGAAATATATCAGCTGCATGTGCTCTCATCACAGGCTTCGGTCCAATTTCTATGTACACATTTTTAAATCGTCGACCAAAGGTTTTCTGGACTGCTTCGTAAAAGCGTACCGGTTCGGACATATTTTTTACCCAGTACTCTGCTCCCAGTGGCTCGGTGACCTGTTCTCCGGTGACAGAAGAGAACATCTCTGTTTCTGGTTCTTGTGGAGAAATGTTCGCCACGGCCTCTCTCAGTCCAGCTTTGCACCCGTGCACATGATGACTGTGATAGGCCACTGGGACCTGCAAGTCTACCAGCTGAATCTGCACGTTCATGCTTCTGGCCTTGGACTGCAACTCTTGTTTTATTTTCAGAACGGCGTAGTTGCCACTGATAGCACAGGAAATGGGGCTGTATTCCAGGGCGACATTGGCCAGTCCTGTATAGTTCTTCACAATATCCTTCACCTTCTCGATTGGCATATTTCTCACCACTACCATCTTTCCCCCAACTACTCCTGCCATGAGAGATGTTCGATAGTAAATAATTTTCACCGCGTCCTGCAAAGACAGAATCCCAGCGCAGTGGGCTGCTGCCACCTCTCCCACAGACTGACCGATAACGCATGCTGGAACTACGCCCAAACTGGACCATAACTTTGCTAAACCGACCTGGCATGCAAAAATTGCTATTGGAGAAAATTCAGGGTCATCCAAATCGGCTTCCTTCTCGAACCGGCTGAGAAGACACCAGGTGACGTACTCAGACAAGTGTTCGTCTATTTTCTGGATGGTTTCCTTGAATATACTGCTCATTATGATCATTTCTTTGCACATGCCTTTCCACGTTGTTCCCATTCCACCAAAGACGTAGGTTATTCTTACTTTCCTCACGGCATTTGATCCCTTGGCCCCTTTATGCAGATGGTCATTAAGGCGTGCCAACAGCTCTGCCATGTCTTCTACGACTGTCGCATACCGTACGTTGTAATGATCTCGACGCACAGTGCTCGAGTACGAGACGTCATGGACATCCAGTGATGTCACCTCGGGGTGGTTCACAAAGTCTTCTATGCTGCCTTTCAGAGATTTTTCATGCTAGGCAGAAAAGCAGACAACGCAAGGAATGTTTAGGCCCTCTACTTGACTGGACTGTCTAGACATGTGTTCTTCATACGCCATCACGAGAGCATGACAGTTCGTTCCTCCAAACCCAAAGGAGTTGACACAAGCCACCTTGTGATGAGAAGGCCAGTCCACCACACTGGTAGGCACTGTCAGGTTCATGGCCGGGAAGCAAATTTTGGGGTTAGATCTGTCAAAGAAGAGAGAGGGGACAATTTTTGGAGTGCTTCATCATTAACAGAACCTTGATCAGGCCGGCGGTCCCTGCTACAGATTCTAAATGACCCAAGTTTGTTTTCACAGAGCCGATGTTTCTGTTAAGCGCCAAGCTTCTGTCCCCGAAGAACCTGCCCAAAGCATTGTCTTCTACAGGATCACCAGCTGATGTCCCAGTTCCTGGTGAACAAAAATGAGGAGAATTAATCATTCTAGAATAGGTGGTGGATAACGATTTGAGGTGTTTGACAAGGGAAATACCACTATCAAAAAAACAAAATGGAAATATGAATTTCAAAACAACATGAACTGAAAGCTGAATATCCCACGATCTTTATATCGTTCACTTAAAAAAGTGTCGGTCTCACTTTGACCAAGTGATACAATGACATGCCAAACGAAAGGGACACTGATCTAACAGCAGTATTGGAGTTTGGCAGTTTTGCGCCTTTCTTAATGCAGCCTACAAAGACACCGTCATAAAATTATTCAACTTTGTTGACAACACGGCTAACAAAGACTGACAGACCTGTAAGTGGCATTGGTCCTCGAAGAGCTAGGTCATTGAGCTACACAGTAATATATTCTTAGCGCTTTATAATTTGTATTTCAGCTAACTCTCACGAGGTACATGACGTGGTTTAACAGCAGAGTCTAGAGCAGTGTTTCGCGAGGTAGGGCTTGGCAATTATTTTGGTGGGGCGCTGGACTTTAGGACTGTAATTTTATTGTATACTAACTTTGTCCGATCATGGTTGGGTGCATGTTTTGTTGTTGTTGATGTTATTTTGAAAATTGAAATGGGAGGTGGGACAAAAACAGGATGAGAAACATTGCTGTATATATGCAAATACGAAACTACAACATCAATGACAACAACAACGCTAGTGGATTCCACTGATGATAAACATTACTGTGTTAAATGACTTCATTATTACTATTATCAAAGCAATGTTTTTACATTGCTATTTATTGAATACATTGTCATTCCCTTACACTTTTATAATAATTTTAAAACCAGTAGGCCTGTATTTGGAGGAGGTTTGGGTCCAGGCAGTACGTATATATTAATGGGTCTCACCGTGAGCCTCGATGTACTCGATGCGATCGATAACGCTTTCATTTGCATGCCGATAGACATGTTCCAGCAGTCACCGAATGGCCATCTTGGTTTGACCCCGTCTCTATAGATGGTTGCCCATACTCGGTCACCGTCTCTCAGAGCCTGAAAACAAGGAATAACTCACATCACGTTTGCCTGACTAAAGTCCCAGACACACTCAAATAACTTCCACTCTCTGACAACAACGTTTAGCGTCGGGCCTTTTGCAAGCACGAGAAACATGGTTGAAGCCAATACATCTGAACACGCCACACATGTTACAACACAAGAGTCCATAGGAATGAAATCGCGCCCTAATAATTATTCAAAGGTTAGCACCGCCACCTTCCAACCGAAAATCCCAACTTCAATCAAAATCCGAAACATTAGCAAATTCGAAACACCGGCGAAAAACTCGAGGTAATACAGAACATAAGTCCATTACTTTGGGCACGTAAAAAGAACAAAAAAACTAGTTACAAGGATACCTGTAATGCACTTTGATTGAAGATGTTTTTTCCGTTTTTTTATTTTTATCTACCACAACCAGTTTGCTTCACTGTTTTAAGGCTTTTGGAAAATGCAAAGAGAAACGACTCGATTCTTTTGGGGGGGGGGGGGATGAGCAAGGATGCGTTTTAAAAGAGGGAGTGAATCTCCTTCTCTTAAAACAATAAAAGAAACTATGACATTGAGTCACGACACATCAGGCAGGAGGAGAAATGACCATTTTGGGAGTCACTAATTTATTAACCGTTGGATACAAAGCTAACAGTCATTCTTTTCTTGCTCGCACAAGGTAGAAAGATCAACATAAAGAAAAGAAAAAACGATAATGGTAGCGCGATCATATCCTGTAAATCTCCTACTGTATACGGTTAATTTATTCCAACAACATTATCCACTGCATTAACAGCTAGCTACAGCCGAAAACACCCTGGTGTTAATCCGTTGCATCCGCCTGGGACCTGAAAATAGATACTGCTAACGAGGGACTTGTCGCCAGTCCGCACTACCGGTGACATTGAAATCTTTAAATATCGTAGGGCCGCGTCAGAGAATGCAGCAAGTAACATTGCACGCGGTCATAAGGAAGTGATAAACGAGGCAATCTTGACCAAATGGTCAGATTAACTTCTCAGAGTGGCCTCAGGGAATGTCTCACCCTGAAAAGTCACCTGGTCTTGGCAAATATTTCACGGACCAAAAAAAAAAATCTTAACAAAAGATTTCATCCTATAAAATCATTGGGTGTAAGCAAAAGATTTTTAGCTCAAAATAATAATTTTAAAAAAAATCACCCTATACATTAACGACAAGCTTAAGCCGCGCTCCACTCGGACTCAAGTTTGCTCCTACGGATGGGTACTTGGGCTCATATAACTAAGGGTTTTACAATAATAAAAAACGAATTTTGATGAGTAAACAATTCATTGGAGTAAATATTAAAAGCAATAATATTAAACTATCACAAACAATTTGATATCATATAGTATGGCAGCAGGATATTCCTGCGCTCCAATTTTAGCCGCGAGCACGTCGAATTTAAATCAGCCGGTAGGAAGTGTTGACATCACGAGTCATGTGCTCGCGAAAAAAAAAAAAATAGAGAATCGGAGGTGAGCAGTCAGCGACACAAAGGTAACAGAAAAAAAAAATCCCCACCATCTGGAGCCTCCAAATGCCACAAAAAGAGAACCTTCTGCTGGGCGAAAGCAAGGCATCTCCAAAATCTTATGTGAATCCGAGCTAGATGATCCAGTATTTTTGCGGACACATAGACAGACGAAGCATTTGTTTTTATTTATATACAATCCATGTGGAAGACTTTACAATTTGGTGACTGCAACATTATCTGCTAGTAACAGTAACGATAATAATGATAATAATGAGAGGAATAATGTTGTCTCTCTGTTCCTCTCTGTCTTCATCTATCTGTCTTCCCTTCTCCCTTTCTCTCCCTCTCTTTCACTTCCTGTCTCTATCTGTTCGTCTGTCTTTTTCTTTCATTCTCTCTCTGTCTGTCTCTGTTTAAGCAAAGATTTCCCCTTTTCAAATCAGTTGGTTTAAACAAAGTAAAATTGTTTGTTCTCAGCAAAAATTTGTCCTTACAAATTTTTTTTTTTAAATCACCCATATAAACAAAGGTTTTACTGTGCAAAATCAGTCAGTGTAAGCAAATATTTCACCTATAAAAAAAATCATCCAGTCCAAGAAAGATTTCCCTCTACAAAATCATGCAATAAGAGCTTCTGTTTCAACCGTGTCGCTCAGAATTATATGATATTCCGCTTTTTCAGCCACTACTTTCATTCAAGCAAAAACAAGAACTTCACTTCTTTTAAAAAGTTGTTTTGATAAGGTGGATAAAACATTAGCCGTGTGAGTTTAGTCTAACGCAATGTGCCATTTAAAATATTTCATATTATTACAAAGACTTTGATTGCCAATGCAGTAAAAGAAATTTTTGTATCGTGTTGGTAATGTGCAGATCGTAGAAGCGCCACCTTTTCATGCAGAGGTTATGACTTGAAATAATAATAAATACCCGTTTGTAATGTTAAAATGATATGCAGAAAAATGCATGCTGTTTACGGTCACGTAATCACGAACTTGCTCACGTTTTACAGAGCCGGCACTGAGAAGGTTAAGTAAGGTTTATTACACGATAGTTACCAGTCAAGTTCATGGCTCGACCCGGTCATTATAGCCATCTCAGGTCAATTTCTCTAGTTAACCTTTTTACTAAAACTAAAACTAATGGGCAAATAATTCAGGAAACATAAAAAAGTCAACTTCCCTGAACTAGGTCAAGTGACCCTATGTCATAATGATTTCTGCCAACGTTTTCTTTTTTGCTGGCTTTTCCTATCCTAGCCAGACAAATCCGCTGGCGTTATGCGGGATACACCTACAACATTCACGATAATCCCCTCATGTCACACTTGGCGCATTTGGGATGGCAGAAGTTTATGGGGCCCATAACATTTTTTTTTTTTTACATAACGCCACTTTTTTACTGCCATAAATAATCGGGGCAGGTTGGTCTACCAAAGCCATTACTTTACTGTCAACGTAACCTCAGCTAGTAACTGAGGACATAGACACATTTCTTGGTCAGAGAATGCAGAATATTTTTCTCACTAAATCGCAGGGAATTTGGTGTCTGCAACATTATCTGCTAGTAACAGTAACGATAATAATGATAATGATAATAATGAGAGGCATAATGTTGTCTCTCTGTTCCTCTCTGTCTTCATCTATCTGTCTTCCCTTCTCTCTTTCTCTCCCTCTCTTTCACTTCCTATCTGTTCGTCTGTCTTTTTCTTTCATTCTCTCGCTGCCTGTCTCTGTCTGTCTATCTGTCTGTCTCTCTCTCTCTTCCTCTCTCTCTCTCTCTCTCTCTCTCTCTCTCTCTCTCTCTCTCTTTCTCTCTCTCTCTCTCTCTCTCTCTCTCTCTCCCTCCCTGTCTCTTTCAGTCTCTGTGCATGTGTTCCCCCATCCACGCCCAAATTTAATTCGTTTCGACAGTCGCCCTTATGTTCCTATTTGAAAATAAGCAAGAAATAGAATAATAATGATTAATTAATTTAACATTCCGTCGTATAACTAACTTCGGCTGACACAGTCACAAACACCTCACAACCAAAGGGAAGGACGAAAGCGTGGATGGCAGAGTGAGGGAGGTATCACACTAAGCCCGGTCACACACAGTTAGATGCTGTCAGCCAAATGTGGACCAAAGAAATAATAGCAGAAGCTGACCCACACTGGTGTCTGACTGGGCTTAGTATGATAGGGTCTTCCCGGCTTTACTAAGAAAAATAATATAGGAAATGATGGTGTGCTATTCTTATCTGCCAGCATCTGACTGTGTCTAACCGGGCTTAGTGTGATACCTCTCTAAGGTTTAGCAGATTTTACGTACGTCTTTCAGGCGCTTGAGGATAACCATGCCACAGCCTTCTCCACGGGTGTATCCGTCAGCTTTGTCTGAGAAGGCAAAACACTGACCAGTAGGGGAGACCATGTGGGCCTTGCTTAGATGGACGAAGACATCCGGAGACATCAGACAGTTTGTGCCACCACACAGCGCCATCTCGCAGTCACCTGAGGACAGAAGACACATAGCGTATGGATGTAAAACAAACAACTAACGGGTTTCAGGGTTTGCCAACTCGCCACTTGTGACGTAGATGAGCAGTGCTGCTGGATTTAGATTTATGTGTTATGGACTTCATGTTAGGAGGTTTCGCCGCTTTTGGCATTTACGCCTCACTTTTCTGGTTTTTATTTTTCTTGTTCTTGTTTCTGTATGTTTTTGTAGTATGGATTAGTTTTTTAGAATTTTGCCCGGGCAGCGGCCCTTGTTAGTCCTGCGGCTGCTCTTCTCGACTTCCAACTGCCAAGCATTATAAAAACCACAGAAAAACTGAGGGGTCGCAGCAAGGCTATAAGCAATGTCAAAATTGGACAAAAAGAAAAAGTTGCCTCTCGTAAGAAATAATACCCAAACGATACAATGCAAACTAAAAGAGAAGACAGAAAATGAGCTCGAGCTTCCATACATTGGCAGACGTACTTTTGTGCTGCTGACCAAGCAAGAACTCGCGGATAAGTAAACATATTCTGTTTAGATTCTATTCATTTCCTATTGAAATCTTTTATTATTCGATTGTTTTATTTGTTCCATTTTTCTTTGTTTCTGTTGTTGTTTTTTTCTTTCTTTTTTTTACTTGATGAAGGCGCTTGCCAAAATATCGAACATTTTCTGCCTTCTCTTTTAATTTGCACTGTATCGTTTGCGTATTATTTCTTACGCGAGGCTTTGCTTCATACCACATTTTCTTTTTGCTCAATTTTGACGTTCCAACTGCCAAGGTATCTTTAACTTGCGAAACGTGCACATAGTCCCTCCGAGTTTTTCGTCCTTATCCGAGAAGACTAGGTTCTCGATCCTACCTACCATAGAATCAGGGACAGGAACTCCCCCCCCCCCCCAATCAATCCCAACATGCCCGCATCGACCGGGGATCGAACCCGGCACCTTCGGCATGAGAGGTGAGCAGCTGGCCTCTAGACTAACGTGTCCGTGGATTTAGATTTGGGGTTGGGGATCCTTACTTAAAGACGATCACAGCCATAAGCTTTTGCATGTCTGTCAAATAAAAAGATACTTTTTTTCGGACGCGGGGGGGGGGGGGGGGGAAGAGAGACTTAGACTTACATGACGTGATGTGACATTCACAGGAGAAGATGGGTGTGCAAGTGATGTGACATTCACGGGAGAAGATGGGTGTGCAAGTGATGTGACATTCACGGGAGAAGATGGGTGTGCAAGTGATGTGACATTCACGGGAGAAGATGGGTGTGCAAGTGATGTGACATTCACGGGAGAAGATGGGTGTGCAAGTGATGTGACATTCACGGGAGAAGATGGGTGTGCAAGTGATGTGACATTCACGGGAGAAGATGGGTGTGCAAGTGATGTGACATTCACGGGAGAAGATGGGTGTGCAAGTGATGTGACATTCACGGGAGAAGATGGGTGTGCAAGTGATGTGACATTCACGGGAGAAGATGGGTGTGCAAGTGATGGTTCGGATTTTGGGGAGGAGGGCCTACCTGTCTTGATTGCTTGAGCTCCAATATGAATTGCTAGCAAGGCTGAAGAACAAGCTGTATCCAGAGTGATGGACGGTCCACGCAGGTCGAATACGAAGGAGACACGCGCAGCGATGATGCTGTTGGAGATACCGGTGACAGTGTAGTTGCCCACCACTGGAGACTTGGCCGTGAACAAACCTCTGTAGTCGCCATTCACAGCGCCTGGGAAACAATGGGAACATCATTATTATCGGCAATGATGATGATGGGACAATGGTGAAATTAAGTATTCTTTTACTAAGCAGTTAGGGACCATCCATTAAATTTAGTATATATGCTTCATTTTGACAATTTTTAATGGCCTTTCACTCTTTCTCCTCCCTACGCTTTTCATACGTTTGGCTACAATCTCCCCTCCCCTTCGTACGAGGATATAGCCATTCAAGTGTCGACTGTATGAAAAGGCTCGATATTTTGCATCTTTAAAAGGCATTTGGTACAGACATTTTGACTGATGGTTGTAAAGTGGTAGTGATGATGGCCAAGTATTAAAGATTTAGTTGAATACAAGTTCCAATGTTCTGGGGACATCTTATTGATGTGAAATGCCTCAGGGCCACCATAATCTCGTTTAAAACAGGCATGCAGTCATGTTTAGGTCTTTATTTAAGGAGGTTCGCTGCCATTGGCCTTTACACCTCACTTTCTTGTTTTTATTTTCTTGTTGTGGTAGGGATTCGTTTTTTTAGAATTTTGCCCGGGCAGCGGCCTGTTCGGCCTGCTCTTTTCGATTTCCAACTGCCAACGTATCTTTAACGTGCGCAATGTACACACGGGCCCTCCGAATTGTTCGTCTTTATCCAAGAAGACTAGGTGCTCGATCCTATCAACCATAGGATCAGGGACAGGAAAATATGAGAAAAATCCTAAAATTCCGACATGCCTGCACGGACTGGGATTCGAACCCGGTACCTTCGACATGAGAGGCGAACACCATTGCCTCCAGGCCACCGCGTCCCCAACAGGCACGCAGTTCTCATCAACACGTTTCTGTATACAAATCAGCTTGTGTAGCAAATTAGGCCAGTGGCCCACTGGGTCAAGTCTGTTTTACGTCCGCTTTGGCTCAGATTTGATCTTCCATTCAGACAACTAGCAAAGACAAACTTGTATCAGCCTCACCAATACGCGAGGTCCCGTTAAACTTCACAATTTACAAAACCGAGGCAGAACAGGCTGAGTCAGTGCGCTTTCAGCCTTAAAGTCATATCAAATGCCATAGATTCAGTGTAAACATGGATGACTGAATATTGCGGTTCTCATAACGTTTTTGGGCTGGGGTGTTTGACTACCCTTTCGACCAAAACTACTAACTTTATCACTTCAGCACATGAGAGCCGCTGAATAAAACGTCATGATATCAAATATATTAGGCACAATAAGATGAGACAGCTAATGCTTTTAGCGTGCACAGATTTCGCACGCCACCTAGCGGCGAATGCTCGGAAGTAATGAACAATGCAGTATTTTACAAAGCTAAATAGGGGAAATATTGAATTTTGTTCACTATTCAGCTATCGCTGTAGGCCTTGACTGACGTCACTTACGTTGTAATCTTAACTTCAATCGCTGTGGGAAAACTCTGGCTATTTTTTCTTTCTCTTTTCTTTTTTTAGTCGCAGTATCACTGTAATAAACAGGAATTATTAATGTATCACTATATTAAGCATTCTTTTCATGCCATGCGCCATGGGCCCCGCCCCCGATCAGTGCGCAAACTGTGTGCACGATTTTTTTAGAGGTGCGAAGAAGGGAGAGTCTCATCTTATCGTTTCTAATATCTTTGGTATGATACTGACCTACATAGACGCCGGTGTTGGAACCAGCCAGCTTTTCTCTGGTGATTCCGGCGTCTTCCATTGCCATGTGCGTACATTCCAACACAAACCGTTGCTGTGGATCCATCTGGTCCGCTTCAAAGTCGTTGATGTTGAACAACTTGTTATCAAAGGCCAGGTGACTGCAGTGGAGGAAGACGTTCTCGTATTTAAAGAAGAATGCACACATTCTTTATGACGTTAGGCAAAAGAGAAGAGACAAGGAGAGATAAGTGCAGAGGAACTACAGGATAAAATGGTTCTATAAAAACACCTTGAAACCATGAAAAGTCTGTGAGGTCGCAAAACACCTCGCAAATTTAAAAAAACCAGTTATAGCAATGTTTGTGATTGGGAGAATAGAGGTTTGGGATGGGGTGTGGAAGTCAGTGTCTTAATTCAAAACCATTGGCGTAGACAGGAAGAAGAGAAATGTACGGATAGCTTAAGATTTGATTTGAGTAAAATCTTTATTTCGCCTCATTGCAAAGTAAAGATCTGCATAATTATTCGAGGTCCTCATTATAGGCCATGCAGTGAAAGTTATTATTCGTTGTTCCGAGATTCTTATCACACAAATTACATGTACTCTTTCTGCCTTGTTTAATGATTGTGTTTCTTCTTCTTGTGTGTATGGGGGTGGGGGATGGATGGAGGAGTTTTATTGTTTTTAGGTGGTGGGCATGACAATGGACATGACATGACCACTGTGGTTTATAGGAAGTGTAGACAATGCATTTTCGTCTTCCTAACCCAAAGATTAAGTTGTGTGAACATTAAAAGCAAAAACTAATGATACTAATAATGAAAAAAATAATATTTATAAGAACACATCACCACTCACTCTTTGAGCAAACCAGCTCTGCGGACGTATGACTTGCCTACAGCATGGTGATCGGTGTCGAAGAAAGCATCATTGTTCCATCGTTCTTTGGGAATCTCGATGACATGGTTCTCGCCGTTCTCCAGTATGCGCCAGAACTGCTCCACGTTGTCACCGCCAGGCACCTTGCAGCCGATGCCAATGATGGCAATCTGGTCTGAGGACGGTTCGGACATCGTGCCAGTACTGATTTCTCCAACCTTCAAAGCTGTCTGCCAAGGAATGCTCTGCAGACGCTGGAAAATTTACTCACAAAAATGAGAGAAATTTCAACAAAAATCCATTTAAGCAGGTGAAGCTGTCTAATTCTAAAGAATCAGGGTCTTGGACTTTTACTCCTCTTGTTTTGACATTATGTTTCAGGGTTCTAGTTATGTTTTCGAGTCTTAATCTGTTTTCGTTTTCAAGGACGGCATTTTCTTCTTGGTCTAAATATTATGTTTTCGTATAAATTATGGTTCTTAAAAAATTTCATAATTCCTGACAGTGAAATTCTCGAAATATTCAGAGAAGGTCTGTTTTCGCAAATGTTAAAGACTTGACGGATTGTCGACAGACAGATGCCCCTTCTTCTTGACAGAAATAGTTTCCAGCCCAAATGGAGCACTTTGAATATAATAAGTATGATTTTCTCAAACCAGTCTAAACCTTGTATGTAACAGACTGAAATTTGCGAGGAATTTTTTTCTTCTATCTTGATTTTATGAAAAACTGGAGATCTTTTAACACGTAGAAGAGTACACTCTCACACTTGTTTAAAATGCGTTATGGCACTTATCAAGCTGTTTCACAGTTTTAATTTATTCTAACTCCTGCACATAATACTAAAGCTGCGCACGTTTAACATCGAATTTCTCAGTTGTGCAAAAAGTGGAGTAGGAACAAACAAGAACTAAGGTGGCAAAGCATTATGACAAAAATAGAATTCTGATGTTTGGTTTATAAATATCTTCATATAGAAGTCTCTATATTAGATATATACTGAACTAGCTGAGGTCCCCGGCCCTGCCCGGGATAAATCGGTTTGAATATTAGTTTCAGTTCTGGGTGGTTATTATGGACCTGCTTCACCTAGCCTTTTCCTATTTGTTTATTTTATTTTTGTTTGTTTGTTTTTAAATAAGTCTTACTGCTCTGCCTTTGTGAGTTGACACCCTGCGCATCCCGTACAATAGCATGATTTGCGCACGGGTTAGTGTGTTTGATAGTGAACACTTCGCAGGAAGTGATAACGAAACCTTAAAATGGCGAACCATGACTCGAAATAGATCTAAATGATGGCGAAACAATAAATTTCCAAATAAAAAAACTACACCGATTTGAGACTTCTATTAAAAACTGTCTGATGCAGCATATAAAATTTGAAGTCTGAGTGTTGAGTGGTTCAGAAGCATTTTGCAACGAAAAATCTCAAGTCCACAAATATAATATAGTATAGATGTACCCCCAGAGCTCGGATAAACAAGCCGATAAAACTGAGACTTAATGTACCTTTCGAATGGTTTGGGGAATAGTACTGGGAGCGATCCCGTTCAGCAGTTCAATACGGAAAAAGACCCTTTCCTCCGCCAATGACATTGCTAGAATGACAGAAAAAAGGTTTCATAACCGTATGCACGCCAGTTTCCTTAACTGACAGGTCGCACATCCCAACGGTTAATTCAGCCCTTCAGTCCACGTGCACGCTGTCATAAAATATAGTAACCGCCTTGTGCCTCGGACCAATCGGGGGAACAGACTTGATCCAGAGGTAAACAGCGACTTGTTAGAAAGTAAAGTCTGCGTAGACATGCATTTCTGATCTGTTGGGCGTAGACTTCAACTGGTGTGCAGTTGTTGACACAAAGCCTTGCCTATGCATGGAAAGCATTTACATTATTTTAATGAAAACAAAGCATTTGATGTACCTCTTGCCTTAAAGAGAGTTTCCCTGTTATTTGTCATTGTTTATCCCATCTGTCTACATGTACTTATTTTTCTGCTCATATAATTAATAAAAATAAATGTGGTTTGGGTTACAAAAAGGGTATGAAGTCTTTTACTATGGAATAGTAACGGAGGGCTGACTGTGGATAAATCAGTGTGGGACTGTGAGGTCCACCAGAGGCTAAGATTTATCAAAATGAAAAAACACAAACATGTTTCTCCAGCCGTTGCTTTCCGAGTGAATGCCACCCGAATGTCTTGAAAATGCATTTAATAAAAAATGTCAACCTCAGCAGATTAAGATCGTTCTAAAAACTGAATCAATTTTCGTTTAGTTAATAGTAACGTTTGAAAACAATTAAGATGCATGTATTCTAATGTATTTGGGCAAGTGCTCTTTGTCATTGTCAGGGGAGGAGCACTCAAAATAGTATTTCTTTACTTTTTTAAAATAAATTTCCTTTAATTTTTGGGGTAGAGAACCATAATGAAAATCTGACTTGAAAAAATGCATTCAAATATATTTAAAGTTTCCGGTTGCTATGGTAACAGCGGCCATATTGAATTTTGTTCACAAATTTTAATTAATCATTCTGTGACAACTGTTTGTTGAAACCAGCTGAAATTTTGCAGACTAGTCCAGAATTAGTATGCCAAGAGAGTTACAACGCCATATTTGCAATAAATCTGTCCAGTTGGTCATATTAAAGCAGTATGTTACATTTTTATCTGCCCCCCCCCCCTTCCAAAAAAACAAACAAACAACAACAACCGCGCAGTTTTCTAATTGCTCTGACTGAAAAGATATGCAAATATAACCCAGATTAGCCATTGTAACATCAAAAAATATACAGTCAGTGACGCATGTGCAAAGTTTGAGGGTAGTCTATTCACTAGCTATGGAGAAATTAGGGACTGAAATTGTAAATGTGCGTTAAAAATAGAAAGGTCCTAATGGCTTTCTAATTGCTCTAGGTGAAAAAAAAAAAAGTATCACATATAACCCAAACTGGCCATGGCAACATCAAAGAACGTAAGTTCATGACACATGTGCAAAATTTGAGGGCACTCTGTCCATTAGTCATGATAAAATTGCGAATTGAAACTGTAAACCGCATTTTGACTATCTAGTTCCATGGTTCAATATTTTGACCCACGCATCCCCGAACTATAGAGATAAATCTACTGATGTTGATACAATTTCTTATTTTTGTGTTTTACATCGACAGAGTATTCAGATAATTGTTAGACAGCAAAATTTGGGAATTCTAGAGATTTAAAAAAAAATATGCCGGAGAAGTAGTTAATTACTTGGCATTATGTCTGTAGTGATCCATAATATTTTCATCTGGAGCAAGAAGATCATTTGCCCATTTTCAATATAATGATACAACTGCGTAGTCCTGGCAAATACAACTTCCAAACTATCAGGTATCGGTTTTCAAGAAAAGAAGAGTGCAGTTTCTGTGGCAGGATTGAAATAACGCAAGAGGATAAACAAATCTGGAAGACTACCACCAATTTACACATACAGAAAAAAATAATTAAACGCACTGGTGTAATACTGTGACGCGTGACGACATAAAACAATCTATTTTCATTTCCAGAATTAACCGTCCATCAGTCAAAGATTTTTTTTTCTTTTTTTATAATTGGAATAAGGCCACTTGAAAAAGCAATCAACCCTGTGGTTGAAATATTCATAGAAACTGGAACTAAAGAATTTTTCTCGTCGTCACACGTCACAAACGACATCGCCAAAGAAACAAGCAGAATGATGTTCACAATGATGAAACGGGAGCCTGCGTTATTTCTGCTGAAACAAAATGTGAAATTCCACTAAACAGTTAGGCCTACAGACAGATCGTTTACAACATATCTCCATGTATTTTGATTTTCATGGCCTGGTGGGGCACCTTTTCACCTTGTGCCACATTATATTTCCGAATGATGACACCTTGCACATAAATCTCTATACTGCTTGTTCCTTTACACAACCGAGGACGCGCCCAACCTTGACTTTTCCCCAGTAATACGTAAAGGTCAGTCCTGAGGGCAATGCTAAGGTGCAATAACCGTTTCAGTGCAAGGTTAGTGCAGAATGTTGGCTATAATTTCATCTCAGCGCTATCCCCAGATCTGAATAATACATTTTGTCCTTAATTGTCTAAATCAAGCCTGACACATGGTTGACATAATTATGAGCGTCATGCAGTCACCTTGCGATGTTCGGAAGTCTTGGAGTCACGACTTGTCTTCAATAACCAAATTGCACTCAAGGAGGAATCTCCTCCATTTTTGTAATTTGCAAAATGATAGCTATCCCTTTGCCACTATACACATCAAAGCGAACAGAGAAAGATACAGAAGATCGTTTTTGTCCTCCTCAGCTGTGTTTAGGTCTTCATTGTAGGAGGTTCTCTGCCATTGGATTTTACACCTCACTTTTTTTTCTTGTTCTTGTTTCTGTTTGTTTTTGTGGTAGGATTAATTTGTTGTTGTTGTTTTTTTTTCAGAATTTTGCGCAACATGCCCACGGGCCTTCTGAGGTTTTAGTCCTTATCCGAGAAGACTAAGTGCTCGATCCTACCCCCGAAAAAAAAAAAATCCAACATGATCGCACCGACCGGGAATCGAACCCGGTACCCCCGGCATGAGAGGCGAACATCTTGCTTCTAGACTACAGTATGCCCCACAATTCGCCTAGACAAGACATTATAGCTAGATGTGTCCCATCTTTTACTTAGGTTGCCTGTCATGACGTTCATGCAATAAACCTGTCACTGAGTTACGATATGATTTGTTAGATATATGTGTACCATGTAAGTGCTCTTAAAAGCTCTAGGAAAATGAATTCCCCTCATGGGATAATAAAGTGATTCTTATCTTATTTTATCTTACTTTCTTTTCTCATTTTGCCCATCTTTTTCATTCATCACAAAGGTCCTTTTTGCCTAGCAGTCCACTTATGTCTAGTGAATGATTAACTATGAAACTTGAACAAATTTTCTTGTTCACTTTTTATATCCGTACGGTACGTAGTCAAACTTTCGCACTTGAAATAGCAAGGAGAGTTATGTGGCTCGTGAGCTGCGGTTTGATCACACTAGCTCTAAAGTGAGCACTACCCGCGAGGGGTCACTTGTTTACATTCAGTAGACTAGTAATATTACAGTGAGCACAGTAGGGTAGCGAGCAAGCCCCAAAAGGGTTAACTTGTTGAGATTATGAGCCCCAGGTAAAGACCTCGAAACAAATTAAGGTTTTCTGAAATTCACATCAGATACATGTGTTAATTTTGTGGTTAGGAACCAAAATATCCACAATACGTCATAATATAGAACATTTGCAGTGAGTTTTTGAAAATGTCCTGGCAGTTATTTCGTTAGCGGAAGGCTATTGTGGTTAACTTGTCGAATTTTCTGTACCTAACCTAACACTTCCCGAGAAATTCATTGTGAAAAGAAAATACAATTTAGCCATGACTTCAAAATAATTACTTTGTGATTAAAAACTTAAGTCGGGAACGGATCTGTACAGAATTCAACAAGCTGTGTTTTCATGTGTGTGGAAACGAAAATGACAATGGGGACGTAAAAAATACGCAAAGTAGTAAAAAGAAAGAGTGTTTCCATCTGTAAAAAAAACGGCGTTTCCGTGCGCATAAAGACATTCTTTCTATTTCACTACTTGAAGGGTTCTTGATGTCCCCTTTGCCGTTTCCGTGTCCGTTTCCGCACACATTGAAACCCAGCCTAATGACAAAATTGACTCCCGAAAAGTAAACTACACACGATTTTAGTAAAAATGTTATTTTAGATAATTAATTTTTGAAGCTGGGATTTCGACTGATTGAGATTTACTTCTTAAGCCTTTGATCTAGATCTATAGGTTGCCTTAGAGCAGGGGTTCCCACCCTTTTCCTTAGGCTCCAAATTTTCTGTCATTGCCCCGACCCAACAAATCACTACTCAAACCCAACAGATAATTATATTTCACAAGAAATTTTTCAAAGCCTTACTAATGACAGTACTGTAAATGTGTTGATTATTCACTATAAAACAGGAAGCATTCTTTCTCAAATGCACAATAAAAATTGGCCTTTTCTGTTCATAAAGCTCATCAATGCGTGCATTTGAACAAGTCAGTGGCTGCCCTGTATTACCTCCCCGAAGCATCATGTTCTTCCCCCCCCCCCACCCCCCCCCCAACCCCGTCGCCCTTTCATCGTTTTCACCCCTTAGTGGCGCTTTTCTTCGTTTTTGTCCCCTAGAATTTTGTGTGTGTGCGCGTGTGTGCGCTCGCACACGTGTGTGTGTGTGTGTGTGTGTATGTGTGCGTGATGTTTTATAAAAGTGTAAAATACAATGATCTCATTTTATTCATTTATTTTTGTTCACTCCCTTTTGAAAAGCCCAACTCTATACTTGACACACGTCCTGAAGGTGGTGCAATATTTCACTTCCGTTCATCACCCCTCTCACTTTTTAATCCAACCCCCGCCCCCCCGGCCCCGCCCCCCCCTCACCCCCGCCCCCAATTCCAACTCAAACCCAACAGATACATTACACAAGAAGACAACCAACACAAAAATTATGATGTTAAGATTTTCAAAGCCTTATTAATGACGGTTGGCGTCTTGGTTATTCATTACAGAACGGAAAGTATTCTGGTCTTTTTTGTTCATTAAACCTATCTACGAGCGCCGTTGAACAAGTCAGCGGTTGCCCCCCCCCCCCGTATTTGCCCCCGAATCGTTCCCCATTCATGACTTGTTTTCTCCCGTCTTTCGCCATCTTCATCGTTTTTGCCTCCTCATCTCCCTTTTCTTCGTGTTCGACCCCCCCCCTCCCACCCCAACTCAAAATCGCCCCCCCCCATTCCACTGGAGGCGATAATCCCCCACGTTGAGAACCACTGTCTTTGATTGAGTTAGACCTGGTTGCATTCTGCTGGTTCAATTAGTGAAGCATGCCAAACAGCAGCTGGACGGAATAGGCCTACGCACGATCTCGTTAAAACAACAAGCGCTAGCTTTGGCAAATTCCCTAGTGTATCATTGTCTCTGTTCTTGGTTTTTGAAATGTCTTTATTTGGGAGTCTTCGTGTAGACTGAGCCAGATAGATTTCTTTATTTTCAAATATAGAGAGTAGACATGGTAAAATAGTTCTTTGTTTTCCAAGGACAGGAGATTAAAAGAGGAGAGAGAAGAAGAGGAATAAAAATAAGAGAGAGGGAGAGAGGGGCTGAGATGGAGTTGAGGAGGGGAGAACAGAGACGAGGAAAAAAAAGGGGGTGGGAGTGGGTGATAGAACGAGAAAGAATAGAGAATCCACTTCCAGAATAGAAGGAAAGAAAGAATAAAGCTGTGTTTTTACGTGTACTGAAACCAAAAAAAGTCGAAAACCCTTCAAGCAGTGAAACAGAGAGAATAGTTATTTTCATGTATACGGAAGCGCTATTTCCTCACCACAGAGTAGGGAATTAGCAGAAGCGAAAGAAGCCCAATTTTCGTGACTGCCGGAAGTATGCACACCGCCATTTTGGATGAGATGCAGCTTCACTTGACCCAATCAGCAATTCACTGACGATCGCCTTGGGTGTTATTTATCTTGCGCCCTTGATATTAAATTGCAAACCACAATTCATTATTAAGGTGAGTGGTAGATATCCTAAAATATATAGTGTTGTAGATATATATTTAATTTTTTAAAATTAATTTGTTTCCATTATCAGGGAATGTATTGTAGATCTAGGCCATCATTAGAATTAGTTCGAAGAATCGAAGTGGTGACATCTGGTGACACCAACATTTTCTCTTTAGGTATCGTGATTGTGATTAGTGTGTCTGTTCTTTTGATACCCAGTCCTACTGTTCTAATGGGAAAAAGAATGACCAAAGAAGGTGTAAATAATGTTCAAATTCTTTTACGGAAACGGTTTTCGAAATATATTCAAGGGAAAACGTTTCAGTGTTTGCAATATGTTTCATCAGACATCGTTGCATGCATGCCTAGTTATGAACACTCGATTTTATCCAAAATGGTGCAGGGCAGTCAAAGCTGATGGCGTATTCCTGCCTTGTGTCACTCGTGATAGTATTCTTTTCTGTGTTCCCTCCACAGAGAAAAACACTGTCGTTTTACTACTTCATAGTTTTTTGGTTTTTTTTTTGCCATTCCCTTTACCGTTTCCTTTTCTGCACACATGAATGGGATTGAGAAGAAAGAACAAGAGGAAACGGAGAATGAAAAAAAAAAAAAGTAGGTGACTGTCATTTCATTATTCATGATCTACCCTATAGAGTCTGTACAAACAGCCTACATACAATCCTTCTGAGGGCTAAGAAGAAGACGATAACGAAAGAGCAACAAGCAGTAACAAAAAGAAACAAGACACCAAACAAGAAAAGAAACATACAACTAGAAAAAGAAAGAAGCCAAAAGACAAAAGCCTGTGACCCTCTCAAAATAAAGATTATTGAACATCCATCATAGTAGTTAGGACCTACAGAGTCGCAAAGGTAGTGTACACACATACAAAAAAAAATTTAAAATATTTATATATTTAACATGTATACGTTCACAAAAAATTATAATTAAAACTTTATTTCAAGGTTTATGCACTCGCTCCTTACTTCAATGAAAAGTCAATATGCCCCAGTCTGAAGCCCCACGCCCCATCCAAATATTGCCACGTCCCACTTTGAGAAACACTGATGTAGACTATGGGTTATTTAAATGTCAGTATCCAGAGACTGAAGTGGACTACATTTTTTCCCCTGACATCTAACCGTCTTTGAAAATGCAACTACAAGCCAGTAATAATTCAGTCAGTCTGTCTCACTCAAAAAAAAAAAAAGGAGAAATAGCTAGGCGTATGCATAGGTAAACACATCACGTATAGTATATATCATGTACAAAAACATCAGGATGTATCCATTTGAACGCGGCCGTTGTTCTGCAGCAAGGTCTCATGCCTGGCGAGACGATGGCTGCTATTTCGGAGATCATAAATCCGTTTGTCCAAGATCTGTAACATAGCATGGCAAGGACGCACGTGCAGCCAGGGTAAACACAGACATGGCCAATGGACAAAACCGACACTGTTTATGACACTGTGGCTCTCCGAATTACAGAATATTCTAGGATGTTCTCTGACTTTGACAGATTGCTTACTGGTCGGTACAAAGGAATTACAATAATTATGTAGTAGTTATGATCCTAACTAAGCTTTGTGTTATTTATTAACCAGCATTGCCCCCTCTCCTTCCTCTTTTTTTCCGATCACACCATAGTTTTCTTCTTCCTTATAATAAAAACGAAAGCTTCAACTATTCCCTTAGATCACTCCGTGAACGATCGTTTTCTTTTTATGGCCCTCAGACCTGGAATTCACTGCCTCAAAATGATACGTACAGAACATTGACATTTTCACGAAACATCTGATCTGAAAACACACTTTTTCAATTGGTTGAATGCGATCACTTCTGTCTCTGACCGTTTTCATATGTTTTAGTATAGTTCTTTGTATTGGTGAATTGAATGTGAATGCAGAATGACTGTGAAGCGCATGGAGCTTGTACTGAGGGATGAAGAAGTATATAATAATATTTGTTATCATTTATTATTTCTTCCAGTTGCCAATCTAAACCAAAAGAGGCGTAATGTCTGAACTATTCTTTAACCTTCACCTAGGCATTGTCCATCCACAGTAGGTTCTAGCCATCCGACAAAAGCTTCCATTCCTTTCTGTCTGGTGTTTTCCTCATCCATGCTGTTCCCACTCTCTTTTTAATATCATCCTGCCATCTTCTCCCAGGCTGTCCTGGTGTTCTTTTTCCTGTCCGCGGTTGCCGTTCAGTGTAGTGTTTTGTCCATCTATTGTCATTCATCCTTCCCACATGTCCGGCCCAATTCCACTTTTGTTGTAGCATGAATTTGGGGGGACAAGGTGGTCTAGAGGCAAGGTGCTCGCCTCTCATGCCAAGGGTCCTGGGTTCAAAACCCGGGCAGTGCAGGCATGTTGGAAATTGGATTTTTCTCATATTTGCAAGTCCCTGGTCCTATTGGGGGAGGATCGAGTACCTAGTCTTCTCGGATAAGGACGAAAAATTTCGGAGGGCCCGTATGCACGTTGCGCACGTTAAAGATACCTTGGCAGTTGGAAATCGTAAAGAGCAGGCCGAAAGGCCGCTGCCCGGGCAAAATTGAAAATTGAAATCAATAGATTAAAATTTACCCATATAATTCCTCCCCCCCCCCCCCCCCACCAGCAACAACAAAATTTATTATTCATTATTAAATATATATTGTTATTAATAAATATTCAAATATTATTTGAGTTGTGTGTTGTGAACTGATGTGAGTTGTGAACTGCTGTGAGTTGTGAACTGTTGTGAGTTGTGAACTGCGCCTAACAGGCTGCGTTACAATTTGCTCTGAGATAGAGAGAGAGAGAGTGAGCGAGACAGGGAGAGAGAAAGAAACAGTGCAGTGTGTTGAACGCTTCGCAGGCGCTCCATTCTGGCAATTCTGCTCTGTGGTTGAAATGTTGTTTCTGTAAAGCGCATAGAGCATTTTAAATGGATATGCGCTATATAACTGCTATCCATTATTATTATTATTATTATTTTTATGAATTTTACTATGTCCGTTAGCTTTGTTTGTTTGCGTATTTCTTCGATGGAAAATTTTATCTTGTAGTCTGATGTTACGCATTCTTCTTTCCATTGCCCTCTGGGCAGTTCTTAGTTTGTTCGTAAGTTGTTTTGTAATGGACCATGTTTGGCAACCAGAAGTAATCGTTGGAATAATGCACTGGTTGAATACTTGCCTCTTAAGGGGCTTTGGCAGTTAGTGGCCCAGGGATATCTGTTTTTTCCAAAGCAGCTCCATGCTGCTCTTATTCTAGAATCTACTTCAGTCTTTATGTTGTGTTCCATATATATATTGTCTGTCCCAGGTATTTTTATGTTCCGTGACTTTTTCAATGTTTTTGTTTTCAATTATTCCCTTTTCATATGTCTCGTAGTTTGTCATGTATTTTGTTTTGTCTTTGTGGATTCTCAGGCCAACCTTCCTGCTCTGTTTGTTTATTATTTTCAGGTTGATTTCCATCTGCACTATGTCCTCTGTACAAAATGCTGCATCATCCACAAATCTCAGGTCTTTGAGATACTCTCCATCTATGTTAAAGCCATTTTCTAGCCTTGACATTTTAAATACAGGCATTGTTCTTCAATCGCTGCTGTAAGTAATTTCGGTGATATTTGGTCTCGCTGTCTCACTCTTCTTTCTGTGACAATTTTTTTTGACCTTTCTAAACTATTCTAAAATAGGTAAATACTCCATTGTAAAAATATCCCCGAGATGTACACAACGAGAATCCAGAACAAGGACGCGTCATTGATCAAAAAGTTCAACCAGAGGCATCTATAGCAATGTAACCATGATGCGCACTCCGCACAAAAGTGAACACAGACATGCGCACCGGCAGTTCTCAAATAAGGTCACGGAAAACCTGTGTCAGTGGAATAGAATAATTTATGCTATTTATTATCCTTTATTATTATATTTCAGAGTCGCCAATTTTATCATAATTACTCAAGCTCTATTACAGGCCCTTTAAAGGACAATTCAAAATAATACACAATGGTCTTCCACTCTTTGTGCTCTTTGCTGCCCCACAACGATTCAGACATCGGAATACATACAGCAAAAATTAATATATATAAAAAAAAAAGCATATTATATTACGTACTCTATTGTGTTACTAGTATATATTAATGATATGGTCGTCCCGAGTTCATATCTCCTTCACCATATTAATTTATATAAATTTAAATCATAGCTGACGCACATTAGAAAAGTGTTAGAATTCCGGAACATTTAGTGAATCACGAATTTAGTCATTAGTAACTTTAAAAAAAGACATAGTTGTGTTCTGATGCAGACAGTTTAGATGTGGGAACTGAACAGAACAGGAATTGTAAAAGGAAATTTAGGAACTGAAACTGAAAACAATACAGCAGATTTGACACTACAGAAATGCATTTAATTTACGTAACATTCTCATTATTTTGGTACATAGATCAGCGCGGATTTCGATGTTTAGCATCCAGGTTCACTGTCTCTGTTCTGTCAATTGTTTTGTTTCATTCAACATCGAGTAATTTTTTATGTAGGCTTAGACTGTCAGGCCCTGCACGACGTCCATGCTCACGGGCCCACCGAACAAAATAAAACATCGCAGAAAACTGTTGAGTTGCAGTGTACATTGTGGAATTTCGTTTTAGTTTAGTCAAAGGTACTAGACTGAGAAGATCGGATACTCCCTTCTTCGGGCCTCTTAAAGTACCGTTTACATCCGGTCACGGGCACCGCCCACTCTCGGCGAGCAGAGCTGGCGCTTCGTACAATGGATTTGCATAGAAAATAAGACACAACACCGATCAGTTTCGCTTCCAGAGGCAGTTTCACTGTCAAAATATTTTTAAAATAAGTAGGTCTATGTAATTAATAATGAATCTTTCTATAAAGTAAAGCTAAAAAGGGGCGGACGAAGGGAGAAGAAAGAGAGAAACATATTTTTCACGAGATGGCTTTGGAATAGATCTAGTAGCCTAACGCGCGTGCGGTTTCCTCGGCCTCTCTCGCGACAAGTTATTTTTAGCCCACCGACAGCACTTGGGACTCGACTGCTAGCGACTGTTCTGCCATGTCTCTGATGCAACGGTTGATGTGGTTCTCGTTGATGGTGTATTTTTCGTCAATTTGGAGAAGAAAAGGAAGAGGAGGAAGAACGAGAAGAAGGAAAATCCAAGGTTAATCTGTTAAGTGTTATTGTTAAAGGAAAGCCCTTAAACGTTTTCAAAGCTCTTCAAAGTTCCCTCTTTTGTTTACTTTCTTACTTGTATAAATTGCTGCTGGGAGACAGGGCGCGTGGGTGACGTCATGAACGGGAAATCCAGCCTCAGCCTCGGTCCCATATAATAAAAATGGAAGTGCATAGGTAGGGAAAATATTCCCTCCCTATGCATGCACTTTGCATAGGTAGGGAAGATAGTGTACTGCGTTATCACCAAACGTGTGGAATTATTATTGGTCTAAATTTAGTGCATTTGATTTGAATCACGATATTATATAGAATTAGTTGTCGACGAGCCAGTGGCGACAGAAGCGAATCGCGATTCGAGTCAGACAACAACAGGAGGTTATATATGAACCAAAATCATTCGAATCGGCGAGTCAGCAAAGACAAGTGACAGACGAACGGCGTAGACCGAGCTCAAAGCATAACGTAGTAACAAAGGCTCGCTACTCCGAGCGAGAAGGTCAAGACGGAACCCGACGTCGTGGTGCGGCATCATGGACATAACCATGCGCTTACTGAACTTGTGTGTGTGTGTGTGGTTGGGGGGGGGGGGAGAGTATCAGACAATTTTTTTATGCACCAAAATTTAAAAAACAAGCACAAAAAAAAATCTGCACTGGCAAGAAGCAAAATTAATATTAGCTTGAAATAGTTTCAAAATTTTTCTTTCTCCTCTCCAGTGTAATTTGTGGAGAATGAACTGAAATGTGAAGGGTTCGATCGTCGAACTACTGCGTAGTCGAATTTTCATCACTTCAGCCAGCAACCCTAAGGCAATCCTCTGTATAGGATGTTTGCGCAAAGCAATAGCATCGTTCCCTCGTAGATCCGCTGTTTACAGTATTGACCGACGTCTGTTTGATGTAGGGACCCCACCCCTACGGTAATCCTACCTAATCTACGGGGATATCCTACACAAATACGCCGGATTGGCGTAGGGGTGCTGGGTGGAAAATTCCCTGGAATGCTTGACCTACAAGTGCCTCAACAAATTAAATGCCGGTGTATTCTTCGTGTAGGTGTGCTTCGCTGTAGGCCCCTATGTTTTCCTAAATAGGCAGGAAACAGCTAGTTCCCCTTGCTCCTCTCCCAATAGATCCACTCTGGACTTTACATAGGTGCCATGCTCAATTACAATAATACATGTAATTACATTCTGCCACCATGCGCTTAAAATTAAAGCCTATCAAATTCATTGTCCCCTCATACATGAACGTAAATTGGAGAAGCGTAAGTGTGTGGCCACATGTCTAGCGATGGGCCAAGCGGTGAGCTACACTGTAGTGAAGCGACGGGAATAAATGCATTAAACCTAACCTAGGTGTCCACACCACAAGCGATTACCGCTAGCTAGGGGCTCGCTATGAGCCACAATAAATAACTTGCCATTTAACATCGCTCGTCGCTCAAGCTGTGTGTCCTGACCCGGTGCCCTCCTAAAGAGCGTGAGGTTTTTGCGCACTTTCACTTTCTGTCTAGTGTCTTTTCAAGCACATCATCAATGAAAGGCTTTTTTAACCGGTGAGCCTTATATTCTACAAAATATCACATTACACATCATAAGGCGTAAAGGTGTGTGTGGGCATATTTTGAAAGGTCTTGATGTTCACTTTATTTTGTAATAATTGTGTTGATTTCGATCCCCATCTGAATTGTTCGCAAGAAAGTGTTGCGAAATTTTGAGCAGACAAACAAATAAATAAATGATACAATAAGTATACATGTAATAGGACTATCTATAAAATTTATTTTTCTTTCAAGCAGCCATAATGAAAGGTGGAAAATACCGTTTTTCTCTTCAATATTAATTGAGATATTAATGATTTTCAACTTAGCTTCAATGTAATTTTTGTACATTCGCTTCCGACCAGTATTTGTATTTCTTTATTAATAATATTAGACCCCCTTCACATTGCAGGGGAAGAAATTAAAACAACAACAACAAAACAAAACATCATCGTTGAGTAATATTCGTAGAATTAAAAGAAATTTATATATAATTTTCTTGCCAAGCTACGGCACCAGGACCAACAAAATATTTCAGCAGTTGCTCTCTCATCCATGTTGCATGTTGTCCTGGTCGACCTTGGTAGCGCCTCACCCGCCTATCACCATCTTGGGCTGGAGCATCATCCCACTCTTCATGTTCTGTTTCTATTCTGTGCAAACTTTTAATGTCAATAATTGCGGATGATTATGAACATCCGCTGGCAGGAGCGCGTCACCAACCAGGAGGTGCTAGACAGAGCTGGCTCAACAAGCATTGAGTCGATGCTGCTGAAGGCTCAGACGCGTTGGACAGGCCATGTAGTACGAATGGATGACAGCCGCACACCCAGACAAGTCATGTATGGAGAGCTGAAAGAGGGTTCGCGCAACCAAGGACGCCCAAAACTGAGGTACAAGGACACTTTGAAAAACAACCTCAAGTGGAGCGGCATTCAGCCACGCCAGCTGGAAGCGTGTGCCTCCAATAGATCAGGATGGAGGTCTCTCACCTCCAAGGCAATCACTGCCATTGAGGAGGATCGGCGACAGCGTCTCGCTGCGGCAAGGGACAGACGTCACAGGGCAGCGTCCACCTCGGTCCAAAACACAAACTTTCAATGCGACACCTGCAGGCAACTCTTCCAGCTTCGGTCTGCGGCGCCACCATTGCTGAGAGCAGAGAAACAACGTCATCATCTGATCCCGATGGGCTACCAAGCAATGCGACGGTAGCAAGGACAATCTTAGTTGATATGGTCGTCTTCAACACTCGCCATGTTGCTGCTAGAACCCTAAAGGCATACTCGACACAACGCCTTGCTCGCGAATGGTGACAATTAAATATTTTCAGATCACGTGTTAATTTTGAATTGATGGTAGTTATTAGATAAGGTTTTAGAGGATAAGCTGTGTCTCCGATGAGAAAATACGGAAGCCGTATGTTTGAATTCCGTAGACCAGAGCCTGTTGGGAGTTCACCAATGTTTGCGTCAAGCTGAGTTTGTAGCTCAGATCTTGAAAATATTTCACCAACAGAAGAGTGCTATCGTACTTATGAACGAACGTAAATGCTTTTGTTCTTATTTTTTCTCTTAATAAACTGTTATTTTTCTATCTATTATATCTTGTTGTTGTTCAGTCAATTTATTTAGTGTGTGGAGAATGACATGAAACAAAATGAATATACCGTAGCTAGTTTGCGAGTTATCTTAATAGTTGCATTAAAAATAAGTGGAGTTTATTCAAGCCCAGCAAGGTCCATAGACTCGCTGAATGAATCTCAGCGAGCTACAAGCGAGCTACTGAGCTAGTTATAATCGCTTGAGCCGTCCACACCATGAGCTATTGCCCAGCTAGGAGCTAGCCTGTAGCTTGAAAACCCATAGCTTGTGGTGTGGCCACCCAAGCTCCATCGCTCACAATACGACCGCCGCCTGATTACAGCGAGCTGGTAGCGCGGCTCGACATGTGGCCACACTGTAAGAACAACAGAAAGTCTATGGGGTCGCCTTTCTTCTTACAGCTTTTTCTTTTTGCCATAATTATTTTGACAGAGGTTTGCTGTCGCCAGTGGGTCGTAATGGGGATAGGCGCTGATTTGGTTTGGTTTGGTTTATCTTCAAAACATTTTATAACAATTATTGTGTTAAAAAAAAATGTTGCCTTCTTCCAGCTATGCTAAGAACTGTTTTCTCTCTCTCTCTATTTGTTTTTCTTCTTGTTTTGCCCACATTTCAACTATCATCTGCCCACCCCAGGCCCATGACAAGATGCAGGTTTTGTGACATTGAATTCCCATTTTGTCTAATGTCATCGTGTCTAAACTGTTGTTGACCCGACTATGTTTACACTGGTTGACTGAAGATGATGTTTCCGTTTTCAGTGAAAAATAATCAGTAAAGTATTAGACTTAACGAGTCCAGCTGGTGAGATGCCACATCTCCATCTGATATTAGGAACCACCAATAAAACACCTGCGCTCCATTTGGGCTTCAGTTTTTGTGTGAGATGTGTGCTGTGGAGTAAACAGGATCTCAAGTCCTGGCGAGTCTTAAACAAGTTTGTCTCGCTAATTCAGGCGTATCAAACTGTTTCCAATCAGCTACCGTAAAGAGAAATTTCAGCCACTGAGTAAACACCACACAAAATAGAGTTGACTCGGTAAACCACGTACAGGCTTTTTCCTTCTTCTTCTCCTTTTTTTTTTTAACTCTTTCACATCTCAATCGTGACATGTTCATTTTCTATGTCGCTCTTTTGGTTAATGAGATTTAATTTCTTCTTTATTTTTTTTTTACTTCTGTTTCTCTCTCTCATTTTGTACTCTTTCCATCCTCCTCTTCTCAGCTTTCATACCTTGTCACCGGAAAGGGCAATCAGCAGACAAACAGCCAAATAGATAAATTAACAAAAACAATCAGACATGCAGTAATCAGACACAAGTATGATTCGAAAATATGTGTTTGTTCTGGTTCTCTCTTGTTTAATGATTTTATACAATAATATCTAATATGCCAATTATGATAGTAATGCTGAAAACTCTCCTGGTTTGGGATCACCAAAATCAGAGCAATTGTGGCTGATGATACATAACAAATGAGTTAAGTTGAGTAAATAGACACTTTCTGTTGTGTAAATTAGAGTGCCTGGCTAATGCATGAAATCATCAATTTAATAAAGCATCAGCACCATGAAATAATTTTATGTACGGTATATACGCAACATAGCAAATTATAGATTGTTTTGTATTTGCAAACCAGTTCATGCATTTCATAACACACAGTATACATGTATTATAAATACGTGATGCATACTAGCTACTTTGTTTGCAAATCATCCTTACACCCACAGAATTGTCCATGTAATACTATACGATATGAAACTTGAGTAGATGAAAATCTTAATGTATATGGTAAAATGCAAATACAATTGACAGCTGCACCAAAGCACATAGAGCATTTTTCTTATATGGCATTAAGTTTGAGGAATCTTGTTCTTACCATTACGTTTTACTTCATTCTCCTTCACTCCCATTCTTTACGGTGAGTTTACGGAAATGTGCCCCATCCCCATTTGTTGCAAATAACTCTTTGGCTGCATCACAGATTATGGGCCATAAACAAAAATCATTGCAAAGTCTAACTCTTCTTTACATGTAGCAGGGTAACAGTCTGTTAAACTGAGCAACACTTTTTGTACATTGTTTTACATGGCCCAATGTTCTTATAACTTTCATGCGAAACTTCACTCCAGCTGTTACTGTAGACGTGCTACTTCTATCCCACAAAATGCATCTTTGAAAGATACCAAATGTTTACTGCATTTGATTTGTTCTCACTCTGTGCTGGTTAATTCAAGTAACCAAGATGCTCCTTAGGAGTGAAAGCATTGTTGGAGAACGATGCATGTCCTTCGGAATTTCCATTAATTGTCGATTTAGAGTTCTTGCCACTAGCATCTTCGACGACATTCATGTAATCGTGTGGCTTTTTTTCATTTGGAGTGAGTGCTATTACATTGTTTTCACTGCCGAAAGCATCCTTGTTTGAGTGAGGATGTGTGCGATTGGAGGATCCGTTCAACGTATGTGGATTCTGCTCTGTCCGGTCCAAATCTACATATGTGTCAGGGCCAATGAAAGAAAGCACAACGGGGATAAGGAACACGGCATGCAGAACTCCAAATCCAATGACTAACAACATGATCTTGAAAAATGACTGGAAAATATAGGACTCTGTGAACAAAAGCACAATGACGCCAATCATGGAAGATAGTCCGCCATTGAGGATGGGACCTGAAGCGTGGATAATGGCGTCTTTGGCACGGTCTTCTCTTGATGCTTCCTCAGATACCATGTAGGCTGTACACACATGAGCACTGGGGGTTAGCAAAGAAACCAAGAATATAAACTATGGTTAATGAATATCCAAATATGTGCAGTAAGAAAGTGTGAGATGCATAGGCAGATGTTACTTTTATCCACACCAAGCGACTGGATTATTATAGATGATTGCTATACACTTGAACATTAACTGAAGAGGTGTGCAAGAAAAAGAAGGATAGTCATCGAAAAAAGGTTAAGTGTGCTATTCTTCATGCACATCTGTGATGATAAAAATTTGTGTCCAACAAAAAGTATGATTTATTATGATTATAATAGTATATCCTCAGAATTTATGAGTATAATTATTGAATTTTGCATACAGAAGATGAATGGCATTACAAACTGGACAGTCATGGCGTTAACCTTACTGTGCAGTTCACACAAGGCAAATTACAGTATCTTGTAACCAAATTCACTGTGATAATTACAAGATTTATGACTGTATTACATATGTGGCACTTAAAGGCCTAAAATTAACTGACAAGCAATTACATTATGATAGTCCACAAAACAATACATAAAATAATTCCAGGCATTCAGTGGCAATAATCTCATTTTACTTCTAAAGACTGAATCAAAACACGCAAAGTGTAATGTAACTTGTTTCATCCTAGAAATATCTGAAATTCACAGGATTATATCTAAATGTTTACCCTAAATTGAATAGCTGTTGGGACAAACACTAAGAGTCCTTGTACAGAAAGCTTTGCTAAGTCTAGCAGGTGCGTACCCTGACATGCATAAAGCAAGAAAAGCAGCCTGCTAGACTAAAGGGTGAAACTGACCAAGACTGGTGGCTCAAACGGTCAGACACTTCCACCGGCCTTGGGTTGTTTCACCTTTTAGCAGGGTTAACAGCCTGCTAGACTTAGCAATGCTTTTTGTACATGGCCCTAAGAGTGATTGATTTTGGTGTACAGCAACGAGATAAGAAATCAAGTGATCATAACTCAAAATGTTTGAAGTAAACTTCAACTTTGCGAGTGGTCACTTACCAGAAATCAACAGAGAAGCCAACACTCATGATGAGATGGATCATTGTCACAGAGCTCAGGCTAAGACCCCAGATGGCCATAAACCCAAAAATGCCAGTGACGATCATAACGACTTGAATCATGACCAGTAGCACGATGAGTGGGTGGGGCAGAAAGATACAGGTCACCACAAACATGACTGAAATCAAAGAGAAAGCACACCGATGACAGACTGATGCAAATCGTGTGGTGTTCTTCCTAATGTTACATTTCTTAGTACTTGTATTGTATTTGTGTACTTCTTTTGGGAAATTTGCCCTAGTGTCATTGCAGCCCAGTAGCAACTGGAGCAAACAGGTTGTGGCCACAGCACAGCGCTGGTCTGAAAATAGTTGCCTCTTTTTCTTTTTATTTCCTCATTTTTTGTTGATGTTGTTTTCCTCCACCCTTTCATGTTTTTCTCCTTTATTTCTCCCCTGTTCTTCAGTTAGAGCTCTCCCGGTTGTAGGACCATTGATTTCCATAAATAAATATAGACAAATTTTCTATAAATACTCCACTCTCTACATTTTTTGGAAAAAAAAAAAGCGTTCCTTTTGCTGGAATGTGAAATTGTTTGGTGTTGCATAAAGTTTTTTTATTGGGCTTTTTTTTAATTTTTTTTGGAAGTATAAATGTTTCTCCTGATTTTATAAGCTCCAATAGCAATATTATTCAACTTTGTTTAATGAAGCTGGGGAGGGACGAAGGGAGAAAGGGAGAAGGGAGGGAGAGGGCGAGAGAGAGAGGGGGAGAGAGAAAGTGAGAGAGAGAGAGAGAGAGAGAGAGACAGAGACAGAGAGATCGTCCTCGCTCATTCATTCTGTAAATACTAGGTTGCCTTCCTATGAAATCAATCACCGTCGTGCCATTATTCCACAATTAACATTGCACAGTTTGCAGCTATTAGCAATTACTTATCTGACCAGTTATAGAAACAGGCAGTATGTGCAACACACTGTGACTCACCAGGAGAGCTGCAACTATTCAGGATTCAGCCACAAATCACTCATTAACCAGCATGTACAGACGAAGAATAAATTGCTTACCAGCTAAAGTGACTCCCACTGTCATAAGAGTACTGGGCAAGACTGAAAGATATTGCTCAAAGTAGACAAATGCTGGATGATAGGCAAATACGTCGGTGGGAGAGGAGTCAGCTACGTCACGCATGCGGGACATCAGATCTGCCTGGTCGTTGGAGTCAGTGATCTTAGATACAGAACAAATGAAAACAGCTGAAGAAAGTCATTCAATCCCTCCAATCCTTTAAAAAAAAAATGAAATAGCAAGCTGAAATTTTCATCTTTTTTTTTTCATGAAATAACATGCTGGAGATTTAAACCAATCTGTTGATTCAAAAACGTGTAAAAACGAGATTGATTTTAACTATGTCACCGATTCACTAAAGATTCTTTTGAGTGAAAAACAATGTTGACAGCTAATTCTGCCGAGAATGGGAGCCTTTTCCTGAATGGCATCCATGATGGGCAACACCATGCCACTGTTGACATCTGGTCCAATGCTGTGAACTTTCATTTCGGTGTGTATCATACACCCTAGAAAGTTTTCATATTTCAAAGAATAATGATGCTTTCTTATGAAAGTAGTCTTCAAATCCAGTGCATAATCTCTAATAACTAACCCGTTGAAGACAAGGGTATTTAGGAAGTTACCATCTAGAAAGACAGGGATTCACAGGACAAAAATCGATAATGTGTTTTCAAGAGCAAGAAGATCTGCCATTAATATCTACAGATCCGTGGATTTTATGAAACAAGCATTCTGACTGGCTATAAGACCATGACACACCTAATATAAATGGGCTGATAATCGTTCATCATTGTCACTATATTACAGTTGGGCCGATGATTGGTCCCACTGCCTTTTCATTGTAAAATAATAGGGCTAGATCTAGATCTAAATTTAATATCAAATTGACGTATAACCTTGAACGAGTAGGCATGGCACCGTGATGCAGTGATTGATATGTTATCATCTCCAAACACGATGTCATTAGAAAATCGGGGCTGAACAGTCAGGAATTGTCTGAGCCCTGTGAAAAAAGCCTCCTGACTGCTGGTGTTGTAAAGAGGAGTTCTAGCCAAGGAAAAGAGCCAACAGCTGTCAATCAAAGGGTCAATCCATGGATCCTCCTGGGCTTTGCTCATTAAGCCCTTCCATATCTGTAATGTAATGGATGTGTGGCTCATTAGACTTGGGAAGCAGAGGAAATAAAACTTTCTGCAGAAAGTATAAGATGATTTTCATTAAATAGAAAGTGAAATATTGTGCCCAAGGCTTTTTCTTTTCTTTTAACAAAAATCTGTATTCATGAGAGTTTAATTCTGAGCTTGCAAAAAGACTAAAAAAGCAACCTTTTACCACTTTTAGAATTCAGATGGTAAAGAGAAAATCAAAATGTCATATATTTGTTTGGTTTGAGAACTGCTGAAAATCGTCATGATGGAACATGACAGCAAATTCTGCTTAAAATTTAACCTCAGTTATAAGATTGTGACAGTGGCAGAAAAAGGCTTGGATCTGCTGTTTCTGTCCCTTGTGACTTATGCCTCAACCCTTTTACTGCCAAGCCCATAAGTCCTTCTTTCCTTTAAACTATCAGAATAATGGATTATTGGGTAGAAAGACAGCCGGAAGTAGTAAAATCAAGAGTGCAAAACATGCCCGAACAATAAACGATATTTTGGCCTTGCAGCAGTTTTAGCATGGAACTGTTGGACTAAAATATAGGCCATGTGGCAGTCTATTATGATGGGCCAATACATCAGCCCTATATTAGGAAGAGGGTTAAGCTGTAGATTAGTTTTAACCTTTTGCTGTCTAAAATGCAGTGAAGCCACCAAATCAAAGGTGACACTATATCTTCTTATACTGATGTCCTGGCACTAACTGCAAATAAATTTGCTGGCTGCACAGCAGCAAACACATTCTTTTCCTCTTCATCTGAACAGTCCTTATCTGCACTCTTTCCAAAGTATGCTTTGAGGGGTGGTGTGTGTTAGAATACTCCCTAAACAGGGAAGAAGAAAGCTCTTACCTGCAGTGTGTTATTGTCACTGTAATCTTGTGTTTTGGTGGTCACGAAGGAAACTGGCAACTTAACTCCGAAATCCTCAGTGTCCCACACCTGTAAATATATATGAGGTGTACATGCTCAGATTCTGGCTGTGTAGGAACAGAAAGATTTAGCCAGACATCAGTGTCCCATACCTGTAACACTGCATGAGTTACCTACAAACTCAGAAACAGAAAGATTTCAGAAATCATCATTACAGTTATTGTAAACATACGTGGGTTATGTACACACTCAAATTCTGACCTTGTAGAAAAAGAAAGATTTAACCAGACAACAGTGTTCTATATCTGCAGTCATTTACATGCAAACTCAAATTCTGAGCTTAGAGACAGGTAGATTTAGCCAGAACCCATTATTACAATTATTGTAAACGTACGTGAGTTGTACAAACTCAAATTCTGACCTTGTACAGACAGAAACATCTTGCCAGATAGCGTTATTACAAACTGTAGCATTAGATAGATCAGGCCCCAGGGAGGCAAACACATGAAAATTATAGTACATTGTTCCAAATTTGGTGACATTATCTTCAATGGTTTTTGAAATGTGGGGTAGGGAAAGTTATTTTTGAGACACACCTCGTACATATACTTTGGGCATGGGATTTTTCCACAATAATAACCAATACACTGAGTTTGTAATATAAATAAGCAGTGGAGGACACTTACATTTTTGGGACCTTAAAGCTTTAACTGTTATGGTGCCCCTTCAACCACGACAACAGGGCAACATCCAAATTCACTCATTAAAAAAAGTTTCTTAAGGGCCCGTCCGGGATTAGGGCCCTGTGTAAGCTTCATTAGTTCACTGTAGATCCGCCACCAATAATAAGAATTTTTTTTTGTAGTTGTGCCACTGCTCTGTTACCCTGACTTATCTCATGTGAGACATCCCAGCCAGCAAACCCCACGTCAATCCGATACACATGATGGACCCCAAGTTTACTCATAGGAATGACATCATTCTCACACAGATCTACTGGTTAAGACATTACACTGGTGTCACTTTGACTAAAGATACTAGAATTGATAAGATGAGACAGCTAGTGCTTTTAGCATGCACAGGTTTTGCACCGCCACCTAGCGGCAAACACGCGGAAGTCATGAAAGGTGCCATATTTCACAAAGCCAAATAGGGAAAATATTGAATTTTGTTCACTGTTCAGCTATCGCTATAGGCCTTGATTGACATCACTTATTGTGGAATTATAACCTCAATCGCTGTGGGAAAACTCTGGCTATTTTTTCTTTTTTCTTTTAATCGCAGTAGCACTGTCATACTGTTGCAATCATAAATTTACCATTATATCAAGCATTCTTTTCACACTCTATGGGCCATGTTCCCCGCAACCGAACAGTGCGCAAATTGTGTGCACGTTTTTTTTTTTTTAGTTGTAGGAAGAAGTCAGTGTCTCTTCTTATCGTTTCTAGTATCTTTGGTGTGATATAGGAAATCTGCCCTTACTGTAACCCTACCAACCGTGGGGAATCTTACACAAATCTATGCGGATTGACACAGGGGTGCTGACTGGTTGTTTTACTTTGTTTTTATCTCTTCTGAAACTGTTTTGTACCCATAACGCGGCCATTGTTCTTGTTTGTTCCAACTGCATTTTTTGCACAACTGAGAAATTCGATGTTAAATGTTTGCAGCTTTAGTATTATGATAAGGAGTTAGAATAAATCAGAACCATGAAACAGCTTGATAAGTGCCACAACACATTTTGAACAAGTTTTAAAGTGAGCACTTGTTACACTTCCTCTGCATAATAAAAGACTTCCAGTTTTTCAGAAAATGGAGATCAAAGATAATTAATGAAAACTAAGGCCACAATAAGATATTCTTTCAATGATTGAGTCTTAATTACAAGTAAAGCATATACTCTCACCTGGTGACTAGACCTTGCAATTTAACCATGTGGCCTGCAAATTACATAGTTATTCATCTGACAGAAGCAGGGTGCAATATAAAAGCCAAGTAAAAGCTTTTTACCTGAAATTTATGGAAGTAGGAGGATTTCAGAACCAAATCCTTAAGCTCCAAGCCCTGTTTGAGAGTGGTACAGCCCCAGATTGCAACTCCCAGATAGCCAGCAAATAGTAGGAGCAACAGAATGCGCACCGGTGTCCACAAAATAAACCTGACAATATTTATAACATTGAAAAGAGTGACTTCACTACATAAGGTAGCTGCAATACATCCAAAGATGTTAATCTGTGAACTGTATCTGTATTTGTGAATTGACAGTGGGTGTTAGAATGACTGAGAAGTGCTTAGAGCTTGTATAACAGGATGAAGCGCCAATGTTATTTATTTTTAGAATTAAATACTAGAGGTGAAGAGAGTCAGCCTGTATCTTTACAATGTAATAGCAAATTCTTAAATAAATGATAAATTTAGTTTTCATTCTCCCAGAGTTTGAGTCACAGTCACACTGTGCTAGGACTGGGAAGGCAAGAGACAGAATGTAACAGAATCAGGAGCACATTGTTAAAAATGAATGGATGAATGAATAAATGAATGGATGGATGAATGAATGAATGAATGAATGAATGAATGAATGAATGGATGAATGAATGAATGAACAAATGAATGACTTAATGGATGGATGGGTGGATGAATGAATAAATGAATGAATGAATGATTGGGTGGATGAATGGATGAATGGATGAATGGATGAATGAATGAACGAACGAACCAAGGAATGAATGAATGGGTGGATGAATGAATGAATCAATGAATGGGTGGATGGATGAATGAATGAATGAATGAATAAAGCACCTGGGCAACGCCATCTTAGGCCCCTTCTCACAAGGGCTTTGGTCCTCACTAGCCTTTTCTGGCACTGCACCCCCGCACATGCAAATAAAGCAACATTTGCGCCCCTCTTGTTTCAGCTCGGAGCGTGAGTGGTTAAGTTTCTTGCAGGTGATGGTATGGCGACTGGCATAAACGCGCTTGCCGTGAAGGGTGAGACATGCTCCAAAGAAAGTGGCGTTGCAGATGTAGCAGAGGAAAACGCCCACACCTGATAGGAGTCAGTGAGTTAGAAAACATATTAAAACAATAAAATCCTTTTTAGGAGTATGGTGTATCTGAGATCCCAGGACGTACGGCAAAGGGGGATATCATATTAAGTGCGGTCAGACACAGTCAGATGCTGCCAGCAAAAATGTACACCAAAGAAATAATAGCAGAAGCTGACTGTTTCTGACCTGGCTTAGTATGATAGGACCTTCCCGGAATTACCAAGAAAATATAGCAAATTATGGTGTGCACTTCTTGTCTGCCAGCATCTAACTGCGCCTGACTGGGCTTAATCTGATACCTCCGAAGGGTGTAACGATAAAATCCTACCATAAAATCCTCTTTAAAAATATGGTGTGCCTGTGAGACCATAGGACGTACGGGCAGGAATAGTAAAAATGCCTGTGCATAGTTTAAAATTTTAAAACCAGGGGAAGATGGACAACGACTTCATCCAGGCACACCTGGAATTGTAAGAAAAAAAAATCCCAGAAATACGATAATTACTAACGTCTTCAATTGCCTGTTGGTCCATTGGATTCTCAGCCTACAGCAAAGGTTCATATTCCTGGATAGTCATGTCAGAACTCGCCTCGCCCTCACACTTTTCTGTAAAACTTCATTCTCCACCGTAAGATGCATAACGCACTGAGTCAGCTTTGTTTTGCGACAGTTTTGTGTTTAAGTTTTTACTTTAGGAAGTTCACTGCCCTTGGCATTTACGCCTCACTTTTCTTGCTTTTCTTTTTCTTATTGTAGTAGGAATTTGTTTTTTTAGAATTTTGGGAGGGCAATTGCTTGTTCGGCCTGCTCTTTTCGATTTCCAATTGCCAAGGTATCTTTAACGTGCGGAACGTGCACATAGGCCCTACCAGTTTTCGTCCTTATCCGAGAAGACTAGGTGCTCGATCCCACCTATCCTAGGGTCAGCGACAGGAAAATATGATAAAAAATCCCAAAATTCCAACATGCCTTCACCGACCGGGGTTCGAACACTGTACCTTCGGCATGAGAGGCGAGCACCTTGCTTCTAGATCACCGTGTTTGTGGAGTATGGATTTAACGGGGGCCTCAAGCTCTGATAAGACTGAAATAAGTCGTGTCTCTCTAGTTAATGCAAAGGAAATTCACGTCTGGATAAAAACCGACGTAAAACCAATCATACTAGAATTGATAAGATAAGACAGCGGGTGCTTTTAGCGTGCAGATTTCGCACCACCACCTAGCGGCAAACACACGGAAGTCATGAAAAGTGCCGTATTTTACAAAGCCAAATAGAGAAAATATTGTATTTTGTTCAGATATCGCTATAGGCCTTGGTTGACGTCACTTATTGTGGAATTATAACCTCAATCGCTATGGGAAAACTCTGACTACTTTTAATTTTTTTTTTTTAATGGCAGTAGCACTGTCACAACTTTGCATCATAAATTTACCATTATATCAAGCATTCTTTTCATCCTAGGCGCCATGGGCCCCGCCCCCGATCAGCGCCCAAATTGTGTGCACGGTTGTTTTTTTTTTAGTGGTGTGAAGAAGACAGTGTCTCATCTTATCGTTTCTAACATCTTTGGTAAAAGAGGCATGAGTCTGTGCGCTTTTACTAGTACTATATAGCAGTAACATTACGTTATCGGTGATGTCACTTGTTACGACTAACATGGAACTGCCTAGCTAGAAATTACCATCATCGTCCACATAAATAAATCAATAAGTGGTTGGACACAAGATCAAATAACACTGAGAGATATTCAATGAATATCATAAAAGAGACAGATAAATAGTTAGAGAATAGACTGATAGATACATTGAAATTGAAACAGAGGAATAAAGGCGAAATAAAAACAAACATACAAAGAGACAAAAAGACGAACAAACGGAAGGATAGATAGAATAGATAGACAGACAGGCGGACAGACAGACAGATAAACAGATAGACACACAGATAGATAGATAGATAGATAGAAAGATAGATAGATAGATAGATAGATAGATAGATAGATAGATAGATAGATAGATAGATAGATGGATGGATGGATGGATGGATGGATGGATGGATGGATGGATGGATGGATGGATGGATGGATGGATGGATGGATGGATGGATGGATGGATGGATGGATGGATGGAAAGCAGACAATCATCTCGCAGTAATGAACTCCGTGACTCACCTGTATAGATACAGAAATTTCTCACACTCCTAAACACACTGCTGGATCCAATCATAAACGCCAGCAAATCAGTCACTGAGTAGAGAGAAAGAGAACACTATTGCCACTCAATAATGGCCATGTATTGCTGAAACACCTTACAACTCATGCACAAACGATAGGATGACGGGCGCAAGGGAAAAACCCAATGATGTCTAGTTTTGTCCAGTTCGAGAAAAGTGAAAATCAGTTTGAAGACCTATGGTGCACGGTGAGTGCAAAATAGTGTGTTTTACTTGGCACTAGTTTCTGGTCAGGTTCGCATAATCAATGCTACATAAAAAGCTGACTATCTTCATACAAAATCAATATCTTAATTCAAAGGTAGGCTCGGTACTTAATACTGTTTTAAGATCGTCCCATCAGAACCGATAATTAGTTAATTGGTTTGGTGTTGGTTACTTTCTTAAATATGAAATTTTAAACAAATCGATTGCATTTTTCCATTTTATTGTTGTTGTTATTTTGTAACTCATACCAGATAAATTCTTGAACTTAACGGCATATTATTGTATTAATTTGGGCGTGATTATGAACATGGATGAGGGGAACAGGGAAGAAATCCAATATCAAGTCAATTATTTGGGTTTGGGGGGGGGGGGGGGGTACCTGGACGTATTGGGGTACGGTTTGTAAAGACCATCTCAAGCAAAATGTAAATTAACTGAATGCAGAAAATTGCCAGTCGTTCATACTGTATGCAAATCTCAATTTCAACAGAAAATCATTCCCTCTTGGTGGGGGTTGGGGGGGGGGGTGGGTCTCAGCAATTTGGTCTTTCACCTTAAGCCCGATTTGGTCAGATCCACAAACAAATAAGAAAGAAAACCTTAGGGAAAAATTCAGCTCAGTTAGCAGCGAACAGCCAAGGAAATGTTAACCCTAACCTTTGACCTAAACATGAAAATCGTGACAAGACATCCAGGAAACTGTCGGCTAGCCTACTGTCAGATTACATTATGAACATGGCATTATTCGTTTGACTGGCATGGAGGCTGGTACAGTGAAGTGCAGGACCAGATTAAAGCTGACTGACGCACCATGAAGATCAGAGAAATGGTGGGAACAACACCAGCCCACCGGCACATAGAGCAGCAGAGGGTAAACTGGTTTAGACACCCCTTGCGAATGCCCATCTACTAGCCGGCCCCTTGCGCATACAACATGCGATTCTCTGGATACAAGGCCGGAATAAGACCAAGGAAGACTTGAACAAGTGGCTTCAAAGAAGCCCTGACTACCCATGGCATTCCACCAAGACAGGCTGGCTGCAGACCCAAAACTCTTTCTTCCAGCGATGCCCTCGAGGGTACAAGCAGTGTAAAAACAAAACAAAACCCACGATGCCCCGTGCACAGTCTAACAATGGTACTCTCTCCCTCCCATCCCGCACCCACATTCGCAAGACATATGATTACCCAGTCTCTTGAAACTCTATACTTTAGTCACTAAATAGCAGAGATAATTTTTTTTCAATAATCTCATTCCCCATTGTAACTTTTAGGAATGTGGACGGGAACTCTCAACATAATACAGTTTGAAATTTAAGGGTGTTGAAAGATGTTTTTTCTTTCACTCAGTATGAACACAAGACATAACAATAAAAAATATCTGCATCAAAATAAAGGAACATCAGTGAACTAGGATAAGATTCAATATTTCGAATAATTGGATTAGATATGATTATTATTTTAACTGAATGCAGAAAAATGGCTAATCTTTCATATTGTTAGCAAATCTTACATTCCACATAAAGAAATGTCCCACTTTAGGAAAGGGGTGGGGAGTATCAAGATTTTGGCCTTTCACTTTAAGTGTTATTTCACTCAAAATATTGAAGTAAGAAAACGAAAGGAATACTTTGAAGCTGTTATTGTATGAAAACTTGAAAAACTGTTGAAGGAACCAGTATTCCTGGAACTTCTTTCAACCGTTCACATAAGGGAATAAAGGATGTAGGTAGAATGCGCATGACGTCACAGAGTTTTTGTTTTGTACTTCTGTCAAACAAGATGGCCGGTGGATCAGCTGATGAGTGTAACTTCGAGATGTGTATAAGCGGTTAAAATGCCTGCTGGTTGCATTGCAGTTGACTGTTGTGACAGGGGTGGAAAGGATGTCTCCGAGCTGGTCAGATTCCCTACCATCCGTGTAAACAAGAGAAAGGAAGTGAAAGAATTGACCGAACATCTCCTATGTGCGTATACACACGTGTCATTGTTTACAGTAGGGAACTTTTTTAAACCTCGCCGCCGATTGGTTCGCAACGCCTTAAATGGGTCCGGACAGACAAGATGGTGGATATACGCATTCTACCTATAGGACCACGAAGGAGACGCACCATGGCTAATTTTGATGCGCTGATCATTTGGATGGTGACGTCACGATAATGAGTTTCAACAGAGAGTATACATGTAGACCTATAAAGAGGTTTCACTATTTATTGGTCGATTTGCACTGCGAGACACAGGAGGCTCCGCGAAACCATTGTCAGCATGGAGCGGAAACTAGGTCGCTGCGGTAACAAACCCGTTTGTGCATTTCCACGGGGTGTAAGAGCTTACAAACGGCTCTAAATTTCAATCGGCCCAAAAATATGAATAAACCACAGTAAACAGATATGCACACTATCTTTGGTGAAGGCGGTCTCTTTCAATTCTTTGTTTACCGCAGCCACCTACTTTCGCGATTTGGCGGAAGTGAAATATATCTGTAAATACACCCTCTAGTTTCAATGAAATCTCATGCACCAGCCGTCAGTCGAAGTGGAGCTTATTCAAACTGAATGGCGTGGCGTCGACATTTAGCCATAATTCTGCGCACCAAATTGAACGGGCGTCAAGTTGCAGTTTCGCATGCAGGGGGCTTATGGAAGGGAGCAGGAAAAAAAAAGATCTTTTTTCCCCCCCTACATTTTTACACCTTTTGCAACACAAGTGCCCAAAAGTTGAATAAACACAATAGATCGATACAAAAGCGATTGGGTAAGATTGGCTGATACTTGAGAAAATTAAATTCATAAGTTTTGAGACTGATATTCGAGCCATAGCGTCGAACAATAGAACTGCCCAAATTGCACCACAATGAATCACTCCCGCCACTATTTTTTTTAATAATAACTAGGTGAAGTGCCCGGCATTATTCGGGACAAACCTGTGAGCCCATCGCTCTACCTCTCTTGTTTTGTCTAGAAAACTTCCCATATTCTACAGTCTTACCAGAGGGTATGTATTTACAGAGAAATCTCACTTCCTCCAAATTGCTGCGGTAAGAACAATTGAATGAGACCGTGTTCACATAAGATTGTGTGCATATCTGTTTACTGTGATTTGTTCATATTTTGGGGCTATTGAAACTATTTAGAGCCGTTTGAAAGTTCTTCAGCCCCGTGGAAATGCACAAACGGGCATTGTTTAGGGCAGCAACCTACTCTCTGCTCCATGGTAACAGTGGTTTCGCGGAGCCTCCCGTGTCTGGCAATGCAAATCGAGCTATAGTATATACCTAGGTACAGACTCTCGGTCTCACTGCAGATTTCATGTACACCGGAGCACTACACACTCATTTTTGCAGGGACACTGCGCCAGCTGAATTGAACGCATATTAATAATTATTGTTTCCGGGGCGATGGACTTACTGCAGGGAGCCAAAACAACGATCGTTTTTTGGTTTTTCAAACATTTTACAACTTTTTATTTAAAATTACCTAAAACTTGAATCAACATAATCGATCGATACAAAAGTGATTGGGCTGGATTAGTTGACACTTAAGAAACATAATTTTATTATTTTTGAAACTGTCATGTAGGCTCCAGTGTCAAATTGCACCACAATGAATCACTCCCGCCAGCAAGCTTTTTATAATAAGAGAGGATAAGGTATGCAATGGGCGTCGCTTTGATAAAAGCACACTTGAACTTGACCTGCCCCCCCCCCCCCCCCCCGCCCCGCCCTTGATCTATGGAAATTCTTGGGTAGTGGAGCTACTAATTACTGTAGAATGAGACTTTTTTTTTTCATTCTCCAGACGCACTCTACAAATCTACTCGTTGACGGAACTGCTGGATTACTGAGATCTGCTAACTTTCCAATCGCGTCCTCTTGATGGACAGACACTGTCCCTATAAACAAATCACACAAGATGGGTTAAAAAGAGGACAGTAGTTCATCATTATGACTCGTCACTGTATGTCTGCGCGACAGCACGCATCAGCTCCAGGCATGCCGTAAATCATTAGGCTACCGCCGAACAAACAGGACCGTCTCGGTAGGTACATGTGTACGCTTGAGCGTTTTTGTTATTTACACCTTACGTGCTATCACTTATGACATCACCATCAGAAGTACGTCCGTCCAAAGAACAGGACAGTCCAGGTAGAGATATTTCGGACTCTTGAGAGCTTTTGTTGTTCACTCCTTATGGACTAATTGCTTATGATGCAAAAAACAAGCTCAGACAACATAGTTTGGGAATCCACGGATTATGTCAAAAGGCTTGATGTACTGCTTATGGCACACTGGGTCACTTCTGTTCTGCGTAGGTCTTAGTGTGAGATGTGGACTCCATAGAAAGAAAAAGTTGTATGTAGCAAAGCCTCGCATAACCGAAATATTGATTTGTCCTCCTTTTTTCTTTGTTGGGTATTATTTCTTAGGCGAGGCTTTGCTGCATACAACTTGTTCTTTCTGCCCATTTTTGACTTCGCTTCAAGCCTTGCTGGTCCTCCCAACCCCCACCCCTACCCTGTTTTCTTGTGGTTTTTATAGTATTTCGGCAATTCACATAGTGTGACTGACATGGCAACGTTGCCAAACAGTGAGGGCTGAAAAACCGGACATAGTAGTGTGACATTCACATGTTCAAATTCCTGACAGAGATTTTAGGGAAAATATCAACGTTTTTTTTTTACTGCGAGGGCCAGACAACCCAAACGGTCACCGAACACTACCACAAAAGCCCGTGTCACAAGTTTCAAAGCAACTGATAGGAACCAAGACATTATCTTGACTCCGCATTGGAACACACTTCAGAAACTGGAACACAGCAGCTTGCTAAGTAAAAGACATGCCATTTTAGCTTGAAATTTTGTGGGTCGGATGGGATACGGTCATATACACAAGAAGACGGCAGGAAGAAAAAAAAAAATATTAAAGCTATTTTCCAAGTATTATGACTGGAGGGATCTCTCTGCCAGCGGCTTCCAGCATCAGCAGTGCGATTCAAGCGATGAGGGAACCAGCGACGTCATTCACAGTACTAAGAAAAGCTGTATTTTCATGTGTACGGAAACGGTAAATATCCACCAAGCAGTAAAAAGAAAGAGTGTTTTCAGGTGTGCGGAAACGGCATTTGCGTACACATGAAGACATACTTTCTATTTCACTACTAGTACTACTTCGCTACTGTTTCACTTGTTGCCGTTTCCGGATACCTGAAAACACAGCTTAACAGCTACTTAAATTTACTGAATTTGTCCTAATGCAGGTCTATCTCAGCTGTAAGCACACACACACACACATGCACGCACGCACGCATGCACACACACACACTTTAAAAGGAAGTATGTCAAATTGAATCCACCGCTCTTCCGTTGACATAGAAAAAATCCTTGATTTGGTATGCACAAACTCTAACCCAAAAACTTACAGTAAACCACCTTAAATGCTGGCCGGCCTACTGATTCGGGGAATACACAGGTGTGATTTTTAAAGTTGAGTTTCGACCACCAGTGTGTAAATCGAGGCCCAGAACCAAATTTCCTGTCATACTTTTTAATTGAAGGGGTCATTTCAACAGTGTGCCTAAGTCCACATTTGACGAAAAATGAGATTTGGTCATAACCGTAGAGATTAAGTGAAGATAAATCGTCCTAGAACAGTTTGAAGACAGTAGCTTTGATTTTGCGAGTGTACCTTGAAAAGTCGCTTCACTCTCAGAGTCATATTGCACCTATGTCCATTTCTGGTTGTTCAACTAATGCACAGTGATTTCCTCAATTACAAACTTTTTGCAGATCAAAATATCAAAGCAACCATCAAGTGTACGGATGGACAACAACTAAAATTCAAAGACATTATGTGGTTTTCCTACGGTTCCAGTTGTGAAATGAATGAGGAAATGGATGCTGAGGTTGAGAAAAGACACATTGATGAGATCTGGTGTCGTTACACTCATAACAGTTTTGAACCCTGGAAAAAAGCCAAGTTCTTGAAAAGAAATGCCAACATTAGTGCAAACGTCCCAAAAAAGTATACTGCTCCTGTGGGAATTAAACCTGCCAAGAAGCAAGACCTGGAGGCTCTCATTAAAAAGGGTCTCATTGGCCACGAACAAAGAGCAGTTTTTGAAAACTTGCCACTCCGCGGTAGGAATGTAGATGAGGAGGATGAGGGTGATGACTATGTATAAAATAAATTCTGTGTGATTTACTCACCATTGAATCTGAGTCTGGAAATGATAAAAATGGGAGCTAGCAAGCCAACAGTATAAATATACTTTGTGCCTTACTTTTCACTAGTATTTTTGATGTATGGGACTTAGAACCGTTGCTGCATTCATTTCACTGGACTTGGGCATGATATTGCCCATCCCATAATATTCTCCCCTTTAAAACAAAGGATAGCTTCCGGCAGACTGATTTTTTGTGTTTTGGATCAGATTATTTTAAGTAACGAACGTTGTTTGCTTTTTAACTTGCATTAATGAGTTTAGATTGGTTGAATTTTATTTTGAACATGTTTTCTGGCAACCTTAATAAAATGCCATAACGTACCTAAGTCCATACGAGGACTTAGGTATCTTATTGCAGAAACGAAATATAAAATCAAGCTTTTCCCCCTTTAATTTCATTACTACAGTATAGCCTGTTTGAATATTGGTTTCTCTTTCTCCAACAATGTTTACTGTTCTTTTTATTTGAATAAAAATGGTTTTTGGCCTTTTTCTCTTTTGTGACTCAATGTGACATAGGCACACTGTTGAAATGACCCCTTCAATTCTACTCGAAGAAAATGCGTCTTCTCCTCCGGCCCTAAATGTCGGAACACTTTCTTCTCCTCTTCATCTCAGTTGTGGCTCAAAATCAACGAAAGTATTAAAAACATAGCAAACGTCAAGAGAGTTTAAAATATGCCCGTGTACACCTTTACTTCTTTCTAGGCGTAATATGATATGATGTAGAATTGAAGGCTCAGCGCAGTTCATGATTTCATTATTACATTGGAGGCCTTGCTTCCTTTATAATATGCGTTCTCCAAAATACCACCCATTCGTCTTGATTTTAGTCTAGAGTGTCATTCGAGGGTATAAATTCTTCTAAACTAGTGCTTCTCATTTTTTTTTTGTCCCACGACCCACTTCACTCTTATTATAAAAAAAAAAAAAAATAGTGGCGGGAGTACAAAAATTATACAGTTCATTTTCTAAAGTGTCAATTAATCTAGCCCAATCGCTTTTGTATCGACCGGTTGTGATGATTCAAGGTTTCAGGTATTTTTAAATAAAAAGTTGTAAAAATGTAAAATATAATGATCTTTATTTTGGCTCCCTGTGGTAAGCCCATCGCACCGGAAAAACGATATTGTTACGCATTCAATTCGGTGCGGGCAAATTCCCTTCCAGAAATGAATACATAGTACTCTGGACACGCTGGTGCGCTTGAAATCTGTAGTAAGAGTGTAGATTTCTAGACCAAGGTTTATCCTGGATAATGCAGGGTACTTCTCTAGTGCCACAAAAAAAAAAAAAAAAACAGACAAAAAAAGAACAACAACAGAAAACGTGGACTCCACCATGATCAGAAAAAGTGCAGCCATGATCAGCCATGTTACAGTATATACAAACCAGCTAGGTTGCGCATAACCATTCAAGTCGTGCCTCTGTTAAGTTTGATGTTTTAATCCGAACTAAACGAGGAAACCACCAACATGACATAACAGTTAACAGTTTATCTATACAGCTAAGTTAAAATACAGTATGAAATTAACATTTCCATGAAAAATCTCTACGCCCCATACTGAGGTTCTACGCCCAATTCTGAAGTCCTACATCCATTCTGAAGACCTACCCCCCCTAGCCCATTCTGAAGTCCTATGCCCCATTCTGAAGTCCTACGCCCTATTCTGAAGTCCTACTCCCTATTCTGAAGTCCTGCGACCTATTCTGAAGTCATATGCCCTCTTCTGAAGTCCTACGCCCTATTCTGAAGTCCTACGCCCTATTCTGAAACCATACACCCTATTCTGAAATCCTGCGCCCTATTCTGAAGTCCTACCCCCTTTTCTGAAGCCCAGTGCCCTATTCTGAAGCCCTATGCCCCATTCTGAAGCTCTATGGCCCATTCTGAAGCCCTATGCCCTATTCTGAAGTCCTATGCCCCATTCTGAAGCCCTATGCCCTATTCTGAAGTCCTACGCCTTATTCTGAAGTCCTACGCCCTGTTCTGAAGTCCTACGCCCTATTCTGAAGTTCTACGCCCCACACAAATATTGTCATGCCCCACCCGCGGGGCGTATGCCCCACACTGAGAAACATAGGTCAAAATCAATGCACACACAGCCTTTACTCGTCAGAAGGCCAAACTCCCCAGAAATAACATTAGATCTTAATACATAACAGCACACATTTTTGTGCTTACCTGACGTAATGGTAATACCAATACCAGCTTTCTTGTACACTGTTCCGATGCGCTCGGGGACGCTAAGGTCGGTGAGGTGGAGAGTTTCGCTCCAACTGCTCATCATCAAGAACATGTCGTCCACACCGATGCCTGTGGGCAGGACAATTTTGTATAATGTCTCAGCAAAGCAATACCATCAACAACAGCAGCAAAATGAACACAGTTACAAAAAAAACCAACTTTTACAAGCGCCATATTAACAACAATGGCAGAAGTTACAACACTTCATGTACATCTAATTCTTCTTTGCTCTCTCCTTTTCATCTCTGTCTCGGCGTGTCCACTTATCTGTCTGTTTATTTGTCCGTCTGAACGCCGGTCTGTTCATCTGCCTGCGTCTGTCTGTCTGCCTATCTCTCTCTCTCTCTCTCTCGCTCTAACTCTCTCTCTCTCTCGCTCTCTAACTCTCTCTCTCTCTCTCTCTCGCTCTCTCACTCTCTCACCCTCTCTCTCTCGCGCGCTCTCTCTCTCACTCTCTCTCTCTCACTCTCTCTCTCACTCTCTCCGGCGGGTGGTTGCTGAGAGCCTCTGGTAGGGTCTCTTTCTGTCCTATCGTTCTGTAATATTCTGTCTATCACCTTGTTTCTTTCCCAGGACGATGTGACCTTTATCGAGCTGAAATGTTTTCTCGAAACTCAAAACTCTCTCTCTGTCCCTCTATGTATGTGTGTGTGTGGGGGGGGGGGGCTGCAAGATTCGAAACAATTTCCCAGGTGGCCCATCTAACGTTAAGCACAGCTGATTCTCACCAAAACATAATAATAAATTAAAACAAAGTAACAATGACCATATGAAAATCATTTTTACAGATAAAATAACCACTGCCAACAACACAACAACAACAACAACAACAACAACATTGTTACCAATCTTAAAACAGCATTGAAAATTACAGAATTTTGAATTAATTTTCCCCTAACACACGACAACACCCGCAGATATAACCCCTAAAACCAATGACTTCATCCCCTGCCAAGTCAGCTTCACCAGAAGGAGGTAATAATTATGCAAAGGACAAGGTGCCCGCATGGTAGTTCATCTCATACAATGTACTGGTTTATCAATGATTTTGGTGGCTTTGAATTATGGCTCCCTAATCATTCCTCTTCTTCTTTAAGCCTCCTGATTCCTTGGGGAACATAGGGCCGTAACAACACTCCTCCAACGCACACGGTCCTGGCGGGTCCTTCCTAGCTCGGTCCACGTCATTCGGCTGCCTTCACCTCAGCATCGATACTCCTGCGCCAAGTCTGTTTTGGTCGACCCACTTTCCCTTGTGGGTTCCAGATCAGAGCCTGCCTGGTGATGTTGGATTCATGTTTTCGTAACGTGTGGCCGGTCCATCCCATTTCCGTTTCTTTATCTCAGTTTCAATTGGGGTTTGTCCCATCCTGCCCCACAATTGTTCGTTGGAGACGACTTCTGGCCACCTGGTGTGGAGGATGTTTCTGAGACATCGAGTAGTGAATGTCTGCAGCTTTTTGGTGTTGATTTTTGTCACTCGCCATGTTTCGGAACCATTATAGTAGGACAGACTTCACATTGGTGTTGAATACCCGGATCTTATTGTGGAGTGAGAGGGCTGTTGATCTCCAGTTTGGTCGCAGGGTGTTGAAGGCGTATCTTGCTTGGTGAGATCTATATACCCGCAATGATATCTTTAAGAATCTAGGAGTTTTTTTGTTTTTTTTTGGCGGGGCGTTTTCTGCCACCTCCAGAAACAACAAATGTGACCAACGCCCGTCTGTAAAATGAAAAAAAAAAATTGCTGACACTCCAGCATGTCAGCTAGACGACGACTTGTATAACAGTAGTCAATAAATAATACTGTGCACAGTTAAGGTGCCTTCCGTCACCAGCTTTGATCAACGACCTCAAGTCATGGACTCTGTTGCAGGTCACACCAGTTAGGTTATAACTCGTGGGGTATTAAGCTCTGCCGCGACGGCAACATTTTATCACACGGCTGATGCAGGCCGTCATGTTCGTGAGAGATTAATGACTCAATAAACCCAGACACGCCCTGGCGTTGTGACCCCTTGGACAATGGCGTGGAAAGAAAAAAAAAACTGCGACAAATCAAGGGGAAACCAGTAAATAAACACTAAAAATAAGCTTCCACCTAAATCTCTACAATGGGCCTCAAAAGTAAATATAAAGGCATCACTTAGGTCCGTTTTACAGTGACAAACAAATATGCTTCTGTTCCTAAAGTGATGAAATATTCTCTAAGACAACAGTAATAGCTGACATGCGGTCTTGCAGTCAAGAATAAATAATTGACTTAATTGCTTCTGTTGCCCTGTGGCATTTATTTAATGGTGCAGTTGACTAGAATCTTGGTAATCAAAAGGTTCTTTATGGCAAAGATAAAATTTGGTTATGTGGGGTAATAAAAAATCTTCTGTTGGGTAAGAAAATGTCAGGCCTTTCTCAGTGTGTTTATTATACTTGGTTAGCTTTACTGACGTCAACGAATTCGTGATACATAGCTAGCTACTATCGTCATGTATTGCACAACAATCCCCACCGATAAGACATGTTGTAAATAGCGACAATTATGTATTATTATATTTATGTAAAGTGCGCATAATGCGCAGTGTAGTTTATTGTCATAAAACGCCTCGTCAGAGAGGCCTTAAAACATGGGTACACTGGGCAGTTGCCCAAGGGCCTCAAAGATTCAAGGGGCCCCCTGCATGCAATTTTACAATGGTTTTTGATAGCCTGAGTAGGTTTCTAGATGGTGTGTAAAGTGTTTACAAATCTTTGATGTAGAATGGAAGGTCAGAAGAAAAAAAAAAAGATTGGAATTTTGCACTGAATTTAGACTTTCAAAATTTATTAGTACAGAAAAATGACATTTACTTTGGTTAAATCTAATATTCATACTCTAAAACTTGTTTGATATTTAATACGCCCCACCGCTACTCACACAGCTCGGGTTTATGTGAAATCTTAAAGTGACTTCATTTCAACCCCGGAATGTTCTTTTTTAAGACCACGAGACTTGATACGAAGGAGACTTTAAAAAAAAAAAATTATTTTGAGTCCGCTTTGCGTCGCTGATTGTCTCTTCCAGTCCTTCTTTTCTCACGAAGGCATGATACCAGGGCGTCATCATTAGAACTGGACAAAGCCTGCCCTAGTATTCATAACGATGGTTAAATTCCTGATTCATCTCAAGGTTGATGCAGCTGTCAAGACAGAAACACGGACATTAAGTCAAGTACCAGCAGACACAGCGACAGGCCTGGCTATCCACCGCTATCAGACATACTTCATGAGATAAAGGGCCCAATTTGTAAAGACTTCGCGCCATAGGCGAGGCTGTGACAGCTGCATTTATTTATCATTGTAATTATGGAGGTGCATGGTTGCACAGACAGTTGTACATATACAGGTGGATGCATGATTGTATACCGTTTCCGTTCACATGGAAACACACTTTCGTTTTACTACTAACATTGATGGATTTTTGACGTTTCTGGTGCGGCTGTTGTTTGGGGACAATAGTATTTTCGTAGGACGTCACAGAGTCTTTTTGTTTTGTATTTCCGCTAAACAAGATGGCTGGTGGATCAGCTGATGAGTGTAACTTCGAGATGTGTATAAGCGGTTAAAATGCCTTCTGGATGCATTGCAGTTGACTGTTATGGCAGGGGTGGAAAGGATGGATCCAAGCTGGTCAGATTCCCTACCATCCGTGTAAACAAGAGAAAGGAAGTGAAAGAATTGACCGAACATCTCCCATGTGCGTATACACACGTGTCATTGTTTACAGTAGTGAACTTTTTTAAAACTCGCCGCCGATTGGTTCGCGACGCCTTAAGTGCTCACCGTGCAAATCAGCTAACGAATCAAAATCAATACCATCATCGCCATGGCATGGGTCCTGACAGACAAGATGGTGGATATGCGCATTCTACCTATAGGTGGACAATGACCACAACTCGGTATTTTCTCTATTTGGTTTTAGGTTTAACGAGGTTCCAACAGCTGACCCACGTTGGCACATCCGCAAGCCATACACTCTGAGCTACGAAAGGACGGATGAATAGGCCTAGATTTATTTCTGTACACACCATGGAGGTACTAATAATTAATAGCTCCATGGTACACACTGACCGGAAAAAAAATGTGTTTGGAAAAGATATACCCTAGAACCACTCACCCATTGGGAGTAATTCAGACAAAAGCTGAGGCGATTTGAAATGTATGGGTGAAAGGAAGTAGAAAAACAAGTGACCAGGGCGGGAAGAGGGATGCGTGGTTAAATATGTTCATCTAAAGTAAGAAAAAGCTGTATAAAAAATATCATGTACTCACCTAGAGTTAGAAACGGCATGACTCCAACGATATTGACGAATCTAACTCCGACCAGGGTAATGAGACCAAATGCTCCCATGATACCCAGCACAGCAGCGATAACTCCAGCATTCGCCAGCAAGGCACGTGTAGAAACACAGTCGCCCCCTAAAAAAAAAAAAAAAGAGAGAGGAAGATTTAACAATGCCAGCAACTTCTGATGTCCTTCACGTTTAGTTGTTGTTGTTGGTTTTTGTGAGTGTGTTGATCTCTCTCTCTCTGTCTCTCTCTATCTCTCTCTCTCTCCCTATCTCTCTCTGGTAGGAAACTTCGGTGGCGTCTATCCTTCTTTGATTACTTAAACAAACAAAAAAGGGGGGGGCGGGGGCACTTTTCATTATTGTCACTGCACTGGCATTTTCTTTCCTACTTGATCCGTTATCACCAAAAAATTTAAGAGAAGAAAACAAATTCTGATGATGAGCTTAATAAGATCATGAGCATCAAAATTATTGAATTAGAGGTAAATAGCGAGAATGGAAATAAATATATCAGATAATTACCTGAACTGACAATTGATGCGTAAGTGATCATCAAGGTGAAGGTGAGGGAAAAGTAAAATATGTCCCCCGAGGTGCCTTTGTCCAACTCCAGATTCAGGGACTGCGATATGGCATAGGCGTACTGGAATGTACAAAATACCAACAGAGATTCATGAGAATTGGCAGGGCCATTATTGTCCATGTATCATAATATAATGGAGCTTGAGGGTGAAAATGTAAGCACTATAATTTTGTGAACAGCCGACCAAAAATTATGAAGCTTTATGGACTACCTCAGTTTTTTATGATAAGTTACCTGGACGCGTCCATTTTGAATAAAATGTCTTTAATACCGTTTGAGCCTAAAAAAAAAGGAAGCGCATATCCGTACAACGCACACAATTCGATGAGGTAGAACACACACCAGAATACTATATTACTGACCTTGTTAATTTGCATAGTTTTTAAAAATATGTACGTTGATCACCAATGGCTACCCCAGCCCCTTTTCGCCTGATTAGTCAATCTGACTACCGCCCATTGATACAAACTGACTAGACCCTCACGCCCCCAAGTCCATCTCACTATTCCACGTGTTGTCATTTTAAATTCGTGAACAAGATACCAAGTTTTGTTTCAGCAAACCTTCACCAGTCGCGCTTTTTGGTAAACATGTTGTACGGACATGCACTAGGAGCATGTTTGGTAAACATGTTGTACGGATATACACTTCCCCAAAAAAAAAAAAAAAAGACGCATTTTGGCCAAGTAGAATGGAAAAGTGTGACTGGAAATTTCGTTGTGTCCACGTGACCACCGTTCGACGAATGGCACCATAGCTAGTACAAAACATGGCTTTTCCTCTGTAACAGCATAGTTGTTGTAACAAGTATTGTTGAGCTTGCTTTGTTTGATCCCAGACACCAATCAATACTGGATATTTTTTCTCACGGGAAGGTGCGATGGATGACCTAGAGCACACACCTTCATTTGTTCCATTTTCATCCATGCCACCAGTCAATGTTAATGGTGCAGGAAATTCATAGTTGTTCATTTGCTGTAACTCCTTAATTTTGGTTGAAATGACATGGGTCTTGAATTTCTAAACCTTCATTTGTTAAGCTGCTGACAAAATGTACCCCCAAGAAATTGTGACAGAAGCGGACTGTGTCTGACCGGGTTTAGTATGATAGGGTCTTCCTGGATTTACTAAGAAAATATAGGAAATTATAATGTGTACTTCTTTCTACCAGTATCCGACTATGTCTGACCGGGCTTAGTATGACACCTCCCTTATAGTTATAGTAGTGAAGAACAGGAACGATATGTGACAATATCTAAAAAAAATTTCTTCAGCGTTCTGATCAGAACCTGTAACATCTACCTGGTTCATTAGGGAGGCCTGGCGCACTAAGCCCCGAACGCCACAGCCAGTCGTTGCCGGCAAAATGTGCATCAAAGAAAAGTAAATAGTGGCAAAAGCTGACAGTTTCTGACCGGGCTTAGTATGATAGGGTCTTCCCAGATTTAATAGGAAAATATGGAAATTATGATGTGCACTTCTTGTCTGCCAGCAGCTGACTGTGTCGTTCCGGGCTTGGTATGAACCTGCCCCCCAGGCAGCTGATATGACGTATTTAGCTATAATTAACAATGTAGAGATGTAAGTCACGCACCGTCACCGTGGAGAAATTCTGACTTCTCATGAACTTCTCATATTCCAATTCCCAGGCCAGAGACAATGCCTCAATTTCCGGCTTGTCCTGCCTGACAGGGAAAGAGATCTTGAAGGAACCAGCAGACACCAGGTCGCCTCTCTGGGTCTCGTTGACGTCACTAAGATACAGGGCCAGGTCTACGGCTTGTGTGTGTACCCAGAATGGGTAAGTCACGGATCCCATGTCTACCCAAGATCTGGAAATCAGGTGGATATTACAACACGTTCACATGGCGAGTAAAGCCACCAAGTAAATGGTCAAGTGTTAAAGGTCAACAGAAAATGATCGTAAAGTATACAGACTTTTTCTTTTTGCCACATTTTGACTTTACTTCAACAAGCCTTGCTGCGACCATTTTTTTTTTTTTTTTTGTCTGACCAGATCTGATAAAATCGGGTTGAAAATGAAATTTTTAACAAACATAAGACGATTTAAAGCAAACTATTTCAACTCAATGCAGAAAAATGGCTGATCTTTCATTTGTTTAAGCAAATGTCAATTTCCATAGAAAATGGTTCCCCCTATTTGAAGGGTTTTCTCAGCAATTTGGTCTCTCACCTTCAAACCGATTTCGCCAGATCCACTCACACATTTTTGTCAAGAAAATAATCGTAAGTACAATTCCTCTATCATTCTTCTGGAAGTCTACAGTCAGGCAAAAAAACAACAACAGGTTTTCAGAGCCCCATAGGTACGAACGGTCAGAGGAAAATTGGTGTTACACAAAGACGACGTCTTCTCTTTCCGTCATCTGAGAACCAAGCAGGGCCCAGATCTACCGCGTAAGAGGCTCTTGTGTAGATTCAAAGTTCCTTGTGAATTAGATATATAATTATCATCATTTTTTTTGTACACAGTGACTGTAGCCGCACAATAAATTACGCTTCTGCAACCCATGGATGGCAGGTTTTGAAGCAGACGTGGGAGATGACAATTTCGATGGTGATCTGCAAACGTCCAGAACAGTGCTTCTCAGCCCTTTTTGTTCCATGCCTCGGTTCAACACCCCCCCCCCCTCCCCCTCAAAGCCTTGCCGATCACCATGGTCCGACAGACATTATATCCCGAAACCCCATTTGGAAGTCCCGCACCCTGCCAAAATATTGTCACTCATCACTTTGAGAAACATTGGTCTAGAGCAGGGGTCACCAAACATTTTTCACAGAGGGCCGGATAACTGACAGTCTTAGAAGCGCGGGCCGCATAAGCAATTGTCCACCTCGTAGTTTTAGATGTCCCTGGTTTTATCAAACAAAATCAAGTTGAAGTACCATGGCGGGCCGGATGAAATGATGTCCATAGTTTGGTGACCCCTGGTCTAGAACATCAAAATTGTCTGATTGTAGAGACTTCTTTTTTTCTTTCCGGGAATTCGATAAGTAAAGTGTTTTAAAAGTACATGGGAAAGAAAAAATTAAATTGCATAATATGTTGATATCTATCAGTACTCTTCCCCTGGACCATTGTCAGTGAAGTGAAAAAGTCGTTTGATTTTCGGATTATTCATTAATCAAGACATTATAATTTGTTGGTTCTGCATACAAGGGATCTGACAGCCTAGACCGGCGTAATTATTAATTAACAAATTTGCCCAAAAAGCTTGATTTGATTACTATGTGACTCTGGAATAATTATGTCCAAAACTGAAAAGCGGGATATGAAATAAAATAATTCTACACTTGTGCCGTTTCGCTGAGCCGAGGTCAATATGAGAGAAGTACGTCAAATATGGGTGCTAGAACATTGTTAGAACAAGTAGAAATCAATTTTTCTCCACCAAGTTATCTTGGTGATTACTGAAGTACGACAGGACTGATTTCTCACCCATGGCTACAGCCGGTACTCGTTACTTGTAACAATGGTGGTAATTTGCTACGGAATAGATAATGGGGTAAACGGTGGAAGAAAGCCGGGCGTGTTTACTATTAATTTAGTTGAGTACTTTCCCTAGAGGCGACGATTCGATTACCCGTTGCAGAGCCAGGCTATTGAAATTCCCCGGCAATTATGCGTTGATGTCTTAGTGTACTCTCTTTCTCTCTCTGTTTCTCACTCTTTCTCTCTTTCTTTCTTTCTCTCATTCTGCCTCTCTTTTCCTCTTTCTTTCTTTCTTCTTTCCTATCTTGCCTTCTTTCTTTCTTCCTCTCTCTTTGTCTCTGTCTGTCTCTCTTTCTCTGACTGTCTGTCTGTCTGTCTCCTCTCTCCCTATTATCCATGAATTTGTCTGTCTGTCTGCTTGCCTGCTTGCCTGTCTGTGTGTCTGTCTGTCCACCTGTTTGTCTGTCTCTCGAAAAGTGTGAAATACTGTCGCTGTCGATCAATGATGAATAGTACAATAATGGTATTGATGATAAGAACACTAGAAAATATACCTACTTGAACATATTGGAGAGGATAATGTCACCGTCGACGACGCAGCTATTGGAGCGACGGACACACACATCCTCAAAGGTGATGTTCCGACCATCCTTAACCAGGGCCAAGTTCAGCACAGAACTGTAGAATCTCTGATGTGAAATGCAAATAAAGAGTGACTGATGACTCTCATAAACTTGATGGAAAAGGGTGATTCTATCGCTACCTCAGTTCTTGTTTGTTTTATCTCCATTTTCTGAAAAACTGGAGATCTTTCAGTGCGTAGAAGAGGTATAGCCAAGGCACACATTGGGACTTGTTCAAAATGTGTTGTGGCACTTATCAAGCTGTTTCACAGTTCCGATTTATTCTAACTCCTTATCAGAAACCGCAAAGACTTGACGTCGAATTTCCCAGTTGTGCAAAACGTGGAGCCGGTACAAATAAGAACTTACTAAGGTCGCGCTAAGTCATCCAATGATCTGGTTTGAGTGATGATAGGTTCTCATCATCATCATCATTGCCTTTCTCACCCTGAATGAGATGATAGGTTCTAATTGTGAATAAATCAGGGTGAATTTTCTTTTCTTGGAAACTCTGATGCCAGTATTGTGCATGGATTATTGAAAATAATACTGTTCTATGCATAGTTTCGTATCAGTTTTATATGATAATATAGTACTACATAACATCCTGAAAACTGGCACCGCTCATCCTTCAGTTTCATTGAAACATCTGAAACGCGTCCGGTTGTAATAGTTTTAAATATATACACAAACAAGTGAGTTAAAATTCACTTCATATTATGTTTATATAAGTGGTAAAAATAATGTATTTAACGAGGGCGGGGGGGGAGGGTGCCGCCATTTTGACCTACCTGCAGGAGAAAAGCCAGAGAAGGTGGTGGGAAAAGGGTAATAGAGGAGAATTACATTCAAACGTTTGGAGTTAATGCTCCCATCAATCCCAAAATCCAGTTGTGTGAGTCTTGACAAATCAGTGAGTTGGAAAAAATAGTAAGCGGCGCTTGTCCAACACCTAAATGTTGACGATGAGAAAGGCGTGATTGTGGGGAGGGAGAGAAGGCTTACGCTTATAAGTATATGTCATAAAGGCCTACAGTTTGCATGGCAAGAATTTAAAAAAAAAAAAAGTGGTTGTTCGATGGAAAGACTTTGTCGCATGGACATAGGTTCACTGGAAGCAATACACATATTATGCCGACACGTGTCTTTAACAAAAAAAGAGGGGCGGGGGTATGTGGTATAAACGCTTACATCAATGATCCTCCCAAAACAAAGACCCCCCGAACAGGACCATTAAAGCTACTTCCGCAATTATTCGACTGTGAAAAATAATCGAATCCTTTCACTGCTCAGTATTCACGGAGTCTCTTTTCCCTTATCTCAAATTGGGAATCGACCGGTTTTCACTAAACTCTTATTGTCACTAAGGTCTGGATACCCCATTAACATTTTTTGAGATCTGTCTCCATTGGCGTGCAGAGGGTTTTGCTGATGCCCCGGGGGCAAACTCCCTGATTGTATGCCTCAAGACTCATGTAACAGGTTCTCTATTCTGGTGTCGTTTGTTAAAACATGGATCCACATTCATACCAGATTGTTGGACTGTAGGGCAGCTTGTATAACAACGTTAACAACGATAATTTCAAATAATAATGATAAAAAAAACAAATTTAATTTCACTCTTTGATTAGATGCTCCCTGGAGTGTTTGCCCGGGGCCGTGGCCTCCGTTGCCCCCATTTTTTGCACGCCAATGTCTGCCCCCCCCCCCCACTCCCACCCCCTCCAAAACAACAACAACAACAACAACAACACCAACAAACAAACAAACAAATACTCATTTATTTTTTTCTGGTCTATGCTAAACAGTCAACCTCGGGTCCAAAAAAGAAACATTAACATCCCCAGACACAATTTCCGTACTGCAAGATAACCAGTAATTTGAGGGTGACTTAACAAAACTTGGTGAACAGCTTTCTCTTTGATGTCATATTCCCACCTCTTCCCTACGGAGATATACCAGATATGAAACGAAATTTCGGCTAAGACTTCAGCCAAAATAAATGGCCCGGCTTGTTTCCCCAAACTTGTCGACGTGCCTTCACAGGTGCCAAAAGTCCTCCACTAACGGGTTCTACGTTTCTCCCATCTCGCCTTAGGCACAAAGCACACTGAAACAGTCACCGCTTTTGCCATTTCACAGTGGGCCAGTCGTCAGTTCGACCGTTTTCGTTTTGTTTTAGCGTGATGTTGGCGCAGTCCAGCGTTGTCGGCCCTTGGGATTTTTCCCAAGATCTGGGGATTTGGAGGATTACCTTGGGGATCTTGGCACTTTGTTTTAGAACTTTGGATTTTTCGGCATTTCATATATTTATTAATATTTTCTTTACAAAAAAAAACACACACTATAAAAAAAAGTCTCCGAGACCTTTGACTCTTCAAATCTTAGACCACAGAGCCTGCTGCTGGACGGTCCCAAACTCTTGACATGACACCCCAAAATTGCCCTTACACTCACAAGGGTTGCGATGTCATTTTAATGTCTATAGGTCACGATAGCTGTACGTGACAATTTGTTTTGGGTTCGAAAAATATCTTGGGATTTTTTGGCCTCATCTAAGAATTTTTTTATTTTTTTTTATGCCGGATTCTAGGTATTTTCTTTAAAACTGTCACCGGCAAACGCTGGTGTAGGCCTAACCCTGACACTAACACACTTCGCCTGATACCAACTGATGACCAACTTAAACGCGGTGGCGACTGACGGCCGCAGTCAGTTTCGAGCTTTATTCCCTGTCAAGACCCCAATTTATTTATGCAACTTCTATAATGTATTGAGAACCCTGTCGTGTAAACAAGCATTCATTGTCATAGACGTGCTGAGACAACTTTGGTATCTTCAGACCTTACGAAACAGGTGACAGCGACTAAAAATACCATGGTGTCGCAGGTCACAAAATGGTTGGCGGTTGAGCATGACACAGGACCAACTCAGTCACGACTGTCAAATGTCCGATTATGGAACAGTACCGTATCCATAAAGAAAAAATAAAAATACAAAAAAAAAAAAAAAAAGGAGTGATATGTAATTTTGCGTCTAAATGAAAGAGTTACTTGACTCGAGTTTAATTGTTTTTGAAAAAAAAAATATGGGTTGGAAAAAGAAAAACTAAGTTTTCTGTTTTCTGTGGTAGGCTAAGAGCAAAGACATGGAATAATCAGCAGTGTTGCCGGTCCTTGGGGTTTTTCCCAAGATTTTGGGATTTTAGGGGTACTTAGGGATCTCGACCTTTTTTTTTTTTTTTAAGATCTTTGGATTTTTCCAGCTTTTTGTGTATTTGCTATCATTTCTTTGTAGAAATACACACACGCTCAAAATGGACCTTCCACTCACAATACCATTTGCGGCTTAAACGGTAAATAAAGCCAAATGGGCTAAGGGGCTGTTTGAGATTGCATGTCTAAGAGGATTTGCGAGCTAATCACTGACATGGCATCGTTTAAATTCAATGCATAACGAAACTGTAAATTTTAACTGTATTTCTTGGGGTTGGAAAAAATCTGGGGCGCTGGAAGGCCTTGTACATGCTAATGAGGTTCTCTCAGATTTGAATAAAATTGGACTTGTATCACTGTTTCATTTATGGAAATAATAATAATAATAATAATAATTTTATTGTACATACGTATATAATATTAAAATAGAAGTAAAGAGAAGTAAGGAATAGGCAGTAAAGTGTATTTGGAGTTTGTAACTGCAAATGCCTTTTATCCATGAAAATCTGATTGTCTACATCCTCTACCCCCCATCCCTCAAGCTTGCCCCGAGTTTAAAAGCCTGTGAATTACCATCAAATCAAAACTGGTTCTGTAATTATTTAGATATCGTCAGGTAATTTTTTTGGGGGGCTTGGGGGGGGGGGGGGGGGTTGTATGTTATTGTTTGCCTTTTCAAGAAAATGAGGACTGAAAGTTTGAAGAGTTGTGTAAAATCAGGGCTTTGTTCAATACGCTTCAAAATCGAAATGTGCATAAAATGCCCCATGCAAAAATTAGGAGCGAGAAATTGGTTCTTGGCAAAACTTCAAAATCGGCAAAATGTCACACACAACAATTGGGCAAATGCCCCTCAATATATCATCAAGCCGAATCCCTTGGACTTTTCGTGCATGTACTGAATTAACGTTCCTCAGAAAAGCAAGACTTAACATTCATTTTTATGTTTGATTTATTCCTTAAAATATGAAAAGGGAGGAGGATGGTAAATCACTAAAAGATAAAGAGACAAGACATCGATGAAGGGCTCGAAAATGTGGAGTAGATAATTTTTCAAAACAAACCCTGAGTTCTTGAAGAACCGGATCAGTTAGAATAGCCTGGTCTTCCACACTCCTGAAGATGGCGACGCCTTGGGCGACCAGGCGATTGTTGCTGAATGGATCGTAATTGTATGCTGATCGGTCAGGAAATGTTGCCACCGTGACGTCACGATCTTCGACGGCCCTGGAGTTCATAGGCGCGTAGAGCGTTTCTGGAGATTTGATAGGCAGTTTTAATCAATTATCAACGTTGTCATTATTATTACTAGCTGAGGTACCCGGCATTGTCTGGAAAAAAATCTATTTCCTCGCATTGGTACTGACATGAATCTGTCTGAAACTGCCCGTTAGTTTTGTAATATCCTTTTCTTAGTTCTAGTTTCTTCTATTTCAATTTTCTGAAAAACTGGAGCTCTTTTACTGTTGTAGAAGAGGTATAGCAAATTAACATTTTGACACTTGTTTAAAATGCGCAGTGGCGCTTATCAAGCTGTTTCACAATTCCGATTTATTCTTACTAAAGCCGCAAACGTTGAACGTCGAATTTCTCAGTTGTGCAAAAAGTGGAGTTGGACCAAACAAGAATTAAGATCTGAGAAATTCGACGTTAAACGTTAGGACTTTAGTACCTGCCTAATAATTCACTAATTCTAGAGAGACTCACCAATGTCTGTTTCGGGATCGTATTTGAGGAAACCGATAGCCAGGCCACCGCAAACCAAGACTGGTATGATCAGGAACCACCAGGGGTGCCTGGCCAGGAAATGGCCATACTTGTAGAAAACATCCAAGAGCTTTGCATGGCAGTTCCAGATACACTTCATCTTGGGAACTGAAACGATACCAAAGATCAGCAATCAGATAAGTATCGAGGAAAAGCCTAAACTTGGCAGCTCGCTGAGTCAAGTCTCTTTTCAATTTGCGTCGGTTTTAACTCGGACTGGTCTTTCTTGAATCAACCGCATACACAGACTTGCTTCGATCTCACTATTTTGTATTTGTATTTGTATACTTTTTTAATCCCATTTGGGAAATTTGCCTTTGTGCCATTGCAGCCCAGTTATAACTGGAGCAGGCAAGTCGTCGCTGTCACGAGTGGAGTGAGCGGGATTCAAGGATTACGGGGGCATGGAAGTGTAGGATTGACTCACGGGATAGTGAGGCTGCTCACCTATATTGACTTCTGTTAGTTAACGTTGAAGCGTGCATGTTGTGAGTGAAATTGAGGTGTAGTCGAGGCAAAATCTGAATAGTCAGATCACTGCAAGTTAAGAGGTCCCAGGGGACAGACGTGAGATCAGAGCAGTCGGGAGATTGTTGTGTGTTTTCCAGTGATGACTGGTAGGTTGAACTGTGATTGATAATTATGATGATTGATGTACTAGATTCTCCTATGACCATGATGTAAATAAGTTATATGTGAGGACTGTGGAAGTCATTGATTACTGTGTATAGAGATGTGCGCAATGAGCGATAGATGTAAGTTAGGATCATGGATTCGTAGCGAGTCTGAGTACGGTGTGACACGGTGGAGGTGTGTTACCGTAAGATGTGTGGTGAGTGAAATGTGGACTATGGTGTGTACGCTTGATAGTTCGTAATGAGTGGTGAAGTGGATAGTAATTGTATGGTGTTATAGAAATGTAATGTTATTCTTGTAGGTGCCGGGGTCGGGCAGAGACGCCACCCGCGGTGAGCGGACTTGTGCCGGGGTTGGGCAGAAGGCTACCCACAGGCCGCCTGAGTGAAGCTGTCGCGCAGGACAGCGGGAGCACATGAGTCGTGGCAGTCTGGCCACAGACAGGGACGTTGTTATTGTCCTTATTGCTATTCAAATGTTAATGTGCTATTACGATGTTAATGTGCTATTACGATGTTAATGTGCCATTGAGAATATAATGTGCTAGTGAAATAGTAATGTGCTGTTAAGACCTCGAGGGGAGATTGAGATACGGAGATTAGGTTGAGCAGGCGCCAATAAGAGAGGCCAGCAAGTAATATATATATAGATGTGAGGCTGAGGCCAGAGCATATTTTAGAAAGTATTATCGGGTTGTGGACCCGTAGAGGAATGAATGTCGGGAGTGCTGACCATTGTATGGTATTTGAATTGAATAATGTAATGCACGTATCTCTTTATCTTTATGTTTAATAAATGTGTGAGTCTGATGGGTTGTTATGTTAAGTGTTATACGTGTTCGTTCGTGATTCTTGTCCTGTTATAATTATTACATCTCCCAGTCTGGGATTTGTGACAGTCGCCACAGTGCAGCGCCGGTCGGCGTTTTTTTTTGGGGGGGGGGGGGGTGAGGGAGGGAGGACTTTTACCCTGAGATCTCAGTTTTAACCTCCTAGTCCACATCCAACACTGAAATCGAGGCAAAACAGACTTGACGGTGTGCTATGGGCCGTTGTAGGGATGGGGGTTGGGGGCTGGACACAAAGTTGAAGCAGAGAGTATAGACTTACAGAGAGACCTCACCTCCACCAAATCGCGAAACTAGGTCGCTGCGGTAAACAAGAAATTGAAGATTTGAAGGAGAGCATCTTCACCAAAGATAGCCTGCATATCTGTTTACTGTGGCTTGTTCATATTTTTGGACTGTCTGAAACTATTTACAACCGTTTGTCTTACGTCCCGTGGAAATGCACAAACGAATATTGTTTACCGCAGCGACCTACTTTCCCCTCCATGCTAACAATGGTTTCGCAGAGCCTCCTGTGTCTCGCAGTGCAAATCGACCAATAGTGAAACCTCTCTATACTAGCAGAACAAATTAGCAAACTTCAGAGAATTCAAAACAATGCTGCTCGATTAATACTTAAACAACGTAGAAGAGAACATGTTACACCTTTGCTTATTGGTCTTCATTGGCTCCCTGTAAAGGCAAGGATAGATTTTAAAATTGCAGTGTTATGCCACAAATGTCAGTACAACAATGCTCCTCTTTATCTTATAAACTTTATTCATCCGTATAAACCATCTAGAGCATTAAGATCTTCTGATAAAAAACTACTAGAATCTAAATTTGCTAAAACAAAAAAATTTGGAGAGAGAGCGTTTTCTGTGTGCGCACCAGCTGTATGGAACTCCTTACCACCAAATATTCGAAATATAGAAAGCGAGGCACTTTTTAGATCTGAAGTGAAAACCTATCTCTTCAGAAAACACTTTGATGTGTAGTCTGATATGTATTGGTGTTTTGTGCGTGTGTGTGAAGGAGAGAGAGAGAGAGAGAGACAGGAGGGAGAGATAGTGTTTGTGTGTGTGTGTGTGTGTCTTTGTGTGTGTTGTCAGTTGCTAGGAATGAGATTTGTCTGTTTCTGCATGTTTTGTAAAGCGCATAGAGCATCTTTGGATATGCGCTATATAAATGAACTTTATTATTATTATTATTATTATTACTATACACATACTCTCTGGTTGAAGCTTGGTAAAAGTTGGATTTTTCAAAACTCTACGCCAACAAGAAATGAACTCTTGCGCGCGGGCACACACACGCACACAAACACACACACACACACACAATCAATTCTAATTTACAATCTGGCAACAAGAACAACAAAATTAGCAAAAGTTGTAGAATTGCAAATTCCTGCGTCAGAAACAAACAACAACAACAACGACCACACAATAAAGTTTCACAAGAATTAACATCAATTCTAAATGAAAAATAAAAAGACACTTCAACATTTCGGTCATTGCGCGCATTCGTCGGGCTTAAAAAAAAAAAAAGTTGAAAACTTAAATAATTCTTTGAAATAAAAGCAATACGCGAATGTGAGTTTTCATTCAATGCAAGATGACAGTTCCGTTCATAACAATGAAACTGTGTGGACTGTGGCCATACTGTAATTATAATTCATTTTCATACACTGTTTCACCTGCTAACATTTTTTTTTTATACCTAAAAGGACCTAATGTCCGAAAGCTGGTTTTCCCCTTCCATTTTCAACCCTTTTGGAATGATTGCACACATTTTTTCAGTGTTTGTTTCTTACGCAAGCAAAGAAATTAACTAGCCTAAACTCTTTGAACATAGGGCTTTGAGGCATACAATTTTTAATCATTTTTTTTTGTATTTATACTTCTCTACAAGTTAACTTTGTAAAGCATGGTGCACAGATGGCTTTGGCTCTAGCAAATCATGTGTGAACTTAGGGAACTCTACAGGAAGGGAAACCGGTAAGTGGTAGAAATGAGCATTTGCAGCAACACAAGGAGAACTGGAAACGCTTAATCTCATATTATAATAAATAAAATAAAAAACTCGCCAGATTTTTAACAAGACCAACCGCCGTTTATACAACTTGGATTTGTCTGAAATTTTGCAGGTGCCTTCCTTTCGACCTGCAGAAGGTTCTTTTTTAAATTTGGAGGCTCCAAATGGTAGGGAAGTTGTTTTTTTTCCTTGAGTTTGCTTTGTGTCGCTAATTTCACCACGCAATCTTCTTTTTTTCTTTTTAATGAACAAAATGGCATTATCACTTCCTGCGAGGTGTTCATTATCAAACACACTGACCCGTGCGCAAATTACTGCTATTTCAAGTGAATCTGATGGGGAGCGTCGGGTATTTTAATGTGCAATGGGAGTGCACAATGACGTTTCTGAAGATAAACAAACAACTACAACAAAATAAACCTAAAGGAACAGGCAAGGGGAAGAAGATCCATTATCATCATCCAAAACTGGAACAAATTAAATATATTTCACCAGGGCAGGGCCGGTGTAACACGCCAAAATATACCCCCCGCCCAGACTATACCCGGGGTTAAACTGGCCTAGCCCAGAATATACCCCGGGGTATATTCTGGGCTAGGCCAGTTTATACCCCGGGGTTACTTTGGGCTAGGCCAGACTATACCCCCCCCCCCCCCAGTCCAGATTATACCCCCTACTTTTTTTTAAAAAACAAGTCAAGACCACAGTTTATTTCAGCCTGTTCTTTATCACTGTCATCAGATATCATATTAATCCATATATGAACACATTCTTGACACCCATAAATCATAATACAATTTAGAGGAAATAATAAAAACGGTTTATTTCAGCCTTAGTTTAAATTTCTGTACATACATACATTCATGACTCCTGTTAATCATGATAAATTTTAGAGGAAACAAACATGCATTAAAATGCATTGGTATACAGAAGGGTTGAGTATCCATTCAAACTGATATGATTAGACTTCAGCATCAATTTCACTTGTGTCTGTTGATATCATTATTATTATTATTATTTTGATAATTGGTTGGCCATGAGTAAAACATGCATTGTATTTTTTGTTACAACCATGCAGAGAGAAAAGGCCGGAAAACAACACACATAGAAAAAAATAATAAAAACATAATTAGTAATCCAACTGACACTGACAGATGGTGCAAGTCTATCATCCACTTCACATAAAACTAAACAGGCACTAAATTTTTTTCGCCTGATGAATTCCACCTGTCCAGATCCACTTGAAATGGTACAGAATGCTAGCCAATAAAATACATTAATAACAATAAGAACGCGAAATCATCTTATTTACTCTTGAAAATAAAGAGAAATATAAATATAAGAATCATCATCATCACCTTGGAATAATACAAAGATATAATGCAGTAGAAACGGCGGCAATATGTGTGTGTATCACCTATGTACATGTATATGAAATGTGTTAAATCGTTTCAACTATTCATGTAGAACTGGACAGAAAGCTTTAGTGAAATAGCCTTGACAGTTGAGTAGTGAGAACGCCCCGGCTGGCATGGACAAGACGGACGGAAAACTGAGAAGAATGGAGATCATTGGTGGAGGGCTACGCCCTGCAGGGGACAGAAAAGGCCGTTAACCCTTTCGTGTTTCTATAGGCCAGTTAAACTGGGCCGTGTCGCTACACACTTTAGCCCCGCCCAGTAACACACTGGTGGGCAGAAAGGTCAAAATGGTGGAATGCGGCGGCTGCTAGTGCTAATTAAGTGATCGTTTTGTTTTTTTCAACAGCTGTTTTTAGCGTTTAGACCTAGATCTAGTATTTACAGAAATTTATCTAGTCTAGATCTAGGTGTAGTTTGAGTGATCTGCCTTAGTGAACAAGTGAAGTAATCAGTTTGTGGATTATTTTTTTTATTGTTCCTGTGAGTGTGAGTGTGAGAGATTCGTAATGGCTACGGCGGACCGTTATGTTGACACTTTGTGTACTGCTGATAGAAACCTGTACTTCTCGAAACTAACATTTGATGATGGCAGCAACCTGCCAGATCCATTTGACATTGCTGAAGCATCCTGGATTTGTAACCCGAAGAGCTGGCCTAATGTAACATATTTTGACATCATTCAGTACTTTGTTTATGGCACAAACCTCTATTCGTTATGCCAAACAAAAGCCTACAAGAGCCTTGATGGCTATAACTACGCAGTGAATGGCCATGTTCAAATTATTAGAACATTTTCACCTGGTGCTGGACCAGCCCAAGAGACTGCAACTGCAAGCAAACATATGGTTTTATGGGCAGAGGTACCACCCAGCCAGCGACAAGGACAGAGGGCTGTCCTGTACAAGTCTTTCCTTGTCGTCAATAAAGAAACGGCAGAGATCGTCATTGCCCACTGCACCTGTATGGCAGGGTGAGTTTTAGATCTTTTATATCTGCATTTTTAGTGGAGAAGATTTGTAGAATGTGCATTGTATGTAGATCTATAGTCATTAGTTAACGTAAGAATTTATGGCTTTATCTAACGACAGCATCAATTCTTCACATATGCAGACTAAATGAATTGCACAACCTTACCTGCAACCAGTGCTGTCGTTAGAGAATGCAAGAAGTTCAATCGAATATAAAATAGTAAGTTAGAATTCAATAAAAATATAATTTTTATCCCAATCAACATAAACAAAATCTTTGAGGAAGATGTGAGACATACAATTGCCAAACTTTTACTACCTGCTTTCACACAGTGACATTACTGACAAAAACAAATTCGGATGTTAACTTTTAATGAAATAGACGTTTATTTTCATATGCTGTAACCAATATTAGTACACTTTTAAGTAAAAGACACTTAAAAATAGTTGACATTACTTTTAAAAGCAAATTACATTGCTCCTTGTTCATCCTAAGTAACAATGATAAACTTATTAGGTATGGTTGTGAGAAAAGTGTCTTGATAAGAGTTTTATCAGTTGATTTACTAATTTCCTTTATTTTTTTTACAGGGTAGATACCACTGTAATGAAATGTAATGTTAATCCTGTGTATTAACTAAATACGTTACATGCATACATCAGCTATTTGAAATGAAATAATGTATACGCATTCTTATTCTCCAGAAATGGAAAAGCATGTAGCCACACAGCGGCCATCGCGTTCAAAGTTGAATTTGCAGTAAGAGCAGGCCTTGTCAAAAGTGCACCCACTGAGGAACTGTGCAAGTGGAATGCTGCATCCAAAAAGAAGGTATGTAAAATTGTTTAGCAACTTTCATGATCAATCTATATAGTTACAATGATGATGCCTAGAGTTTTACAGTTTCATTCCATTCCTAGCTGCAGACAAAATACATTTGCATTATTTAACTAGTAATTCTGAATGCTTGTTACACTCCGCACCATTCACATCAATAACACGGACAAAGTAGAGTTATGAGAAGTATCACTTTGGGGGTAGTCTGAGGACAGCAGTAGGTTGGTTACAAGACTTTATCCCAGAGTAGAATACAGACTACAGTTTAATTATTGCATTCTGTAAATTAGTAAGAGCAGCAATTACAATAACAATTTTATCTAATTGCTTGACCAGTGTGAGAGGACATTTGTTTGCCAGGATTCTGAACTTTCTCAAACTTGCAATAACCCGTTCAACGTGAATTCGAAGACGAGCAATTTCTCGTGACTTAGTTACTTCACTGCCACTGAGCTGCTTCTTTCCACGTGTGAAAGATGGGATGTGCAGTAGAGCACCATGAGCTGCACATTCAGTATCTATAGTAAATCCACGGTCTGCCATTACCTCATCCCCATGTTGCAGTTTGGAAAGGTACCCAGACTCAAGTGTAATTTGTTTGTCAGACACTCTCCCTCCCCAGCCTTCTGATATGAAGGAAATAGCCCCAGCTGGTGTAATGGAGATCAAATATTTAATCGTTGAAGAATGTTTATAATTACTCCAGCACTGAGCCCTTGCCGTAAGATTTGTAGGCCTGTTAGTGAAAATCTCGAAACAGTCAATTATTGAGACAACTTTCTTGTATTTAGGCCGAAAGCTGTCTGGCACATTGCTCTGGATAACGTCACGCTCTGGTCAAACAATCAAATCCTTCAGAGTTGTGGATAGCATGTCTAGCATCATTTCAATGATAGTTTGTTACTGTGGGCATTGAGACCCTGAATCTTAAACTCAGGTCCTTATTTGGACTCCCCATGCGCAGTCTCATCATTGTCAGGAGGAGAGAATCCTCGACAGACAAGGCAGTAGATGGGCATTTTTTTTATATTTTTTATCAATAAACTGAAAATTTCATTACTTATTCCACTATAGAACTGAATGTTAATCTTCACATTCTCATATGTGAATTTTTCAACGCTTGTTTTTGAAAGTTGTAATTCTAAACCCTCGTGAAGCTTTTTCCTCTATTGTTGAACAATCTCCACCTCTTTTTCCACACTTCTTAGCTTGGCTTCCACCATGTACAGATTCTGGCTGACATTGTTGACAGTTTGTGTTGCTGAGGAGACAGAGGAAATAAGAATTTTTATTACAGCATGAAGCTTCTACTAGGTGGATAGAATAGTCTAGTTCTAATTTTGTCTCTTGCCATCCTAACAGGTTCAGCCAGCCAAGCTCATGGAGATTAATTTCACAAAGGCCTCTCTGAGGCAGAAGAGGAGGACCACAACAACAGGGAACAAAGCATGGAAAATGAGTTCAATTACCCTGCAGGACATTGACAACAATGCACCTGAGGCAGTGGTTCTTACTTCTCTTAAGAAGAAACAAACACAACCCAGTGTCATCAGCTCTATAGAGCAAACCAGGACTATAAATTTTATTACTACACTGGCTACATATATGACTGCAGATGTCATCAAATCTATTGAATGTCAGACGAAAGAGCAGTCAAACTCCCCTCTTTGGAGAGTACAGCGAATAGGAAGAATTACTTCCAGTACTATCCATAAAGTGTATCACTGTAAAGAACAAGAGAAGCTTGCAGATTTTTTATGTACTGTCAGGGACCTAAGAAATATTCCTTCAATTAAATATGGGGTTGACCACGAGGAAACTGCCAGGAATGAGTATGCTGAATGTCAGTCTCAGGGACACTCAAATTTTTCTGTTACTAGTAGTGGTCTTGTTCTTAGACCAGATTACCCATACTTAGGGGCATCACCTGATGGTATTGTATTTTGTGATTGCTGTGGAAGAGGTTGCCTGGAAATTAAGTGTCCCTTTAAATTCAGGACAAAACTCCCCACAGACAACTCTGTTCCCAATTTCCCAATTTATTTTGACCAGGAGAATGGCTTGGTAACCTTAAAAAAAAACCATGAGTATTTCAGTCAAGTCCAGATGCACATGTTTATGACTGGTACAAAGTATTGTGACTTCTATATGTTTGCAAAAGAAAACAGCATTTTAAGCCGAGTTGCTCGAGATGATGCATTTCTTGATCTTGTCATCAGTAAATGTGCAACAATATATGAAAATGTAATTGCTCCTAAACTTGTGGCAAAATATTCTCAGTAACTTTCACGCAATGCCTATGAACATGAAAATTAGGCCTATTGTTTTGTAATTTTTATGAAAACTGGAATTTAGCAGGTCTCGAACAAAATATTCCAGATACGGATACTGTAACTTAGTGTAAGTGTAAATGAACCCTGGATTCTGCCTTTTATTTACTTTTTTCATGTAATGTAGTGGGAGGGATCTATGTAACACTGGTGCTTAGTACGTGTGTAAATGGAATCTGATCAACTACCAGTATGTATGTGGAACACTGCCTAAAAGAAACAAAATTTATGTGCATGCTTGTTTATTGTTGTTGATTTTCAACTATGCTACTGCGAAGATTCTTAACTTATCATGCTGGTTTTCATTACAGTCCAACTATACAGATTCTGAACTTATTCTAATTTCCACCATGCGATCACGAAGTAACACTTCGTACAATTATATTTTCTTGACGTGAAAGTGTTGAAGCTTGTGGTTTTTAATTTTTACTAAATCTACTTGTTTGGTTTCGTACTGTTACAGTACGCATTTTCAGTGGTACTCTAATATTTACATGCTAATGAGAATGAAATAATGAAACTGTCACTTTTCAAATTACTTGTTAAAAAAATGCATTTGTATAATTTAATTTAATAAAGACCATTAACTCTTACCGGTATCTTGTTCTTTTGTCCCTTCTTCTGTCACTGTTGCTGTGGCCAAGCCTATCAGAGCAGTTGCAGCATCAAGTGCAGTGTCATTGTCCCTTATCTTCTGTCTTTGTTCATTCCTTTCTTGCCTTCTTTGATAACGTCCCATCAAAGTTGTCGCTGCAGGTTTCGATTTCCTGTATCCCAAATTTTTGCTTGGTACATAGTCAGGGTGAGCAAGATCATTGTGGGGTCTTCCTCCTAGAAGTAATATTTGCTTGTTAGTGCAGGCTAGCTAAAGTACATCTATCTAGATCTAGTCACAGAAATTTTGTCTACAGAGTACAGTTGTTTTTTGTTTTTGTTTTTTTTTCATTTGTCTCTCGAATCGATCAAAACTTAGATTTATTGAAGTGTGGGCTGTTGCCTAAGTAGGAAGCTAAAATAATAGAAGAAAAAAAAAAAGAAACAGACCAGCGTCTCGACTAACGGTCGATAGACTTGCAGGCGACTTAGAACATCTTGTAAAAGTTACTTACCACTTTCAAAATGATGGCTGCACACACGATCGTGCTTCGAGGGCTGCCAGAGCTTTAAGGACTTTGTTGCTGCTGCCCGATTGATGGCTGTTATCCAGGCATTCCTTTTTTCAATAGGTTTCGATGGTATTCGAAAAAATGACAATCCAGAGCCTGGTTTCACGCGATTAGCGCATCCCCTCACACAGCAAGATCCCACCATGACCACCACTTTCTGCCCTCCAATTTTTCTCGGGACCTTGACCTTGTCTAGGCTCCGCCCATTTTCACTGGCCTATTCTGGCAACCTGTGACACGCTCTAATGGCCGACTTCCTGGCTACGCGGCTGCCCTGATTTGTTTACATTTTTCAGCCCTATGGCCGCCGCTGTTGCCTGCCTTCACTAAATTGGAAATTGTAGCACCCATGTCGCATCTATGATAATGAATTTTGGCACGCTTATTGAGAAATGAATGAACTAAAAGATGAACCTATTTACACCGGAATACCTAAATGTGCCTTTTGGTATTGTAAGCGTGAAACGCTGAATGGGGATGTATAACACTACCTCTGGGACAGACGGACAATACATGTATTACACACTCGCGCATCCCATCCCGTTTGTTATCCAAACACAACACTACCCACACAAAGGCACCACACTAGTACATGCATGTACTATGTACTACAAACGTGTGCCGATCAAATACATGATGTAGGCTTAGAGGGAGGGTTAAACACGAAAGGGTTAAACAAGTGTAATGGGGTGAACCATTACAGGGCTGAGAACATAGCTCATTGTAGTGAAAGGGAGATAAACCCGTTATTTTGATCAGCTGGACCACTAGACGTGGTCAAGGGGAAGTAACCACACAGAAACCATAGATAATCTCCCCTTATTGTTTATCACGCACTGAGATGAGTCATGCAAGTGTTGAGTAACATTGCCAACTGATGTACTCAATGCGCCAATTTTAAATCATAGTCTTAGCGTGGTCTGTATTGTCCAGGATTGGTCAATTTAAGTGACCATCCCTGGTGCCAGAAGTAGAACCTTGTTATGTATCACTACATTGTAAGTTTTGTTTAGTTTTTATCTTGTTAAGTAATATTTCCTTAAGATAGTGTATTTGGAACATACACGAGCAAGATGGTGGTCTTTAAAAATGTTTTTATTTGTTTTAATGTTTTATTAGAATTTGCACTTAGTGAACTGTAAGGAGTGAATGGGTTGCGCGTGTTTGGGTGACGCTTAGATGATCGCGTGGGTCAGTCAGTTCCACCCAAGTCTTCAAGACAGCAGGACGTGTCACTGTGTCCAGACTAACATAAAAGTAAAAGAAGTTGTATAATTTATATTTCAAGATTTGTGAAGTGCCAGCTCTGATGATGTAGTTCAAGTGTGAATTCATTTGGTTAGTTCACCGCGCCTATCGGTTGGGTTTATTGTGGTTTATTGTATTGCCATGTGTTTATTGTATTGTTATTGTCATGTGTTTATTGTATTGTGTTTATTATTTGATTTGTTATTTTCTTTTCCTTTTAATAAAATTGTTGTCCTCTCAAAACCTGATAGTTTTGTTTGTATGTTTGACTGTGTAGAGAGCCCCGCTCGTCTCGTCCTGTGTTACATTATTTGGTGTCAGATTAGATAGCTATAGATAGAGAGAGAACCGCTCGGTCTACCCCGTAACCAGTGTTACACAAGAATAAGAAATTATCACAAGAACAGAAACAGTCAATTTATTATTTAAAAAAGCGACATCGGTCGAGACTAAAACGGCAATAAATTTAAGAAATAATTTGTGATTAAACCGACAATAACAATAGCATCAGTAAGGATTTATGACGATAACAATATCGGTAAAGATTCAAATAACAATAACATCGTCAGTAATGATTCAAATAACAGCAATAACAATAGAAGTGTTAAAACAGCAACAGGAACAGCAGACACAAAAACAACAGAAACAGTGCGTTTACGACTACAGAGAAGATTAATAATGCAACGGTTGAGAGCAAATATAAATATTATTGATTATAATGTAGGCCTACAGCAAAGAAACAGTACGTTTACAACAACTATTGAGAAGATTGAACTCAAAGCCTCTAATGACTGTAAATAAATATGTACAATAAAGAAATAGTGCGTTTACCACAATTATAGAGAAGATTGAAGCCACAGCTTCTAACTACTGTAAAATTTACAGTAAAGAAACAGTGTGTTCACAGATCTATAGGGAAGATTGAGGTCACGGGTTATAACAACTATAAATAAGAACAGTAAAGAAACATTATGTTTACAACAACAACTATAAAGAAGATTACAGCAACAGCTTATATAACAGCTGCAAAATATATGTATTGTAAAGATTAAAACTATAACGACAATGATAATAGTCATTGGCCTGTGCTCATGACAGAAATAAAAACCGGAGGATCTATGTAATAACGAAGTTTCTCACCTTTCAAGCTGCAGTGCAACTCTTAAATTCCTTATACATGTAAATGTGTTCAGTTCTTTTCACGTTGTTCCTAGAAAGTCACAAGATTGATTTACACAGTTAATAACTTCAAGCCAACCGGATACAAATCCATGTGAGGTATCGAAAACTGTCGCATAATCCACGTGAAGACCATGAAAAACGAGGCCCGACCTAGCCTCTCAACAGAAAAAAAAACACCAACAAACTCGCAAAATAAATAATACTTATCATTTACAACTGAGCTCGTAAGCTGCTGATTTAAAAAGTAACCGAGCCTTAAACATTACAAAATCAAAGAATTCAAACAAACCGGGAAGAGATTTATAGCCATAACCCTTTCACCGCTACGAGTGTGTGCTGTAATCCTTCCTAGCCTCTGTAGAATGATAAGGCGTCTGTACCGTGCGGATGGATAAATCAATACAAGTGCACGTTCATTTCCTAGAAAACAGCCAGAAGGCCAGGAAGTAACGTTTCCCCGAAACAAGCTCAGGCGTGAGTTAGCAACAGGATGTGTACGTTGACTCACTGTTGTAAACTGTGCAGAATGCAGTAACAGAGGCGTATGGTGGGACACGAATGCAGAACAAAAAACCCCGCGTTCCAAGGCCTGGATTTTTGCCACACGTAATAACACAGTGCATTCTTACATCGCCAGTGTATCACTCCTGTTGGTGAGTGGCTAAGAATAGTGATGACTCGCGCGTGTCGTGTAAACAAGTTCAACAGATGGTTATGACAACAGCTATGCACTGTGTAAGGGTCATTGGTCGAGTGGTGAGGGCAGGATTGGAGAGAGGTCTCATGAGGTGATGGAACTCAGGGGAAAAGGGGGGTCGGTGAGTGAAGTGAGTGTGGTTGACCGGAGAAAATACGAAGCCTGGATTTTGGCGCCCCCCTCCCCCACCTCCCCTTTTCATACGTCTTGCTCCAATATCCCCCCCCCCCCCCCGCAATCCCAGTCCGAGTGTACATAGAGATCTATTACTAGAATGGTGCATATCCATGATAATGCCTTGATATTCAAAAGCAGTGTTTCTCAAGGTGGGGCTCATGCCCCACTCAACATTTTGATGGGGCCGTGGGACTTCAGAATAGGGGGCAGGGATTTGGCATAGAAATCTTAAATAGTGTATCATAATTATCGGGGGCGGCCAAACCACGGCTCGCCAACCACATGTGGCTCTTTGACCTTCAATATGCGGCTCGTGGAAATATGTTGGCTAAGCTCTTTTTTAATCACAGTTAATACGTGACTGGGTAAATAAGAAGAAATTCCAAGCTTTATTAGGCTTCACCAATTTTGCCAAAAATTCCCAGATTCGGTGACTTTAACCTTGCTCTTAAGTGAGACAAACAGTGCATTTCGTACTAGCCAGTTGATATGAGTTAGTAGTCTGAGCTTTACTCGTGGCCAGCTGTTTGCCTCACCTTTTCCACTCACCAGTCTATTTGATGGCTGACCTACATTCAATTAGCTGGGTTTTCCCAAAAATCTTGTTTTCTACTATTAATAACTTGGTATGAACTGAGACCTCACCGGTTTGAAACGTAAGTTCGTTAACGTATTTAATACGTTCAGTATAGTTAAAACAAAAACAATCAACAGACAAGCTTTTGAAACGTGGTATACAGGTATATAATGTGTACTTTATGAGAAACTAATACAAATTAACAGTTTAAAAAACTGCAGAGTAAATATTATTACATACATGTCTCTATTATATATTTCAGTAACTTGCAACCTTTGGCATGACTAACTGACCAAACTATACACTCTTCAGGCCTTAAATTTGGCAGGAAGGTGGCAATTGAGATAAGGAAGATGGTGGCTATGATTAAAAGTTGTTTACTTCAAGCATGTATTTTTAAAAATAACAATGTTTATTGCTATGTAACATCTGTATTTTTGCATGTTTGTTTCGTGATATTATAGTACCGTCCATGTCATGAAAAGTAACCATATCAAGCGTTCAGTTTGGTGCGTAGTGTTCTGGTGCGCGTGAGTTCTGAAGCAGGACAGATTACTACTTTTATTGTAAGAGAGAGATAGAAAAGGAGGGGGAGGGGGGGAGCACATGATTGTTTATTCCGGGCAATGCCCGGTAGGTCATCTAGTTTCTTAATATTTATATTCAGTTTTTTGTAACAAAATGTGTATAAAACAATAATAATGTGTGTGTAAATTTTGTTCCTATCTTGTGGCTCTCGAACATCCTCAAGTATTACTGTTTATCATTGTGGCTCTTACATTAAGCAAGTTTGGCCACCATTGGTATATATATGATATAAACTGTTGTTTGTTTATGTCGTAGTAGTGCTTTCCTCGTCTAGCTCGGATCTCTGTTCTAAAGCATTATTTCTCAAAGGTGGGACGCATGCCCCATGCAATATTTATTTTGGTGGGGCGTGGGACTTCAGGATGGAGCATAGGTATTTTTCATAGAAATCTTAATCTAATGTTGTATTTTGCCTTCTTCGAGTGGCACTTTGCATGGACTGCTCGACTGTCCCACTACAAACAGTTGATTCTTAAATTAATTCAGCAATTTGTTTTTCCACCTTTTTCTTTTCAACTTATTACCATAGCTGAAAAGCGCCCGTCCGTTCCACATAACTACCTTTTCCCATCTAAACTTTTTAATAGGCTGGGGGCACCCGCCCCCACCCCCTCCTACGAGCGTACGTACTTCATAGATGGCCCCTAACCTGATGGCTGTGTAATCGGAGCCTACTACATGGACATCCAGACCCGACGGTTACGAATGGGCATATTAATTATTATACACCCAAGTTTCCTACCCAAATACTCTATGGAAGTGAGAACAATGTTAATTGTTTGTACTTGACGGATTTCATGGTCAATGGTCAGCTTCACGCTCTTGCCTAAAACAGTCATAATAATACAGTCAAGGATTCTATGATTAGAGGTCAGCATGACAATCATTAAATCAAATTGACCGTCCTTGAGGCAGTAGCACTTTCTCGTGAATACTTTGGTGTCCATGTGACCCAGACATTGCTACACGGCACCGATGCCAAAGTTGCAGAATGGTTGTTTTTTTTTCTTTCTGGTAAGGCCGTTGGTGCTGTAGCAGAGGTTATGGATTTGGGCCCCGCTTGGATGAGTTGCCTTTTTCCTTTTTTTCACTCTCCTCTTTCTGAACACTTACCAGGCTTAATATGAGTTGATCTGGCGAAATGAGGCCGGTGAAAAGGTGAAAAACCAAAATAATTCCCGAGAAAATCCCTCCTAAGAGGGACAAAATTTTCTATGGAAATTGAGATTTGCTTACAACATGAAAGATTAGCCATTTTTCTGCATTCAGTCAAAATATTTTGCTTGAAATTGTCTTAGAAATATTTTATTTGATTTTCTAAAGAGAGATATGAAAATTTCACCTTGAGCCTGATTTCGCCAGATCCACTCAAGTGGTTCGTATCAAAACTCTGTGTGCAGCTTGCCTTATCTTCCTGCGATTTATAATTTTATAAACGAGAATAAATCAAAACGGGTGGACTGGGATTGCCAGCAGTTGTAAGTTTCTGAAAAATGTAGACCGCAGTTCTGCAGATCGTCCAACCTCTTCATCTTAATTTTTATACTTCTAAACTGATTCTTAAGCTTGGGTTCTATCCGCTTTTACTGTAATCAGTAAGCTAAAGGGTTTGAGCATTCTGGTGGTACAAACCCACGAGTTCTGGCCCGCAAATGATTTCGACCACTGAAGCCATTGGAGCAAACGCGCGAAAGCAGTTTAGGTGACCAGATCCCTTGAGTTCAGTGGTCAAGTTCACTTGCGCGTCATCAACTCGCATGTTTAAAGGCCCCTGACTCCGCAACGTCAACTCTTACTGTACTACATCTATGCATCAACTGAACAATAATAGGCCATTGTTCAATGACAATATCCCATGGTAGTTCAACCTTCGCGGTACTCCGTGGGTCTAATGGACCCAGAAGCAATTGAAGACGTTTGGAATTATCTTAATTCCTGGATTTTTTTTTCTCTTGAAATTGCAGGTACTCGTCAATGACATCATTGCCCATCTTAGCATAGTTTTAAAATTTAAAAATAAAATGTGCTTGCGTGGTCACCAACACACATGCATATTGACTGCTTCTACCTGTCTGCCCTGGTGTCTCCCAGACACCATATTTCTAAATAGGATTTATCGCCATACCCTTAAGTTGTGCGACCTGTGGTCTCAGATACACCACACTCCTAGTCCTAAAGAGGATTTTATTGTTCCAGACTACCACAGGAGAAAAGAGTAGTTTTGGTGTTGTTTTTTTTTCACTTCATTAATTTTCTTCCAAGCTGGACAATACTGATGAAAAAATAAAACTTGAAAATTAATCTAGTTTGCCGTTTTGTGGGTTTTTTTCCATGCCCAAGAAATGTACATAAATAGTGAAACAACAACAGCAAAAACTGCGTAGGGTCATGGCAAGGCTTGAAGCAAAATTTAAATGTGGCAAAAAGTTAAAGTTGTATGTAGCAAAGCCTCGCGTAAGAAACAACGCAGAAACGATACAATGAAACGCAAAGGAAAAGGAAAGACCAATCAAGCTTTTGGTCTAATGAAGAAAAAATGTAACAGGATAGAAAATTAAACAAATAAAGAAACAAAACAATTTAAAAAATCGTAGAACTTTTAACAATTAATGTGGGTACCTGACGTTTGCGAGTCTCTAACGTGAATTCTCGGAGCGCAGCACGTCTATCAGTGTATGGTGGCTCGAAGTGATGCTTTGGTCAGATACCTTAATTCCTTCACCTAGTTGCATCATACGACTACAAAATGCCTTCACTGACCAAGCTGTAATTAGTGTAATTGTCAAAATTAATGTGGCTCTCAAAATGAAATTGCCCTCTCCTGTTACGCTGTCACAGTACCCCGTCAGAACGAACTATTCGCCAAGGTTTTTAACTAACTCGCTCTCTTCTCCACCCCCCCGCCCCTTTCTCTTTCTCTGTCACTCTCACCCTGTCCTTCACTCTCATTCTCTCTCTTTCACTCTCACTCTCTCTCTCTCTGCCTGACTCTCTTTGTCTCTCTTTCTCTCTCCGTCTCTCTCTCTTTCTCCCCGTCTGTCTCTGTCTCTGTCTCTCTCTCTCCCCCTGTAAAGGTAAATCGGAGCCTCTGATCCCTAGTCTATCAATGGGTTCATGGTTGCTACATTTTTATGGTTTATTTCACCCACTAAAGCCAGCACAGCGAGCATGACGTCATGCTCTGTTTGTCTCACCCAGGACACAGTGCAGTGTGCTGTACACAGCGTGACTTACTGGCTTGGAAACTAACGCTTTTGTGTACAAATTGAGTAAAAAATTTAAAAAGAATTGTTTTCTGGCATGAACCCAATCGCGTCACGTTCTTTTTGAAGAGGCTAAGATAATGAATACATCACAACTTGGCTTAAAAACGTCAAAACAGATTTACAAAAAAAACAAAAAAAAAACAAACCATCTTTTCAGATCTATGAAAAAATAACTTTTGAGAATTTTACCAAATTAACAAAATTTTCCATATTGTTAAATTCAAACTGATGAAGCTTCAAATGCCAAACATAAATAAAGTACATAAATAGACCTAGAAAGGCGCAAAATGGCCGTTGTGGTGCCGATGAACCGTAAAATCCAAACTCAAATTCAGACTCAAAGATTTTAAACAGTTCTCCAATACATTAGATTAAAAGTCCATGACATACAATTCCTCATAAATATACTTGAAACAAGCTAGTACAAAATAAATGTATTAATTTGCAAAGGCTATCGCTTAACGCCGAAAAAAAATGCATAAAGCCAAAACAGGGAAATTAAATTGTTGCTTCCAGATTCTCATTTCCGCCCAGAGCCGCTTTATCCACTTCAAAAGTTAAACGGACACATTAATACATGTATGTAGCTGGTCATAGTAGAGCAAAGTAGAGTAGTAAGTAGTAAAGTTCCTTCAACTACTTCAAGGCCTTACGGCCCATAGAGCCGGAGCTTATCCCGGTTTCTGTAGCATTTTAAAGCGGAACAGATGATACAAGATGACCCCCTGGACCGGACGCTAGTCTATCGCAGGGTTTACTCCCAGCTTTCGCCGGTACCCATTTACGGGAGGAATTCCTTACGAGATCCGCACTTTGCTTTCCCTACTAATTTACTTCTGGGCACAAGTTTGGTTTTTCAGACTTATATTCAATTATTATTCATTGGAAACAGCATCAAATGTAAGAAAAAACTTTGATATCGAGTCAAACAACACATTTCAACATCCCAATCGATACATTTTGTCCAGAAGGCAGCCATTTTGAAACTTGCTGGGCAGAGGTCACGGTAACAGAATTTACGAAAAGCGCAACTAGCGAAGGTTTGCTGAAACAAAACTTGATATGGTGTTCAGGAATTTAAACTCACATGGAATGGTCAGATGGACCTGGGGGCGTGAGGGTCTAGTCAGTTTGTATCATCGAGGCCGTAGGCCGATGTTCGTCTGGGCAGTAGTCAGATTGACTAATCAGGCGAAAAGGGGCTGGGGTAGCCAATGGCGATCGATGTGCACTCATGTAGGCCCTGTATTAGCTAACATCATGCAATCTCCCAGCAGCTGAAATAGGATTGTTTTGCTACTAAACCGATTCATAATTTTAAAAACTATGCAAATTAACAAGGTCCGTAACTTTCATAATTTAGGTCAAAGGTGCAGTATCTGAGTATTAGTAAATGACTACCGTCAAGATACTAACTCAACTGCGTGGCCAAACGGTTAAGACGTGTGATTAAGGAGCGAAAGGGTGTGGGTGCGAATCCGAGTACTGTCATGATATGATTTATAATAATTATGTATGTGTTCACTTTCAGTTGATTCCTGCGCAGAGAAATTGAGATGAGATGGAAGTAAGATAGATGTAAAAAAAAAAAAAAAAAGAACGCCATTTCTTTCTTTTCTCCCATACAAATACCGAGCCCATCCTTTTTGTATATCCCGCTCAAAAAATCCCCTCTTTTGTTTGTCGGCAACAGTGCGGATCTCGTACGGAATTCCTTCCCCCATTTACACCTGGGTGGAGTGAGGGAAAATGTGTTAAGTGTCTTTCCCAAGGACACAACGTCGGGCCTAGCTCTCGCCAGGATTCGAACCCAGGACCTCACGATCCCAAGCCCGGCAGCCTAACCACTAGACCACCAACGCCAGAGCAAAGTAGAGCAAACAAAAAAAGTGTACAATTTGCAGAGCCCTGCTGCATACGGCCGTGAACGGTGACAAGGACTTTGGGCGTTACGTGCAGGCCACAGGTAGATATGTAACGCCGTTCAAACAAGGTCCGCCTTCCAGTACACGTTCACATTCACAGTGCTCGGTAAATACATACCTTTCTTCAAACCCACTCCACACAATCTAGCAGTACAGTAATTATATTCATTTCCGCTTGAAGGATCCCGGCTTGCCTGTTGAGTATAGACCTAGGCGTTTGTAAGAGCGCCTAGGTATAGACCTGTTATTTTCTGTTTGAGTGGGTCCTCGGGGCTCCTTGTCCCACCGTAGGTGACCACAAGCCCGGGTGGACAAGCTGTTTGTCACTGCCCAGCTCATACATGAGAAACTATAGTTAGCTGGATGAGATTTAAAAACATATCTCAGCGTTCTACTTCTACTACTAATTTATATTTATTTTCACCATCAACAGAGCCTTAAAAAAAACAGCCAGTGAGGCCTAATATACTGTTACCATCTGTTTACCAAGAGAGTAGCAATCGAGCCCTACACAGAGCCCTTACAAGAAAATCTCGACAAATGGTCGGTGCAATACTTTAACAACATACAGATGTGACGATGAAAACTAACGTCTATAGCAGTTTTGTTGATTGTACGGAAAGTCAAAATCTGTGAGAAGCACATGTACGTTTTGAGGGTGCAGTCTCACAGGTGACGTTGCCTACCTTTATACAAATGTCGCAAATTCAGCCTTATCTCTAGAACTATACCCAACACATTCTGATAATTCTGCAGACAATTTAAAACTGTATTACACTGTACTTTGCTTCAAATCCCCTGGGGTTACTTTAAAAGTAGTGCTGAAGCGGTTTCCGAGTATGCAGAAACACTTTACAAAATGCCGCGCTGAAACACAACTCCCTACACCGAATCTTCAGGGCAGAGCCTTTATGAAATAACAGCATCTACTTGGCAAAAAGCATGAAGAACCTACTCACGCGAGCAACACGTCGTATCTGTTCCTTGTGAAATCTCGTGGTATTTACGTTCCATTTCAGAGCGTTATTCTGTTTCATGCTACGACAGTATAGTTGTGAACAACAAGCACCAGAGAGGAAAATCCGCCCTCATTCATTCTCGGGTACACAGTTACAATGGTCAGAGTCAGGTGACCTGACCCATCGATTCGCCTCGCTGCTCTGTGGTCCATGTACTGTCAGTGAGTCGCTGATTTTCCCCTGGATCAACTTAACACCATGCATGGTAACCGCGGAACAAAAGGATTATTTCAGTGACAACACAATCTATTACACACGGTGGAATAAAAACAGGCTGCGAACATCTCTCTACAGGCTTGGTAAGCGATCGATAGTGTATATAATTATTGCTGGGGTCATCAGTAGTTTAGTTGAGAACCAGTATTGATTTGCGTATTTCTCACAATCCCCAGAAAGCTAATGATTCGGTTAAGTAAAACAAATTAAGCAAAGCAAGATGAGATAAATTATGTTAAATAAGGCATCTGAAGACAATTAATGTACTGTAATGGAGCTAGAGGGTGAACATGTAGGCCTAAGTACCTCAAATTTAGTGTCCACCCGACCAAAAAGTATGACATTCTGTGTACTGTCTCAACCTTTTACAATAAATTACGTGGACACACCCATTTCAGACAAAATTTAATCTTTAACTATTTCCCTAAGGTACAACGCACACTGCGTCGCACGCATCCCTAGCGGCAGCCGCTACAACGAAGCCTGTGTTGTGACGTTGTAAAGTTACACCAAAGAATGTGGTTACCCCTTGATCACTGCATCGACACTTAACATCCGCCTTGAGGTCCTTTGTCTCTCGGGGGCCTCAGCCTAGTACTGTTGCCCCCCCCCCCCCCCGAAAATTAACATTCCGTGACGTTGAACCTTAAAAATAGAATTCTTAATAATAATAATAATAATGGATGGCATTTATATAGCGCATAATATCCATTTAAAATGCTCTATGCGCTTGGCCAAGTTTCTTTTGTCCTGGTGTGTACAGCGATACCACGTGTGCGACAAGTGTGTAATTTGGACAGCTGTTGTGAGATCTTTGTTTACACATGCACGGTACTGTATAGTGTGTAAACCCAGGCGCCGGCAGGCGTGCTCCATCCAAACGTGGAATGCTGGCCCGCATGGAACGAGTTAATATTATAATACATAGAATGATGTTTTCACGATTTTTTTGAGCCGCATAAAAATAACAACAAAAACACAAACAACAACGTATTTTCGTCGGGTAAAATCGAAAAGTATGACGAAATTTTTATCTTCGCCTCTCCTTACACACTGCTGGTCGAAAATCAACTTTATCACATCTGTGTATTCTGCAAGGAATTGTGGTGTAACAATAACACCTATTAGTCCTTGCATCGAATCCAAGTGCCGTTATTAATGTGGCTTGGATGTAGATGTACGGCTGGCATGGTAGCCTACCAAGAATTTGCCAGATTTGTCTTGCTGGGGTCAGCTAGTAATAATAAGCTGGTAAAACTTACATGTATTATATAAAGATAAGTCGACAAAATGTATTATTAAAAATTAATTACAGATCCAGTAAGAACAGGTCTGAAACATGATGATAGTATGCACCTGCTGTAAATCGGGGTGAAATGAGCCAGACAACACTTTATGCTCCTTTCCCTCAAGTGTTGTCGATGTCACTTTGAGTAGATAATAATATAAGATCCAACATCGACTCAGGTCGCGAGGTCTGGTTGCTATAGCAACCGCCCGGAACAACCTCAGCGCGAAGTCAATCGTAGTTTCCTTCAAGATTACTCGTTAATATATCTACTATCTTTGTCGTGCTGTAAAATTCCTTATCTATGGACAGGTACCATTACTTTCTCAAAAAATAAAGCAATGTTTATTTCTTGGTAAATACAGATAATAATAATAATAATATATTGCATTTATATAGCGCCCAACCCCGTCGATGACAAGCTCTGGGCGCTTTAACAAACTCTTACACACACACACACACACACGAATACACAAAAGAAATTCAAAAATATTTACTATTGTTGCTGCCGAAAAACACCTAGCCTAGTTTGTCTGAAAGAAATGGGTCTTCAGATGGCGTTTGAAAGAACCAATGTCATTAATTTCCCTGGTTGTCTTTGGAAGAGTGTTCCAGATGGTAGGGCCAAGAAATGAAAAGGACTTTTCTCCTACAGTGGACAGATTCATTTTAGGTACTTTCAATTTTGTAGTGTCAGATGATCTTAGTTGACGAGATGGAACATAGTAATCAGTTAAATCAACTAGGTACGATGGAGCAGTATTATTGACACATTTGTGACAAATGGATGACAATTTGTACATTATTCTTTTCTCGACTGGCAGCCAGTGCAAACTCTGCAGAAGTGGCAGTGCTGAATCTCTTTTCTTTTTCTTCAAAACAAGTCTCGCTGCATTGTTTTGAGCAATTTGGAGTTTTCTAATATTTTTTTGTGAAATTCCAGCCAAAAGGGAGTTGCAATAGTCAAGCTTTGAAAGTACAAAAGAATTTACTAAAACAGCCGCAGTTTCAGTTGAAATAAGATGTCTGATTTTACCAATTTTCCAGATTTCCATGTATAGAATACGAATGAGGTGACTAACCTGAGATGACATAGAAAGATTTGAATCAATGTAAACCCCTAGGTTTTTTACTTTTTTTGAAATTTCTATTGAATTAGTGCCAATTATCATCTCAGTTCTGTCCACTTCTTGCAGAACCCGCTCACGGCCTAATAAAATAACCTCAGTTTTATCCTCATTTAGTGCCAGTTTGTTTTGGTTCATCCAGCTTTTAATTTCTGTTATGCAGTTTCCAGGCTGCTGCAGAAGGCTGTCAACATCGCATGGCAAGGCAGAACTGTAGAGCTGGGTATCGTCAGCATAGAAATGATATTGTAAATTAAATTTCTTTATTTCATGTACAAGTGGAATAGTATAGATAGTAAACAAAATAGGACCAAGCACTGAGCCTTGTGGTACGCCATACTGAAGCGCATAAGAAAAAGATCTTATTTTGTTGGTTACAACAAATTGGTGGCGATTTGACAGGTAAGATTCGACCCATTTAAGGGCGACCCCTCTGATTCCAAACGATGTTTCTAGCCTTCTGAGCAGGATTTCGTGATCGATGGTGTCGAACGCTGCTGATAGATCCAACAAATTTAGCAGAGTAATATTTCCAGAATCTGCCTTTACTAATATGTCATTCATGATTCTTAATAGTGCAGTTTCAGTACTGTGGTTACTTCTGTAAGCAGATTGAAATGGTTCCAACAGGTCATTATTTCTCAAATGACACATTAGTTGTTGTAATATCACCTTTTCAGACAGAAACGTGCTGAAGGGACAGCCAAATAAACTTCACTCGCTGGCTTTTCGAAAGTAGATCTTAAAATTATTTAGAATCATCTTTTTTCACGATCAACCTGTAACCTATTTCCTTCCCAGTCTCGCTGCACTGTTAATGTCCGTCTCCTAGGCATAGATGCAAAAAGCAACATTGGTCGTGTAAACGCGCGATTTCTTGACGCGAAAATGAACCTAACTATAGAATCCAGGAGAGCCTGTTACACGCGTTTACGCGAGCCTCCTCAAAGGGTTTCAGTAATAGAGCTAGTTCGTCAATTGGCGTTTTTGTACCACCCGTAGGCCTTTAAAATTTGCTGTATTGTTATAATCGTCGTCCGCTGTGTAAGCTCATTCACAATAGCTATATCTGAGAGACAAAATATTACTCAGACCTTGAATAGATCCTGGTCACAAGACAGCTTTGTACACGGCCAGGATTTGACATTACGTCTTGTAGAAATAATTATGATCCAGAGCTGACCGACTTCGGGGCCCGAAATCCGCGTCATTGCTAGCTTTTCATTGGATTTTGTGAGACGTGAGGGAAGAGAGAGAGGGGGGAGGGAGAGGCAGGCAGATAGACAGACAGAGACAGGCGGACACTCAGAAAGACAGAGTGAAAGAAAGAGACAGACAGACACACAAACAGACAGATACAGATAGACAGGCAGACCAACATAAACAGAGGGAGAAAAAGAGAGCCAACCAAGGAAACATACGACATACTCCATTGAACATCAGAGCTAACATGACTGTTTTCCTGTTGTTCCTCAAGATATCAGATGTAATACAAATACCGTTAGATATTATTCAACTAAATTTGCGATGCTCTGGAAAAAAGTGAGCAGTTTCCTACCCCATGTTGCCATCAATCAATATCCACAGAAATCATTCTTTGTTGGTTTATTTGTTTTTGACTAGCAGATCAGAATAGATCTAGTTATCTTCAATTACTCTTGTACTGAAGGGAGATTCGAGTAACGAGATGGGTGTGAAAAGTACAAAAAAATTAATTTTTGTTTTCAAATTGCCAAAGTGTTTGCAGAGCTACAATACTAGGCTTATAAATCATATAATTATAACAAAGTAAATTACAAGCATCTAATACATGTATAGTATAGTAAATTACTAGGCTTCTAACACATGTGCAGTAAATTATTTGTCATGATTCGGATATTGTTAAAACTCACGCAGAGAGTGAGTTGTTGTTGTTTACCAGGGCCATGAGAAATTGGCTGGTGGCCTTGAACGGTCCTCGCGAAATTATAGTTGGTGAGTAAATAAATGTAAAGTTAAACTGTTAGATTCACGCTTGTGGGTTTTAATGTTCGTGATTAATAAGTAATGGAGTAGGGGTGAAACAAGGTGGGGACAGTTGACATTGTTAAGTATGACTAGACAAGTTTTTGCACGTTAACTGGCTGGTAGAATAGTGCAGACGTATTACTACAGTTAAAATGGTGGGAGGTTTCGACCTATGAGATAGCTGAACTAATTGGGCCAGCGGACTAGCACGCTGGGTAGTTAGATAGTATATAACATCGTGTAACGTTCAGATTTAGTGAATACAGACGAGAGAAGCATCGTTTCGTGAAGTATCTCCGGTTGGCCAGTACCTGAACTGTGTGGTCTGAAGACTAAGAAGTCCTTGCTAACGGACTGACTGAGCTCTAGAAAGAAAGGTCTGAGTGGGCTGACCTTTGAAAGCCCACGCTGCGCTATTTTGATGTTCGCGCCTCTCAGTAGGCGTGAGCAATGGTAATATATCTTAATTATTCAAGTATAATAGAGATCGGAGATAGAGAGAGAACTACAGCCTCATAGGAAGACTAAGGAAACCCCAGCTGGCACTCGACCACGAGTGTCCTGTATGATAGATCTATTGCCATAGTATGATTGGAATAATATAGCACATTGTTGATGAATTGAATAGTGATTGTGCATAAAATATAGTCTTTTGGCAACTGCTTAAATTACCTACAAGCCGAAGAGTGCTTCTGTAGGCTTTGAACGTACTGGGCTCTCCTAACATTTAAGCCCATATGATTTATGGAGAGTTTGCCTGGCGACTGGCCAGTGGCGACTCAACTGTCACTTTAAATTGATATCCAGTTTCGTATAATATACCTATTTACTATTGATTGCAGTACCTCCATAGTTACATGAATATCATTGGTTAAGTTATTAATTAGAGTTTTTGGTTTGAATATATACCTCTATTGTCTTTTGTTTTGTTATTAATATTTATGTAAACTATGGCCTGACCGGCCTGACATATATACGCTCTAGTTATTTAGTACTTTTCTTGTGTGGTTGTGTCCGAGTGTGAGTTAGCTGCCTCTCGTGCAGTCGTAACATCCCCAAGACCCTAACTCTGCTCGTGACATCTGGAATGGACCCCACTGACATCTGAAGAGGACCCGTCACCTTCTGACATCTAGAGAACACTACTATCATCGGAAGAGGACCCCGTCAACAGCTGCAGGTCTACCACTCTAAGACTCCACTGTTATTTATGTAATTTTTGTAGTTTATAGTTTTGTATACTGCTGATTTTTTTGTTTTTGTTTCTCCCCCACATGTCTGGCATGTCCTCTCGTCATTGATCCTGGGACCACTACGAGGGACTGACAGCTAGCATCAGGAAAAGACAAGACCAGCGCTGTGGACCAAAGGAAAGAGCCAGTCCATTTTGCCCAGTTAAGTGAACCATCTGTATTTGTCTTCGTTTGAGGGGTTCGTCGTTCCAGCTCCCCTACTTTTGACAGGCATTATTTTTTCTTTTGTGTTAGATTAGATAGGCGGGAGGTTGGAAGGGATCGAGACTTAGCATACCTCTTTTTGCCAGACTAGCAGATCTAGATGGCGTTTAAAACGGATAGGAGATACGCTTTGCCTTGAATAGTTCTGTAGGGACCTGTTATTCGTATAGATTGTTAGCGTTCTATCTTCCTCGTATTTTAGGAAGACGTCTCTCCTGTTCTTTTTCTTACCTTTCTGTAGATAGTTTCAGGTTAGTCGGGTCTGTTGTCGTTGGTGATTTCTGTTAGTTTAGCGTCTTATTGTAATTTATCGTTCGTTCTGTTCCTCTTGCGTCTTGTTTGTAATGTATTACCTTTTTATATATTCGTTATATAGTATTTATCTTTCTTGGTTACACTTTTTTTTCTTTTTTTTTTGATTACATACTTCCATTGATTCACGTGTTTTGACACGTTGAGCGGGTTTTTAGAGGTAACTTGGCTTGGTGAGAGGGAAAAGTTTTAAGAATTAACCCTCCTGTGCTGTAGAGTGACAACACTGTTTAAGTGACAACTATTATTGAATTGTTGGAATCCGTGCAGTGAGTACACTGCCAGTTCTTGCTAATTATTAATTTATACCGATCTCGTCTTTAAATTGACGGGCCCCCGAGAGGACAGTATTAGACTGTTCAGGGAGGTGACCTTTTTTTTGTGTAGTGATGAATAGTGAGTATTGGTTTTATTGTCGGCTGGTGCCGCCGCCCGAAGGAGCAATAAATTGTCTCAGGGGAAGAGTCTGTATCAGTGTCGAGGTGATATCAATATAAGAGCTATGTGAATTATATATATTGAGGATACTTTTTTTTAGTCGTCTGCGTATGACGTCGACCCGAGTAGTGCAATAATGAGATTGCCTCGTGGGATGGATGATATTGGTATTTTTCGATTATTTGAGAGATGTTTGGCAGTGGTAACGTAGTACACTGCGTATTCGTGTTTTGAGAGATATTTTGCAGTGGTAACAGAGGACACTGCGTGTTCGCGTTTTGAGATATTTTGCAGTGGTAACAGAGGACACTGCGTGTTCGCGTTTTGAGATATTTTGCAGTGGTAACAGAGGACACTGCGTGGTCGCGTTTTAAGTTTTGGAGAAGTGTGGAGTTGTTTTTTATACAACCGATTATGACTATGGTTTTCCGCGTTTCGTGGACCATCTAACGTAATACCGATTATGATTGTGACTATCCATGTGGCCAGTGGATGAGTTACCTAAGAACATACCCGATATGGATATTGAATTGAACCGATTATGACTATATTACCGAGATGACTGTGACACTTGACGTGTGCATGGCTTGCGTACGGAAACGGCGCATTAAATTAATTGCTATCGCCTCGTGGCATCTCATCTATACCGGATTGGATGTTGGAAAGAGTTAATTGTAATGTTATTTGAGATCTAGATTATTGTTGAATGCGAGAAGCGCTATGTAATTCTTAACTCAAGACGAGGGCTACGCGGATTTTAAACGAAAACATCAGACTAAATTATCTTACGGACGCTTCTGTTAGTGTTAATTAAGCTTAACTATGCCGAAATTTGTAGTTGTGATAGACCCGGAAATTTTGTTCTCCTATTTAGGTCTGTCATATGTACTGGGGTTGGATAGGATTAGCACCTCATTCTGAGACCGAGGGATGGTATCACATATTGTTCACCCATTGTGAACACTTTTCACCTACCCCTGTGCTTTCCTTTGATCCAACAGCTATTTTACTGACGTCGACCCGTATTTTGGCCACACCAGACGTTGTTGCCCAGGGTCGAGGACGAGAAGATCATGGCAGACCAGGAGTCCAGATCCACTAATGCCATCGATGCTACTATAGTTATCTTTTCTTGAGTATTATTCATTGTATGTATGCATTCCTGATGACATTCGCACAGGATCAGTGTTGTACTCTAAAATTTTAGAGTTATGATTGTTAATATCTACGTATTTAGAGGTAAGATTTAATCCTCAGAAAGATATATACTTTTGGACGGAGCCTTAAGATTTTCATGAAGTTTTGTCCATCAATGATACCCGTCCTGTAGGTTTTTTTCAACTTTAGTACTAGTCTTAGTTATTACCTAGTATTCTTAGTTAAGTTAACCTTTCGAGCAATTTCTCGACTCATGCCTTCCCTTTACGATAATAATTTATATCGTTAAAATTGCAAATTTTAACTGGGGTGGGGGATATGTCATGATTCGGATATTGTTAAAACTCACGCAGAGAGTGAGTTGTTGTTGTTTACCAGGGCCATGAGAAATTGGCTGGTGGCCTTGAACGGTCCTCGCGAAATTATAGTTGGTGAGTAAATAAATGTAAAGTTAAACTGTTAGATTCACGCTTGTGGGTTTTAATGTTCGTGATTAATAAGTAATGGAGTAGGGGTGAAACAAGGTGGGGACAGTTGACATTGTTAAGTATGACTAGACAAGTTTTTGCACGTTAACTGGCTGGTAGAATAGTGCAGACGTATTACTACAGTTAAAATGGTGGGAGGTTTCGACCTATGAGATAGCTGAACTAATTGGGCCAGCGGACTAGCACGCTGGGTAGTTAGATAGTATATAACATCGTGTAACGTTCAGATTTAGTGAATACAGACGAGAGAAGCATCGTTTCGTGAAGTATCTCCGGTTGGCCAGTACCTGAACTGTGTGGTCTGAAGACTAAGAAGTCCTTGCTAACGGACTGACTGAGCTCTAGAAAGAAAGGTCTGAGTGGGCTGACCTTTGAAAGCCCACGCTGCGCTATTTTGATGTTCGCGCCTCTCAGTAGGCGTGAGCAATGGTAATATATCTTAATTATTCAAGTATAATAGAGATCGGAGATAGAGAGAGAACTACAGCCTCATAGGAAGACTAAGGAAACCCCAGCTGGCACTCGACCACGAGTGTCCTGTATGATAGATCTATTGCCATAGTATGATTGGAATAATATAGCACATTGTTGATGAATTGAATAGTGATTGTGCATAAAATATAGTCTTTTGGCAACTGCTTAAATTACCTACAAGCCGAAGAGTGCTTCTGTAGGCTTTGAACGTACTGGGCTCTCCTAACATTTAAGCCCATATGATTTATGGAGAGTTTGCCTGGCGACTGGCCAGTGGCGACTCAACTGTCACTTTAAATTGATATCCAGTTTCGTATAATATACCTATTTACTATTGATTGCAGTACCTCCATAGTTACATGAATATCATTGGTTAAGTTATTAATTAGAGTTTTTGGTTTGAATATATACCTCTATTGTCTTTTGTTTTGTTATTAATATTTATGTAAACTATGGCCTGACCGGCCTGACATATATACGCTCTAGTTATTTAGTACTTTTCTTGTGTGGTTGTGTCCGAGTGTGAGTTAGCTGCCTCTCGTGCAGTCGTAACATCCCCAAGACCCTAACTCTGCTCGTGACATTATTATACTTCTAACATAATGGACAGTAAGTTATCAGGCTTCTAACACATGTACAGTAAATTATTAGGCTTCTAACTCATGTGCAGTAAATTATTAGGCTTTTAACACATGTAGGCTACAGTAAATTATTAGATGCACAAGTCAGGCATAATAAAATACCAACCTGTAAGTAATTTAGAGTCAGCTTTTAAACCACCTGCATGGCAATGGTATAATATTATGAGGCTTTGAAATCAAAGCGGTACAGTAGAAACTCGCTCATGCTGTTATGTCCGCAGCTTTGATATAAATAACACCATCTCCGCGCAAGTGCGTCACAGAGAATGTGTCCGCCTGAGGTTTCTGGGAGGTATCATACTAAGCCTGGTCACACACATCCGGATGCTGCCAGCAAAATATACACCAAAGAAATAATGGCAGAATCTGACTGTGACTGACTGGGCTTAATATGATAGGGTCTTTCCGGATTTACTAAGAAAATATAGGAAATTATGGTGTGTTCTTCTTGTCTGCCGATAGCTGACTACGTCTGACCGGATTTAGTATGATATTTCCCGAAGCAAACAAGAGTTCAACAGACTACAATCCCACTGAAGGGACTCAGCCCGTCCTTCTGTTTCTTTATTAATGTTTTGTCCGCTTTTTTTTTTTCAAGACTACAATTAATTTGACCGCGAGACTGACATCGATGGTGTCAGGAGCAAACCGGCCAAGACGAAATAAGCAAATTTTACAGGAAGAAACAAAAAATTGTCGCTAAAACTAATGGGAAATGGACCTAGCCGGTTTGATCACATGCATATTTTGACTATTTCTACTGGAGAATAGTAACAGCTGCTTTTACGTACGATGCAGGATTCCAGGCTTCATAAATTGGTACTATATAGAGTAATATGAAATTTTTAGACTTGGCCGGTTTGCGCCTGACACCATCGATATGAAGAATAATTAAAACTGTCAAAATACAATGGTAGAAAATAGTACATGATAAGAATTCAAATTGGGGGAGGATTTGAGGAAACCGGAGAGGGGTGGGGGGCATGGGTGGGGGCGTTTGGGGAGGGGGGGGGCCAGGTCAGCTAACTGCACAATTCGTTGGGTTCCACTGTCATTAAATCTTAACTCATTCGCCATAGTAAAGCCGAATATTGGGCTCGCGGGTTTTCGCTTCTCTACAGAAAGCTGAATTCGGCTTGAGTGGACACCGATTTTTCAACACTACTATCTAATCTAAGCCAACTTCTTGTAATATCGAATCCTATCCTGGTTCATTGATTTCTCTTTACTTTGGTATAATATAATAATGCCATGTGTTGTGTTCATACTGAATGAAAGAAAAAACATCTTTGAAGCACCCCTAGATTTCAAACTGTTGAGAGTGTTGAGACTTCCCGTCCACACCCACAAAAGTTACCTTACGAAATGGATTATGTCACTGTTTGTGTTAGTACCTTTGCATTGTGCAGAGCAAACTTTTGTCCTCACTCCTGGAAGGTAATTTTATGTCCCGGCATAACAGCATTACCTGGGTGATCTTGTCACTGCGTCTCTGTGTTCTGGGACTATTGCACTTGCTCAACCCCCTTCCTTCACCCAGCCATTACCCGGTCAGTGCGCTAACCTTAACCACATGTACAGCAAAGGTTGATTGTCACATTTGACGTCAGGAGGAAGATATATTTTATGTAGATTTACCTAACATGAGATAAGATAAGATAAGATAAGATAAGATAAATTTTATTAGTCCTTGTACAAGGAAATTTGTTTTGATCATTGAATACATAACAATACAGTTACAGAAGCAGAAAGTATGATACATAGCGCGCACACACACATATATACACACACACTGATAAATTAACTAAATTAACAAAATGAACAGTGCACACAATATGCTTCCCTAACTAAAACACATTGACCTGACACGCAGGACATAATTCAACTGTGCACAGATTACGATCAAGATAACGACATTATTGTAACATCCTAGTTGATGACGGAATAAACGATTTAAAGTAGCGCTCAGTTTTAGTTTTCTTTGACAACAGCCTTAAACTTCTTACAGATCTTATATATTCCTTGTTCAGGGGATGTTGGGGGTCATTTATAATAATATTAGCTTTTTTAATACAAGCACCAGTGTACAAACAACTCAGCAGGGCAAAATTCCGCTTATGTGCGAAGGCATGAGAAAAATTATGATGTCAATGCAAACATGAATCAAGCCAAGGAATACAAGAGTGGTTTAGACATTCCCCACTTGTTATGCACCCACTTATTCCTGTCAGATGCAGGCACCACTCTATTGTCATTGCATTCTGTCAAGTCTGGATTATTAATGGTGCATATAATTATAATAGACTGGTGCGGAATGGTGCTTAATTAATTCTGTGAACTCTTAAATCACTTCCACTTTATTAAAACAAAAAAAAGGAAAAACAAAACTAGTTAAACCCACAACAGAATAATACGATAAATATGCCTAACAATCAAAAGTGTGATGACTGAGCGCGACTTAAAAAAAAGGAAATAAAAACAAAACGACATTTTGTTTCACTTTTTTTTTTTCTTTTGGTCATACTAAAGCTTTATTGAGGAAACAAGCAAGCTATACCATAAATACTAGAGGCAATATACATAAAACGGCATAGTATGCAACTAAAAGGATATTCAACAAAAGCCAGCGGAAGTAAAAAAAATGTTGTTTCACTTGTAAATGAAAGTTTTTACCCGTCTAATTCTGGTTCAGGAGAAACACCATTGGGACGATTCTAATTAGATAGTAGGCCTACATCACCATAGCCATGTTATATTCTAAACAAAATTATCCATTTACAATGTTGCATTTCAATCATGTAGTCCATTTCCTGGAATTCGGTCTTTCACGAATTAACCTTTAATCTCTTCATTTCTACACACCGAATAAATTTCAAAATCGGAGTTTGATGGATAGAAATTTACAGATCTAGTAACAAGATGTCCAAGAAATGGAACACCGAGAAGCAGTGACAAGGTTACGCAGGTAATGCTATTATGCTGGGAGATAAATTTACTGTCCAGGAGTGAGGACAAAAGTTTGCACTGCACAATGTAAAGATATCCAACTTAAGTCTGATTTCCATTTCTTTCCCTCGATATCATGACATTTTAAAGCACATAAAACCAATAAATATCTGAATATATGTTAGTTGGTAATAAATTTGGAAGGGCTTTAACTTCAAGAAGTCTTGCTCTCGCGTTGTTAGCCGTGTCATGGTACCAACTTTCATGTTTCCAGAGATTCTCCAATGTGCCCGTGTCTAGCATTGTGTGGGCATCGACATTCGCTCGCCTGAACTTCAAAGGAATGCGACTCGACTGCGAAGCGAAGGTAATGCAGCTATGTCGATTGTGCGCCGCTAGCCCTAGCTAGCCACAAAATAAATATATGACAAATATTTCTATTTAAGGCACGATCCATCGGTTTGAGAACCCAAGGCGCAGGGAATGTCAGACGCCATGCGTGTTGTGCGCCAGCAGCGTTGCGGGTGAAGATTTTCAAAATAAAAATATCCCAAGATGAGTTTAAAAATCCCAAGATTTTTTTTTCCAACTGAAAAAAATACATTTAGAATTCACAATTTTATTTCTATATTGAATTTAAACCAAGCAGTACAACGATTAGCTCACAGACCACGTAAACGAGCCTCTCACATAAGCAATCTGAAACGGCCCTTTCGGCCATTTGGCTTCATTTTTACCTATTAAGTGGCAAATGGAAGGACAATTTGATGCTTTTTGCGTGTGTGTGTGTGTGTGTGTGTGTTGTTTTGCAAAAAAATAGTGGCAAAATCTAGAGTCTACAGTAGCCCGAAAAATTCCAATATCATTCTGTAAAAATGCCAAGATCCCAAGGTGACCCCCCAAAATCCCAAGATCTTGGAAAAAATCGCAAGATTGTCGAAGCTGGTTTGGCGGTATCTTTCAAGGGAGACCACCCCAAAAAATCTCTCAGTTACAACAGCACACGATCAGTCTCCCCCATATGGTCTCCCCTATTTTACGTTGTTGCGGTTGATTTTCCGAAATGGGAGAGGGAGCTAAAGAAACCAGCGCGGCTCGTATGATCTTATTGTATTAAGTTTTGATAGACTCAATAATTCAAATTCCCCAAAGTCTACTCAGCCATCAGCTGAGATCGCCAAAAAAACAAAAACAGACCAGAAACATTGGAAATGAAAGTGACAGGGTTCCTAACAGCTGGTCCATTTTGAAACTAATGAAGCTTCAGGGGCCAGTCCCAGAGGAGCCCCGAAGAAAGGTGTTTTAATGATTGAATTTTGGATGTTGCCCCATTGTTTGCTGGTTGCGTAACAGTTCAAGCTTCAGGGTCCCAGTAATGTAGGTATGTCACTACCTGACAGTATACAAAACGGGTTTGAAACTTGCAGGGAGCAGCTTTCCTGATGCAATATTATGGACATTCGAAAATCACAGAAAGGCACAATATTTATAATAATTGTACTACTACTGAAGGAGTTTTTTTTCTTGTTGTTGTTGAGGAGAAAGAAATCCTTTATTTATGACCATGAATGAATGGAAAATACTTCTTGGAAATTATAGCAACTCGAAGTAGAATTTTTATTATTATTATTATTATTAGTTTACTCAGAAGCGCAGATAAACTGCGGTGTATGAAATATGAAAACAACATTATGCAGACTACAAAAGGATGTAGGGTGTAAGAGAGAATCGTATTATCAACATTGTGAGCTTACCTTGTTGCTGTCTGACCTTGGCAACCTGCAAGCGTTTTCAAGAAGTCAACACCGTTGGTCCTCTGTTCACAGCGAGACCGGCGCGTTAAATGAAATGGTCACCATTTTGATGTAGGAGGTCTCGACACGCGAGGCAGGCGTGGCTGTGTGGGGGGCGTGCTCTTGGGCGGAGAAAAAGGAGGAGGTGGATTAGTAATGCCTTCCTCTCAAGGGGGCACGGCCTTAAACGTGCAAGCCCACCTGTAGGACGGGGGCCTTGAGACAGGGAACACTCAACGATGACAAAAGATGAAACGTTGATTTCGTATTTCATAATCATATCTGATTAAATGGGGGTGGGGAACAGGAGGGAGGTGGGGGGGGGGCAGTTGACTGATGGTGATAAAATAATGGGTGAGAGGGGGGGGGGACCAAGTGATATAACTGTAGTGCAAAAAAATAATAGATGGCCAGTCTCTCATTTCGAAACTTGATTACACTTCTTGTTCGTGACAAGATTCAAGAACAGGATATGCGATAAATTTGTTCTGGTTTATTTCTGAGAAGTACTGAATCCATTTTTCATTGCCTGGGCAGAAAATGGTTATCTAAGAACTTGCACGCCCATTAAATAAGGTGTACATGTTTGTCAGTTTGATACGTCAATGTCACCCCACTAGTTTCTCTTATGTTGGAAGTTTGCACGTAATGCTGAAGGGGTGCCTCACACATTTATGGCCGCTTTGACGTCAACATTTCAGACGCCATATCGTAAGCGCATACCAAGTGCAGTCCATGCTTAAAAGCTGAATAAGCGTATTATCATGGTTTGCTGTTTTTGTTATTGTTTTAAAGCTATCTAAGTCACAAAGCATATTGCCCGTATCATCGAAGTTACTGGGATAATTTTTATTCTGTATATTAAAATGTTAAATATACAAGATAGACGGATAGTGAATTAGGCACGCGGCCAACAACCAATGCTTCCATACAGTATGACATCATTAATGGTTTGCTGTTTTTGCTGTTGTTCTAAAGCTGTCCATACAACTAAGCATATTCCGCATGACAGTGTAGTTACTTGGATCTAAAAATGTTAAAGTATACAGGCCAGACGGGTAAATACAATATGTAATCTTGCAATCAACGCTTAAAAACTGAATAAGCTTATTATAATGATTTGCTGTTTTTGTTGCTGTTTTAAAGCTATGTAAATAATCACTACGCATTTTGCTCGTAGCAGTGAGGTTACTTCGATTGTATAAGATGTAGTACCGGTATCTGAAAAAATTGTTATACTATTCAACAGGCTACACCGAAAATGGTAAGTGGATCTGGCGGAATCGGTCTTAAAGTGAATTTTTTAAAGCAAAAGAATTTCGATTTCAAGCAAAAAATGTTTAACTGAATGCAGAAAAATGGCAAATCTTTCATATTATGGGCAAATCTCAATTTCGCTAGACAATGTTTCCCCCTCTGGAGGGGTTTTCTGAGGAATTTGGTCTTTCACCTTGAGCCAGATTTCGTCAGATCCACTCACTCACAATATTGTAATCCTGGACCGGCATGGACTTTCAAGTAGGGAGAATGATTGGCTTAATAGTCAATGGCACATGAAATCCAGTTATGAAACCGCAGTGTCAGAGGCTCAGTACTCCCTAAGTTTCATCCCAAAATCTCACGGTACACATTAATCAATGGTAATCCAACGCGCATTTTCCAAACGTCATAATTCACACTTCTATCTTTTTTTTTTTTTTTTTAAAGAAGATAAAAAGAAAAACGCGTCCTCTGTTTCAAGAACTTTCATTTTTTGGCCATGACAGGATTTCAGGCATTCATCTTGACCACCATGGGGCCGAGGACCATCAAAATGCTTGACTATCCAACCGGATGAAATATTGACATTTGGAAGCTCTAAATAGTTTCAGTCAGCCCCAAAATATGAACAGACCACACTAAACAGACATACACACTATCTTTGGTGAAGGCGGTCTCTTTCAATTCTTCAATTTCTTGTTTACCGCAGCGGCCTAGTTTCGCGATTGGGCGGAAGTGAGATCTCTCTATATATCTATACTCTCGATGACACTAAGGCAAATTTCCCAAATGGGATTGAAGAAGTATACAAAATACAAAATAATGTTGTTTCTGGTGGACCATGCTATTTCACATCATTATAGCAGGACAGTAAACTATTCACTTTTTTCCTGTATTCGGCTTGCCGCCGTATGGCGTCGGGGCATATTAATAGGCTCACTGCCTCCACCCGCAGGTGGTGTAATCCCACCAATGGTGGGCTGTCAATCAGAGACTGCCACTTCTCGGCAGCCCCAGGGTGACACCCCTTTGTCCTGGTCTTGCTTTTTTCTTTCCTACTTCCTTTCATCTTTTCTCTTTTTGTTTTGTTTTGTTTCCTAGGGTCCCATCTAAATCTGGTATCCAGCCCAAAGAGAGCGAGAACGAAACAACCGTGAGAGGCGCAAAGTGGCGGTTATGGTGCCGACGTGCCGTTAAACCCAAACTCAAACTCTATTCGGCTTTGTAATTAGACCGGGATCCACAAACAACAACCTTGTTATAAACATTGCAATTGAATAATGTTAAGTCTTCAGAGGCGAAACTGTGGTTGATGGCGCCTATGGAAACCCGCACCCCCTCCCTCCCCGCCTTGAAAACTGTCCTTCAAAACGCTGGCTGGATACGACACTGTACTCCAGCTGGGTATTCTCAACTCTTTTTGATAACGTACCGGTGACCGAGTAGATGTTATCAAACAAATTGTATTCTTAATATTATTCTTAGAGTATATTTTTGTTTTATAACCATTTGTTTTGTTGAAATCTAAAAAAAAAAATTGGTGCTTCTCCCCTCCACACAATCAGAAAGGCCTTCAAATTTGGTGCGCAAGGCACATACCCCAGCCCCCCCCCCCCTCCCGTCTTAGTTAAGCCACCGTAAAAACACAACAGCAGCAACAACAACTTGTAAAAATCTGCCTGGCCTTTTACGGATGACATACATATTATTTATATTTCTTCAGCCAAAGCTCACAGAACCATTTCCACTGATACAAATCATATCTGAGCCAAAGAAATAGCATGGGCTTCAGTTTCTTTCATGTTCTCATACACGAAGAACTGAATGACAAACGAGACGTGGATTTTCAGTATACACAGACAATACAATTGATGCAATATCTGCACCTGGGCCAAATCTTATTTAGGACGATACTGGCGCTATGGACAATGAATTAATCTTTTAAGGACACAGATATCGTCGGTCAGCTGTTTAAATCTCGATAAAACTAAACTCAGAAGGGATAGTTTTAACGAGGTTCCAACAGTCGAGTGACGAATTGAGAAAAGTGGGGTGTTTTATGGGGCGGGGGGGGGGGGGAGGGAGGAGGGAATAATTATGGTGTGTAATGTGACTAGAGATCAGGACATGAGAGATAAAACCAGGAAGCAATAACTTGTTTTGAAGGAACAATCTGCCATTAAATTTGTTAAACTTCCTTGTGGCCCTCGCCGGCCCTAACATTTGCTTCTCATGCTTTTTCATTGTCTCCGAACAAACGCAAACGCTGCTGGAGATCTGAGATTTGCAGTTATGATTCACTGAAAAGACAATGCACTTGGCCCATTCCATTGAAAGAGCCATTTTTTTTCCACAAAATTAATCTTCACATTTTATTGAATTTTTTTATATTTTTAGTTAAGATGTTTAACAGTATGATCTAAGCTTCCGAATCATTGCATTATGACTATTTTTTATGCGTTTTTGTGTATCGTTGACCCTTAAGAGTTATGTACATAATTTTTTACATTGAATAGTTGTCGCGAATGTGGTTTCTAGCAAACGACTGCAATTCAAGAGGAAAACACACATTCGACGAACACACTAACTTTCCTACTGGAATTAATTAACAACTCAAATGAATTAGTTTTGTCAGACCTGTAGGGCCACAATAATGTATTGAGTTAGCTGCATAAGACAACATATATAAATGAAATGACTGTCAGGGTAACTGCAAAATGAGAATACAATTTTAGAATGGACTAAAAGGTCCTAGTACTGGATCAAATATAACTAATGACTTATAGGATATTTAATACAAATTATAGTCTTCGCTGTCTCAGCACACGCCAGGTCCATTGCAATGGCTCCTGTCATATATTCTAATACTGGCACTGCCTGGCTGTGACTCTAGGAGCAGACTCTCATACTGCTGGTAACATATGAATTCTGACATACAATTACAATGCATACCATTTTTCCCTGGCCATCAATAACCAGGGACTATCAACAAAGGCGTTGCATGGTGGACAAAGTCCGGGTAGCTATTAGCTGGAGCTCGTCATTTCTAGGCTCCTCATATAGATGGTCTTCTCTATTGCGTCTCTGTTCCGATCTGGCTCGAACACGCCGACCATTTCGCAAAAGGAAACTTTTCTGCATGTGATAATGGACATAGGTATGGGCTGACTTTTATAATGTCTAGCCACCTGCAACTACCGTCCAAATCCCTAGATTTGATTGGTGCGGTCATGCGAGCTCATCTCGCAGTATTAATTTATTCTATTGTGTAAGTCGGTTACGGCCTTGCACTAAGACAGACAAGGTCGTCTTCTAAATAGGTTAATAATTAAATCCAAAATCTTATTAACTTGACTCAGCACAATTCGTGCTTTCACGAACCACTGAATGTCAACAGTCAATTACAACCACCTCACACCCTCGAACAATGCTATTAAATCACGAACTGGAGCTGCTCTGCCATCCCAGCCGTACGTACCGCAAGCCAAGCAGCTTGGTGTTGCTCCGGGCGCCCGACTGCGGTACGGTCATCTAGGTCACAGCTGCTCGCCAAGCGAAAAAGCACCCTCCCGCGCATGCTAGCTCGCAAAGTAAAATGGCGACCAGTGTAGTCGGAGCTGTTTTCAATGATGGGACTTTTGGTTTTTTTAATAAACTTGCAATCTAGTCTTATTACTTTGTTTTAGCACTTTTCATCTTTGATAGTGTAGTGCGTTCGGCATGTGAAAGCTTATGAGCAGGGTTACACACTCAAGATGTACAGATTTTAGACACGACTTAGTTTTACACTATTTCATGTGCACCAAGTATTCACACCCCTCTCTCACTGAGGCACTGTCTCTATAACCAAGTCTTTCACAACCCTCACTCATCTGAGCACAACTCCGTGCGCAATCTTCTGACTTTCTAGCAATATGCATGACCAAAATTTCCAACTTACACATTTATTCCGTGCAAAAGACAAAAATCATATCAGGCGAGAAAAGTGCACACACATCGGATGAAAAACTGCTATTCTTAAACTCTGAAGTGTTCACGGAACTGAATGTGGGAGTAACTCGGCACTGTCTCCTCCACAAAGTTAAAAACATGTGCCTCGGGGTTCCGCTCAGACTCACGAGAGTATAACCTCCTAGTTTCATCATTCAAAGATGTACAGGCAAAGCGTATCGCTTCGATTGCCGCGACTTCACAATCGTCATCTTCGATCAGCGTTAGAAAGTCAGCCATTTTGAAAAGCTCTCCCGCCAAGCAACGCGTACCCCAATGCCAACCAAGCAGCTTGGCTGACTCACGAAGCGAGCGCTCGACTGAGGTACGCGCGGCTGGTTTACCTACACATATTCCTTTTTAACCATCTACAGTTTTTGTCGAAAAAACATTACTCAAAACATGTTGCTCACGAGAACAGCTCAAGGACACTTCACTAGGTAGTTTTTAAAAGAAACTCTGAGTTCAACCCGTGGTCTAGCACGGCATTTATACACTTAACTTGCTCTTGACAATAGTGGCACAACACTTTAAACTGTAGATCTCATTTCTAATTGATAATCAGGCATTACCACTGAATTTCTGTGAAGCATCAATGTAAAGCCTTGAAAGGAAACTGAATTTCGAAGTCAACAGGATGTGTCTTAAATGTCACAGTGAAAGAATTTCCAGGAAAAAGGTTACGCAATTTACGTGACACAACACACAATACATGTATATGTATGTTTTGATTGCACAGAAGATATATGAGATCACATGAAACTATCTCAGATCCAAAGGTAAAACATGATGACAAATAATGAGGTACAGAATGAATAGGATATGTTCAGCGCTTTGAGATCTATGTCATTTATAGAGTATGTAATTTACGAGACATGAAATGGCCCACTTAAAAAGGGCACTGGAATATAATCACACGCCATGCCTTTGCAGGCTGTGGGTTTAATAGGAAATTCCAGCAAGGAAGTGCAATGCAACACAGTCCCACACACGATAATTTCCTATCTGGAGAACAAATCACTAAAATTGTTGCTGTTGTTGTCGTTATTGTTGTTGTGGTTGTTAAGTATACTACAAAGCAATCTTTCGCATTAGAGAGAAGTATAATTTTTAAAAAATGAAAAAGTTGAAAGTTAAAAACGTATATAGTAATTGTGGTACCTGCATGTAGCGTCTGTCTCCACAAAGAGGACCCAAAGCGCTTATAATGACTCACTCTACACATCATATTATTATATAACTCTCTCTCCCCCCACCCTCTCTTTCTCTCTCTCTCTCTCTCTCTCTCTCGTTCTCTCGCTCGCGTGCTCTTCCTTTCTGTCTCTTGCCAGCGCTGTCTCTCTTTCTTTCTCCCCCTCTCTCTCTCCCCTCTCTCTCTCTCTCTCTTTCTCTCTCTCTCTCTCTCTCTCTCTGTCTCTCTCTCTCACTCCCTCAAACTTGCATACATGTACTTACATAGTACTTTCATGCCGTATAACACATACTAGGCTTAAGAGAGGCACTATCGATCAGACAATAAATGTTACTGATGCAGGACTGATTTCAGCCCTGTTTTGAATTCCTCAAATGAAGACCACACATTTGATTATGATGCAAGGACTCAAAAAGGAAATATAACTCATGGTACGTATGATACGAGATTATTCCAGATGACCTACATTTAGACAGGTCTCTTTACATGTATTTAGTTCTGGCCACATAGATACGATAACTGCATCTCCCGGAGGGGCGGGGTGGGAGGGGAAAGGGGTTTGGTGTGTGTGTATGTTGGGGGGGGGGGGTGGTATAGAAAAAAATCAGATACGAATCAGCTCTTGTCCACGGCATCCGCTTTTTTAAAAAAAATGGTAAATGACGTATGAAAAAGTAAGACAATCCTGCATATTACTGGAAACGTATGTTTATCAGTTGCTGCCTAATTGTGATTGCAGTTCTCCTTTTCCTTTGATCTTTCAAAGTAAATATCTTGTTTGCATTTCACGACATGCGCTTTACGCTTTAAATTATCCATGATGAAAAGTGGTTTCTTAATCTCTGATCGTTGTTTAGGTCTTTATTTTAGGAGGTTCCTTGTTCTTGACATTTACATCCCAATTGTTTTCTTTTGCCATTTTGAATCGAAGGATAAAAAGGTTATTTACAATACAATCAAATCCCAACGAACCGTATGAAAATAAACTTTTCAAACAGGAACCTATCAGTTATGGAATGTGTTTAAAATCTGATTATTCCAAGCTATGTCCTTCCGCTGATACATCTTATACTGGAGAAGATGCTAAAGAAAAGTTTGTATAGGCAATTGTGATTTACTACTACGAAATCTGTAGAAAGGTAAATTACTATTTTAAAAAAGAAAGTGTATATTTAGGCCGAATACGGCCTATATATAACCCGGTGCTGTGCTATTTGGGCCGAAGGTATTTTAGGCACGGGAGTGTCAATTGCCACCGCGGAATACGGTGTCCATTGTCGATTCAAATGTGCAGATGGTCAGATGGACCGGGGGTGTGAGGGTCTAGTCAGTTTGTATCAATGGGCAGTAGTCAGATTGACTGATCAGGCGAAAAGGGGCGGGGGTAGCCATTGGCGATCGACGTACCGTCAATGGCCACAGCAAAATGAGGTGGTAATTGTCGCTACCTTTAGGCAATATTGTACGGACATAAATTCTGTGTTTAAACAAACAACAACACAACAGACCAGAGCAAACTGCAAAGTCGCACTACCGGCCCAAATAACCCGCAAGCAGAGTTTTGTGCTATTTAGGCCGTATTTGGCCCAAATATACCTAGCCTTTAAAAAAAAACTAAATGTAAATTAAGTCACATACAAGAAAAAGAGTTCAGTAAAGTAACTTAACTGCTGTAAGGTGGTCTAGAGGTAAGATGCTCGCCTCTCATGCCAAGGGTCCCGGGTTCAAAACACGGGCAGTGCAGGCATGTTGGAAATTGGGATTTTTCTAATATTTTCAAGTCCCTGATCCTATCGGGGGGGGGGGGGTGGGGTGGGGGGGGGGTGGGGTGGGGGGGTAGGATCGAGTACCTAGTCTTCTCGGATAAGGACGAAAATTCGGAGGGCCCATGTGCACGTTGCGCACGTTAAAGATACCTTGGCAGTTGGAAATCGTAAAGAGCAGGCCGAACAGGCCGCTGCCCGGGCAAAATTGAAATTAATAGATTAAAATTTATCCATACCATCCATACAGTGGGGGGCACCAGCAAACAACAAAATTTATTATTCATTATTAAATATATGTTATTATTAATAAATATTCAAATATTATTTGAGTTGTGAGTTGTGAACTGTTGTGAGTTGTGATTTGCGCCTAACAGGCTGCGTTACAATTTGCCCTGAGATAGAGAGAGGTAGAGAGAGAGAGAGTGAGCGAGACAGGGAGAGAGAAAGAAGCAGTGTAGAGTGTTGAGTGCGTCGCAGGCGCTCCATTCCGAGTACCTAGTCTTCTCGGATAAGGACGAAAATTCGGAGGGCCCATGTGCACGTTGCGCACGTTAAAGATACCTTGGCAGTTGGAAATCGTAAAGAGCAGGCCGAACAGGCCGCTGCCCGGGCAAAATTGAAATTAATAGATTAAAATTTATCCATACCATCCATACAGTGGGGGGCACCAGCAAACAACAAAATTTATTATTCATTATTAAATATATGTTATTATTAATAAATATTCAAATATTATTTGAGTTGTGAGTTGTGAACTGTTGTGAGTTGTGATTTGCGCCTAACAGGCTGCGTTACAATTTGCCCTGAGATAGAGAGAGGTAGAGAGAGAGAGAGTGAGCGAGACAGGGAGAGAGAAAGAAGCAGTGTAGAGTGTTGAGTGCGTCGCAGGCGCTCCATTCCGCTCTGTGGTTGATATGTTGCTTCTGTAAAGCGCATAGAGCATTTTAATGGATATGCGCTATATAAATGCCATCTATTGTTATTATTATTATTATATTTGTAAATATTAAGTTTACTGACGAAGTTGAAAAAAGTAAGAGAATATAATAGTAAAAGTTACAATGGTAAATACAGAGGTGCTGCTTGTCAATCTTGCAACACTGAAGAAGGTAAATAAGCTAAAATAAAGGCAATGTTTTTCCATAATGGTAGTGTTGATGATTTCCATTTCATAATAGATGAAATAATAAAATATGAAGATAAATGCAATAAACTCTCTTTTCTCGCTAAAACACCAGAAGAAAATATTTCATTTGAGTATGGAAATTATTATGGAAAAATTAAGATTTCTTGACAGTTATAGATTTTTCACTGCTTCTTTCGACAGTATTGCAAAATCTATGGATTCTAATGATTTTAACATCTTAAAACAACATTTTCCAAAGGAATTTAAGCTTTTAAAACGAAAAGGTATTTGTCTTTGTGAATACATTGATTACATTGATTACATTGATTACATTGATTGAGTAAAAGAAGAACAATTACCGCCCCCCCCCCCCCCCCCAAAATTTCTTTCGGACGGAAGAAGGGGAAGGAATTAATAACAAAAGAGGAGCATCAACATGCTATAAACGTTTTTACTTTTAAAAGTAAAATATTACTAGATTATCACGATCTATATTTAAAAGCGGACGTTTTATTATTGGCAGATGTTTTTGAAAAGTTCCGAGAGTTTTTTCTCAACAATCACGAAATAGACCCGGGTTATTTAACAGGATTAACATGGCAGTGCGGTTTCAAATGCACGGGAATAAAACTAGAATTGTTAACTGATTTAGATATGTTATTAATGTTTGAGAAAGGAATAAGAGGTGGTTATTCAGGAGTGTTAGGACCTAGGTATGTAAAAGCTAATAATAAATACTTATCGGATCACGATCCGAAGAAGAGATCGAAATGTTATATTGTATTTAGATGCAAATAATCTTTATGGAGGTGGAATGTCAGAACCTTTACCGGTTAGAGATTTTAAATGGAAAAAAGATGGTAAGAAACTTCCTGAAGGAAGATGATATATTATTGAATGTGATTTAGAATAGATATGCCGTTAAAGCAAAAATAGACACCAGTAAATTTCCATTTGCCCCAGAGCAATTCAAAATAAATGAAGATGATTTAAGCGATCTGCAAAAGCATTATTTAAAATTAGAAGATAAGAAAGTGGGGAAATGTTGATAAGTTAATATTAAATGTGAAAGCTGAAAAGAACTACATGGTACATTATAAATTATTAGAGTATTTTAAATCATTGGGTTTAAAAGTTTCCAAAGTTCATAAAGTTATTTCTTTCAAAAGAAAAACCATGGTTAAAAGAGTACACCGATTTCAACACTCATCAAAGAACTCTAGCGAAATCAGAATTTGAAAAAAAAAAATATGGAAATTAATGAATAACGTTTTTTACGGAAAAACTCTTGAAAACATAAAAGGCAGAATTGATCTCAAGTTAGTAACTGATGAAGAAAAAGCTGCAAAGCGAATTAATAGACCCAATTTCAGAGATTCAATATATTTTAATGGAAACCTAATTGGTATTGCTAATAGTGTAACATTAGTAACATTTAATAAACCTATTTATTTAGGCATGTGCATTTTAGATTACTCTAAATTAGTAGTGTATACGTTTTACTACGATATAATAAATAATTTTTGGAAATCCAATGAAATAATTGGTTTTGATTCGGTTACTGAAGACATTCCAATTATTTTAAGATATAAAATTCATGTTTTCATTTCTAAGATAAAAGACAAAGCAGAAAATTTGAAATGCAGAGACGATGGTAAATTTTATAAGAAAACAAAGAAATTAGAAGTCTCTGCAGGTAAGGTTGGAGTAAATTAAATTCTGCATGGTTCTGTTGATCTAACAGAAGATCATTCTGTAATAAAAGATAATTAGATACTAGCTATTACCAAAAAGATCATTTTCTTCATTCCCTCCAAAAATCAAAAAGTTATCAATAGGCTAAATTTAAAGCTTAAAGATAAACTGAATGGTAAAATTATGAGCGAAATAGTCTTTCTGAGAAGTAAAGATTATACTTGTAAAGTTGGTGAAAAATCTGCTCAAGAATTAAAAAGTATTTCTAAAACGACAATTATTAAAGATATTACATTTGATGATTACACAAACCGTTTATTTAATAATGAAACTAGTTACAGAAAGATGAATGTTTTAAATTCTGATAAACACGAAATGTATACCAAAGAAATAAATAAAATAGCACTAAGTCCTTACGATGATAAAAGATATAATATACTCCAAGATGGAATGAAAACGCTTCCTTGTTCGGATGAAATTACTACCACTTTATACGGAATGCACGAACAGGTAGTTTTTTAAGATTGAATAACTAACATTTTCCGTCCATCAGATTGGAACAAAATAATTCTATCAAAAATAACTACTGCACAGGCAGACGTATCTGCAGGAACATTTTTACTGAATACTACTTTAACCATTATATCGGTCATGCTTCTTCTGGAATTTAATTGAACGTAAATATTTCTCAAATCGAGATTGTTCAAATTTGATTCAATTCTGTTTGATTAGATCTATTTTTTGCCTGAAAGGTGACTATAATCCATCTAGGTTTTTCGGGAGAAGCTTTCATAGATAATCTCCATGAAAATTGAGTTGCTATAGGAACTGTTATTGAGTCACATTGTCTACCTCTATAATCAGTATTTAATTTTTCTTTCAATTCAATCATCTTATACAGTTTACGTTTCTATTGACCTGCAGGTAAAATATGAGGAACGTACCATGAAATTTTATCAAGAGTAACTTTCCCCACTTTATCATCTCTACAAATTGCAAAATTTGAATCTGTTCATTTATACTGAGTGAGTTGTTGACCAAATCCATAAAGAATCTTATCATAATCCACTGCAAAACCGAAAACGTGGTTCAGAGGAATTCGAAAAGAAAAGCTTGCTTTCGGATTTGATATTTTAATAATAGAGCTTGACTGGTGGCAAAGCCATCGTTACTGGCAATAGCGTTTTTAGTATCTTTACACTATAAGAGATTTAATGCTTGAGATTTTGAAAAAGCATCAGGATATCTAAGTAAACCTAAAATTGTTCTTCCTTGTCCCGGATAATTTACGTTTTCAATTTCTTGTCCTGGTAATTGATATCTTACCAACTGAAACAAATGCATCAAACCGTTATTACATAAAGTTATTTTCTCATCGCCTTCATATTCTGTTCCATCTGATTTTGTAAGTTTACCTTAATTTTCACTAGATTGAGTAAAAAATATCCTGCAGTTCAACGGCTATTCTAGTTTCTCCTCCGTTGTTTAAATTTGCGCCTGTAACAGGAGTATATTCACGGCATTCATATTTTTCTGTACTTTCAGGTTCTGTAAAATCTTCAGCAAGTTTAAAAATGTTTTCCATTTTAATAGTCTTTAATTTGTGCAAAAGTAACAGTAAACCGTATTCTACTAATATGAAAATGTTCGATTATAATATTGGTTCAGCATCATCATCTTCTATTGTCCTTACTGTAATTGCTTCTTCTGGTATGTCAACAATAGGTATTTCATCTTTCTCATTATTTTGTAATAAGTCTAAATTCTTTATTTTCTTCATTCACTTTTAGAGTCAAACCGTGAAATATTTTCTCAAACTCATCTTGTTTTTTAATTGTCAATCCATCTATAATAAAAACAGACCCTTCCGGTGGATTCCGTGACATTTCTTTATCGTCTGAATTAGATGGTATGATTTCTATTCTACCATAATCCTTGTTAGGTTCATTATTCTTTTCGTAAACAAAACACTTTTTATCGTTCACTTTTTTATGTTCTATATTTTGAAAACTAATTTTAAAGCCCACTAAATCATCACTTTTAAATTTTACAGAATCTTCTGTTTTAACTGGTTTAATATCCATAACCCATTCAGGCTTTTCAGGAATGTCGGCTAAAGCAATTTATTTTGATCAACTACAAAAGAAAAAATATAATTTAAATGGGTCTAATTTTTTTTAATTTTTTTTTGTAGTATTATATGAATTAATTTCATTTCTAACATTTAAACCATCTTCTGTTAGCTTAAACAATAAAAAGAATCTTTCTTTCCATTTTCGCATGTATATAACGGCACAACATGGAAAAAAAGGGTGTATCCCGGAAGGTGCTTATGGAATCAAACCTTTGGACAGAACAATTCAGAATATGATTGGAAGTGCGATAAAACTTGAACCGAATAATCACACTTCAAAATCCGTTAGGACTATCAAGCCGTGATACAAAGTAAAAGAGAGGGATCGAGAAGAAGGAGGAAAGGGAGACAAAGGGAAAGAGAGTCAGAGAAGAAGTTGGCGAAAACAGCTTTATCCCGGGCAACACTCTGGGTTCCTCACTTAGTATTACAATGTATATTATTGGATTTATATAGTTCAACTTCAGGTTCATATAAACCAGCATTGAGAATGACAAAAAAAAAAATCAGGTAATTATAAGACTTCAATGCAATCATCAAACACTATAGTTATTACTCAAATACGGCTTCAAACAGTGCAGGTCGCTTTGATGAACTTCAGAGGAAGCATGAACCATGTTTTCACGAAGGAAAGTTCGTCCGAGCAATAATTTTCGGGGAGAATAGTCATGCGCAATAGTTGGGCAACTATTTCTTTTATAACTTCCCTTTAGTACAGCTCGCGGAATCTCGGAAGAGACACAATATTATTGGTGTCTAAAACGTAAACCAGCGCGGGTAAGTAGAAAGAGAGAGAAGATTGCTTCCACTAAACTCCACCCCACCCCCAAGCTCTCTGTAATTGAGACCTTTTTATAATTTCACACAGGCCAACTTTGAGATTTCACTAAAAAATGATGCTATCTGTCAGGCCAGAGGAATTGTTTTAAAGCTGTATAATGTTCTGCTTCAGATTTGTCATTTACCCGATTACATAGTGTTTCATTTGAAATGTCCGTTTGCTTTTCCTCTTCAGTTACAACTCCTGCAATCAGCGTCGTCCACCCAAGCATGATAGTTTCAGTGACTTGATCTCCCACTGTCATCTACATGACTGGCATGACGACTAAACAGGCCCCTGTATTATTATAAACATGAGTTTGCTCTTTCCTCTATGAACAGCAACAGAAAATAAATTGGGGAATTTAACTGAAGGAAACAGAAGAAAACATAGTAATAGCAGTTCGAGTTTTATATTTACTTCATCCGATGGCAAACATTGGAAGCCTTTGAATAAAAAGAAGCAAGCAATATAATATGTTTTATCAGTGCGGAATCAGACCTAACATTGTCTACTTCCATTCAATACGATCTGATCTATACCACTGAGGTCCATACTGTAAACTTTGTGACTTTGAATGAATTATATACACGGTTATGACACAACCACTGTGCTCTCAGTGCGGTGTGCAGAAAATACAAAACTGATCAACCAGACTGAAACTTCCTAAATGTGTAAATGTGTCAGTGATGTATTTGCTTTTGCAATTCTGGTCCTCATTCTATTTACAAGAGAACCAAGATTATCATTATTTGGTTCCATAGCGACTATGACCATGTATGGTATCAAGATGATGCCCATAAAGGTCTGAGAAGCCTTGGATCAGACACCACGATATAGCTATAGATGTCTAAGTTTGGTATGTACACATAATTCTTAATCTAAGAACACAGAGCATTTCATATGGCAAACGCCTTCCCAAAGAACGCTCAGGACATTTTCAATACCGCATAGTCTCTAATGACTTTCCTATGATACAAATTACAACACTAGTCTGAGATTTCAGGACCATATTTGGCCCATGTGGTATCAAAAATTGGTTAGTCTCTCCACAAGGCAAGACGTACCACATGGACGTTTCAGTGATGAAAACGTGATTATAACATGTTTTTTCCAGTCTACGCTGTTCCTTTAGGGGCTCTGTTAGTAAACTTGTTTCATCAGAGCTGACTTGTGTCTAGGCGTTGCAGTGAGTAGCTATCGTCCTCGGTTACACTGGCCTTCCTTGCCGCTAAACTCATATGTGATGGAGAAGAAGAACGACCACTCGCTGTAGTAGAATGAGATAAGGCCAAGAGTGGACTGTCCTGATAGGTGCCAATTTATACTATATACTCGTACACAGTACTTGTAATTTGGGGTCTGTTTTCTTGTCTCGTATTCTGGGGTCTGTCTTCTTGATTTGAATATTGGAGTCTGTCATCTTGAGCACGTCCAAATGTCCCTTTTCGTTTTTTATACAAAATACACAGCAAACTAAAAATGATTATAAAGAGAATAATTACCAGAGTGGGCAAAGTGATTCTCAAAGACATGGATTCATTATCATTAGACGCTTTCGGTGCCGCATATATTGATACTGTAATACTCAAGATTGACGTAGGACTCGAGTTCTCATAAGTTGCAATACAATGACATTCACTGTTATTAAACAAAGATATGCCAAGCATTGAGAAGCTTACTGATGAAATTTGACTTGGATACATAGTTGATATGTCTACAAACTTTTGATTTTCTTGACTCCAGCACTGGACCATGAGAACCCTGTCCCTCATATCTTCCGATGTATAAAGACAGTTAATTGTGCTACTTTCATTTTCAGCTATTGTAATGGTCTGACAAACTGGTTCATCTTCCTTTGTGAACATGAGCGGGTCAGGATTTAATGCCTTATTGGCGAACGTGATATCAAAGACAGAAATATTCTCACGGACTGTCGCAGACGCACTCTTTACCTCACACGACACCTGTGTTTCATTACGTAATGTACTCAGTGAAAGTGGAAGCTTCATTTTGTAAGAAAGTTGTCTTGGATAATGTGAGAGGTCAGTGAATACCTCGGTTGTGATGTCTGTCGTGATCTGAGATTTTCCTACATACCACTGGAAGTGTGGAGTAGCTTGATACCCGTGGGCGGTACAAATGAAATTAATAACATTCTTAGTATGATCTGGACATGTTTTGAGACGGACATTTGGATGAGTTATTGTGACAACATTATTAAATTTAAACAACGGACTGGCATGCCCTGCGAGATCACTCCATTTATAAAATACTTCAGCTCGATAACTGTAAGTGCCCGATACATTTGGAAAGTGTGTAACAGAGCAAGAGTAACTATTAAATTGATCTGATTCAACTTTTTTTACATATTCGAATCCTTTAATCACAGTACGGTTTCGAAAATGTGAGTTATCGGATAAATAATATACATGGCACTCAATGCCAATGGCACTTGGCATAAATAGAATAATACACTCAATTAAAACACCATATTTTAGTAATGGCACAGCCTGACATGACGCGCTTTCTGCTCTGTTGATAACGTTTAAAGTACACTTCTTTCTAACACCCTCTTCAACTCCACAAGTGATTATTTGATTTTTGTGGCTGGGATTTATGACACCGATCAGTAGATCACTGGAGAACGTTGATGACCCCTGGAAGAATCTAAATGTAGCGATGTCTCCTATGAGATTTGTTGAGCACTCAGAATCGTTCGAACGACACTCGGACACCAGCGTGTAATTTGCCTTCTCGGGATCATAAACCTCCCAAAGCACTTTCCTGTCAAGAGATTCAATACGTTAGTGAACATGGGCACCAAGACAAATTAATACATGTACAATATTTCATGTTTTGAACAGACACATAACTTTGTAACATAATTGCCTTTAAAATAGTTTCTGTTTCGGATTCAACCTGTTCATCACCAGGCGTTTGTAGTAAATGTTTTCTCTATGAGGAGTAGGCAGAATTGTGGTCTCAGCGTGCAGGACTACATCTGTCTTTATTATCATTTATCTAAGCTGTCTATCGGGTTTGGGGGATTTTCGTCCTGTAGAGTCCCCATAATATTGGTTCTAATCATCACCACACTATGATGATAAATGTTGATGATTGTGAGCGGCCTTCGCGACTGGGTTGTTCGTTTAGTTTGTTGTCCTAGTTTTTTCTTTTGTGTGTTTTGGTGACTTAGATCCCTTAGATTTTTCTGGACTGCTTAATTGGATCTTAATTCTCATTATCAACTTGTGTTGTACATTAAATGTATTGGCTGGATCTGGAGACATGTTTGTTGTTTCTGTCTCACCTGTTATGTCTTGAAGTGTAAAAATAAAAAACAATTTCCATAAATTTGTTTTGATTTCATGTTGCAGGAAGTAAAATGCTGCACAAGACAAATTCTGATTTTATAGACATGTCACTCTCTTGATTTTGTCACTGTCAGTTGATTTATTGTTATTTATTTGTTTCCACAGTGAACATGTTTTTACATTGTGATTGATGCAGTGCACATAGAAGAACAATGACGTAAGCTACAATGACACCATTTCACCTCTGAGTAAACATTGTCCAGGTTACACTGACTAATAATGTATTCCCAGTCCATCGTGGTGCTTCCACAGTAGAACACTGGCCAAACTTTTGTCATTTAATCTCAGGAAGTTATATATCACAGCATGTGAAATCTACCAACTTTGGGGGTATACGAGACAGTGCCTGTCAGCCAACTCACTGACCATTCATTTAAATAGAACTTCAGATAGCATTCTTTATGCTATTTCAAAAGTAGCCCATTCGAGGTAAAAACGACAGGGATCGAATTGTCCTCAAGTTATAATAATATTAGACACTACAACACACCTTCCAGGCCTACTTTCAAAAATCCCATGCATCTGACATTCTTGGAAGGAATACTTTCTTTGAATCTTTTCGACATGTATAAATATTATAAATACTATGGTGGAAAAAATAATATGAAACAAGTCATTAACCTTTCTTTGGCATCGAGAACTCGACAAACATTATCACGTAATCATAACTGCTGTCGAATCATGCACATTAATAATAATCTTGAAATTCAACTCACGACAATTATTGTTATCATTAAATTCTTTATTACAAACCATGACCCTGACGTGTACTCTCCGGAGCATGTCAGCCTGTAAGCTAACCCCATGACTGCTGGTAGACAAGTCAGGGAAACTGCACTGCAAGCATCACTTGTGAAAAGAACCAACACCAAAGCCAACGCAGCTGCCATCTTGTGCTCCACTGAAAGAAGAAAATATGTTAGGAAAGCGTAAGTCTTGTGATATTTAAATTTGATTTCTGTGAATATCATTTTTTTTTGCACATTATTTTCATTACTCAAGACAAAAGAACGGCATTCAGATCAGTAGATGATTATCTTTATGTTTTGGGTATCAGTGACGCCATAAATGAAATGTCTATTTTAGGTAATTTCAACTCATTATTAGCCTATGCTTTTGGTTTAAGGTGACTTAGGACATTTGCATTATGTATTTAAGTACTTGGCTGACATACTGGTGACTGGTCCACATTTAACAATGAAAATGAGTCTCATCGAATTTCTCACTTAACCAAAGTGCTATTGGATAACATCTGTGATGGGCATAATAGATAGATGTACGTTAAGGCAATTCGCCTCTCTATGCTGATAATATATCTTTGGCTCCAAGCATATCAGAACATCCAAACTGATAATCACAATATTAAATATCTATGTACATGTATTTCTTCGTTAGGCAAAGAAGAATCGATGATAAAGTTATATTTTCCCAATTGATATGCACAAATCATGAACAAAAAGTTAAAATTAAAAACAAAAAGTAATAATCATATTAAGCAACCAAAGCGAATTGGAATCATAAGAAATCCAATCAAAGTGGAAACAGAAACAGATTCACAACGAAATGTAGGACTTCCGTACACATCAAGAATACAGATATTATATGAATATTGTGCCCAATAGAGAACTACATAGAACTTAAGATTATACAGACATGGCGCAAAACAGAAAACAGGCAGAAGTGTAGTGTGTCAGAGTGTATGCAAATGCATAACGGAAACACGAGTCCAGTCTACAGCTGATATCTACACAAAATCACCTTTTAGATGAAAACGCTCAATGTCCAACACGAAAAGCGATAGAAATTAATTGTATTTGAGGATTGTTCTCCCAGCTGCAATTTAACTGTGGTTTGGGCGGACAAGGATGTGAATCATAACTGAAATTTCATCCGCTGCCTTTTAACGTGTGGGCAGTGTAACATCCAAAAGTTTTCCGGGCGCAGGGCATGAATCAGAGGAAGCGAAACTGTTGGTGCAAGGGTTCTTAACATGGGTGGTATGGGGCGGGGGACGATTTTGAAACGGGCAGTGGAGCGAATGCATAGAAAATGGCGACAAGGAGGCGAAAACGATGAAATAGGAGGGGGGCGATAGAGAAGCAAAAACATGAATGGAGAAGGAATTGTGGGGTAAATACAAGGCATCCACTAGGTGTCCAGCAGCACGCATAGATGGGTTTTGTGGACAGAAACGTTTATATTTCGTTGAGTGCATTTGATAAAAAATGCTTCCTGTTTTATAATAAATAATCAAAATGGCTATTGTCATTAATAAGGCTTTAAGAAAGTTAACATTATAATTTGTGTGTAGTTTGTCTTCTTGTGAAACGTATCTCTTGGATTTGAGTAGGTATTGGGGGAGAGAGAGGGAAAAAAAAGGGGGAGGGGGGTGGATGAAAGGAAATTTGGAGCAACATAATTATCAATTTGCCGGAAAAATGTTGAGAACCACTGTGTGTCCGTGCACGAAATCTAGAGGAAATAAAATCTCTGAATGCTCTTCAATTATCGGGATCAAACGTGGTTAGCCAGATTGGTTTTTGCTTCCTTCTGCTGTTTTACTTTGGCTTCCAATAGATTAAAGAAATGTGCATAGTAATTACCTGGCTTCTTGTTTTATATTTTGTATTTGTATAACTCTTTAATCCCATTTGGGAAATTTGCCTTTGTGCCATTGCAGCCCAGGTACAACTGGAGCAGGCACGTCGTCGCCAGCAGCACTATGCTGAGGCCTTCTAAAAGAAAATTACTCATCCACTTGTGTGGATGAGTATTTTCCCTGGTAAAAAGGATCGTCTGGGCTTCCCTTCGTGGACCAAAACAAAAAAAAACCCAAAAAAAACAACACGTTTTCATGGGCCTTCAGTAATTCAGTAAAAACATCGTGCAATATTTAAAGGCAAATTAAAATCATGTCAGGACTTTGTCCTTGTCTGTTGCGTTGAACTCGTACAATTATATTATCTTGTCTGCAGGTTTTTTTATGTTGTTGTTTTTTATCTTTGCAAAATTCTTCTTTGCTATACATATAAATTATGTAATATGGTCAACGGTGATTTCATACTTTTTGATCAGTTTACAATGAAATAGCACATAAGAAGACAGTGAAAAAATGTTTGTAAGGAATGACACATTTTTGTCCAAGAGAATGTCATTGCTCTCTATAATTTTTAACTGTTGAAGCTGCTGGGACAAATACAGATTGGCAACATTTTTTCTGTCACATAATGTCACAACATCTGAAAGCACATTCAGTTGCCTTCACAAAGATGCATAAAGTTGCATAATTACTCTGTAATGTTCAAAGTAAGCTATTTTGATAATACATCCCGTAATGTTACCTACCGTTTAAAAGCAGCTGAAAAATAATCTCACTTCTCATCTACGTCGGTCTGGTCAAGCCATATTGATCCCAAATTCGTTTTGATTTCTTGTGGATAACGTTCTCACGTAAACTCTTTAACAGCATTTAATTAATGTTTGTAGTATGTAATCAATAAGGTTTTATGTTTGTCATGTTTGGAAAAAAATAGAACCTAATCATGGATTTCTTCTCTGTCTGGTGCTGAAATCTCTCACAGTTACACAGACACCATGCAATACCATTCTGACCAGTGAAGAAATCGGGGTTGGCTGTTTCACTGTTACGCAATGACAAGTTACCGGTATATTAGTAAAGTATTTAAAGACATATTTCAGATATTCTGATAGGCCGACAAAGGTGTACCGAAGCATTCAAGGGAGAACATCACAATTTGACGTGCTCTGGAACTTGGGCGACATAGCCATTGTTTGTATCATGATATTCATATAATTTTGTTCTTGTGTGTGTCGTGAGGTGAATTTAAAGATCATTGTTCATGTGTGTCATTTTGTTGTAGTGATAACCACATTAATAGTATTGGTAAAGTTGTCAATTCCGAAGTCTATGCAGAGCCGTCTTAACGCATGGGCACACAAGTTCCTAAGGGCTTAGGGGGCCCTATGCGTGCAAATTTACATTGGTTTTTGAAACGGGGAAGGAAATCCCGTGCATCCGCAGCCTAGGGGATCATAATGATGTTGAGAGGGCCCTGAGCCTGTGTCTAGAGGTCTAGAGTGATATTATACTCTTCTAATTCTTCTTTTGTAATCAGTTCCAAAATTAATGACACAGATATTAAAATTTCTTCAATTCTAAAGACTAATAAAATTGCAGGCAAAGAAAATTACAAAGTAAGTCATACTTTCTACAGATTAAATGGAGATAGGTGGTTTCAATGATACGGAACAAGATTTTAGAGACTAATCTTGCAGAGTTTGTTATGTTCCATAACAGGAAATGGTAATTATACATGTGTTATCGTTTCGAAAGCCACATTTTGTGATCGAGTATGTTTCTGACAGGATTTGGGCGTTTAATAACACCGAGAACGGAGGTTTGACACCACTGTCCACATGCCGTGCAGCGGCTACAGCCTTTGGTTGCATAACAGATTAGCCAGGCTACAGTGCCTTATTTAGGTATTCCCGATCTGCGTCAACATTCTCCAGCGATCTACTCATTGACGTCTTAGAGCCTAGTTACCAAAATCACATTTTTATTTGCAGACTTTTAGACCTGAAGGACCAACAATTCGAAGTTACACAGATGTGTACAATAGGGATTAAAGACAGAGCTGAGGTGTCAGGCCAAACTTTTCCTTTGACGAAAACTGGTGTTTCAATCAAGTGCGCTGCTACATTTGTACCGAGTTGAACTGTCATGTAAGGTGTTTATCTGACAATCCGCATCATGGAAACTATACCGTTATTGAATAAATTGAATGTACTAAGAGAGCTGAATTAGATTACTCAACGAGTCACTATTGTTCCATTGAGCACTTTCCAAATATATCGGGAACTTACAGCTACCAAGTTCAAGTATTTTATGAACGAAATCGACTAGAGTGGCCAGTCGGTTAGCAGTTTGAATTTAATAATGTTGTCACGATCCCATGTCAAACTTGAATATATTTGTCCAGATCATGTTGAACTGGTTACTTTCATTTGCACAGCCCATTGGTATCAGCTACTCCACACTTCAAATGGTATGTAGAAAACTCATCAGTCAAGACACAAGCAAAGCCGGAGGAATTCACTGACCGCTCACCTTACGGCTCCCTCACACCGGAAGTGTCGGTCAGCCGACCGACAATGGCCCACCGACAAAATGCACAAAACCTCTCTTAATCTCATTCTGTGTTCGCACCACTCCCCTTTCGAAGGCAAAGTTCGTTTCTGTCGCCCGACTGATTTTTCACTTTTTACCGTTGCCATAAAATTGCACTGTATGTCGGCCCTATAGCCTTCAGTGAACACAGTAAATGAACAAGAAATAATACATGTCTTACCGTAAAGTTATTATCAATTTTTCCTGGGCTGAAACTGGCTTCCTGTAATTAGTGGTTTCTTTCTGAATGTAGGGCTATATCGAGTTAAGTAAACTGTGGAAGGTTTCTGGCCTCATGCTTGTGTATGCTACACACTTTTCCACATCTGCAAGTATTTGCGGAAGTAGATGGTGAAACTGGCCAGACAAAAAACGTTGGGAACACATGGGATGGACCCAATATCTCCTTCTGGTGGTCTTTGCCTTTCTTCATTTCAACCACAACCAAACTACCACTTTTCTCTTGGCATCCATGTTGGCTTTTCTAGCTCGGCACGGACGACCGACATTTTATGATGTGTCCACACTACTCGACCGTTGTCGGTAGGCCGTTGCTGGTTGGACGACGGACATTTTTGGTGTGAACGAGCCGTTACTCGGGACAATTTTCTTATAAAATAACGCCCCTATTCTGGCTGAACACCGTAAGTAAGGAAACCCAGGTGTCATGTGAGGTAACGAGTCCGTCTGTGACAGTACAAAAAAATATTCCTATCTCTGATATAATTTTGGGCAATGAGGCATTAGGCCGTGACTCGCTCATGTTCACCATGGAAAATGAGTCAGTTTATGAGGATGTGTCAATAGCGGAGGTTGACAGCAGCACAATTTCCTGCAATTTTACTTCAGAGAACATTAGCCTAAGAGCTCGGGGGGGGGGGGGGGGGTTCGAGTGTTGGAGTCAAATGTTCGTTAAAACATTAGCTCCCAAATCGAGATCAAATTTCATCAGTGGCCTTTACCATTTTTGGTATATCCTTGTTTGACAACAGTAAATGTCGTTGCAATGCATATTATGAAAATCAGTGTGACAGGTCAAAAGTTGACTATTACAGTATAAGTATATAAAGCAGAAACTGATAATAATAAAATTTCGTATTTGAAAGCCATTTTATCCCGCGTGGTAATTTTCCTCTTTACAATCATATCGGGCACTTACAGCTGTCGAGCCCAAGTTATTTATGTAAGAAATGAATGTGAGTGGCCCATCGATCAATTGTTTGAGTTCAGTAATATTGTCACAGTACCTCATCCAAATCTTTGACCTTCAACATACCTGTCCTGATCATACCAACAGTGTTACTTTGATTTGTACCGCCCACAGGTATCAAGCTACTCCACACTTCCAGTGGTGTGTAGGAAACTCACTAGTCAAGTCAGACATTACACCGGAGGTATTCACTGACCCTTCAAATTATCCAAGACAACTTTCTTACAAAATGAAGTTTCCACTTTCACTGAGTAGCTAGAGTAATATAACGGTGTCGTCTGAGGTTACGAGTACCCCCGTGACAATAAAGGAATAGATTTATATCCCAGATAAAATGTAAGGAATAAGAAACTAATACCCGAATCGCTCATGTTTACAATGGAAAATCAGGTCGTTTTTGAACAGATTTCAATAGTCGAAGGCGAAGGCAATTTCCTGTTATTTTACTTCAGTGACCGTTGGCTTGAGTGCTCTTACGGTCCAGTGTTGGAGTCAGGAAAACCAAAAGTTAATAGAAACACCAGCCTCTGATCCGGGTCAAATTTCACCAGTAACATGTTCTATTTTTGGCACATCCTTGTTTCATAACAGTGAATGTCGCTGCATTGCAAATTGTGATCATTACTGTGACAGGTGAATCTTGACTATTCCAATAGCGACTTACGATAATGAATCACTGTATCTGAAACTCATTTTACCTACATTTTTGGTATTTGTTTTCTTTATAACCATGTGTAGTTTGCCGTATATAGATTGTTTAGAAAACAAAAACGGCCATTTGGAAATGTTACCTCTCGTCCTTCGCAGTTCGCAAGTATTTTCATAGTTTAAAAGGATGTTAAAATGTCATTTGTATGAGAGTTTCTAGTCTATGTAAAAGCTATCTATTATTATTATTATTATGTGTGTATCAATGTGGGTTGTGTGTGTGAGTTTACCCATGTATTTTTTGACATGTTTCTGTAAAGCGCATAGAGCATTTTTGTAATGGATATGCGCTATATAAATGCCATCCATTATTATTATTATTATAAGTCGTCCATTTACATGATCTGAACTTTTAGTAGAATACAAAAGAGAACAAAAACTTTATTTTAACCATTGGGTGCTATACACTTGTCTCAGGTTGAGTAAATAATGCAGTCTAAATTTATTAATTCAATGTCCCCAGTACTAGGCCAGTTTCTGGTTAATCTGTTTCTCAGGTGTAGAAAATCAAGATAGATTGTCAAGTTTAAAACAACAAAAAAAAGTCCATGAATAGCGCACATTTTTCAGCACGACTGGGATCAACATAGATTTTCATGAAAACTGTTGGATTTATTTTAAATTTTACATTGGCTCATATTTTACACTGAACCCTATGGAATTGATTTTTTGTTTGTTATACTGCAGCCTAATTAAAGATGTATTTCTGTCTGGTCGTGTGGGTGGGTGGATGGAGGGGGGGGGGCACTTGATAAAAAGTCATAAAAACTATTTCTTGGCACTTGATGCTTAGTTACCAGTTTAAGCAACTGGGTCACCATTATCAATTTCTATCTGCAAGCTTACCTTACACTTCAACAGTATTTTCATAAAAGCTTGCCATTATCGCAGTATTAGGAAAGTTGATATCTTTTTGATGTTGTTTTTTGTTTTGGTCATGATCTTTTCAATTTCAATGACCTCGAATTTAGATTCAATATCCAGCAGAGATACAGAAGGTGTAATAAATGGACATATTGGTGAAGGGAATGAGGAGGTGAAATAGGATTGGACTGGGATAAAGAATACACATGAATGAACGCTTGGATGAGTACACAGAGGCATAGTTGAATAGCTAGAAGACCCGTATGATAGATGGAGTGTCGTTAATAATTTTTTTCTCGTTACTTATTTTGGCTTCGAATAAATTTCAAAAATTAAAAAGACAGAACAAGGCAAACACTAATCAGGCTAACCGCCCCTGACTCCAATATTTGAAAGTGACTCCGAGCGAGGAAACTTTCGGGCGTTGAATAGCTGCTATTGAAACTGCAATTCTGATTCATATCCCCTTCCGCTCAACTCACATTTATATTACAACTGGGAGAGCTAAGGCCACGATTTCCACAAACATTGCTCAATTAAAATCAAATTCTTTTCGTGTTGGACATTATTAGCACTTCCACTTGGAGTGAGGAGGTGATTTTGCACAGGCATCAGTTGCAGCGTGGACTCTTTTGGTGCACGGTAAACCCTTATCTATATTCTTTGTACATTACACTTCTGTCGGTTTTCTGTTTACGCCATGTCTGCATTGTCTACTTTTTATGTGGTTCTCAAGTAGTAGAGTCATTTAGGGCGCTTTTTCTATAATTATGAATTGTGCACATTGTGGCAAAGGCACTAAACTTTAGGTGTGAATAGAGTACTTCAAAATATACAAAATGTGATAAAGAACCCCCCCCCCCTATTCCCCCCCCTATTCCCCCCCCCCGAGAGATCTCAGATAACGAGACAGGAACCGTTGGAAGTTGACAGATTTTTATTTTGTTTGTCATCGTGCGTAAACAGGAACATCGGCAAAAGTATACATTGCTCAACATTGGGACACGTAGAACAGCGCCATCAAAATGTCATCGAGATATTTGGAGCGGAATGAATGATCCGTCCTTCCTATTTCAAAATCTGTACTGTGTGAATAATCTTAAAGTAAACGCAGTCTTTTAGTTAAAAGAAATATTGGATGGCAGCAAGGTTTGGGACAAGGCTAAAATGTAGGGGCAAAAGGTAGGCCACAAAGCCCCGCGTTAAAAAAAAAAAAAAAAGCAACAAAAACTATGCAATGAATTCAAAAAGAATTGTTGCCTTTCTATTTGTTTTGGAATTTATTGTACAGATTTTTATAGTTGGTTTCCAAGGTTCGGCTTTGTGACAACATGTTTTTCTTTTTGGCCATAATTTTATTTTGTTGAATCCATTGTTCTGAAGCATTGTAATGATATCAACAGCGAGAAACACGGGGCCAGGATCCAAAGAAGGGTCATTCCTATTTTAAAGATGCATGCCGAGGAACTGGAAAGACTTTCTGGAAAACAGTGACAAGAGAGCCGGGCTTTTCAGATATCTAGATCAAGAAATTATACTTTTATTTTAGCATCACAAAAATAATGGACAGGACAATTTCAAGCCTTTTGGTGAATCCTACCATTTCTCTAGTGTGGGCAGGAGGAAGCTGACCCAAGGTTGTGCCTTAGGTAAAATTCCTGAAGGTCACAAGAAAAATATCAGGACTGCAAGCATAGATGTCATTCTGTCTATATTCTGTCTATTGCGCACTTTGCACCTTTGCGCAAGTCTGGAAATATGTTGGGTTGATTTTGCAATGGGAAGAATTGCAAGAACATTCCAGTCCACACAGCAGCCAAACTGTCAATGCCTAAGTAGTCTCTGTCTCTACTTGTCTTTCACGCTTTCATTGGCCTTGACAGCACTTTCCCTTTCTTTAGCAGAGGCAATGGCTTGGGCAGTTTGGGGCTCATAATTACCCTGATACACGAATATTTCAAAACTTGTGAGGTCGCTTACTGGTGTAACCAAAGAAAATATGTCATTGGTAGAAAGGTTCTCAGTGCACATGTATGAACTATTCTTTTGAGTTAATAAATCACCATCGAAGTGCACTTTTCGCCCTTCAAATTAGGATGTTCTTATTGAACAAATCAAATCTTTAGCTTTTCATACTTCACATGTTTATTTGGAGGTCGGCCTGTTTCAGTGGAAATCCACAAGAAAGGCCGACCGAAAGGGGCTGGTTCAGTGCTCATCACATTCTGGACACATCAACAGACAAGCATGTTAAAATTTTGCTAAGAAATAATTAATGAACTGAGGCTACCGGGGAAGATGCAAAGTCTCTTGCTGGTGTAAGAATATCCTACTCCCAGGCACAGAACCATGCTACCGCGAAGAAAAATAACTCCCGCATTAATAAAGAGGTTAGACTGTCGGACCCAAATAATAGCATGGCATCTCGAAAATAAATAAGTAAATAAATAAATAAATAAATAAATAAACTCTTGGAAGAACGAAACTACAAGAGATGTTCAAAGAAAAAGAACCACTGTCAAATAATGTTTCGGCCCCTGACTTCCTCTCGGCTTACATGGGACTGGCGGCATCGGGCCTTCCGTGTTCTGTGAGTGTATTTGTGTGTGTAAGTGTGTGTGTGTGTGTGCGTGTGTATGTGTGTGTGTGATTGAGGTTCTAGGTGGGTACGACCCATCTCGATTGTGACCATACTCATTAGCATTAATTTGGGTTTGAATTTGTGAGAGACGGAGTGCACGGGATGGGATCGCTATAGTAATGCAACCGTTTTGGTCAATTTAAATCAGTTTTCTTCTTTGTCATTCTACTTGTTCCATATCCTGCTGAAAGCCTTTCCAGCCAAACCTCTGTCAACGTCTTCAGTTTCTTGACTTCTTTCGGCCCCTTAAGTCAAGCTACTTTCCGGATTATGCACTGGTGCTCCTGCCTACAAAACCTCTGAAACCAATTTTGACCAGTTTAATTTTCGATGAGTATCCGTTTCTGGCTGTCCTTGACCAGATCGCTGGTCATGGTATGTTTCAATTTTATGTTTACCAGTGCGACTCTTGCTTGGAATTGTTAGCTCAGTCATGACGACTCATTTACCTGCCTCGGAAAAGACGAAACTGTCTGGCAGCAGACTGATGTCCCCGACAGTCTGGAGGTCCTCATTCCATTGTGGGGTGTGTCGACTGGTATTTTCCAGTCTGCAGGGTCCTGGAATGAGCTGGTTTAGTAGTAATTTGAATGGAAATGTTCTCTGCCCGAGTCCATACATCGTTACCGTTTTTGCTATAATTACCGCTGATCAGTTGGTGGCCACTTCACTTATCTTAAAGGCCAGCTCGGCACTGTTCATTGTCATCAGAAATTACACGTCACGATACCGATAAAACATTTTTAGCCTTCCAGAATGTCATAGATTCTGGCGTTTGTCAAAAGAGGTAATTCTGGTCACTTGTGGCCTGTGGTCAGTCTGGCCACTAATAACAGATATGTGAGCACTAAGTGCCCATTTTCAATTTCAAATCTTAATATCGAATGTGGAAAGTATCAGTGAATCACCCCTTTGGTGTCGTAACGACCACGGGGTAGTTTGAGGGTCATTATGGAAAGTTAAGTGATCACAACAAAAACTAATGTAAAGCATCACTGTACCTATTAAGATTTTTTAAAAATATAAAAAAAAGTCACTTTTCTTTCAGTTTTTGTAGCCCTGAATGTATTTCATTCAAAATACAAAGAAATATAAAGGAAATCAGGGGTCATTTTGAGGTGGTCAAGATCATCTGTTGAGGTAATTCTATATCCAAAATTATTTGCATGCCCATCAGCAACTACTAGGCAAAACTTGTGGCCTTTACTACCAAAATACATAATTTTTCCCTCAATGACTCTACTATCGTGGGTACGATGCTCACATATCTGTATTCTTAGTGTGTACGGAAGTCTTGCTCTTCGTTGTGAAACTGTTTACGAATGATTCCACTTCGCTTCGATTTCTTATGATTATTACTTTTTGTTCATGATTTGTGCATATTAATTGTGGAAACATTATCTTATCATCCATTCTTCCTTGTCAAATGAAGAAATACATGTACATAAATATTTAAAATGCAATGATCAATTTGGATGTTCTGATATGCCTGGAGCCAAAGATATAATATCAGAAATGAGAATAAAACTGTCGTAATGTAAGTCTGTGGATTTTGACCAGCGCAGATACTGAGATATCACCCTATAGCACTCTGCCTAGGTGAAAAATTGGGTGATGGCTATTTTCATTGGTAATTGATGACTAGTCACCAGAATTCCAACAAAGTACTTAAATACATACTGCATTATGTTCTAAGTTACCTAAAAGCAAAAGTGCAGGCTAATGAATTGAAATTAAATAAAGTACATCTTCCATTTATGGCGTCAAGGATACCCAAAACATAAGAGAATCATCATTAATCTGAATGCTGTTTTGGGTGACGAAAAAAAAAAATATGCGCACAAAAAAATAGTGACATTTACAGAAATCAAATTAAAATGTTTTAAGACTTACACGCTCTTAAAATATGTCCTCCTGCCAGTAAAGCACAAGATGGCAGTTGTTTTCATTGTGGTGCTGGTCCTGTTTACAAGTGGTGCTTGCAGTGCGGTTTCCCTAACTTGTCCGCCAGCAGTCGATGGTATTCCTTACAGACTGACATGCTCTGGAGGGTACACGTCATGGTCATGGTTTGTATTATAAAAATTGATAACAATTAATGTCGTTATCTGAATTTCAAGAATACTGTCAATGTGCATGATTCGGCATCAGTAATGACTACGACGTTAACTTTGTGGAGTTTTCAGTGTCAAAGAAAGGTTAATGAATTGTTTCATATTATTTTATTCCATCATAATATTTATATATATGTATGTCGAGAAGATTCAAAGGAAGTATAGCTTCCAAGAATGTCAGATAGATGGGAACCTTGAAATTAAAAACCTGGGAGGTGTGTCTCATATTATTATTTTTGAGGACAATTCGATCTCCCTATACTCCCAAGTTTGGTACGTTTCATTTGATGTGATATATAACTTCCTGAGATTAGATGACTAAATCTGGCCAGCGTTCTGCCCTGGAAGCACCATAATGGACTGGGAATATACATATTAGTCAGTGCTGGAATCCTGTTTAACCTGAACAATGTTCGCACACAGGTGAAATGGTATCACTGTATCTTGTGTCATTGTTCCTCTATGTGTATCAATCACAGTGTAAAAACAAGTTTCACCGTGGAAACAAATAAACGCCAACAAATCAATTAGTCCAAAGAGAGTGCTTGACATATCTCTAAATTCTGAATTTATGTCGTCTGCAGCATTTCACTGCCTGAAACATGAAATATGAATAAATTTATGGAAATAATATTATAATGATGTGGTGATGATTAGAACCAATATTATGGAATTTCACGGGTTGAAAATCTCTCAAACCTTATTGGATGTTTAGATCAAATGATAATAAAGATAGATGTAGTTCATGTACTCTGAGACCATAATTCTACCTACTCCTCATAGAGAAAACATTCACTACAAATTCTTTATAAAATGAATAGTTTGGATCTGAAACAGAAACTATTTTAAAGATAAGATAAAATAAGATAAGATAAATTTTATTCGTCCTTGTACAAGGAAATTTGTTTTGATCATTGAATACATAACAATACAGTTACAGAAGCAGAAAGTATGATACATAGCGCGCACACACACATATATACACACACACTGATAAATTATCTAAATTAACAAAATTAACAGTGCACACAATATGCTTCCCTAACTAAAACACATTGACCTGACACGCAGGACATAATTCAACTGTGCACAGATTACGATCAAGATGACGACATTATTGTAACATCCTAGTTGATGATGGAATAAACGATTTAAAGTAGCGCTCAGTTTTAGTTTTCTTTGACAACAGCCTTAAACTTCTTACAGATCTTATATATTCCTTGTTCAGGGGATGTTGGGGGTCATTTATAATAATATTAGCTTTTTTAATACAAGCACCACTGTACAGCTCATCAAAATATGGCAGATCACAGATGCAAATTTTGGATGCTTTTTTAATTAAATTATTGATCTTATTTTTATCTTTTTGTAAGATGTTTCCTCCCCAACAGACAACTCCATACATCAAAACGCTCTGAATAGCCATGGTGTAAAATATTTTCAGAATGCTTTTGCTAACTTTTAAAAAGCGGAGCTTTCTGAGGAAATACATGCGCTGGTTGGCTTTCTTGTATACATATGTTACATGCGCATGCCAGTTAAGCAATGAATCAATAGTAATGCCAAGATATTTGGCCTCTGTGACAATTTCAACCGCTTCATTGTTGATAGTAAGAGGGCAAACAGGATCGTTGTTATTTTTCCTAAAGTCAAAAACAAGCTCTTTTGTTTTCTTAACATTCAGTAGAAGATAGTTGTTATTACACCAACAATGAGAGGATTGTACAATGTTAGAATATTCGTGGCCAGAGTTAGGTAAAAGGCCTAAAATAGCAGAGTCGTCGGCAAATTTAAGAAGGTGAACGTTGTTGTGTGTTACAGTGAAATCATTTGTATACAATGTATACAAGGCAGCTGACAGCACGCAGCCTTGTGGCGCTCCTGTGTTTGTTGTGAGTAATTTGAAAAATGTGTTGTTTATATCCACAAACTGGCTTCTCTGTGTTAGAAATTCGAAGATCCAGCTCTTTAAAAAAGAACTCACGTGTAGGTTGGTAAGCTTTTGAAACATTAAGTGCGGTTGTATGGTGTTAAACGCAGACGAAAAATCGACTAGGAGCACACGAACACAGGTTTTACCAGTGTCTAAATGACTGTAGATGTTATGCAATAAAAACAATAAGGCGTCTTCTGTGTTCCTGTTTTCTTTGTATGCAAATTGCAAAGGATCGAGATTTTGTTTGACCTCCTTCGTTAGTTCAGTTAAAACAAGTTATGTTACAAAGTTATGCGAGTGTCCAAAACATGAAATTTTGTATTCATTTGTCTTGATGTCCATTTTCACTAATCTTTTGAATGTCTTGACAGGAAGGTGTTTTGGGAGCTTTATAACCCTGAGAATGCAGATCAGCAGATGGTGTCCGAGTGTCGTGCGAAAGGTCCCGAGTGCACATCAAATCTCAAAGGCTACAGTGCTACATTTAGCTTCAACCGGTCGACATTCACTTTCTCCAGTGATCTACTCATTGACGTCATAATTCCCAGCCACCAAAATCAGATAGTCTCTTGCAGAGTTAACGAGAGTGTTAGAGAGAAGTGTACTTTAAATGTTATCAAGAGGACAGAAAACGCGTCATGTCAGGCTATGCCATTTCTAAAACCTGGTGTTTTAATCACGTGTGTTGCTACATTTGTGCCAAGTGACATGCATATTCGTTGTCATCTATTTTATATATCCGATAAAGCACATCTGGAAAACTATAGTGTGATTAAAGGATTCGAATATATGAAAAATATTGAATCAGATCGATTTAACAGTCACTCTTGCTCTGTTATGCATTTTCCAAATATGCCAGGCACTTACAGTTATCGATCTGACGTATTCTATGAAAGGGATAATCTTGCATACCCAGCCAGTCCGCTGTTTGAATTTAATAATGTTTTTACGATACCTCATCCAAATGTCCATCTTGAAACATTTCCAAATCGTAATAAGAATGTTATTGATTTCATTTGTACCGCCCACGGGTATCAAGCTACTCCACACTTCCAGTGGTATGTAGGAAACTCACAGGTCACCACAGACATTACACCGGAGGTATTCACTGACACTTCAAATTGCCCAAGACAACTCTCTTACAAAATGACGTTTCCACTTTCACTGAGTACCTTAGGTAATGAAACGCATGTGTCATGTGAGGTAATGAGTGCGTCTGTGACAATCCGAGAAAATATTTCTCTCTCTGATATCACGCTAGGCAACGAGGCCTTATACCCTGATACCCTCATGTTTACAATGGAAACAAAACCGCCACAAACATATCTTTCCTCCACAAATAATCAAAGCATTGTGGAAGAAGAAAGTGGAAATGACGAAGTCAGTGTGTCCAAGTATTTGATTAACATTTTACTCCCTTTGGTGATTATTCTAAACATAATTATTTGTAGCTCGCTGGTTATTTATCTTATAAAACGAAGAGTGAGACCTGGGCCTCCCCCTAAGGATAGTTACCAAAATAAAAGTCATCGGTCCCAGTTTACACCATCAAACAGCGGCAGTCAGAACCGCTCAGTATTTGCACACGTCCACGCAGAATCCTCTCCACTCCCAAATACTGCCCCTGCTCCGCCTCCACGCAGTTTATCGAGTGCGAGGGAGATTCTGTCACCAGAGTATAATTTCAACACTGAATCTCTTTACAACACATGGAGGCGAGACTGGTCTAATGAAGAATTTCCACTAACAGAGCCCCTGACAGATCAGTCTCCAGTGGAAGACCACTATGCAACTGCCGTCAGTTCCGAAAGTTCTCTCCTGGTATCAGGCTGGTCTTCTGGAGAGCCTGACCGAGACGAATCAAATCAGTAAACTGTAGGGCAAAGTTAGTGCAAAGAGCATTTTCTAAATGCATTGGTAGGCTTTCCTCACTGGCACTGTAGCAGCCTAAGCAAGGTCATTAGGTAATGTAATGCTGAATGTCTTCCGGACAATAGACAGGAAAGTGTTCTCCACGTAAAATACCCTATGTCCTTTCACGTACAAAACATAACGAGCCGCGCGTGGACGTCTCAACTACTACAATTACAATTGGTTATAGCTACATCATGGTATCTGATCCAAGGTAGCTCATGTTGAGAAGGTTGATTTCATACATTGCATAGGTACCTCGATGCAAAACAACAAAAAGCACCCTAAATAAAATAATGAAAGGAAGAAGTAAAAGAATTAATATATTGTCTCTACATAAATGAGGTATCATCTAAGTTCACAAGTTGTAGAATTCTGCACATCAGACCGGGCACAGTGGTTCTGTTATAGCTGGGTTGTTTTTTTTAACATATTCTACTCATAACCAACCGTTTCACAACAAGGACTTCAGGACAATGCCTTTATCAGATCAGGTGATAGGTTAGAAAAATGACGATAGATCTCCGTCTGCTCTTATTAATATCAAAGCAGAAATTTATCAGATTCTGTTGCCTGCTTCATTAAATTACAATGATTACCATGCTTTTTTTTTTTCAAAAATGTATCATGAATTTTGATATTGATTTTTTTCTTTAACTAGCAGCAGCAAAAAAAAAAAACACCTATGCTTGTCGTGAGGGCTTGATTTTAATCGTAGGGAACAGGGATGAATGACACAGTTACTATATTTAGATTTACGTCATGGGACATTCGAACTGTTCAACGCGGCAGTTAAGCACAGTTGTGGACTTTGTACACTTTTCATGTGCAGTTGATCTTTGTACCTCGAATCGCCCTTACAAAGTCCATAACAACTGTACTTAACCACCGCGTTGAACAGTTCGAATGTCACATGACGTCATCTGTAAGTTTGAATATATTAACTGTGTCATTAAATCCCGTTCCCTATAGGCTAATTGTGTGCAGGCGAGTTATAAAAATTATCATACGCTTGGATGGATGGTGAATGAAAGTAATAGTGGCAGGAGAAAGAGAAAAGTGCTGGACTGTACAAATTATATATCAGCTTCAACTACCATCATAAGGCAATTGATAGAACTTTGATAGAATATTTGATTCTGAGGCAGTATTTCACATCATTTACGGTGGTGTTAGCCCATTTTGTTGTAACATGGTAAAAATGACATTGTAGAACAGCATTATGAAATGTATAATAATTCTTTTAAATTTTTTTTTTACATAATTTATGCGGATCTCACACTGGAGTAAACAAATATTAAAAAAATATATGTTTTTCTTACAACAGTGTTAATTCTATTTCAAGTAATATGTGTTTAATTGTTAATTATATCGTGCCCATGACTTTCCCTTTGCTTACTATTGTTTTATATTTAATATTCTGTAAAGTTAAGGACTAAAGTGGTTCTTGTTATCAAATAATTTAAAAATAATATTTCAGTGTCCATACTGTGTCTTCTGATATACTTTGTTTTCATCTTTAATTCCCAGTTGTTCGTGCACACACGTTTTTGTACCACTGCTTTGATTTGATGCTTTTTATCACCAGACAATTGAAAATACAATACCATCTACGATAACAGCACGATGTTACTGGCATCTATCTATCTATCTATCTATCTATCTATCTATCTATCTATCTATCTATCTATCTATCTATCTATCTATCTATCTATCTATCTGTCTATCTATCTATCTATCTATCTGTCTATCTGTCTATCTGTCTGTCTGTCTGTCTGTCTGTCTGTCTGTCTGTCTGTCTGTCTGTCTGTCTGTCTGTCTGTCTGTCTGTCTGTCTGTCTGTCTGTCTGTCTGTCTGTCTGTCTGTCTGTCTGTCTGTCTGTCTGTCTGTCTGTCTGTCTGTCTGTCTGTCTGTCTGTCTGTCTGTCTGTCTGTCTGTCTGTCTGTCTGTCTGTCTGTCTGTCTGTCTGTCTGTCTGTCTGTCTGTCTGTCTGTCTGTCTGTCTGTCTGTCTGTCTGTCTGTCTGTCTGTCTGTCTGTCTGTCTGTCTGTCTGTCTGTCTGTCTGTCTGTCTGTCTGTCTGTCTGTCTGTCTGTCTGTCTGTCTGTCTGTCTGTCTGTCTGTCTGTCTGTCTGTCTGTCTGTCTGTCTGTCTGTCTGTCTGTCTGTCTGTCTGTCTGTCTGTCTGTCTGTCTGTCTGTCTGTCTGTCTGTCTGTCTGTCTGTCTGTCTGTCTGTCTGTCTGTCTGTCTGTCTGTCTGTCTGTCTGTCTGTCTGTCTGTCTGTCTGTCTGTCTGTCTGTCTGTCTGTCTGTCTGTCTGTCTGTCTGTCTGTCTGTCTGTCTGTCTGTCTGTCTGTCTGTCTGTCTGTCTGTCTGTCTGTCTGTCTGTCTGTCTGTCTGTCTGTCTGTCTGTCTGTCTGTCTGTCTGTCTGTCTGTCTGTCTGTCTGTCTGTCTGTCTGTCTGTCTGTCTGTCTGTCTGTCTGTCTGTCTGTCTGTCTGTCTGTCTGTCTGTCTGTCTGTCTGTCTGTCTGTCTGTCTGTCTGTCTGTCTGTCTGTCTGTCTGTCTGTCTGTCTGTCTGTCTGTCTGTCTGTCTGTCTGTCTGTCTGTCTGTCTGTCTGTCTGTCTGTCTGTCTGTCTGCATATCAATCTGTGATCTGTCCATCTGTCTGTCTGTCTGTCTGTCTGTCCACTCTCTATCTATATACCACCTGCCTGTCTGTCTGTCTAGATGAACTACTCGTATGTGGTGAAAATGCATAGTCAGTGAGCTTATAATGTTTTCTTGAGCATTATCCCATTATAGATTTTATGTTTGCCTGTGTTGTGAAAGTATTTTTGTAAATTTAGGTCTACTAATTCATACTTTTTACCATTTGGGCCTGCCTCAAAATAGAAAATATCCAGGTGAGAGAGAGGCAGCGTCAGAGAGAGAGAAGAGAGAAGGAGAGAGAGAGAAGAGAGAAAGAGAGAAGAGAGAAAGAGAGAAGAGAGAAAGAGAGGGGGAAGAGAGAGAGAAGGGGAGAAAAAAGAGCAAGAGACAGGGAGCAGCAAGAGATAGAAGGAGAGAGAGAGAGAGAGGAGGAGGAGGAAGAGAGGGATGGAGAAGAAGAGGGAAAGGGAGACAAAGGGAAACAGAGTCGGAGGAGGGTTGGCGAAAACAGCTTTATCCCGGGCAACACTGGATGCCACACCTAGTTTTACCTGTATATTGGATTTATATAGTTCAACTTTAAGTTCAAGTTCATATAAACTGGCATTGAGAATGACAAACAAAATCAGGTAATTATAAGACTTTAATGCAATGATCAAACACTATAGTTATTACTCAAATACGGCTTCAAACAGCGCAGGTCGCTTTGATGAACTTCAGAGGAAGCATGAACCATGTTTTCACGAAGGAAAGTTCGTCCGAGCAATAGTTTTCGGGGAGAATACTCATGCGCAATAGTTGGGCAACTATTTCTTTTATAACTTCCCTTTAGTACAGCTAGCAGAATCTCGGAAGAGACACAGTATTATTGGTGTCTAAAACGTAAACAACCTCCCCCCTCCCCCCTCCTTTTGAGAATTATTCAAGAATAGATATGGCGTTTTGTGGACATCAGATTGAAAATAATGCGGATATGATTACCATACTTTTTGATTCATTCATAATTAGTCAGATAGACAGACAGACGAACAGGCAGACGAACAGGCGGAGGACAGACGGACAGACAGATAGTCAGGCAGATAGACAGACAAACAGCCAGACAGACAAATAGACAGATAGACAAATAGATAGATAGGATCGTGGGTATGTAGCTAAATGTTTTTTTAAAAACGAAGAGTAATTAAAACCAGCTGTGGAAAGTGTGCATCAACATTCTAAAGACGGAAATGCCGGGAAAACGTTTTTGTCACAGAGTGGGGGGGGGGGGGGGTTTCTTTCTGTAATTGAGACCTTTTTATAATTTTACACCGGTCAACTGTGAGATTTCAATTAAAAAAATGATGCTATCTGTCAGGCCAGAGAAAGTGTTTTAAAGCTGCAGTTGGACAGAGAAATTAGTTCGGCAAGTCTAGAGTGAATATGACGTTTCGCAGTCATTAGATTGAGATTCAAAATTACTTGATGGGGGAATTTAATGTCAAATACATATAAGGACACATAGACAGGCAGAGAGAAGCAGTTCAGCAGCAAGGCAGCTGACAGACTGACAGTTAACAGTTATCTAATAAAGTGCATGTATAAACATAATTATTGGAAATAATGAAAAGACAACCAATCTGCTAAGAATCAATCGTTCACCAAAGACAATGCTTACTGAAAGAAAACGAATTTATTCCTTAATATTACACGATATTAAATATAAAGAGAAAAAAAGCCAAAGAAAAGCTACAGAAATGACATAGTTAACATGCACAGAATCATGAATAGCTTCACCAATTTTACCAAAAATTCCCAAATTCTGTGACCGTAACCTTTCTCTTAAGTGAAACAAACATTGCATTTTTTCTAGTCAGTTGATATGAGTAGGCTGAGCTTTACTCATGGCCAGTTGTTTGCCTCACCTTCTCAACTCACCTCTCCATTTGATGGCTGACCTACATTCAACGAGCTAGCTGGGTTTTCCCCCAAAATCTTGTTTTCTACTGTCAGATTAACAATGTTGTAATTCAATGCTTCTTATCACATCAATTTTCTCAAGAGTAAGCTCAGCGCACATGACAACAACAAAACAAAACAAATAGTATTATGGGAGTAATTCCGTGGAATAACATTGTAACACTATGAAAGGTACAAGATTAGCTGCAACTGTCAAAGCCAAATGCTACTTGCTTGACCGTAGGCCCAAAGATCTACTGTTCTACTAATATTAGTATTACATACTACATACAGAATGTGGCATAAACTAGATGTTGTATGTGGCAAAGTCTCGCATAAGAAATAGTACAGAAATGATATAACAAAAAGCAAAGGAAAAGGGAAGACACACAAAGCTTTCGGTATCGAGGACCTATATATATAAAAAAAAAAAAAATGCAAAGGTGCAAAATTGAACCAACAGAACAAAGAAAAACTACGTAGAATATTAAACCAATAAACGGTACTTTGCTGCGAATCCCGACTGACTTTCTGTGGTTTGTATAATGTTCTGCTTCAGATCCGTCATTTACCCTATTACAGTGTTTCATTTGAAATGTCCGTTACTTTTCTCCTACACTTACAACTGCTGCAATCAGCGTCGTCCACCCAAGCATGATAGTTTCAGTGACTTGATCTCCCACTGCCATCTACATGACTGGCATGACAACTAAACAGACCCCTGTATTATTAAAAACATGAGTTTGCTCTTTCCTCTATGAACAGCAACAGAAAATAAATAGAGGAATTTAACTGAAGGAAACAGAAGAAAACATAGTAATAGCAGTTCGAGTTTTATATTTACTTCATCCGATGGCAAAAATTGGAAGTCTTTGAATAAAAAGAAGCAAGCAATATAATATGTTTTATCAGTGCGGAATCAGACCTAACATTGTCTACTTCCATTCAATACGATCTGATGTACACCACTGGGATCCATACCGTAAACTTTGTGACTTTGAATGAAAAATATACACGGCTATGATATAACCACTGTGCCCTCAGCGTGGTGTGCAGAAAATACAAAACTGATCAACTAGACTGAAACTTCCTAAATGTGTAAATGTGTCAGTGATGTATTTGCTTTTGCAATCGTGATCCCCATTCTATTTAAAAGAGAACCAAGATTATCATCATTTTGTTCAGTAGCGACCACGACCATGTCTGATATCAAGATGATGCCCATAAAGGCCTGAGAAGCCTTGCATCAGACACCACGATATAGCGGTAGATGTAGTGTACACATAATTCTTAGTCTAAGAACACAGAGCATTCCCTATTATGGCAAACACCTTCCCACAGGACGTTCACGACATTTTCAATACCGTATCTAGAAGTTTCTTATGACTTTCCTATGATACAAGTTACAATACTAGTCTGAAACAAATATTGTAAGTCTTCAGAACGCATCATTGCACTAATCAGTTATATCAAAATATCATTATGTAGTCAGTGACTGGCTTTCCTCACAAGATTTCGCCCATGCGATACGATAAGTTGGTTAGTCTATCTACAAGGCAAGACTGGTACCACATGGATTGTAATATCAGAGCTGACGTGTCTAGGCGTCGCAGTGAGTAGTTATCGCCCTTACTTACACTGGCCTTCCTTGCCGCTAAACCCATACCTGATGGAGAAGACAAATGCCCACTCACTGTAATACAATGAGATAAGGCCAAGAGTGAACTGTCCTGATAGTTGCTATTTGATGCTAAAACTCATACATAGAATTTGTATTTTGCCTTATATCCTGAAAGGTGTCTTCTTGATTTGAATTTTGGAGTCTGCCTGCTTGAGCATGTCGAAATGTCCATTTTCGTTTTCTATACAAAACACACAGCGAACTAAAAACGATTATAAAGAGAACAATTACCAGAGCGGGCAAAGTGATTTTCCAATACATGGATTCACTATCATCGGCCACTTTCGGTGCTGCATATATTGATACCGTAATACTCAACGATGCCCTGTTACTCCGGTTCTCATAGGTTGCAATGCAATGACATTCACTGTTATTGAATAAAGAAATGCCAAAAATAGAGAAGGCTACTGATGAAATTTGACTTAGATACAAAGTTGATATTTCTACAAACTTTTCATTTGTTTTACTCCAACACTGGACGGTAAGAATCCTTTCCCATATATCTTCTGTTGTAAAGTGACACTTAATTGTGCTACTTTCATTTTCAGCTATTGTAACAGTCTCGTAAACTGGTTCCTTTTCTATTGTGAACATGAACGAGTCAGGACTTAATGCCTCATTGCCCAAAAACGTGATATCAGAGATAGAAATATTCTCACGGACTGTCATAGACCCACTCGTTACCTCACATGACACCTGCGTTTCATTACCTAAGGTACTCAGTGAAAGTGGAAACGTCATTTTGTAAGGAAGTTGTCTTGGATAATTTGAAGTGTCAGTGAATACCTCCGGTGTAATGTCTGTGGTGACCTGTGAGTTTCCTACATACCACTGGAAGTGTGGAGTAGCTTGATACCCGTGGGCGGTACAAATGAAATCAATAACATTCTTATTACGATTTGGAAATGTTTCAAGATGGACATTTGGATGAGGTATCGTAAAAACATTATTAAATTCAAACAGCGGACTGGCTGGGTATGCAAGATTATCCCTTTCATAGAATACGTCAGATCGATAACTGTAAGTGCCTGGCATATTTGGAAAGTGCATAACAGAGCAAGAGTGACTGTTAAATCGATCTGATTCAATATTTTTCATATATTCGAATCCTTTAATCACACTATAGTTTTCCAGATGTGTTTTATCGGATATATAAAATAGATGACAACGAATATGCATGTCACTTGGCACAAATGTAGCAACACACGTGATTAAAACACCAGGTTTTAGAAATGGCATAGCCTGACATGATGCGTTTTCTGTCTTCTTGATAACATTTAAAGTACAGTTCTCTCTAACACTCTCGTTAACTCTGCAAGAGACTATCTGATTTTGGTGGCCGGGATTTATGACGTCAATGAGTAGATCACTGGAGAAAGTGAGGGACGGGCGGAAGAAGGTAAATGTAGCACTGTAGCCTGTGAGATCTTTTGTGCATCCAGAACCTTTCGCACGGCACTCGGACACCATCTCGTAGCCTGCGGTCTTAGGGTCATAAAGCTCCCAAAACACCTTCCTGCCAAGAGATTCGATAGATTAGTGAAAATGGACATCTGGACAAATTAATACAATATTTTATGTTTTGGACACACACATAAGTTTGTAACATCAACTGCCTTTAAAATAGTTTCTGTTTCAGTATAAACTATTCATTAACATGAGTTTGTAAATATACTTCCTTTGAATCTTCTCGACATGAAAATAATTATATATAATTATATAAATGTAATGTTGGAATAAAATAATATGAAAGAAGTCATTAACTTTTCTTTGACACTGAGAACTCCACAAACACCATCACATCTTCATTACTGCTGCCGAATCATGCACGTAAACAATAACCTTGAAATTCAGATCACGACAACAACTGTTATCAAATTCAAAATACAAACCATGACATTGAAATCCAAGCTCCAGAGCATGTTAGCTTGTAAGGAATACCATCGACTGCTGGCGGACAAGTCAAGGAAGCTGCACTAAAAGCACCAGTTGTAAACAGAACGAGCAGCAAAGCGAAAATAACTGCCATCTTGTGCTCCACTGAAAGAATAAAATATTTTAGAAAAGCGTAAGTCTTGGGATATTTAAATTTGATTTCCGTGAATGTCATTTTTTTTATTTGTTAAAATGATTTTTTTTTCATTACTCAAGGCAAAAAAAGCCCATCAGATCAGTGGTGATAATCTTTATGGTTTGGGAATCAATGGCGCGGTAAATGAAAGATTTACTTTATTTAATTTCATTTCTTTGTTAAAGTGTACTTTTGCTAATAGGCGACTTGGAACATTTGCATTACGTACTTAAGAACATTTGCTGACCTACTGGTGTCTAGACAACTATGAAAATAAGCATTATCGAATTTCTCACTGAGACAGAGCGCTATTAGATGACATCTAGTGATGGTCATAATCGATAAACTTACGTTAGGACAATTCAATTCCCTATGCCGGTAATATATTTTTTGGCTCCAAATTGATCATTACATTTAAATATTTATGTACACGTATTTCTTCATTAGGCACAGAAGAATAGATGATAAGGTTATGTTTTCCCAGTTTGTATGCACAAATCATAGACAAAAAAGTTCAAATTAAAAAAGAAAGTAATACTCATAAGAAATCAAAGCAAAGTGAAATTACTCATTCCAAACCAGACATCAAAGACCCGATTTTGACACTAGAGCGAAAATACGCGACTATCATACAGCGTATGAGGACGGGACATGTCCAGTTGAACGCACATCTAAACCGTTTCAACCCACTCCGTGAGCCAATATGCCGGCACTGCGGGTCCCCGCAAGAGACAGTCGAGCACATACTTGCAGAGTGCCAAGGACTGAAACAACTAAGATCCCGCCACCTCCCAGATACCCCCACAGTCTCCAATTGCCTTTATGGGGACGTTAAACAATTAAAGAGAACTGCCATATTCGCCATTGCCGTCACGAGTGAAAACTCGATCGGCCAGGGATGAGCACTCGAAATTACTCATTAATAGTTTCACAACAAAATGTAGAATTTCCGTACACATCAAGAATACAGAGATTATAATACTATGGATATTGTACTCAATTTAGAACTACATAGAAATTGGATTATACAGACATGGCGTAAACAGAAAACAAGCAGAAGTTGAATGTATCAGAAGGCATGAGAAAAGAGCTTACATAAAAACGAGTCCACTCTGCAACTGATATCAAGACAAAATCACCTCTTAGGTGAAAGCGCTGAATGTCCAAAACAATAAGCGATGGAAATCAATTGTCTTTGAGCATTGTTCTCCCAGCTGTAATGTAACTGTGGTTTGGGCGGAAAGAGATGTGGATGAGAATTGAAGTTTTATTAATCCTCTTTGTAATTGGAGAGTTTAACATCCGAAAAACTTCCGGACGCAGAGCATGAATCAGAGGAACCGAAACTGTTATAGTACAGTGGTTCTTAACATGGGCGGTATGGGGTAGGGGGTTTGATATGGGGGGGGGCGGTGCCAAAACACAGAAAATGGCGACAGGGGGCCGAAAACAAATACTGAAAATGGGTGGGGGCGATAGAGAAGCAAAAACATGAACGGAAAAGGAAGTTCATTCAAATGCAGGGCAGACACTGCAGTGTCCAACAGCACACACAAATGGGTTTTGTAGACAGAAATGTTATATTTACATTTGATAAAGAATGCTTCCTGTTTTATAAGGAATAATCAAAAGACCTATTGTCATTTATAGTCTCACAGAAAGTTAACATCATAATTTGTGTGTAGTCTGTCTCTTTGTGAAATGTATCCCTTGGATTTGAGTCGCCACTGGAGGGAGAGGGATGAAAGAAAATTTGGAGCTTAAGAGATCGATTGCCTGAAAAATGTTGAGAACCACTGTGTGTCCGTGCTTGCAATCTAATAGGAATGGAAATCTCTGAATCCTCTTCAATTGCCGGGGTCAAAAGTGGTTAGCCAAATTGGTTTTTGCTTCTTTTTGCTGTTTTATTTTGGCTTCGAATGAAATAAACAAATGTGCATAATTATTACCTGGCTTCTTGTTCTATAGTGGGTTTTAATGCAGGACAAAGCTATAATGTAGTGTGAAAAATGAAGAGAAAAAAAGAGACATACTTTATAACCTTCAACATACAGATAGATGAATCTGACAACTTTTCCTTTTAGGAATTTTCTTTGCCTGAGAATAACAATTGACACGTAAGAACTCTTTCTGTGCCTCTCTTTTGTTTAACACGACCATAGCTTCAAAAGTGACCGCCCTACTGTGAACACTTAGGGCAGTCTGTAAGCTTAGACAATTTGTGTAGGAAAGTTTATGCCCTTTCAAATATTGTGAAAATATGTGACATAATTTCCCTATCTACAATGTCCGTTTGCAACTCCAGTCTCCACATTTAGAACCTCTAGAGAAAAACGACAAACTCAGACACTCTGAAGAGAAGACAACACGAGAAAGTAAGTGTCATTTCCATTGTCTTTTATACAGTTTTGAAATGTAATATACACAGTCTGTTTTAAAACTATTATAGATAGAGGGAAGGAACCCAGGGTGCAAGGGGGAAAAGCCTATAGTTCCCCTTCTGATAACTAAAATTCTTCCCCTTCTATTGTTCTCATATTTTCTTATTATCACCACATTGTTGTAACTCCCGTACATTGGACCACGACGGAGAGGTTAGACAAGCCGCAGACTACAAAGTGAAGTACCGGAAGATTCTTAGAGCCCTTTCAGACATGACTACGTTTTGTGGCACGTTAGTAGCGCTGTCGATGGCAAATGCTGGAGACAAACGGGGGCTTTCACACACGACCACAACCGCAAACTCAAAAGACAGCAAACGGTCAGAGTGGTTGACTTCTACGCTGCCGTCAGAGACGGCCCACAAAAAATGGTGTTACTCATGGTGACACCAGGATTTGAATTGGAGGTCTCACAGGTAACCACAACCACACCAGTATTTTATTTGCTCGTCAGTGGGGCTCTGTAGCGTTGCTAATGACCGACTTTTGAAGTGCAACCAATTGCACGCACAGCAATTCCGGTCTGTGAAACTGCTAGCGCGTGTGAGCAGTGCAACTAACGTCCATTTATTGAGCCACTGACGCGCGTGAGAAATTTAGTAGCGCCAAGGATGGACGAGAGTAGGGATGCTGACGCACCACTAATGCGCCACACACACACACACACACACATACACACACAAAATAAAAATAAAAATAAAACTCTGGTAAGTGGCCTCGTCTGAAGGGGCTCCGAGAATAAGGGACCAGCAACAGTTTGCCGAGGCCTTCGGAAAGAAAGTTACTCAACCCCTGGCCGTGAATGAGTAGTTTGCCTGGTAAAAAAGATGCTCTGGGCTTCCCTTGGTAGACGAAACAAAAAATAAAATGGTTTCATGCGACTTCAGTAATTCAGTAAAACATCGTGCAGTAATTAAAGCCAAATCAAAATCATATCAGGACTTCCACCTTGTCTGTTGAGTTTTTTTTTGTTTTTTTTTTGTTGTTTTTTTTTTCCTTTGCAAAAATCTTGTTTGCTATACATATAAATTATACAACATGATCAACGGTGATATACGTTTTAATCACTTCACACTGAAACAGCACAACAGACAGTGAAAAAATATTTGTAGGAAATGACACTTTTTTTTACTTTTCAATAATGTCGCTGCCCTCTAGAAATTTGAACTGCGTTAATACAGATTGCAAACACAGTTTCAGTCACATAATTTCACATCTGAAAGCCCATTCGATTTGCCTCCACAAATATGAATAAAGCTCTGTAATTTTCAAAGTAAACTATTTTGAAAATAGATCCCGTATTGTTAAACAATAGACAGCCCCCCTTACGCACACAACACGATCATGCACCCCTCCCCCCCCCACGTCTCTCTCTCTTTCTACATTATTTAAGTACACCTGTATGTGGGCAAGCACCCTCCCACGAACACACACACAAATCCTGCCAGGATCAAATTAGAGATTCACATACGCCTTTATTTTTTTCTATATGTCGCATCATAGCTACGTCCTGAATTAATGCCCTCCACGGTATCGTGATTAATACGAAGCCGAGGGACAGCGAGAGAATTAGGCAATGTTCTCACGATGGCGACCCAAGAAGCACAAGTACGAGTATTTCAAGGTGACTAAACCACTTTCGATTCTTTAGATTTCACTTCAAGTCAAGCGTAACATGAGTTTCGGTTCCTCTGATTCAGACGGCACGCCCGGTAACACCGCTTTGTTGACCTGTTCCAGTTAAAAAACAGCTGAAAAATATTATCACTTCTCATTTACGTCGGTCCGGTCAATCCATATTGATCCCAAACTTGTTTTCATTTCTTGTGGATAACGTTTTCGCGTAAGCTCTCTAACAACATTTAATTAATGTTTGTAGTATGTAAATAATAACGTTTTATGTATGTCATGTTTACCAAAAATAGAATATAATCATGCATTTCTTCCTTGCTTCGGGATGAAAGCGATGAAAGCTGTTTTAATTAATGTTACATAATGTCTAGAAGCGTGCCTAAATGCTCAGTGCAGTTGATGTGATAATTTTTTTGACCAACATTAGATTATCACTACAGTTAACTGAAATCTCCCACAGAATGTCTATATGTTACAGTTACACAGATACCATACAATACCATTCTGACGAGTGAAGAAATCGGGGTTGGCTGTTTTCAGTGTTACAGAAAGACACGTTACCGGCATATTAGTAAAATATTGAAATACATATTTCAGATATTCTGATGTGCCGCCAAATGCGCTCGTAATCAATTTCAGTTTCCTGTAATACACCTATATTTCATAGCTACACACATAGACAATTCGTGAAGATAATTACACACTGATCATTCAATTGGCAAACATAATATTTATACTTGTAGTTTTGAATGCCGTCATCTTTACCACGAATAATGGATAAAAAATAAATGGATAAATACACGTTTAACCACAATTTCGGGTCCCTGAGGCTAATATTTCTGAGCATCTCTGTCTTTCCAATACAGGACGCGATGGGTTGTTTTGTCACTTTGATGCTGGTGCTGTTGAGTACCGGCCCTTGCAGTGCTGTTGACCTAACTTGTCCTGAAGCATTCAAGGGAGAACCTTACAATTTGACGTGCTCTGGAACTTGGGCGACATCGCCATTGTTCGTATCATGATATTCATATAATTTTGCTGTTGTGTGTGTCGTGTCGTGAAGTGAATTTCAAGATCATTGTTCATGTGTGTCGTTTGTAGTGGTAATAACCACATTGATACTGTTGGTAAAGTTGTCAATTCCAAAGCCTTTGCAGAGACGTCTTAACCCATGGGCACACTGGACAGTTGCCCAGCGCGCCAAGGGCTTATGGGGCCCTATGCATGCAAATTTACATTCGTTTTTGAAACGGGGAAGTAAATCCTGTGCATCCACAGCCAAGGGGCCCATAATGATGCTAAGAGTTCCCTGAGTCTGTGTCTAGAGTGATGTTATAATCTTCTTATTTTTATTTTTGTAATCCGTAGCAAAATTAATGACACAATATTTCCTAAATTCTAAAGACTACTAAAATTGCAGGTAATGAAAATTACAAAGGAAGTCACACGTTCTACAGATTAAATGGAAGCAGGTGGTTTGAATGACACGGTACAAGATTTTAAAGACTAACCTTCCAGAGTCTTTTATGAGCCCATGATAGAAAATTTTAATTTTATAAATGCGTTATTGTTTCGAAAGTCGCATTTTCTGATCGATTATGTCTTTTGACAGGATTTGGGCGTTTAATAACACCGAGAATGGAGGTTTGACACTGCTGTCGGTATGCAGTGCTACGGCTACATCTTTTGGATGCATATCAGATCAGCCAGGCTATAGCGCCACATTTAGTTACTCACGATCTTCGTCAACATTCTCCAGCGATCTACTTATTGACGTCATAAAACCCAGTCACCAAAATCGCATTCTTATTTGTAGAGTCTTGGAACTGGAGGACTATCATTACGAAGTTATACAGATGTGTTTTATAGGGATTAAAGATAGAGCTGGCAACGTGTCATGCCAAGCTTTTCCGTTAATGAAAACTGGTGTTTCAATCAAGTGTGCTGCTACATCAGCACCGAGTGATGTTCAGTTGAACTGCCATGTACGTTATTCATCTGACAATACGCATCATGGAAACCACACCGTTGTTGAAGAAATTGAATATACTAAGAGAGCTGAATTAGATGACACCACAAGCCATTATTGTTTCATTGAACACTTTCCAAAGATATCGGGAAGTTACAGCTACCAAGTTCAAGTATTTTATGAACGAAATCGACTCGAGTGGCCAGTTGGTCGGATGTTTGAATTTAATAATGTTGTCACAATACCTGATCCACATGTCAAACTTGAATATATTTGTCCAGATCATGTTGAACTTGTTACTTTCATTTGCACCGCCCATTGGTACCAAGATACTCCACACTTTAAATGGTATGTAGGAAACTCAGCAGTCAAGACACAAGCAAAGCCGGAGGAATTCACTGACCTCTCACCTTACTCGGGACAACTTTCTTATAAAACAACTCTCCTATTCTCGCTGAACACCGTCAGTAAGGAAACCCAGGTGTCATGTGAGGTAATGAGTCCGTCTGTAACAGTACAAGAAAATATTTCTATCTCTGATATACTTTTGGGCAATGAGGCATTAGGCCGTGACTTGCTCATGTTCACCATGGAATATGAGTTAGTTTATGAGGATGTGTCAATGGCGGAGGATGACAGCAGCACACTTTCCTGCCATTTTACCTCAGAGAACATTAGCCTAAGAGCTCTGGGGGTCGAGTGTTGGAGTCAAGAAAATCAAATCTTAGTAAAAACATCAGCTCCCTACAGAGATCAAATTTCATCAGTGGCCTTTACTATTTTTGGTATATCCTTGTTTAACAACAGTGAATGTCGTTGCACTGCATATTATGAGAATTTGTGTGACAGGTCAATGTTGACTATTACAATATCAGTATATAAAGCAGAAACTGATGATAATGAATCCTTGTATTTGAAAGCCATTCTACCCAGTGTGGCAATTTTTCTCTTTATAATCATTTGTAGTTCCCTATGTATTTTGAACATAAGACGAAGACGGATATCCAGACATTCTCAAGAAGAAAGATTCCGAAATATAGGTCAAGAAGACAGATTATACCAAAATGTAGGTAATCTATCCGAGTACTTAGCTTTACATAGCAACACTCTGGGTGCCTCATTTGTAGCCCTACCTCCAACTACAGCGAGTGTTCGTTCTCAGGCTCCATTTCGTTCGGCAAGGAATGCCAGAATAACCGAGGAACATCAATATTAAATCTGTATGCAACTTTTGGACACATGACAAACTTTATGTTTTTGCTTTAGTTGTAAATACTGTTTCATTTTTTCAAAGCCAACAGTTTATTTTCTCTTCTTGTTGCTAAATAGAAACCACGAAGTAAAATATGTCAACAACGGATAGTACAGTCAAGTCCCTTAATTGCTAACTGCGTAGATGACACGGGAAAAGATGTCACAGATATTATTATTATCATGCTTGTATGGTCGGTGATGATTGCATCAGCTGTAGCAGGCGGAGAAAAGTAATTTACATTTCGAGTGACACACGGTGTAAAAGGGCAATTTATGACAAACTGTAACAGGAAAGAAAATTCTAATGCCTAAAAACCAATTGAAGACTACAATGGGAAAATATCAGATTTGTTACAAAATAAAGTAGGTTTGGAGAGATTCGCCTTTTAAAGGTTTGAAAGTCCATAGGTTGAAAAGAGGATACCTTATCTAAATTTGCACCTATTGCTGGACAACAGCTGTTTTTCACTTAATTGGTATGAGAGGAACATAGCTAAGGATATTACTTAAGAGCTGAGGGAGGTAGTTAAAAAAAAAAAACAACTTCATTTTGTGACTTGCGACGTTCTTCCCCTATAGTCTTCAATTGGTAACCCTTGGTTATGTAGTGGTAGCTAATCCTGTAATTTTCACAGTGTTCTACAATGTAATAGTTACCCAGAGAATTACTTATTTAAAATTTTTCGTTTATTTTCTGACATAATTATGTGCTTAGCCTACACTTGTGAAAATGAATGCTGGTACTATAACAGTGTTAACCCAGACCATTTATATATGTGCTATGTTGACTGTCATTTATGTTATCTATTTTCTTGCTTATTTTTTTTTTTTATTTAATTTTCTGTAGAATTTAGAAATAAGTTGGCTTTATTCTAGATAGCACTACTTGTATATTACTTGTATAATATTTTTTATTTATTTTCTGACATAATTATGTGCTTCCCCTACACTTGAGAAAATGAATGTCAAAAACGGTATTGAATGTTTGTATTCGATCAGTGTTAATCCAATTCATTTATTCATGTTTTACGTTGACTCTGTCATTTATGTTCTCCTTTCTCTTGCTGATTTCTTTTCTTTATCTTTAATTTCCAGTAGAATTTAGGAATAATTTGGCTTTCTCCTAGATAACACGGTCTTTTATGAATGCTGTAGTTTTGTAAAGATCAATTTGTCTTTATTATTAATTCCAATATGATTATATACGCATTGTATTATCAAACTGCCAACTTTCAGTCTGTATAAATGTCAGTTTTTGCTTCTCTAAATTGTCTATGTGACCATAATTATGTATATCTGACAATAATTTATATTCAAGTAATCTTGCTCCTCAAACTAGTGACCATAAAATATCACATTCATTCTGGACATCCCGAAACTAAACTTAATTGGTAAATACATAGAGTAATATTGTTTTGGCTGTACAGCTATCTATCTATCTATCTATCTATCTATCTATCTATCTATCTATCTATCTATCCTATCTATCTATCTATCTATCTATCTATCTATCTATCTATCTATCTATCTATCTGTCTGTCTGTCTGTCTATCTATCTATCTATCTATCTATCTATCTATCTATCTATCTATCTATGTATCTATGTATCTATCTATCTATCTATCTATCTATCTATCTATCTATCTATCTGTCTGTCTGTCTGTCTGTCTATCTATCTATCTATCTATCTATCTATCTATCTATCTATCTATCTATCTGTCTGTCTGTCTGTCTGTCTATCTATCTATCTATCTATATATCTGTCTATCTATCTATCTATCTATCTATCTATCTATCTATCTATCTATCTATCTATCTATCTATCTATCTATCTATCTATCTATCTATCTGTCTGTCTGTCTGTCTGTCTATCTATCTATCTATCTATCTATCTATCTATCTATCTATCTATCTATCTATCTATCTATCTATCTATCTATCTATCTACCTATCTATCTATCTATCTATCTATCTATCTATCTATCTATCTATCTATCTATCTATCAATCTACCTATCTATTTATTTATCTATCTATCTATCTATCTATCTATCTATCTATCTATCTATCTATCTATCTATCTATCTATCTATCTATCTATCTATCTATCTATAGATATGCCCCCAGCATACGAAAAGCACCATATAAGTGGACCCTTGGGTTCAAACAGACAGTTTGAAAAGCAGAAGACAATTTAAAAGATAGATGTTCTTTGTCTTGATGTTCCCAAAACTGTGTCGATTATTAGGACCATGTGTTTTCTGAAGATATGAATTACCCCTTCGACCTCCAGAGAAAGAAAACACTTTCCTTTCCCCATTTATACCAAAAAAAAGTTTGCTACTTTCTTCATACCACCCCCCTCCCCCCCCCCACACACACACACTCAAATACACAAAAAAGAGCCACCACCCCTCATATTTCAACAAACAAACATGCGAAGATTTCACACGGAAAGAAATTCCTGGTCCACAAGAAGTCTAAAATAGTTTCTGTTATCAAGGAGTGAACAATAGAAACCAGCACAATTTCCCAAGTCAGTGATGGATTTCAATTTCACTCCACAGTGACAGGAAAAAAAATATTGGAGTTTAATACTTACAGGGTAACTTCAGAATCTGAAATTAAGTAATAACTTTGCAAGCAGGAAGCCCTATATAATTATATATATATATATCCTCTAGCTCCCTCCCACACCTCCCCCCCCCCCCCCAACCCAGGGAATTCCGATGTACAAGAACCAACTCATATTCGAAGTGGCAAAGACCATCTCAGTGTTTTCTCCTGTTTTCTATAAAACCCAGAGTTTCTGTTCCTGACAATAATAAAAGGAAAATGAATTCTAGGTTCCATTGTATAGCAGCAGAAAAGATTTAGGTTTCATACTGACAAGACAGCATAATTATACAAATACATTGTAACATAACTGAATGACACACTATTTTGGACATACATAAAACATTGCCTTATTAGAGAGTAGGCGCAGGGGCATCACGTTGGCCTAAAGTTACTTTTCAAAAGCCACCCGAAGCGCATCGTAACGCAGTTCTTATCGTAGCAAAGCACACTCCGCGCACCAACGTGCTGTTCGGTGCTAATGGGAGAGAAGGGAGCTTATTCGCGTAGAACATCAGACCAAGGGACGCTAGCCTTTCCTGCATATTCCGGCGTCTTCCCTGCTGGTTCAGTGATTGTGACCTACATGTGCAATGCAGCGGCTATTCAACTGATATGGCTTAACTAAGCTACATGATTGTATATCTTTTGCATTAGGCCTAAGTATCCCCCCCCCCCCAACCGTTCCTCTCTCTCTTCCAGAAAGTTGAACAACGAAAGCAGCATGACCTAGATCTACGTTCGCAGTCACACACATTTTTTCAAGCTTGCCCGTGATTACACCCTTCGTCTGAAATCGGGAAGGCAGCCATACTTCGATAAAGTAGGTCATGCCAAAAGTAGGGCGCTACGCTACCACAGCGAATTCGGGTTTTCACCATAAAATTATGTTGAAAAATGAAGCTTTATGAACATAATAATATCAGTCATGGACAGAAAAAGTGGCCATCAAATTCGCATGAAAAAAAGATTAATAAATCATAAAAATCCATTCATATCGTGAAAAAAAGCTTGCTTCCAGGTGGAAAGTCCACAAATAGAAGCTTCGTATCGACAGTATTTGCAAAGTTACTTTCGTAACTCTCACAGCCGAATCGCAACTAAGCGCGACCCAAAATAGTGCGAAAATGGACAAATTCTTCCGCGTTGGGTAACTTTCGCCGACGTCACGTCTATGCGCGGACTGTCTATTATTACATATTCTAACTTAATATTTACTAACTTTGAACAGCCATTTCAAACAAATAAATCAGTAGTACTTGCACAATACATTTGTCCCTTATTCCTAAATGGATATTTGAACCCTAAATAAGTTTTCATTAATCTTTTTAGATAGTTCACTTCACAAGACATTTCCCCTTAAAAGTGATCCATTGGAAAACCAACTACGTGTATGTAATGGGTAATATTAATAATCAAATCAGTACAATCATCATTACAAAAGAGCAAAGTAACTGCCTGAAACACTTCCTCAACCATAAATCAGTCATGCACATTTTAGGATTGTGAACAATGGTATGCTCTGAAATGAAAAGTTAAAAATACGACAAAAGGAACAAGTTGTATGTAGTACAGCCTCGCGTAAAAAGTAATACAGACAAAGAAACAATAAAAAGCAAAGGAAAGGGGAAGACAAATCAAGCTTTGGGTATATTAACCTTCATCAGAAAATAGAAAATCAAGCCAACAAATTGAACAAATGAAAAAATAAAATTGTAGAGTGAGGCTCAGCTACAAAGAACTTTTTATTTTTTGCCATATTTTGACTTTGGTTGGAGCCTAAGCCTTGTTAAGACCCACAGATTTCCTGTGCTATTTATAGTATTCTAAAATGAAAAACCTTTCTCAAACTATGATTAGGACTGTATTGTTTACTCAACGTGAGACAAATTTATAGAACTCAGTGGTTAAAATAAAGTTTTTGTTCTCTTTCTTTTTTTTTTTTTTTGTTCACTAAAATGTCAGACAAGAAAGGAAACATGTTGTACTGATATGGACAGTGCATATCCGTAAAACTCACACAATTCGATGACGTAGGACACACACCGAAATACAATATTACTGACCTTGTTAATTTGCATAGTTTTTAAAAATATGAATCGGCTTAGTAGCAAAACAATCCGACTTCTGCTCGGAGATTGCGTGATCTGCGCTAATAATATACCTGAGTGTACGTCGATCACCATTGGCTACCCCAACCCCTTTTCGCTTGATTAGTCAATCTGACTACCGCCAATTGATACAAACTGACTAGACCCTCACGCCCCCAGGTCCATCTGACTATTCCATGTGTTGTCACTTTAAATTCGTGAACACCATACCAAATTTAGTTTCAGCAAACCTTCACTAGTCGCGCTTTTTTGGTAAACATGTTGTACCGATATGCTCTGTCCATATCCATGCAACATGTTGTACGGATATACACTTCCGATAAGAAAATGGGTCACTTTTTCAGATTACAAGGTGATCCTCCAAGGGCCAAAAGCCGGACAATATTAATAGTTTGAGGGCGATATTCAATTATAACTATCTCCCCTTCCAAATTCTGGGCGGGTCGAGGGGTAACATCGTAACTAACCAACTAGTCTAGTAGCCATAGGGATGGTAGGCAGTCCCGCGATAAAGAAAGATGATCAACAATGGGTTGTGAGGGATGTGATCCTCCTAAACCAACGATTGCAAACCATCTATGAGATAGAATACTGGGATGGGACATAATTCTAAGATGGCATCTAAACTAGAAATATTATTTTACTTTTGGCCCTAGAGGGATCGGTTTCTTGGTCGAGATTGAGTAAAATTTAGTGACATAGCTTTTATTCCAGCCTGCTTGAGCAACCAGTTCTTTGGGAGAGTTTCTGAATTATCTGTCTGGCAGTAAAAATTAAGATTAGAGTTTTAAAAAACTACAAAGAATCTCTAGCTATTATATTGTATTTGTGGATCGTCTCTTCGGAATCAGTAAAAATACACCAAAAACAAATCATTTACATTTAAAAAACAAACTCAAAATAAAAAAAATAGTATTTGTTAGGAGGATTCGGGAAAGGACGGGGGGGGGGGGGCGGGGGGAGGGGGGCACCAATAAAATGACTGTCTCTCCGAAGATTTTGCAATTGTTAAAGGGACGTTATGAAAGGAATGCCGGTGTAGCAGGCCAGATTATACCCCCGCCAGACTATACCCGGGGTTAAACTGGCCTAGCCCAGAATATCCCCCGGGGTATATTCTGGGCTAGGCCAGTTTATACCCCGGGGTTTACTTTGGGCTAGGCCAGACTATACCCCCCCAGTCCAGATTATACCCCCTACGTTTTTTTAAAAAGCAAGTCAAGACCACGGTTTATTTCAACTTTAGTTTAAATTGTTCATTATCACTGTCATCAGGGATCATATTGAAGCATACATTCTTAACTTTTGTAAATTATGATACATTTAAGAGGAAATAAACATGCACTAAAAGGCATTGATATACAAAAGGATTTAAAATCCATTCCAATTGATATGATTAGACTTTAACACTAATTTTACTTGTGTTCGTTGGTATTATTGTTTTTGTTTTTTTTAATAATTAGTTGTCCCATGTATTAAACACGTATTGTGGTTTTTTGTTTGTTTGGCACCACTGACATTAAATACTTAGTTATGAAATAATTATAAGACTCATAACTGTAAAGTCATCTGAATTTTATTTTAATTTTTGAAAATCAGAAATGTGCTTGACATGTCAGAACAATTTTTAGATCTGCATACAAAGTTACAATGATGCAGAGAGAAAAGGCCGGGAAAGAACACAGGGAAGAAAACAACAACATTTTAATAGCCCAACTGAGATGGTGCAATCCATCATGCAGCAGACATTAAATACTTCACATAAAACTTAATACATACTGTACTAAAAATGTTCTCACATGATGAACTTAACCTGTCCAGACCCACTTGAAAGGTTACAGAATGCTAACCAGTAATCCAAAATAATAACAATAACTATAAGAACACCAAATCATCTTATTTACTCTTGAAAATAAAGAGAAATATCAATATCAGAATCATCATCACCTTGGATTAATACAAAGATAAGATGGAATATAAAAATGACCCACACATCATTCTAGAATTTATAAGCAGCAATGTGTGTGTACCAACTATATGTAAAAAATGTGTTAAATCTTTTCTACTATTCAAGTAGAACTGGACAGAAAGCTTTAGTAAAATAACTTTGATAGTCGTGTAAACTGTCAGATTAAATCCAATGAGACAATAATGCCTTATAGAAAGTAATTACTGTATGTTACGGCAAAAATTCTATGGATCATATTGCGTTAACATTTCTTGTTGGTAAATTCTTTGATAGCTTATTTCTAGAAAGATATATACATAATGGATTAGTTTGCAGGGCATTTGAAGGATTGCAATTATGTGTTACAGTGAATAAGGGCATGTCACTTACGGGTGAAACATTTTTTTTTTAAATTAATGTTGAATCCTTGAATATTTTGCCCGAATATGGGAGTATAATCTCGACTGGTGGAATATAGTTTGGCCTAGCCCAAAGTATAGCCCGGATATAAACTGGCCTAGCCCAGAAAATACCTGGGGTACAAAATAGACTAAACCACTTTAACCCCAGTGTAGCAAGCCAGATTGTATATATATATAAAATCTGCTACTGGTAACATAAAATCCAGTACAACCTGCTTCATGGACTGGTACGCTAGCATGGTATCAGTGGGCGTGCACCTGTCGGTGCAAACGGCCAGGGCGGAGGAGGTTTCATCTAACCCAACGGCCACATGCTAGGGCACAATGTGACCCTCAGTACTTGAGTCCTTCATATTGGCCCCCGGTAGCGGTGTGGTCATAGGCTTGTTTGCCTAAATCACAGACGAAGAATTGAGCAAACTTCCCGGACGCAGCTTCGAAGCTGGCGGCAGCAGGCCAGTGGTTGATTGATAGGGCAGATGGCAATATACCGTCACTCTGGCCTGGATATCGTGACACAGAGCATCCACCAGTATTGGTGTTCTTTGGTTTGGGTCTTTCACCCTAGTCAGTTGGGACTGCGAGGCTGTGGAGTAGCCTACAGGCAGCCGGTCAGGCAATATGACTGTCCCTCTGGCATCCTCCTGCACCTGGATACATTTCCAGTCGTCTTGACCCTGTCTTGCCACTTGGATAAGTTGTATCCAGGCGAGAGAGTGAGTCTGATGTTTGCGCAGCTCTTTCTCACTAAAAACAAATTCTTTGCGCCAGTCTTAACACTCACCTCGTCTTCTTTCATCTTTGTCTCGTCTTCTTTCCTCTCAAAATTCCAACGGCGATGGGCGAGTGCGGTGGCAGCAGGTTTGGATAGACTGGAAGCTGTTAGCACAGACCTACACGTTGGTGGCTGTGGGCTATGGTCGCTTCATCGTCGATTGCAGTGGAGGCGTGGGGAGGCAGCACCCACAGTAGCTGAGCAGCCTTATTTAAGGATAGCACTGCTCACCTCAACTGAGGAAGGGGCTAAAAAAGGTGCCCTAAAGAAAGCCCACTTCACATCACCCTGACTGGTATACCGCGGCCAGTGGGGATCCCTTTGTCACAAATCCCAGACTGGGAGATGTAATAAGTATGACAGGACAACAATCACGAACAAACAAGTTTAACACTTAACAGAACAACCCATCAGACTCACACATTTATTAAACATAATTATACATATAATAGCGCAATTACATACATTATATTATTGAAATGAACTGCCGTACAACGGCCTTATTCTCACACACACTCTCCCTCGGATCCACAATCCGGTAGTTACTCCTAAAGGCACTTCGGCCTCAGCCTCTCCCCTCAGGGTCTTAATAGTACATTAATGATTCACTGGCACCGCAGTCTCTCAATGTCACCTTCCTATTGTCATACACCTTAGCACTCCCCTAGCACCTCAGCAGGGCAATAACACATTATTATTTCCATAGCCATCAACATGGCAACAACATAGTATTCGTTCACTAGCCTATCAACATGGCAACAATATAGTATCTCATTCACTCTCATATCTACGTCCCTGTCCGTGGCCTGACTGCCACGACTTTATGTGCCTCCACTGTCCTGCACTGACAGCCTCGCTTCTGGCCTATGTGCGGCCTCCGGCCCTATGCTGGCCTATCCCCTGTGCTCATCGAGGTGGCTCTGCGGCCCGTCCCCGACACCAGTCATAACTGGAAAGACTTCCACTAGTCTTCTCGACTGCTTCCCCTTTATGTCCGCCCGATGGGCTTTTATTCACAGGTCCGATCCCTAGGACCTTCTAACTTGCAGTGATAGTTATACAGCGCTTTCGCCTCATTCAGACCCCGCCCCCACTACTACTCACAACAGCACGCTTAACTTGCTGTCTACTGTGAGCCTTTCTTACTCTACACCCGCTCTGTAGCAATCCCCTTAATTGCACTCACTCCACTCGTGACACCCTTTTTGCGGTCGAAACAAAAAGAAATTCAGCTTACTCAGGCTAGGAGCCTGGAATATACGCACACTACAGGACAACTCAAACAACCCGGAAAGACGCACTGCACTTATTGCCATTGAGCTCAGCAGGTACAACCTGGACATAGTGGCACTCAGTGAGACCAGACTCCCTGATAGTGGCCAACTCAAAGAGCTCAGTGGTGGATACACCTTCTTCTGGAAAGGCAAGGGTGCAGTCGAACCGAGACAGCATGGTGTTGGGTTTGCAATTAAAAATGACCTTGTCAGAAACTTGCAGTCCATGCCAATTGAAATAAATGACAGGCTAATGACACTCAGGATCCCAGTTGGGAAAAGCCAGTCAGCCACCCTCATTAGCGCATATGCGCCCACCATGACAAAGCCAGATGAAGCCAAAGACAAGTTCTATTCTGATCTAGAATCTGTCATATGCTCTGTCCCGGCAGCTGATAAGCTGATTCTCTTGGGGGACTTCAATGCTAGGGTTGGCTCCGAAATCTCAGCGTGGCCAAATGTTTTGGGCCCTCATGGAGTTGGTTCATACTATAACAATGGGTTGCGCTTACTTACTTTGTGCGCTGAATTTGGCCTGTTCATTACCAACACAAAATTTTAGTCTCCCCGTGAGAAACAGAACGTCATGGATGCATCCCCGCTCAAAGCATTGGCATCTCATAGACTATGTCATTGTGAGGAAGACTGACAGAAAGGATGTCCTTGTAACAAAGGCGATGTGTGGTGCCGAGTGTGGAACTGACCACAGACTCATTGTTTGCAAGCTCAGACTAACATTGAGGCGCAATAGACGCCCTCAAGGGAAAGCGCCACCTAAACGCCTAAATGTTTCAAAACTCTGCTCAGCTGAGAAACAGAGCGAGCTCTCATCAGAACTCTCCTCAAAATTGGATTGCGTGACTTTTGACCCTGAGAACATTGAACAGAGCTGGACTGACCTAAATACGACTGTACACTCTTGCGCCAGCAGCACAGTTGGTTTTCCTGTCCGCAAGCACCAGGACTGGTTCAATGATAATGATAATGAAATCAAAGTGCTCATCAAAGAAAAAAATAGTCTCATCCAAGCTCACTACAGTGACCCCTCTTCCACAGCAAAAGCTGATGCACTGCGTGCATGTAAGGGTGTACTCCAGAAGAAGCTGAGGAAAATGAAAAATGACTGGCTAGAAGGGCGAGTAAGAGAAACTCAGAAATATGCCGACACAAACAACACTAGAAAGTTCTTTGAGAGCCTCCGAGCTGTGTTTGGACCATCCCGCTCTGGCACTACGCCACTTCTTGCGTCAGATGGTTCAACACGCATTGTTGAATTGAATGCCATAATTCAGCGTTGGGCAGAACATTTCGGAGGTGTGCTAAATCGGCCATCAAATATAAATACTGAGTCCATTGACCGCCTCCCTCAGACTCCTATTAATGCAGCTCTTGTCAAGCCATTCACAGCAAATGAGACCCGAACTGCCACAAATCAGATGTCCTTTAACAAATCACCAGGTGTGGATTCAATTCCTGCTGAGGTGTATGCCTTCGGTGGAGAAAAGCTTATTGAAAGGTTGACCGAGTTGTTCAATCATATGTTGAAAGCAGGGAAGCTGCCACAGGACTTCAAAGATGCTCCAATCATCCATCTGTACAAAAACAAAGGGGACAGCCAAGTCTGTGACAACCATCGGGGAATCTCTCTACTTTCAATTGCTGGCAAAATATTGGCAAGAATGCTTCTGAATCGCCTTCTTGATCACCTCTCGTCAAATGACTTGCTTCCCGAGAGCCAATGTGGCTTTCGTAAAGAGAGGGGAACGGCGGATATGATTTTTGCTGCCAGACAGATTCAGGAAAAATGCATGGAACAAAATAAAGCGCTGTATATCACATTTGTTGACCTCACAAAAGCATTTGACACAGTGTGTCGTGAAGGCCTCTGGAAAATCTTGGCGAAGTTTGGGTGTCCACCCGAATTCATCACAATAGTGCGCCAGTTTCATGATGACATGCAAGCTGCAGTCAAAAGCAACGGCAGTGTTTCAGAGCCCTTTGCTGTCACAAATGGGGTAAAACAGGGTTGTGTCTTAGCCCCAACTCTGTTCAGCATCATGTTCTCTGCAATGCTACAAGAAGCCTTTAGCTCTCCTCCTCAAGGGGTAAGCATCAAGTACCGAACTGATGGCAGTCTATTCAACCTCAGGAGACTTCAGGCAAAAACCAAAACCAAAAGTACTCAAGTCTGTGACCTACTATTTGCTGATGATTGTGCACTTCTGGCACACGATGAGGATAGCATGCAAAACTGTGTTGATAAGTTCTCTAGTGCCTGTGACAACTTTGGCCTCACAATAAGCACAAAGAAGACGGAAGTGCTCCATCAGCCTACTCCAGACGACAAGTATCCTGTGACCCCAAATATCAAAGTCCATGACAGTCTTCTGAAGGTGTCGGAGAACTTCACCTATCTTGGCAGTACACTGTCTTCCGCGGCTCGTGTTGATACTGAAATTCTCTCAAGAATCAGCAAAGCCAGCTCTGCATTTGGCAGGCTTCGAAAGAGAGTATGGGATGTTGCCGGCATTCGCACAGACACTAAGCTGAAAGTGTACAATGCTGTGGTCCTTCCCACCCTACTCTATGGGGCTGAAACCTGGACAGTGTACCAATCGCATGCCAGAAAGCTAAATCACTTTCATCTGGCCTGCCTTAGAAAGATCCTAAGGATCAAATGGCAGGATAAAATTCCAGACACTGAGGTCCTCAATCGTGCCAAGGAATTGAGTATCTTCTGCCACCTGAAAAAAAAAATAAAAAAATTCAGCTACGTTGGGCAGGACATGTTGTCAGAATGCCCGACTCCAGACTCCCTAAGCAAATCTTCTTCTCTGAGCTCTCCAGTGGAACGAGGAATGTTGGGGCCCCAAAGAGACGTTACAAAGACACTCTCAAGCAATCACTGAAGGCCTTTGCCATTGATGTGGGTGAGTGGGAAAAGCTCTCGCTTGATCGTGCAAATTGGAGGGCGGCCCTTACCAGAGGCAGCAAAGCATGGGAAGCTGACAGAGTCCAGCAGGCTATCAAAAAAAGAGAACGGCGCAAGAAAAGGCCCAGTGCTACTGAACCAACGGAGCACTCTTGTCATTTATGCGGAAGGGTCTGCAGGGCAAAAATAGGACTTATCAGTCACATGAGAAGCCATAAGTCATGAAAGAACAGTCTTTCCATTCTGTCCTCTGTGTCCTTTAGTTCTCTTTATTGTCCATGTGTTGAAATTCTCAACAATTTCTGTTCTTTATTCCTCTGGTGTTGTTAAGGTCATCATCATACCTGATGGACGAACTATTATTATAAACAAGGAAAGACCACAGTTTATTTCAATCATAGTTAATTCGTATTTTTTATCACTGTCATCGAGCGCCATAGTAATACATACATACATACATTCTTGACTTCTGTAAATCATAATACAATTTAGAGGAAAAAACATGCATTAATATGTATTGATATACTATGGGTTGAATATCCATTCAAACTGATATGATTCAACTTTAACCCTCATTTTACTCCCGTTCGTTGTCATGTTGCAGTTGTTTTTGTAGTTGGTTGCCCATGGGTAAAATTTGCACTGTATTGTAAGTTTGGCACTGACATACACTTAGTCGCAATGGATGACATAATTAACAGACTCCTAAAAATGAAGTCATTTTAGAGATTTTTTTGTGTGCAAATACACAGTCGTTAAATCTTCTGGCAAGGGACGTGTCAAGCTTAGGCAGGTAAAGACGGACAAGGTTTTTTTTTTTTCACTGGTGAGTGACATACCCTTATTCACTATAACACATAAGTTCAATCTTTCAAATGCTTTGCAAACTAATCCAGTGTCTTTAAACCATAAGATACATGAAATGTATATCTTTCTATAAATAAGCTATCAAAGAATAATATTCACTAACAAGAAATACTGTTAACGCAACACGATCCAACAAATTTTCCCTTAACATGCCATAGATCTAATTACTTTTTACAATGCACTACTTTTGTCTCAGTGGACTTACACAACTGTCAAGCTATTTCACTAAAGCTTTCTGTCCAGTTCTACTTGAATAGTTGAAAGATTTAACACATTTTTATATAGTTGATACAAACATCTTGCTGCTTATTATAGATTCTAGAATGATTTGTAGGCCTACAATGCCATTTTTTACACTCCCTCTTATATCTTTGTATTATTCCAAGATGATGATTTTGATATTGATATTTCGCTTTATTTTCAAGAGCTAAATAAGAATAGATGATTTAGTGTTCTTATTGTTATTATTGTATATTACTGGTTAGCATTCTGTAATGTTTCAAGTGGATCTGGAGTGGCGGAGTTCATCAGGCAAAAAAAATTTAGTGCCTATTTAGTTTTGTGTGAAGTATTTAATGTCTGCTGGATGATGGAATTGCACCATCTGTCAATTGGGTTATTATTATATAATATATATATTTTTTTTTTTCTGTATGTGTTCTAATCCGGCCTTTTCTCTCTGCATCATGGTAACAGTGCCTGTTTTACTCATGGCCAACCAATTATCAAAATAATCATAATAAAATTAATACTCAAGTCTAATCATATCAGTTTGAATGGATACTCAACCCTTTTATATATCAGTGCATTTTAATTCATGTTTGTTTCCTCTAAAATGTATCATGATTTACAGGAGTCAAGAATGTATAAACTTTTTTTTTACCAATTTAAACTGAGGCTGAAATAAACTGTTATTATTATTTCTTCTAAATTGTATTATGATTTACGGGTGTCAAGAATGTGTTCATGTATGTATTTATATGATATCTGATGACAGTGATAAAGAACAGGCTGAAATAAACTGTGGTCTTGACTTGTTTTTAAAGAAAACGCAGGGGGTATAATCTGGACTGGGGGGGTATAGTCTGGCCTAGCCCAAAGTAACCCCGGGGTATAAACTGGCCTAGCCCAGAATATACCCCGGGGTATATTCTGGGCTAGGCCAGTTTAACCCCGGGTATAGTCTGGGCGGGGGGTATATTTTGGCCTGTTACACCGGCCCATTTATTGCACATGAGTAATGTCCCTGGAAACTTTTGCTCTGTAGAAGTGACTTCTCTGAAGAAAATAATAACAGCACCAACTGTCTCCACCTCTGGCGGTCATGGGCAACGGCCTGGGTTGTGGCAAAGTTTTCGCCTGTCCATTCAGTAATATAGTCCGTCCATTTCTTTCTTTGTCTACCCCGTCTGCTCGTTCCTTGAACTGTGCCTTAGAGGGTGGTCTTTTGTCGTCCATCGACTCTTGTCAGGTGTCTATATCATTCCAGCTTTCTTGTTGTTATTTTTCTTTTCTTAAATTTCTTCCCTTCCTTCTTGTTTCTTGCGACATTTTCTGCTGCCTTTTCCCCATCTTCTCCATCTCCATCTTTTTCTTCTTCTATTTTTTCTTCTTAGCCGCCAGAAGGGCTGTTTGAAGTTCATAGCTGTAGTACAGTAACAGGTTTTATAATTGGTCCAGCCACCAATCCTATGGATATCTGACGCTTAAGGTTGACGTCAAGTTTGTTCATAGGTTTGACATCGTACCTAGGTAGATATGGCGGTTATGACATCGGGCTGACATCTGATTGATGTTTTTAATCCGCTCCGACGATAATCAATCCTATACAAATCTACATCGGATTGACGTAGGGATTTTCCCTGGGGGAGTGCTCTGTGAATAAAGTTATTGTGTGAACCAGAAGACAAAATTATTCCTTCACAATGTTACACCAAGGCCTGAACGGGAAATTGCACGGTCCCTTTAGGGGCCAAATAGCTGAAACTATCATTGATCCCTTTTTATGGCCGATAGTAATCATATAATTTAGAAAATATTATACATTTGAGTGTGTCCAGAAATCAAGAAGTTCGAAAGGCTGTCAGGAATGGAACTATGGCAGTCGCGCCCGCTGGCCATAAGCAATATTATTCGGGCATTGTGATGTGAATAGTAACACTCCTGTATGAAAGATTACTGAAAAGAAAGCAGGTACTGAAATAATAGTGCAAGGGTGTGGCTGTTACAGTTAACATTGCTGGACCTTGAAATATACGTGGGTTTGCAGATAGGTAAGCAGTAGACAGACAAATAGACAAAGAGACAAACAGATGATAGACTGATAGATGGTCGGCAGACAGTCAGAGAGAGGCAGACAGATGATAGATAGATAGACAGTTGATAGAGAGACAACCAGAGAGATAGATAGACACACGGACACACAGACAGGCAGATAGACAGACAGACAGACAAACAGACAGATAGATAGATAGATAGATAGATAGATAGATAGATAGATAGATAGATAGATAGATAGATAGATAGATAGATAGATAGATAGATAGATAGATAGATAGATAGATAGATACACGGCCACACATACAGATAGACAGACAGATAGGATAGATAGATAATATTATTTAGAGAGAGATAGCAGTAATGCCATCTTATTTAATCTTAAATGATATTTTATTTTCAAATGTCTGATGTCAGAATTGATCTAATCAAAGATAAGCAGTAGTAGCCTACAATAAACTGCATGCGTGAACAATTGGGAATTAAAATTTGAGACAAAATACATCAAAAGCCACATATAAATAATATTATTTACTGAATCACGATGTTTAAAATTTTTCACAACAAGTACCATTTCATTTCTTCACATTACAGAATATTAAAACAATTTAAAAAAAATAGTAAGCAGAAGGAAAGCTGTGGGAAACTATAGAGTTAACTAACACACTTTACTAAAAATGGAATTTACAGTGCTGTAAGAAAAACAATCTATGCTTGTTTAATATTGGTTCTGTCTTGTGCAGTGTTTCTCAAGGTGGGTCACACAGTCCACTTCTGGGGCCTGGCAAGATTTTGGTGAGGTTTGGACTCAAAATGGTGCCTAAGGATTTTTCATCTAGAAATCTTAATTTCATATTGTTTGTTTGTTTTTCTTTTGAAACTTAAAGTGGAGCATGGGGCAAAAACAGTTGAGAAACACATGTCTATTGTGAGCACGGCACAATTATCACATAAATAACATAAATATATTAGACTTTTTATAATGTTGTTCTACAACACTAACAACTATCGTGCACGATGTAAAATACTGATGGCATTCCAAATCATTTGCACCGCCTAGTGACTTTTTCTTTTACTTGCCAGTGTTACTTTGATTCACCATCCATCCAAGTATAAGAGTATAAACAATTTTATTAGGCCTACTTGTCTGTACACTATTAGCCCCTCGATTAAAATCAATTCCTCACTATATGTTTAGATGTGTGTATTTCTTTTACTACTTGTAACAGAAAAAAATCAATATTAAAATTCATGACACAGTTTAAAAAAAAAAAAACAGCATGGTAATCTTTGAAATATAACAAAGCAGGCAACAACATCTCATCTAATTTTTTTTAATGCTGTTCTACAACACTAACAACTATCGTGAACGATGTAAAATACTGTCTGAATATCTACTATTCCATCAAATTTCAATCATTTGCCTAACGGCATTCCACATCATTTCCACCGTCTCGTACGTTTCTCTTTACTGACACTTTGATTTACCATCCATCCAAGCACACGAGTATAAAAAATTTTGTTACTCGCCTCTACACAATTAGCCTATCGATTAAAATCAAGTCCTCACTACAAGCTTAGTTTTATGTATTTCTTCTACTACTAGTCATAGAAAAAAAAATCAATATTGAAATCAGTGACACGGTTTTTAAAATAAAAGGGCCAAAGGAGACCTGTCGTCCATTTTCTAACCTGGTCGCTCTGATGTGATGAACACATTGCACTGAAGTCCTTTTGGTGAAACGGATGGTTAGGAGTATATTGTGTAAAAAGATTAATATTAATTCTTTTACTGCTTGCTTTCGTTCTTTTATTCATGGTGGTTTTGGTTATTTTGTGTTTGAGGTACATAGCCAATGTTTGAAGTCAACCTTCCACGAGCTACCTTGGATCACATACCACGATGTAGCTATAATAAAATGTAATTGAGATGTCTATACATGGCTCATGATGTTTTGTACGTGAAAGAACATGGGGTATTTTTCATGACGAACAATCCCCTGTCCGTCGTCCTGAAGACATTCAGCATTATCTTATCTTCTTACTATAATTGAGCTAGAGGGTGAGCCTGTAAGCAGCTAAAACTTTACGTTTACGCCATCAAAAATTATAAAACTTGGTGTACTGCTCCAACTTTTTACGAAGAGTTACGTGGACACATTCATTTTGAACAAAAATCAGTCTTTACTATTATTTATATTACCAAAAAATATTATCCGCAAAAACAGAGAGGCATTTTCATCGGAAAGAACCTAAAAGTGTAACAGGAAATTGTGTTCTATGTCACTATGTTTTCATTGCCGGCCGAAAGTCAACTTATCACATATGTGTATTCTGCAAGAATTGTGGCGTAACAAAACGATCTATTAGCCTTTGCATCAAATCTAAATGCCGTTATGAATGCGACATAGATCTAGATTATACATCTGGATGTGATACATGGAAATGTTGCAAGATTAATCTTGCCGTGGTTGGCTAATATTACCTAATGACCTTGCTTAAGCCACAGTGCCGGGGGGGGGGGGGGGCCTGCCAGTGCATTCAGATGAAGCTCTTTGCACTAACGTTGCCGTACGATTTACTGATTTGATTAGTCTTGGTCAGGCTCTCCAGAAGACCAGACTGATGTGAAAGGCGTTTCAGAACTGACAGCAGTTACATAGTAGTCTTCCACTGGAGGCTGATCTGTTAGTGGAAATTCTTCATTAGAATACTTTCGCTCCCATGTGCTGCAAAGAGATTCAGTATTGAAATTATACTCTGGTGACAGAATATCCCTCGCACTCGCCATACCGCATGGAGGCTGAGCATGTACAGCATTTGGAAATAGAGAGCGGTTCTGTCTGCCCTTGTTTGGTGGTATAGTCTGGAACCGGTGACTTCTATTTTGGTTACTATGCTCTTGAGCATGCCCAGGTCTCACTTTTCGCTTCACATAATAAATAACCAGCGAGCTACAAATAATTATCAGTAGAATAATCACCATAGGCGGTAAAATGTTAATCAAATACTTGGACACACTTACTTCGTCATTTCCACTTTCTCCTTCATCAATGGTTTGATTATTTGTGGAGGAAAGAAATATTTGTGGCGGTTTTGTTTCCATTGTAAACATGAGGGTATCAGGGTATAAGGCCTCATTGCCTAACGTGATATCAGAGATAGAAATATTTTCTCGTATTGTCACAGACCCACTGGTTACCTCACACGAGACATGCGTTTCATTATGTAAGGTACTCAATGAAAGTGGGAACGTCCCTTTGTAAGAAAGTTGTCTTGGGCAATTTGAAGTGTCATTGAATACCTCTGGTGTAATGTCTGTCGTGACCTGTGAGTTTCCTACATACCACTGGAAGTGTGGAGTAGCTTGATACCCGTGGGCGATACAAATGAAATCAATAACATTCTTAGTACGATTTGGACATGTTTCAAGATGGACATTTGGATGAGGTATTGTGACAACATTATCAAATTCAAAAAGCGGACTGGCTTGGTATGCAAGATTATCCCTTTCATAAAATACTTCAGCTCGATAACTGTAAGTGCCCGGCATATTTGGAAAATGCATAATAAAGCAAGAGTGACTATTAAATTGATCGGATCCAACATTTTTTATATATTCGAATCCTTTAATCACAGTATAGTTTTCCAGATGTGGGTTATCGGATATATAAAATAGATGGCAGCCAATACGCATGTCATTCAGCACAAATGGAGCAATACACGTGATTAAAACGCCCGGTTTTAGAAATGGCATAGCCTGACATGACGCGTTTTCTGTCTTCTTGATAACGCTTAAAGTACAGTTCTCTCTAACACTCTCGTTAACTCTGCAAGAGACTATCTGATTTTGGTGTCTGGGATTTATGATGTCAATGAGTAGATCACTGGAGAAAGTGAATGTCGACCGGTTGAAGCTAAATGTAGCACTGTAGCCTTTGAGATTTGATGTGCACTCGGGACCTTTCGCACGACACTCGGGCACTATCTTGTAGCCTGCGGTCTTAGGGTCATAAAGCTCCCAAAACACCTTCCTGTCAAGAGATTCGATAGATTAGTGAAAATGGACATCTGGACAAATTAATACAATATTTTATGTTTTGGACACACACATAAGTTTGTAACATCAACTGCCTTTAAAATAGTTTCTGTTTCAGTATAAACTATTCATTAACATGAGTTTGTAAATATACTTCCTTTGAATCTTCTCGACATGAAAATATATATAATTATATAAATGTAATGTTGGAATAAAATAATATGAAAGAAGTCATTAACTTTTCTTTAGCATTGAGAACTCTACAAACACTATCACACTGTCTTTACAGCTGCTGAATGATATACATTAACAAGAATCTTGAAATACAGATCACGACAATAATTGTTATCATCAAATTTCAAAAAACAAACCATGACATTGAAATCCAAGGTCCAGAGCATGTTAGCTTGTAAGGAATACCATCGACTGCTGGTGGACAAGTTAAGGAAACTGCACTACACGCACCACTTGTAAACAGAGCCAGCAACAAAGCGAAAATAACTGCCATCTTGTGCTCCACTGAAAATATTTTAGGAAAGCGTAAGACTTGGGATATTTAAATTTGATTTCTCTGAATGCCTTTTTTTTTGTTTTTTACTCAAGACAAAAAAAAAACACCATTGAGATCAGTGATGATAATCCTTATGTTTTGGGAATCAGTCAGGCCAAAAATGAAAGATTTACTTTATTTAATTTCAACTCCTTATTATCGTGTATGTTTGCTATAAGGTGAATATCTGCATTATGTACTTAGGTAATTTTGCTCACCTACTGGTGGCTAGACAACTATGAAAATAAAAATAAGCATCATCAAATTTCTCAGTTGGACAGGGTGCAATTAGATGACATCTAGTGATGGTCATAATCGATAGACTTACGTTACGACAATTCAATTTTCTATGCTGGTAATAATTATATTTTTGGCTCCAGGCATATCAGAACACCCAGATTGATCATTACATTTTAAATATTTATGTACATGTATTTCTTCATTAGGCACAGAAGAACAGATGATAAGGTTATATTTTTCTCAGTTAAGATGCACAAATCATAAACGAAAAGTTCAAATTAAAAAAGAAAGTAATAATCTTAAGAAATCAAAGCGAAGTGGAATTACTCATTAACGGTTTCACAACAAAGTGTAGGACTCCGTACACATCAAGAATACAGATATTATTATAATACTGTTATATGTTGTGCCCAATAGAGAACTACATAGAAATTAGATTATATAGACATGGCGTTAACAGAAAACAGGCAGAAGTTGAATGTATCAGAAGGCATGAGAAAAGAGCTTACATAAAAACGAGTCCACTCTGCAACTGATATCAAGACAAAATCACCTCTTAGGTGAAAGTGCTGAATGTCCAACGCGAAAAGCGATGAAAATGTATTGTCTTTGAGCATTGTTCTCCTAGTTGTAATGTATCAGTTGTCTCATTGCCTGGGCGGAAAGGGATGTGAATCAGAATTGGAATTTTATCCGCTGCTTTTCAAAGTATGGACAGTTGAACATCCGAAACATTTCCAATCGCAGGGCATGAATCAGAGGAACAGAAACAGTTAGTACAGTGGTTCTTGACGTGGGCAATATGGGGTGAAGGGGGTTGACATGGGGGGAAGGGGGGGGGCGGGACTCAGAAGCGACAAGTAAATGAAAACAATGAAAACGGGTAGTTGCGATATACAAACAAAAACATGAACGGAGAAGGAACTGGGGGCAAGTACAAGGCAGCTCCCGGCGTGTCCAACAGCACGCTTAGATGGGTTTATGGGCAGAAAAGTTTATATTTCTTTCAGTGCATTTGATAAAAAATGCTTCCTGTTTCATAAGGAATAATCAAAAGACCTATTGTCATTTACAAGGCTTTAAGAAAGTTAACATCATAATTTGTGTGTGGTCTGTCTCCTTGTTAAATGTATCCCTTGGATTTGACTAGCCATTGGGGGGGGGGGGGGGGGGAGAGTAGAAAAAAAGTGAGGAGGGGGAGGGGACGATGAAAGAAAATTTGGAGCTTAAGAGATCGATTGTCTGAAAAATGTTGAGAACCACTGTGTGTCCGTCCATGAATTCTAAAGGAAATAGAAATCTCTGAATCCTCTTCAATTATCGGGGTCAAACGTGGTTAGCAAGATTAGTTTTTGCTTCCTTCTGCTGTTTGTTTTTGTTCTCTATTGTATTTTCACTAAAAGTTCAGATACTGAAAATAGGCGACTGTTAAATTCTATGTTGATCCTGAAAGGGCCGAAAAACCCATACAATAATTATTATTGGTTTAAGGGCGATATCCAAGTATAACTATCTCCCATTCCAAATTCTCAGTAGAACGAAGGGTAACAGCGTAACTAACCAACTAGCGGCCATAGGCAGTCCGGTGTGACGAAGTATCTGCTCCTTCGAAGTGAACATTCCCCCGGAAAAAGTACTTCGTAGTAAAAGGTCACCCGCAACAAATATTTCATAGTTAAAGTTACCCCTTGCATTTCGCGAAAACTGAAGATTTTGGATAATTTTCACATGGAACCTTGAAAAATCGATGAATTGTCACCATAAGAACCTTTGAATCTTAATTCTGCATCAAGAACGATTTTTGACATTTTTTTTTTAAATAGCGGTTGGAGGGCGGGGTGACCTTATACTTGGCCTGGGGGAACGCTTACTATGAAGTAAAGGATCCGGGGGAACAAATACTTCATGGCACTTTATCCCCACCCCCTCCCCCGGAGCCAAAACTATGAAGTAAACGCCCCCCCCCCCCGGAACTTTTGCTTCATAGCAAACGTTCCCCCGACCAAATACATGTACTACAAACGGAATGTGTAAATTTATGAAGCCAGTAAATAAGGAAATGTATTTTACACTGCAGCCTAATTACCCGTAATTTCAGAGATTTAAACCAGACTAATAGACAAAAAAAAAAAACACAACAAAGGAAGGCCCATGTAACAATACTACAGACATGGTTGTTGTTTATTATCTCCCTTTTCTCTTTTCCTGTATGTCAGGCCAGAGTTTTCTGCTATTGTATGACAGTACACAATACAGCCTGCTACTGTCACCCCCACTGTCTTGTGGGTCATCTCGGGAGAGAGGAAGACTAGGGGAAGGTAACCCTGAATACAAATACCACACTGCCTTGTGTGTTGCTATGATAGCAAAGGCTATGGGAGTAAACCCAGACAGAAAATCAGGAGTGGAGACCCGAAGGTGGTTGTCAGGGAGAACTGCATCAAACTGGCTTCCAGCATCTCCTGCAGCCGGACTAGTTCCAAATGTATTGACCTGGTCTCTCCCTTGGGTTTAACTAGAATGGCAGAGAGAGGGGTGGTGCCTCTGGGCAAAGCACCATCTCTTAAAAATAGCCCAGGCAAGGCAGCAAAACGAGGAGGCGTTTGCTCGGGCTTGGCAAGCGTCTGTCTCTCCTCTATAAGCCCACCCATTTCCGATTTGGAGAGGACACTCCAGCCATCCGTTACGGATGGGCACAACACGGGAGGTGGCAGTTACCGGTGATAAGCTCAATCCATTTGGCGTACGGATGAGCGCCAGGGGTCCCCTCTGTCGGTGGGAGCGGCTTTTCAGCTGCATTGATCAACTACCGCCCGCCGTAACCTGGGCAGCCCCCAGGCAGTTGGGTGTTGTTCCGCCACGTCAGCCTGCTTCATAAGGTGGTTGGAGCTAGACCAAAAGTCAAAAAGCTGACGTAAAGTGTGCACCTGGCAAAAACAGAAAAATACTAAAACTTGGTACCTGGAACGTCAGAACAATGCGCCCAGGCTTGCAACAGCAAGATCTCACTAATATTGACTCCATCAGGAAATCCCAAATTATTGATCGAGAACTTCAGCTACTAAACATCGACATCGCTGCCCTTCAAGAAACTCGACTTCCCGACTCCGGGTCAGTCAAAGAAGAAAACTACACCTTCTTCTGGCAGGGCCTTAGCAGCGAACAGCCGAGAATCCACGGCGTGGGCTTCGCCGTAAAAAACTCCCTTATCAATTCGATCGCAACTCCAATTGGAGTGTCAGAACGCATCATGACACTCAGACTGAACACCCGGTCTGGTTTTACCAACATTATCTGTGTCTATGCCCCAACACTTACCTCCTCTGACGAAACCAAAGACATTTTCTACGAGGCATTGCAGAGGACTCTCCACAACATCCCTCTCACCGAAGGCCTGCTAATTCTGGGTGACTTTAACGCTCGAGTGGGAGCAGATCACTCCGCATGGCCAAAGTGCATTGGGCACTTCGGCATTGGCAACATCAACGAAAACGGGCAGCGCCTTCTGGAGCTATGCTCCGTAAACTCATTATGTGTTACAAACACGTACTTTGACCTTAAGAGATGCCAAAGAACATCATGGCGCCATCCCAGGTCTGGCCATTGGCATCAATTAGATCTTATTCTCTCAAGGAGGAAGAGTTTGGGCTGTATAAAAATAACTCGTTCCCTCCACAGTGCTGACTGTGACACCGACCATGCACTGGTAGTCAGCAAAATCAAAATTTCGGCCAAGAAAATATACAGATCAAAAGCCCCTTCAATCCCTAAGATCAATGTAACAGCAATCAGAGATGAATCAAATAGAAAGTCATTTGAAAAGTTATTTGCTGAAAGCATGGATAATGTCACCCAATGTGACTCGGTAGATGAAACATGGAACACTCTCAGTTCAAAAATTCATGCCTGTGCCATCAAGTCTTTTGGACAGCATAAAGTTTCAAACAACGACTGGGTAGCCCAGAACAGCGAAATTCTCCTACCTCTCATTGAGCAAAAGAAATCTGCTTTCAATGAGTATAACAAAAATTGCAATCAGAGTACAAAAACTTGTTTGAAAAATGCAAAAGCTAAACTTCAGCTGGAGGTAAGACGTTGCGCCAACAAATACTGGACAGACTTGTGTAACAGCATACAAGAGGCAAATGAAAAGGGAGATATGAAAACCGCCTTTAGTCAGATGAAAGTAGCTCTTGGGCCAATCATCACCAAGAGCGCCCCACTTAAGTCTGTAAATGGTGAACCCATCACAGATAAAAATGAACAACTGAATAGGTGGGTAGAGCATTACTCTCTGTTGTATTCAACTGAGAAAAATATTCCACCAGATTTTGAGGAACACCTCCAAAAACTGCCAATAATGGCCGAACTTGACGCTGAACCTTCCTTAGTCGAGCTTTCCAATGCAATCGACCACCTGTCTGCTGGAAAAGCCACAGGAAGTGACAACATTCCTGCAGAGGTATTAAAAGACCTAAAAGGCCCACTATTACCACACCTGTATAATCTGTTACTGCAGTGTTGGAAAGAAGGCGTGATACCACATGATATGAGAGACGCCAAAATTGTCACACTTTACAAGAACAAAGGAGACAAAGGCGACTGCAACAACTATCGAGGCATATCCCTCCTCAGCATTACTGGAAAGGCTTTTGCTCGCGTCATCCTCTGCCGCCTTCAACAACTGGCGGAAAAAGTCTTACCAGAAACACAATGTGGCTTTCGAAGCAAACGATCAACTATTGACATGATATTTGCACTTCGGCAAATCCAAGAAAAATGTAAAGAACAAAACAGGCCGCTTATAACATGCTTTGTGGACCTAACAAAGGCTTTCGACACCGTAAGCCGATCTGGCCTGTATGCAGTCCTTAAATCCATAGGCTGTCCACCAACATTGCTAAAACTTATTGCATCCTTCCACACTGACATGAGGGCATGTGTCAACTTTGAGGGCTGCACATCCAATTCATTTGCTGTAAACAGCGGTGTGAAGCAGGGCTGTGTTCTTGCTCCTACCTTATTTGGTATATATTTTGCAGCCCTACTCAAGAATGCCTTTGGTCAATGTTCAGGTGGAGTACTTATTAACACCAGAGTGGACGGCTCCATTTTTAATGTTGCCAGACTAAAAGCAAAATCTCGTACAGAACATATTATGTTACAAGAGCTCCTCTTCGCAGATGATGCTGCAATCGTGGCCCACGATGAAACCACGCTCCAGGCTCTCATCAATAGCCTTGCCAAAGCCTGTGACAAATTCATGCTAAAGATCAGTGTCTCAAAAACTGTAGTTTTGACACAAGGCTTGAGAAACCCCAACCCAATCATGCTGAATGGCTCTCCTCTGGAGCAAGTGGGAAAATTCTGCTACCTAGGCTCAACCATCAGTGGTAGCACAGACATAACAACTGAATTAAATGCCAGAATAGGAAAGGCGGCCACAGCTTTTGGCAAACTCTCAAAAAGGGTGTGGAACAATAGCAAGCTGACCATCAAAACAAAGGTACTCGTGTACCAAACTTGCGTCCTAAGCACCCTGCTGTATGGCTCAGAGACATGGACCACCTACTCCAAACATGAAAGATCCCTCAACTCCTTCCACCTGCGCTGCCTACGCAAAATTCTCAAGATCAAGTGGCAAGACAGGATCTCAAATATCGAAGTTCTGAGCCGAGCCAACATTCCATCAACTCAGGCTCTCCTAGGCAAAAAAAGACTGCGGTGGCTTGGACATCTCCACCGTATGGAAAATGATCGCATCCCCAGACAAATTCTCTACGGGGAACTTGCTACTGGCAACCGACCCAGAGGTAGGCCACATCTGCGATTCAAAGACACTTGCAAGGTCACGATGAAAGCATTCAACATCGACCCCAATGAATGGGAGAACCTTGCAAATGATCGAAGCAGATGGAGACAAAAATTGCGCAGTGGCACGCTCGCAATAGACTTCAAGGCAAAAGAAACATACCTGACAAAACGACAGAGGCGGAATGAAAACACTCGCCAAAGTGAACCCAAAAGACTGACCTGCAATCACTGCCATCGCACTCTCGGGTCAAACATTGGTAGAATAAGCCACGAGAGAAGCTGTCAGTCAAAGTGAAAGTGAATATTCTAGCTGCTAAGACCGTCTGTAAAGACGCTAAAGGCCATATATTTCTCTTTTCCTTTCTGTCTTTGCTGTTCTCTCCCGTTTTCTTTCAGTCTCACGTCTTCTTCATTTGCTGTTATTTTTTGCTTTTATCGTAATATTTACCTATAATTCTTATGCTACATGTGTGTATGGTTGTGTATGCGTATATGTTTGTATGTGAAGATAAAAAGGCAAAAAAGAATGAGATAGCTCCGCCAGGAGAATGAGATAGCTCGGCCAGGTCAGCTCCTGTCGGGTGTCATATATTTCGTCCTAACTGGACCAGAAAAGGTAGAGAATGTCATTGGTCGCATGGCATTCTGGAATACATGATCAAATGATGTGAAGAGAAAGGCGTGTTATTTCTTCTATTTGAAATGGGGAGGCGGGGGCAGGAGGCAGGGGGCTGGTAAAAGTCGTGCCATAGGCTACTTGAGATGTTGAGGCTGTTGTGATCATTACAGTGTCAGCAGTCTTTCTCTTCTTCGTGCACAGATGCAACGTCACGGTGATGGGCTTTAGATTAATTTTGAGAATTGAAGATTTGACCATCAAGCTTGTGTGTTCCTTGCCGAGGGCATTTTTAACTTTTCTTGGTCACTACCATATTGGAGTTTAACTTTTCCGCTTCCGCGGGTCTTGCCTACTGTTACCATACATGATTTGGTTTTTAACCACGTATATTGGCATTGGAAAGCTGCAGTTGAAAAGCTCCTTTTCGTTTTGTTGTGCTCTCGGGGGACCATCTACAATGTAGTACTTGTTCCGGGGGGACCAACTGCTTCATAGGATTTGTTCCAGGAGTACCATTTGCAATGGGGAACAAATACTTTACAGCTGCCACAATGCGTGAACCACGAAGTACTTGTTCCAGGGGAACGTCTACATTGGCGGACCAAATGCTTCGTCACACCTGGGAAATAATGCTGAGGGCAGTGATCCTCCTAAACCAAAGACTGCAAACCCTCTGTGACCTAGAATACTGGGAGGGGGACGTAATTATAAGATGGCATCTAAACTAGAAATATTACATATTTTACTTTTGGCCCCTGGAAGATCGGCTTCTTGCCCCAGATTGAGTAAATTTTAGTGATGTATAATTTTATTCCAGCCTGCTGGAGCCACCACTTTTGAAGCCGGTTTCTGAATTATCTGTTTGGCAGTAAAAATCAAGATTAGAGTTGAAGAAAAACACAAAGAATTACTAGCTATTTCATTGCATTTGTGGATCGTCTCTTGACAATCAGAAAAAAATCAGAAAAAAGCCCTGCCGAAAATGGTATCTGATTGTTTGACGTCTGTGTGTCAAAGTGAATGTCATGATGTCCTACGCAATGACTGATTGATAATGACTTCGATTGGTTAGCAGGAGTGAGGAGGAGATTCCAATTGCCTTTGAGAGAGGCTTAATCGCATTCCATGGCCGTTTTGTAACTGGACGACAAGGAAATAGAAGGTGTTCTACAATGATTAAAGGCTTTTTTGTCACAGGACAACTAGCGGCGCTGGTATTTTGGTTGAGGGCGTTTTGACATTGCACAGTTAATAAAAAACTGAGTGAATTCCTTCGGCAAAACGGATTTTTCCTGATAGTTCACTGATTTTCACACCCACATAAAAAAAACAACTAAACAGGATATTACAAACCTATTGATTTTACTGCTGCAGAAGAAACCATTTACATTTTGGTTCAATGGGTTTTTTGTAATAGATCGCATAACCAAGAGGCGACTTTCTTGGCACTGTGTTTTCGAGATAAAAGCGTTTTGTCAAAGTACTTTAGGTCAGTTCTTTAGATATCATGCGCAACAGTTTCGGTTCCTCTGAGTTGGACACCGGAAATCTCAACATGTTGAGCTGTTTTAAACCAGCTGATAAAATATCACCTCACTTCCGCGTTAGGCTGGACATTTCATAGCCACAATAGCAACTGAAAGAAAAGGAAGGTCACCTTTTTCACAACAAACTTTATACCTCACAGTGTAAAATAACACTGATTCACGACGTTGTGCTTGATAGTCAGGGCATTCACTTGGAGTGAAGAAGTGATTTCATTTCTACCCATACCCAAGACACTCAGGTCGTGAACGGTAAGCCTATATTTTGTGTATCATCTGTGTACAATACAATAATTATGTCCATGTTGTTTGTTCACGCTAGAACTATATGATAATCTACCTTCTACAAAATTATATTTAATATTCTTTCTGTGATTATACTGTTTTGGTGTCACGTATTCGAATACATTATTTGTATGAAGGGTCTATAATAGCTTTGTGTGGAACTGGTAATATTCTGTGAACGATTTCATCTTTGTTTTCATTTTGTCTTGGCTGAGGTTTCTTCTTGCAACGTTGGTAGTATATAATTAATGATTTATCCATGTCATAATTGGAAAACTCTAGCATTACCACCCATTCTCTTTTGCCTAATGAAGAAATCCACAATGGGATGGAAATATCCTCAAGTTAGTCTTTATTTTATAGCTACCCAGACATCAGTCTCATACCACTTCGCCTAATGAATGAACCGACGGTGGCTAATTTCAGTGTTACACACTCCCTTGTCACCAGTAGGTAAAATAACTTCTATCCAGTTCAAATTGCCTACAGTATATCTATCGTGTATGGCTTCTCTTTATCTCAGACATACAAGATGTAAAGAAAATTGCCCACAGATCCTTCTATTAGTAAAGCGAAAGATATTCCCGTACGAGCTGAATGATGTTTTTTTTTTTGCCTTGAGCACTGAAAAGAAAAATAATATTCGAAAAAATGATATTCACAGAAATCAAATTTAAATGTCTTTATTACTTTGCTTTCTTAAAACAATCCCTCCTTTCAGTGGAGCACAAGACGGCACTTGTTTACGCTTTGGCGCTGGTTCTGTTTACAAGTGCTGCTTGCAATGCAGTTTCCTTAACTTGTCCACCAGCAGTCATTGGTTTACCTTATAGACTGACGTGTTCTGGAGACTGGACTTCAGTGACATGGTTTGTATTTTGAAATTTAATGATAACAGTTTTGAATGATCGTGAGTTGAATTGCATGCACACAGGGAAAGTCGATGTGCATGATTCAGTATCAGAAATGCCAACGTTATGGTGTTGGCAAAGTTCTCCATTCAAAAAAAAAAAATGGTACAAATTTTGTTTTTTTCACATTTTCTATCATAGATTGCGGTATATGCCCAGAAGATTCAAAGGAAGTATATTTTCCGACTCCTGCGGATCGGGGTTAATTGTTTGAACATGACAAGGAAAACATTTCAAAGGCAGCCGGGCTACAAAGTGCGTGTCCAAGAAAATGAAATAAGGGTATATTAAATGGAATCATCTTTAATTCCAGTTACTTATCTATAATACTTATTTCTTGGCAGGAAAGTGTTGTGGGAGTTGTATGATCTTGAGAGCCATCGTTTTGAGACGGTGTCCACATGTCGTTCTTCAGCTACTACACGTTCTGAGTGCCAAACATCATTCCCAGGTTACAGCACGACATCTACCTTCTTCCTGCGGTCATTCACTTTCTCCAGTGATCTACGCATTGACGACATTAAAGCCAGACACCAGAATCAGACAATCAGTTGTAGAGTCGAGACCAGTAATAGCTTGGCTGATAGAAAGACATGTTCTTTAGATGTTATCAGAGCAGGCAAGACATCATGTGAAGCCATTCCATTTCTAAATCCTGGTGTTCTAATCAAGTGTGTTGCTCCACATGTGCCCAAAGGTATAAATGTTAAGTGTTCCGTTTTCTATTCATCTAATGAAACACATCCTGTAAATTATATTGCAATTAAAGAAATAGAATATACCAAGAAAGTTCAATTAGACAACAGTGATAGTTACTCTTGTTTTGTTATGCACTTTCCAAATATATTGGGCATTTACAGCTATCAAGCTCAAGTAATTTATGTAAGAAATGACCTTGAGTGGCCCATCGATCAATTGTTTGAGTTCAGTGATGTTGTCACAAAAATACAAAACGGCCATTTGAAGGTGATCTAAAAGACGGGTACTTAAATACAAGTCCTCTGACCGAACATGGCCTGTAGCATCAAACAGCAGCCATCAAAGCAGCCCATACATGGCCGGATCTCTAGAACAACGACTGTCCGTTCTCATTCTTCGTCCCATAAGGTTTTTGCGGTTTTAAATCCTAGAGTTATCGAGGAACATCAAAAGTCAATACAACACCCACATGGGACAGATCTAATGAAGCAAGCCCACTGGCCCACTAACAGAGCTCGTGAAATACAGCTTCCGTTGAAAAAAAAAACAAACATGTAATAACATGTTGTCAACACTGAAACTTCCATTCTTGCCTTAGAAAAAGCTTGAGCAGAAGGAATCTCCATGATTTTTCATATGGCATGGACGAGATCTTTGGTTATGATTTGAGGTCTTTATTTTTAGGAGGTTCGCTGCCCTTGGCATTTACACCTCACTTTACTTGTTTTATTATTTCTTGTTCTGGCGGGGGGGGGGGGGAAGGGGGGGGGGAGATGATATGGATAAATTTTAATCTATTAATTTCAATTTTGCCCGGGCAGCGGCCTTTCGGCCTGCTCTTTACGATTTCCAACTGCCAAGGTATCTTTAACGTGCGCAACGTTCACACGGGCCCTCCGAATTTTTTCGTCCTTATCCGAGAAGACTAGGTACTCGATCCTACCCCCCAATAAGACCAGGGACTTGAAAATATGAGAAAAATCCAATTTCCAAGAACTACTCGATCCTACTGTCACGAGCGAGTGAGCGAGGATCAGTAGTTACGAGAAGAGGGTTAGAATAAAGTTAACCCACGGGCCACGGGGTAAGGGAAAGCGTGCATGTTGTGAGTGGTGGGGGTCTGAATGAGGCGAGAGCGCTGTATTACTATCACTGCACACTAAGACGTCCAAGAAAGCGGACGCAGGAGAAAGCCCCAGAGGGCGAACATAAGGAGAGCAGTCGGAAGACTTGGGAGTAGTGTTTTTCCAGTGATGACTGGTAGGTGAAACGATGATTGATAATAGTTATGATTGATGTATTATTCGTCTATGACCATGATGTAAATAAGTATATGTGAGGAATGTGGAAGTCCTTGATACTGTATATAGCAATGTGCGCCATGAGCGATAGATGAAAGTTGAGTTCATGGATTTGTAGCGAGAGTGAGTATTGTGTACTACGGTGGAGGTGTGTTACCGTAAGATGTTTGGTGAGTGAAATGTGAACTATTGTGTGTACGCTTCATGAGTTGTAATGAGGGGTGAAGTGATTAGAAATGGTATGGTATTATACCAATGTAATGTTATTCTTGTAGGTGCCGGGGTCGGGCCGAAGAGCGCCGCCTACGGTGAGCACAGGGGATAGGCCAGCATAGGGCCTGAGGCCACACATAGGCCAGGGAGGAAGCTCTCGGTGCAGGACAGTAGAGGCACATGAGTCGTGGCAGTCTGGCCACCGACAGGGACGTATATATGATCGTGAATGTGCTATTGAAATGCTAACGTGCTATTGCCATGTTGATGTGCTATTGGAATGCTAATGTGTTATGGCAATAGGAAGGGGCTATTGAGAGACTGCGGTGCCAGTGAAATATTAATGTGCTATTAAGACCCTGAGAGGAGAGGCTGAGGCCGAAGTGTCCTTAGAAAGTAACTACCGGGTTGTGGACCCGAGGAAGAGTGCATGTGGGAATAAGGCCGTTGGACGGTAGTAAATTCAATAATATAGTGTATGTAATTGCACTTTTATCTGTATCTTTATGTATAATAAATGTGTGAGTCTGATGGGTTGTTCTGTTAAGTGTTATACTTGTTCGTTCGTGATTGTTGTCTTGTTATAATTATTACATCTCCCAGTCTGGGATTTGTGACACCTACCCCCCAATAGGACCAGGGACTTGAAAATATGAGAAAAATCCACTTTCCAACATGCCTGCACTGCCGGGTTTAGAACCCGGGACCCTTGGCATGAGAGGCGAGCACCTTGCCTCTAGACCACCTTGTCCCCTTTTTTTGGTTATGATTGACAGTGATATGCGGTATATGCCCAGAAGATTCAAAGGAAGTATATTTTCCGACTCCTGCGGATCGGGGTTAATTGTTTGAACATGACAAGGAAAACATTTCAAAGGCAGCCGGGCTACAAAGTGCGTGTCCAAGAAAATGAAATAAGGGTATATTAAATGGAATCATCTTTAATTCCAGTTACTTATCTATAATACTTATTTCTTGGCAGGAAAGTGTTGTGGGAGTTGTATGATCTTGAGAGCCATCGTTTTGAGACGGTGTCCACATGTCGTTCTTCAGCTACTACACGTTCTGAGTGCCAAACATTCCCAGGTTACAAAAAAAATTACAACAAGATCAATTATCACTGTTTGGTTATGATTGACAGTGATAATTGATCTTGTTGTAATTTTTTTTTTTTTTTAGTATTACAATGTTATTTCATTGAATTAGTAGTTTCATGTTTTTGTTTTAGTTTTGCTGACACATTATTATAAACACATGAGCTTACACTCGAGAAAATGGATGTAAAAAAAGTATTGAATGTTTTTTTATTAGAACAGCGTAAGTTCTAATTCATGTCTAGCTGTACATATTAACTAAGTACATTTTGTTGCTTTCCGTTTGCTCATTTTTACCTTTTCTAATTTGTTCTTTACATTTAATGTCCTGTATAGTGAAGGAATAAATTGAATGGGATTTCCTTCAGAAAATATTGACTGCTTTGAATACTTGTGTCTTCTTGGGTGGGTTTTACTGTCCTTTTTTTGGGTTAAGGAATATAAATTGGCTTTCCTTCAGAAGACATGGACTCCTTTGAATACTTGTGTCTTCTTGAGTGGGCCTGACTTCACCATTCATTCCCAAATGCCTCATGTGCACATTTTATCACAAGGTTACCATTCTTCTGTCAATATTTTGTGTTTTTTTCTGTCTATCTACTGCTTTACTCTCACCCTGTCTGTGAGTCTGAATATGTCTGAGTGTCAAGTCACATGAATTAATTCTTCTCACAAATCTGGTAATGACAAAAAGCCACATTTACTTTCGTCATGCTGAGATAATTCTTTTATCCAAAAATTGCAAATTCACTGTTGAAACACACGGAGACTCCTCTTGGCAAATTAAGCTGCACATAGAGTGCAATTTCACAGCTGGTGGCTATTAATCTCTGACTGGCTATACAAATGTACTATGAAACTAGTGCTTGTAAGAGACTTCAAAAAAGCTCTGTTATTTATCCATTTAATGGTGAGATGCACGAAAACTAATGACAATGAATTCAAAACACAATTTTAATAATACGCCATACATAATTGTATGTATGTACATTAATAATTATATATCCATACAGTTATATTTCAATCCTAGTCCTATAACAGTGTTCCTTTTCCAATGAAGAGGCCAAAAAAAAAAAATCAGAAAATAAAAAATACTTTCATTTTCTAAGGTTGTAACTGCTCATAATGCAGGCCAAGTTAAAGACGTTGTAAAAAGTGTCCACTCTATCTCTTTTACACTATTGGTCACTTTCTCTTTCTCCCATATTCTACCCTGTATCAAAGCAATTCTAGTTTTAAAACATAACTTTTGTATGATAACAGTATTCAAGTATTTAAATATTCAGTATGCTAAGTATTTCAACTACTTTCTTTTTCAAAAATCGGATTAGGCGCTAACTTTATGATTTGATAAGAAGTATAATATACAACAATGACATGGTAAGATTTGGAGTGGTATTTTTTTTTTTTTTTGCTAGGAAAAGACCAAATGACCACAGTGACAAAAGAAATGTGTGACATTGAAAATCTTTCAATAGCACAATTGTGTATAATATGCACTTTATAATTCCAAAATGTAAAGAATACTATTAAGAATGTTCAGCTATAAATGTTGTTTGTTACTACTGTTTGCTTGAACTGACTTTTAATGGAAGTATTTCTTTAAGATGAGGTAAAAATGTTCATCACAAGCCAGTGCTAATCAAACATACAATTTACTTATCAGTACAATTTCCATCGAACTTTGTGTCACGAGTGGAGTGAGTGCAATTAAGGGGATTGCTACAGAGCGGGTGTAGAGTAAGAAGGGCTCACGGCAGACAGGTAGGGAAAGACGTGAAAGGAAGAGAGTAAAATTAACGCACGAAGACAAGTAAGGGAAGCGTGCATGTTATGAGTGGTGGGGGTCTGAATGAGGCGAAAGCGCTGTATTACTATCAATGCAAGTTAGAAGGTCCTACTGAACGGACGCTAGTAAGAGCCCAGCGGGCGGACATAAGGGGAGCAGTCGAGAGACCAGTGAGAGAGTTTTTTCCAGTGATGACTGGTAGGTAGAACGTTGATTGATAATTATGATTGATGTATTATATTATATTCGTCTATTACCATGATGTAAATAAGTATATGTGAGGAATGTGGAAGCCCTTGATATTGGATATAGCAATGTGCGCCATGAGCGATAGATGAAAGTGAGTTCATGGATTTGTAGCGCGAGTGAGTAGTGTGTACTCCGATGGAGGTGTGTTACCGTAAGATGTGTGGTGAGTGAAATGTGAACTAGTGTGTGTACGCTTCATGGGTTGTAAGGAGAGGTGGAGTGAATAGAAATGGTATGGCATTATACCAATGTAATGTTATTCTTGTAGGTGTCGGGGACGGGCCGCAGAGCCACCTCGATGAGCACAGGGGATAGGCCAGCATAGGGCCGGAGGCCACACATAGGCCAGAAGTGAGGCTGTCAGTGCAGGACAGTAGAGGCACATAAAGTCGTGGCAGTCAGGCCACGGACAGGAACGTAGATATGAGCGTGAATGTGATAATGTACTATTGCCATGTTGATGGGCTAGGAACTAATAATGTACTATTGCCATGTTGAGGGGCTATTGAAATGATAATGTGTTATTGCCCTGCTGAGGTGCTAGGGGAGTGCTAAGGTGTATGACAATAGGAAGGTGATATTGAGAGACTGCGGTGCCAGTGAATTATTAATGTGCTATTAAGACCCTGAGGGGAGAGGCTGAGGCCGAAGTGCCTTTAGGAGTAACTACCGGGTTGTGGATCCGAGGGAGAGTGTGTGTGAGAATAAGGCCGTTGTACGGCAGTTAATTTCAATAATATAATGTATGTAATTGCGCTATTATCTGTATAATTATGTTTAATAAATGTGTGAGTCTGATGGGTTGTTCTGTTAAGTGTTAAACTTGTTCGTTCGTGATTGTTGTCCTGTCATAACTTATTACGTCTCCCAGTCTGGGATTTGTGACACTGGGGGCTCGTCCTGTTTACCTGTGGTCATTTTGACATTGTGTATTCGTCATATCTAGTTGTTTTTCTGTTGTGCTAGGAATTCGTGCTGTTGTCCTTGTTCGTGGGATGAATGGGAATTTCATGATGATATGATTTATGTATATTTATGAATATGTACTGATGCATGTATTTTGATGAATATGTATTAATGTGTACTTAAATTTCTGCTGAGAGTGTGTGTGCCAGCCTGTAGAGGTCAAGCAGCCAGAGCTCCGGCATACGTCAAGTTAAATAAAACGCTGATTGAAAGTTAAGTAAAAGTCAAAATTTTTGTGCCCTGGATTGTGGGCTGTTCCTTTAATCTGTCTTTTTCCCTGTTTTTGCTGTTTTCGTTGTAATTGATTGTACGGGCGGTGGCGCGGGTTTGCTGTGGTGAGCGTAGTTTATCCTCTTCGGGAGGTGGGCTAAATTTGGAACTCCGTTCATCACAGTGAACAGTTCTGTAGGGACCTGTATTTTTGTTTAGATTGTGCCGTTCTATCTTCCTCGTTGTTTTAGGAAGACGTTTCTCTTGTCCCTCTTTCTTCCCTATCTGTAGATACGTTCTTTTTTTTCAGACTCTGTTCTTGTTTGTACCGTGTAGTGTAATCGGCGTAGTTAGGTTGCATTCTTTTTTCCATTATATTTTCTTTTTTAGGTCTTTGTCCTAGTCTGGTTCGTTGTCCTTGACGTACGTGTGGTCCTTCTACTAAATTTCCTTATTCTTTTCTTTTCTACTCTTTTTTATTATTAATAGTGCTATGCATTGTATGAATATAGAATTAGTTAGGAAGTAGGTAAATTTCTGAATTGTATTTGAGACAATTGGGTGTTGTTATATCTGGTGTGATCTCAGGTCTCTGGTCGTGTCGTTAGTGATCATACCGACAGGTTAGCCGTTTTTATAATACATACCATAACCATAAATCTGTGAAATGGCGGAACTCCAACAACTAATGAAGTTGGCTAATGAACTTGGCCTGGAGGGAGAGGAGCTACGCGGCTGGATTAAAGAACAGCAGGCGGATTTGCGCGATGAGCGTGCTAAGGATAGAGAGCGAGAAAAAGAGGCTCAAGAGCGACAGAGAGAAGAGGAAAGAGAGGCTAAGGCTCAGGAGCAGGAGAGAGAGGCTAAGGATAAGAAACAGGAAAGGGAGTTTAAGTTAAAGGAGTTAGAGGCTCAGCAACAGGAAAGGGAGTTTAAGTTAAAGGAGTTGCATCAGCAACAGGAGAGACAGGCTCAGGAGAGGGAGTTAAAGTTAAAGGAGATAGAAGCTCAAGAGCGGGAGACAGACGCGCGAGTAAGAATCGCGGAATTAGAACTCAGGAAGAATACGCCAACGGAAACAGTTGAGCGGCAGGTACACAATAAAGGTGGCGTTAGGATTAAGCTCCCTACGTTCGACGACCGGAAGGACGACATAGACGCCTTCCTTTACAGGTTCGAACTGAACGCACAATTGCAATGGGGGGAAAATAAGGAATTATGGTCCACGTACCTGGCGTCTCTATTGCAGGGGCGAGCGTTAACCTACTTTAAAGAGCTACAGCGCGAAGACGTGCAAGATTACGATAAGCTGAAGGCTTTGCTGCTTCGCCGATTTGCGCGTACCGAGGAATATTTCCGGGAGCAGTTTAGGCGAGCACGTGCGGATACCAGGGAGGACTTTGCTGCCTTCGTCGCGAGACTAACGGAATATTTCGCGAACTGGGTAGACTTGGCGCATGTGGGCGCGGATTTTGCTAAACTGAAAGACCTAATGATCCGTGACCAGCTGTACGCGTCGTGCCATAAAGATCTGGTGGCCTTCCTGAAAGAAAACGAACCCGCGACGGTGCAGGAGGCGTCTAAGTTGGCGGAAGCATACCGTACGGCACATCCGTCCAAACCAGTCGCCATGGCGTACGTCCAAGATGCTGGGTACGTCGCCGTGGTTGAGGGGTCGCCGGCAGGACTTAAGGACAGGTCGCGTCAGCGTGGTGCCTATAGTGGGCAAGCCCAGGGGCAGCGTAGGGGCTATCACCAATCACCTGCATATGGATCCGGTAAGTTTGACCGAGCAGGAGGGCTAGGTCGCGGTAATGGCCGGGGGCGATTTGTGACCTTTGCCGATGACCGACGGCATAGGGACTTTAGTTCCGGTCGCGATGGGTCACGGGGACCCAGGCCTAGTGCAGCACAGGGAGCGGAGTGTTGGACTTGCGGACGCGTGGGTCACCTTTCACGCGAGTGTAGGGCCGCGAAGTGTTGGAACTGCGGAAGAGCAGATCACATCAGCGTGAATTGCCCTGCAGGTAGGATAGCGGCGAACGTGGACAGTAGCTCCAGTCAATGTTCCCCTAATAAATTTCATCATGCGGCTGCGTGTGTTACATCGGACAACGGAGGCGGACAGTATTCTAAGTGTCCCAGTTGTGAGAAGTTATTATCTTCCGGTGTTTTACCTTGTGGGAGAAAGATCCCCGTTATAAATTCATGTCATACAGGAGGTGGTCTTAGGGTTTATCCGGGGTTTGTTGGGGACGAACCGGTGTCGGTTTTACGAGATACAGGATCTACCGTTGTGGGAGTGCATAGAGACTGCATTCGGGATTCACAGCTTACAGGTGAGACTGTCCCGTGCATCCAATTTTCGGGGGCCATTGAGAAATTACCCATGGCAAGAATAGTGATAGATACACCTTTCCTTAGCGGGGAAGTCGAAGCAGTCGTTGGTTGTTTTCCAGGCGCCCAGCTCATCATTGGGAATGTATCACGGGTAGTTTCCCCTTCCGATGAGAACGTGCAAGCATGGTCGCAATCAAAAGGTATTGACTTTTGCGCTGCGGTCGAAACACGTCGACAGGTAGCTGATAAAGATAAGATTAGACCTTTGGCGACGCCAGCGGTCAACCTAGATATCACACCAGAGCGCTTGGCGAGATTACAAAGGGAGGATCCATCATTAAACCCATGTTTTGGGGAAGCGCGAACCGAGAAAACGAGGAAATATAAGAACGGCTCGTCTTCCTTTTTTGTCCAGGGGGGCATTTTGTCCCGTATGTACGTCACAGTGGCTTCCGTTCAAAAGCAGGTCGTCGTGCCACGGTCGTTAATTGCTACAGTATTGCGTCTGGCCCATGATGTTCCATTAGCGGATCATATGGGAAGTGCTATAACCAAGGAGGGAGTTCTGAAAGATTTTTATTGGCCATCGATACATAGAGATGTACGGCTGTATTGTAAGACGTGCAGTGCGTGCCAAAAGACGACGCATAAGGGTCGTACACCCCAGGCTCCTCTTCAAAAGATCCCCACGGTTTCGGAACCGTTTAAAAAGGTTTCGATAGACCTTGTTGATTTAAGAGAAAGATTATCTTCAGCGCGCACTATAGCAGAAGAAGCGTCTAGTATCGCTTCAGCAAGAGCAAAGAACTATAAAGATAGAGGGTCCAAACTGAGAATTTTTAAGCCAGGAGACAAGGTCCTATTGTTGTTACCTACGGACCATAATAAGTTATTGATGACATGGAAAGGCCCTTATGCTATTGAGCGAGTTGTTTCAAAGGTAGATTACGCTATCCACATTGATGGAACGAGTAACGTTTTCCATGTTAATATGCTACAAAGATTTTATGAGAGACCACAGTATCTGTGTGCACAGACAAGACCAGAGGAGACTGTCTTCTCTATTGCTTGTACGGGGGTCGTAGACCAGTTGGACTGTGACGTAAGCGACACCGAGGCGCAGGAAGAGTTACAAATTCAATTGCCGGAGTTAACTCCGACACAAGGTTACAGGGACGTAAAAATTAACCCTGACCTTACGAGTTCAAGGAGTAGGGAACTTAAGACCCTGTTAGCGTCATTCCCGGATGTTGTTACGGATTTGCCGGGTCGCACTACGGTGATCCAGCACCAAATAAAGTTGACTTCGGATAAGCCAGTATTTCTTAGACCGTATCCGTTGCCTTTTTCTTCGAGAGATAGAGTCATAAAGGAAGTTGAGTCAATGTTGAAGTTAGATGTGATAGAACCATCAACATCGCCGCATTCATCACCCATCGTCCTCGTAAAAAAACTTGATGGATCGGTGCGGTTCTGTATTGATTTTCGAAGATTGAACACTATTACGGTAGGCGATAGGGAGCCTATTCCGTTTCAGGAGGAATTAATAGCTTCATTGGCCGGGTCCACGTGGTTTTCCAAGATAGATTTAACGAAAGGTTATTGGGAAATCCCTCTTACTGAGGAGTCTAAACAATACACGGCGTTCCAAACGCCCATTGGATTATTCCAATTTAAGGTCATGCCATTTGGGTTGGTAAACGCGCCAGCGACGTTTGCACGATTAATGAGACTAGTGTTGAAGGACATACCTAATGTCGTGTCATTCTTTGACGATATAGCATGTCATACGTCGACATGGTCTGATCATATTCAGACACTAACAGTAATTTTTCAACGATTACGTCATTTTGGGTTAACTGCTAAACCCGCAAAGATGGATTTGGCATGTCCAGAGATAGTATTCTTAGGACATATTGTGGGTAGAGGTGTTCAGAGACCTGAAGAAACAAAAATTGACAAGTTAGTAGGGTTGCAAATCCCTAAAACAAAGAAACAAGTCAGAAGCTTAGTGGGAATTTTAAATTATTACAGAAAGTTCATTCCAAATTTTTCCTCCTTGTCATCTTCTCTTACTGACCTTACTAAGAAGGGACAACCCGATAAGGTCCAGTGGACGTCTGAATGTCAGACAGCATTTGATAATTTGGTGACAGCATTATCATCGTCACCCATTCTGATATTACCCGATTTTCGATCTAATTTTATCCTCAGAACGGATGCGTCGGACTCTGGTGTCGGCGCTTGTCTTCTACAGGAGAAGAACGAATGTCTCCATCCTGTATGTTATGTCAGTAGGAAGTTATTGCAGAGAGAAAGAAAATATTCTGTGATAGAGCGGGAGTGTCTTGCCATTGTGTGGTCCGTCCAGAAATTAGGAGGTTATCTCATGGGACGAGAATTTTGTATCCAGACAGACCACAAGCCACTAACGTTTTTGTCGAAGAATCGTTCGTCCAGCCCACGCTTGTCTAGATGGGCATTGGCTTTGCAGCCGTATACCTTCGTTATTCAACCAATTCCAGGAACCAGCAATCATATCGCCGACTACCTTAGTCGAGCCTAGGGGAAGATTTCAGGAGCTTATACATCGGAGGACAGGAACATTGACAGGATCTGTGTGAATGAGTCGACTTTAAAATATTGACATTATAAATACGATATGAAGAATGCTTGATAGGTTGATTGGTTTTTGATTCTGTATTAGGTATTGTGTTTAGTTAGCTATTGATGATGTGATACATATATGCATAATGCAGGGCATATTGATCCCCATGTTTTCCCCTGATTTCGGTATTTTATATACTAGGGGAACTGCTAGGTCATTTTTTTTAGTGTAGGTATTGCTCACGCTCACTCGTTGACAATCATCTTGATGCAATTTGAAATTAATTGCATTAATTTTTTTGGGGTGGGGGATGATGTCACGAGTGGAGTGAGTGCAATTAAGGGGATTGCTACAGAGCGGGTGTAGAGTAAGAAGGGCTCACGGCAGACAGGTAGGGAAAGACGTGAAAGGAAGAGAGTAAAATTAACGCACGAAGACAAGTAAGGGAAGCGTGCATGTTATGAGTGGTGGGGGTCTGAATGAGGCGAAAGCGCTGTATTACTATCAATGCAAGTTAGAAGGTCCTACTGAACGGACGCTAGTAAGAGCCCAGCGGGCGGACATAAGGGGGGCAGTCGAGAGACCAGTGAGAGAGTTTTTTCCAGTGATGACTGGTAGGTAGAACGTTGATTGATAATTATGATTGATGTATTATATTATATTCGTCTATTACCATGATGTAAATAAGTATATGTGAGGAATGTGGAAGCCCTTGATATTGGATATAGCAATGTGCGCCATGAGCGATAGATGAAAGTGAGTTCATGGATTTGTAGCGCGAGTGAGTAGTGTGTACTCCGATGGAGGTGTGTTACCGTAAGATGTGTGGTGAGTGAAATGTGAACTAGTGTGTGTACGCTTCATGGGTTGTAAGGAGAGGTGGAGTGAATAGAAATGGTATGGCATTATACCAATGTAATGTTATTCTTGTAGGTGTCGGGGACGGGCCGCAGAGCCACCTCGATGAGCACAGGGGATAGGCCAGCATAGGGCCGGAGGCCACACATAGGCCAGAAGTGAGGCTGTCAGTGCAGGACAGTAGAGGCACATAAAGTCGTGGCAGTCAGGCCACGGACAGGGACGTAGATATGAGCGTGAATGTGATAATGTACTATTGCCATGTTGATGGGCTAGGAACTAATAATGTACTATTGCCATGTTGAGGGGCTATTGAAATGATAATGTGTTATTGCCCTGCTGAGGTGCTAGGGGAGTGCTAAGGTGTATGACAATAGGAAGGTGATATTGAGAGACTGCGGTGCCAGTGAATTATTAATGTGCTATTAAGACCCTGAGGGGAGAGGCTGAGGCCGAAGTGCCTTTAGGAGTAACTACCGGGTTGTGGATCCGAGGGAGAGTGTGTGTGAGAATAAGGCCGTTGTACGGCAGTTAATTTCAATAATATAATGTATGTAATTGCGCTATTATCTGTATAATTATGTTTAATAAATGTGTGAGTCTGATGGGTTGTTCTGTTAAGTGTTAAACTTGTTCGTTCGTGATTGTTGTCCTGTCATAACTTATTACATCTCCCAGTCTGGGATTTGTGACACTTTGATAGATCGTATATTACATTAGCATATATTCTTATCCGCTTTTAATTTCTGGGCGGGGATACAATATACTTATATACTAGTTCTTTTACTTGGAAGAAAAAAAAAAAAAAAACAACAACAGGAACAAAAACAGTCTACTATTTCTGTATTGATATAAATGCATCATAGTCAGGAGATTGAGAAAAAGATAATTGTCACGAGTGGAGTGAGTGCAATTAAGGGGATTGCTACAGAGCGGGTGTAGAGTAAGAAAGGCTCACAGTAGACAGCAAGTTAAGCGTGCTGTTGTGAGTAGTGGGGGCGGGGTCTGAAGGAGGCGAAAGCGCGGTATTACTATCACTGCAAGTTAGAAGGTCCTAGGGATCGGACCTGTGAATAAAAGCCCATCGGGCGGACATAAAGGGGAAGCAGTCGAGAAGACTAGTGAGAGTCTTTCCAGTTATGACTGGTATGTAGAACGTTGATTGATTATTATGATTGATGTATTATATTATATTCGTCTATTACCATGATGTAAATAAGTATATGTGAGGAATGTGGAAGTCCTTGATATTGGATATAGCAATGTGCGCCACGAGCGATAGATGAAAGTGAGTTCATGGATTTGTAGCGCGAGTGAGTAGTGTGTACTCCGATGGAGGTGTGTTACCGTAAGATGTGTGGTGAGTGAAAGGTGAACTAGTGTGTGTACGCTTCATGGATTGTAAGGAGAGGTGGAGTGAATAGAAATGGTAGGATATTATACCAATGTAATGTTATTCTTGTAGGTGTCGGGGACGGGCCGCAGAGCCACCTCGATGAGCACAGGGGATAGGCCAGCATAGGGCCGGAGGCCACACATAGGCCAGAAGTGAGGCTGTCAGTGCAGGACAGTAGAGGCACATAAAGTCGTGGCAGTCAGGCCACGGACAGGGACGTAGATAGGAGAGTGAATGAGATACTATATTGTTGCCCTGTTGATAGGCTCGTGAACTGATATTATGTTGTTGCCATGTTGATGGCTATGGAAATAATAATGTGTTATTGCCCTGCGGAGGTGCTAGGGGAGTGCTAAGGTGTATGACAATAGGAAGGTGATATTGAGAGACTGCGGTGCCAGTGAATCATTAATGTACTATTAAGACCCTGAGGGGAGAGGCTGAGGCCGAAGTGCCTTTAGGAGTGACTACCGGATTGTGGATCCGGGGGAGCGTGTGTGTGAGAATAAGGCCGTTGTACGGCAGTCATTTCAATAATATAATATATGTAATTGCGCTATTATATGTATAATTATGTTTAATAAATGTGTGAGTCTGATGGGTTGTTTTGTTAAGTGTTAAACTTGTTTGTTCGTGATTGTCGTCCTGTCATAAACTATTACATTTCCCAGTCTGGGATTTGTGACAATAATGATTAAGACAAGAAAAATGATAGAAAATGTCCAGTGATATATTTACGGAAAATCTCTACACATGTGAAAAAATTGCCTAGTGTCAGTTTGTTTTTTGTTGTTGTTTTTTTTGACAATACATTCCTCATCGACTTACAGAAGGGCAACCAGCCATACAACACAATGCCTGATTTTTACTGATTATGACCAGTGGACATGTTACCATGGTTCCATCAATGGCTGCCTTGGAAACTGGTAATTCCAGGAATAAGAAAATCTATCATGAAACAAGCGTTTTGTGAATGTGATTACAATGGAAATGTACCGATTTCTCTTGGTGTGACAGGTTGCTGCAATGGTATGAAGAAAACTAGAGAAACTGATGAAGAAACGGCACTGTTGTTGACAATTTGTTCACATAAGGACAGTTCATGTCAGGGCGTAAAACCTATCACTAACCACTTTTCAGGTGACTCCGTGGGTCGAGATTCCACAACTTCATGGGCCTAGAAAGAGGGATTTGACTGTCAACCGCTAACATTTCTTAGTTCTTTTTTGTTCAAACATCCATTTTTTATTTTTTATTTGCACAACTGAGACAGACGGCGTTAAGCGTTCCCGGCTTTATATTATGTAAGGGCTTAGACTAAAACAGAATCTTGAAACAGTTGATAAATGCCACAACATGCTTTAAGCAAGTGTCAAAGAATTTGCCAGACCTCTTCTACATACTAAAGAACTCCAGTTTTTCAGAAAATGGAGATAGATCTGAATAAACAAGTCGCGATTTGCACCCCGAGTGAAGATTTTTTTTTATAGAGCACCTCAGCCTGAGGCTGTCAGTTGGTTAGTTAGGCTGTTACCCCTAGCCCTACTGAGGATTTGGAAGGGAAGATAATTGAAACTAGTAATATTGTCTGGGTTTTGCCCCTTGTAACCTAGAAATCACCTATTTCCTTTTCTGAACTTTTAGTAAAAAAAGAAGCTATAACAGGGAACAAAACCTTTATTTTAACCACTGGGTGATATAAACATGTCTTACGCTGTGTAATTAATACAGTTTGAAAGGGGTTTCTCATTTTAGAATATTACAATTAGCACAGGAAATTTTTGGGGTCATAGGAAGGCTTAGACCTAAACCAAAGTCAAAATATGGCAAAAAGAAAAAGTTATATGTAGCTAAGCCTCACTCTACAATTCTATTGTTTTATTTGTTCAATTTGTTGGTTTGATTGTCCATTTTCTGATGAAGGTTAATATACCCAAAGCTTGATCTGTCTTCCCCTTTCCTTTGCGTTTTATTGTTTCGTTTCTGTAGTATTTCTTACGCGAGGCTTTCTTACATACAAAATGTTCCTTTTGCCGTATTTTAACTTTTCATTTCAGAGCATACAATTGTTCACAATCCTAAAGTGTGAATGATTGATTTTTGATTGAGAACATATTTCGGTCAGTTGTTTTGCTCTTTTGTAATTATTATTCTATTGATTTGTCTATTAACCCGTATATATACACGTAATTGGTTTTCCAGTGGACAACATTTAACCTTATTTTACACTCGGGGTGTAACAGACCCTGACACTCACTCTCTTCATTTTAATATCCCAGAAACCAAATGTAAAATAGGGTTAAGGGAAAATGTCCTGTAAAGTGAAATTGCATGGTATCAAAAAAGATTAATAAAAACTTATTTAGGGTTCAAATATCGTGTTTGGGAATGAGAGACTATTGTTTTGTGAAAGTACTACTGTCTTATTTGTTTGAAATGCCTGATGAAAGTTAATATAATTATGTTTACTTGGAATATGTGCTAATACTGTAATATTTTATGTATGTGCAAAATATTAATATGTCATTCGGTCGAAGTTGTAATAAGAGGGGGGGGGGCAGAGAGTGAAGACAGAAAGACAGAGGTAGAGAGGGGAGAGAGACAGAGAGAAAGAGAGACATAGAGAGAGGGAGGAGCGAGAGATAGAAGAGAGACAGAGAGAGGGAAGAGAGTGAGGGAGAGGGAAATGGAGAGATAGAGAAAGAGAGTCGGACAGGGGGTGACGAAAGTAGTTTTGTTCCGGGCAACGCCGGGTGCCTCAGCTAGTATTACATATTTGAGTTATATAAACTGACAGTGAGAATGACAAACCTAATCACGTAATTATAAGACTCCAATGCAACTAGCAAGCACCATATACTTGAATATGGGCTTCAATCACAGCAGATCTCTTTGTTGAACTTCGGAGGCAGGGGGGAAACTAATACCATTTCTTTGTTTCTGCGTGGTTATTGACCTTTCACCAAGAGAAGTTCGTCCGATCAATACTGTTCAGGGAGAATACTCGTGCGCAATAATTATGTGGGCAACTATTTCCTTTATAACTTCCCTTTAGTGCAACTTGCAGAATCTCGGAAAAGACACTAATTAATTATTGGTGTTTAAGACGTACCCTACCTCGCTTCTTTTTCTTGAATTTTTTTTCTATAATATTCCACTGTAAAATTGGGGTTGGACAGAGAATTATTCAAGTGTAAATATGGCGTTTTGTAAACATCAGATTGAAATGAATGTGGATATGATTACCATACTTTCAAATTTATTCATCTTTAGACAGACAGACAGACAGAAAGACAGATAGACAGACAGACGGTCAGACAGATAGACAGACAGACAGACCGACAGACGGACAAACGGACAGACAGACAGACAGATTGGCAGACAGATGGCAAACAAATAGAGAGACAGATTGACAGACAGATAGATATTATGTTGGTAGGTAGGCAGACGGGCAGGTAAAAGGAGGAACAAGATCGGGATATCCGGATCAGTTGTTAGTAGTTACTTGTTATTGTGGCTACTCTCTCTTTACCCACCCCCCCCCCCCCACCACCACCACCCACACACACACAGGCAGTATTTTTTTTTTTTTTAATTTAAAGTGGAAAACGAACGAAAATCAGAAGTGGAAAGTCTGGATTAACATTTTAAAGACAGAAATAACGAGAAATCACAGGTGGGGGGGGGGGGGCTTCTGTATTGAGACCTGTTTATAGTGTCACACCGAACGACTACGAGACGCACTCAATTATAATGCTATCTTTCATGCCAAAAGTAGTGTATCGATGCTGCAGTTGAAAAGGGAAATATTAGTTTGGTATGCGAAACATGAATACGGCTTTTAGCAGTTATTAGACTGGGATGCAAAATTATTTAATGTGAATTTAATGTAAGATACATACGTGGACACACAGCCAGTCAGAGAGAAGCAGTAAGTAGACAGACAGACAGACAGTCTCATGGCTAATAGTTATCTAATAAAATGAGTGTATTAATCTCTAAAAACAAAGCTGAGGATATTCAACTCGAACGTGAAGTCAGTCCTGTTGTATGGATGTGAGACTTGGAATGCGTCTCAGGCCTGCATAAAGAGAATCCAAGTTTTCATCAACAGATGTTTGAGGAAGCTACTTAAGATCAGATGGACAGACAAGGTCAGCAATGAAATTGTATGGAAAAGAACAAGACAGAGCCCAGTCAGAGAGGAAATTGGTAGGAGGCGATGGAGATGGATCGGCCACACTCTCAGGAGGCCAGGAAACAGCATCACGAAGAAGGTATTGGATTGGAATCCCCAGGGCAAGAGATCAAGAGGAAGGCCGCGCGGAACGTGGAGAAGAGCCAGAGAAAATGATGTGCAACGAAGCGGAAAGACTTGGAATAATGTAAAGAGGCTGGCCCATGATAGAGAGGGATGGAAAGTGTTTGTTGGTGGCCTGTACCCTGATCCAGGGTGAGAAAGGCAATGATGATATACATAATTATTAGAAATGATGGAAAGACAAACTGGTCTTCTAAGAATCAATCATTCACCAGAATCAGTGTTTACTGATGAAAAACCAATTTATTCTTTAACTTTACACGATATTAAATGTAATGAAAAAAAATATGCAAAATGAAAAAGCTATAGAGATGACATACTTAACATGCACAGAATCATGAATTGAAATAACACCGTGGTAAGTCAATACTTCTTTTCATATCCGTTTTCTCATGAGTGAGCTCATCACACATACATGTCAGAAAAAGTAAACAAAAATTATTATGCGGGTAAATCTCTGGAATAACCTTGTGACCAGCTGAGGGCAAAATGGTTTGGACACCTTTTGCGAATGCCAGTCTTCCAGCCAGCCCATCGTGCGTCCAACATGCGATTCTCTAGATACAAAGCCAGAGGAGGACCAAGGAAGTCCTGGAGGCAAAGGAGCTCTGACGGCCCATGGCATTACGCCAAGACGAGTTTCCCAGCTGGTTGCAGACCTAAAACCCTTTCTTCCTACGACGCCCTTGAGGGTACAAGCAGATTGAAAAACAACAACAACACAACAACATTTTAATACTATAAAATGTACACAAATAACTACCATTGTCAAAACCAAAGGCTATCGGTTTGTCTTTAGACCCAAACATTTACTCTTCTGTTATAGTTTTGTCATTTGCCTTATTACATCGTGTGTCATTTAAAATGTCCACTTACTTTTCTCCTACACTTACAACTGCTGCAATCAGCATCGTCCACCCAAGCATGATAGTTTCAGTGACTTGATCTCCCACTGCCATCTATAGGACTGGCATGACAACTAAACAGGCCCCTGTGTTATTATAAACATGAGTTTGCTCTTTCCTCTATGAATGGCAAAAGAAAATAAATTGCGGAATTTAACTGAAGGAAACAGAAGAAAACATAGTAATAGTAATAGTTCCAGTTTTACATTTACTTAATCCGATGGCAAACATTGGAAGTCTTTGAATAAAAAGAAGCAAGCAATATAATATTTTATCAGTCCGGAGTCAGACCTAACATTGTCTACTTCTATTCAATACGATCTGATCTATACCACTGAGGCTCAAGCCGTAGTTTGTGACTTTGAATGAAATATACACACGACTATAATATAACCACTGTGTTCTCAGGTGGTGTGCAGAAAATACAAAGCTTGTCAGCTAGAATGAAACTACCTAAATGTGTAAATGTGTCAGTGATGTATTTGCTTTTGCAGTTGTGATCCTCATTCCATTTACAAGAGAATGAAGCTTATCATCATTTCGTTCCATGGCGATCATAACCATGTACGATATCAAAATGATGCCCTTGCATCAGACACCACGATAAAGCGATATATGTCTAAGCCTGTAGTATTCTAAGAATTGAGAGGATTCTATATAAGTCGCACACCTTCCTTTCGGAACTTCTGCACATTTTCAATACCGCATGTTCCCTTATGACTTTACCATGATACAAATTACAATGCTAGTCAGGGACAATTGCCAAGTCTTCAGAAAGCCTTATATTACTTACAGCACAAATCAGTTCGATCGGAACATACTTATGTATTCACGGACAGGCTTCAGCCACAAGATCTCGCCCATGTGATATAAAAATTCTGAAGAATGTATTGATCAGTCTCTCCACAGGATAAGACTGATACCACATGGACGTTCAAGATGAAAACGTGACTATAATCTGTTTTCTCCAGTTCACGCTCTTTCTTTACGGGCGGCACTGTGGTAACGACGTGTCTGCTCCAAATGTAACTGGGCTACAATGACATCAAGGCAAATTTCCCAAATGGGATCAAAGAAGTACACAAAATACAAAAAATACAAAAAAAGAATTTAGTAAACTTGTTTCCTTAGACCTGACTTGTCTATAAGTCAGGCATTGAATAGTTCTCTTCCTCAATTACACTGGTCTTTCTTGCCGCTAAACCTGTACGTGATGGAGAAGAAGAACGACCACTTGTTGTAGAAGAATTAGATAAACTGCCCTGATAGATGCTATTTGACGCTGTGAACTGGTACGGAGGAACTGTATTTTCAGATCTGTCTTCTTGACTTGTATTCTGGAATCTGTCTTCTTGATTTGAATACTGGAGTCTGTCATCTTGAGCACGACTAAATGTCCATTTTCGTTTTCTATACAAAATACACAGCAAACTAAAAACGATTATAAAGAGAATAATTACCAAAGTGGGCAAAGTGATTCTCAAATACATGGGTTCATTCTCATCGACCGCTTTCGGCGCTGTATATATTGATACTGTAATACTAGACCAGGACCTGACACTCCGGTTCTCATAGGTTGCCATGCAATAACATTCACTCTTGTTAAACAAAGAAATACCAAAAATAGAGAAGGCTACGGATGAAATTTGACTTGGATACAAAGTTGATATTTCTACAAACGTTTGATTTTCTTGACTCCAACACTGGACGGTGAGAATCCTTTCGCTCTTATCTTCTGATGTATAATGACAGGTAATTGTGCTACTTTCATTTTCAGCTATTGTAACAATCTCACATACAGGCTCGTTTTCCAATGTGAACATGAGCGGGTCAGGACTTAATGCCTTATTTCCCAACATGATATCAGATATAGAAATATTCTCTTGTCTTGTGACAGACCCACTCGTTACCTCACATGACACCTGCGTTTCTTTACTTAATGTACCCAGTGAAAGTGGAAACTTCATTTTGTAAGAAAGTTGTCTTGGATAATTTGAAGGGTCAGTGAATACCTCCGGTGTAAAGTCTGTCGTGACCTGTGAGTTCCCTACATACCACTTGAAGTGTGGAGTAGCTTGATACCCGTGGGCGCTACAAATGAACTTAACAACATTCTTATTACGATCTGGACATGTTTCAAGATGGACATTTGGATGAGGTATCGTAACAACATTATTAAATTCAAACAGCCGGCTGGCAGCCCATGCGAGATTATCCCTTTCATAGAATACCTCAGCTCGATAGCTGTAAGTGCCTGATACGTTTGGAAAGTGTGTAATAGAGCAAGAGTGACTATTAGATTGGTCTGATTCGATGTTTTTGAGATATTTGAATCCTTTAATCACAGTATAATTTTGAAGACTTGTGTTATCGGAAAAATAAAATAGATGGCACTCAATACGCATGTCACTCGGCACAAATAGAGCAGTGCACGTTATTAAAACACCAGGTTTTAGAAAAGGCATAGCCTGACATGACGCGTTCTCTGTTCCTGTGATAACGTTTAAAGTGCACTTCTCTTTAACACCATCTTCAACTCTACAAGTTACTATCTGATTTTGGTGGCTGGGATTTATGATGTCAATCAGTAGATCACTGGAGAAAGTGATTGACGGGCGGAAGAAGCTAAATGTAGCACTGTAGCCTGTGAGACCCTTTGTGCACTCAGAACCTTCCGCACGACACTCGGACACCACCTTGTGATCTGCTTTCTCAGGATCATAAACTTCCCAAAACACCTTCCTGTCAAAAGATTCGATAAATCAGTGAAAATGGACGTCGAGACAAATGAATACAATATTTCATGCTTTGGACACACACATATTAACTGTCTTTAAAATAGTTTCTGTTTCCGATTCAAACTATTCTTAACAAGAGCTTGTAAAATAATATACTTCTCTTGAATCTTCTCGACATGAATATATGAGGGTGGAATAAACTAATATGAAGAAGTCATTCACTTTTCTTCAGCACTGAGAATTCTAAAAACTACCATCATTTTGGTCATTACTGTTGCAGAATCATGCACATTAACAATAATTTTGAAATTCAAATCACGACAATAATTGTCGTCATCAAATTTTATATTAATACAAACCATGACCATGACGTGTACCCTCCAGAGCATGTCAATCTGTAAGGAATACCATCGACTGCTGCTGGACAAGTTAGGGAAACCGCATTGCAAGCACCACTTGTAAACAGGACCAGCACCACAACGAAAACAACTGCCATCTTGTGCTCCACTGAAAGAAGAAAATATTTTAATAAAGCGCAAGACTTGGGATATTTAAATTTGATTTCTGTGAATGTCTCTCTCTTTTTTCCAAATGCTTTATTTCATTACTCAAGACAAAAAAAAAACACCATTCAGATCAGGGATGATAATATGTATGTTTTGGGAATCAGTGACGCTATAAGTGAAAGAACTACTTTATGTAATTTCAATTCATCGTTATCGTGTACTTTTGCTTTAACGTGACTTAAAATATTTGCATTATGTACTTAAGTACTTTGCTGACCTACTGGTGACTGGTCATAATTTACCAATGAAAATAGCCATCACCGAATTGTTCGCTTAAACAGAGTGCTATTAGTTGACATCATTCTGTGATGGTCATAATAGATAGCCTTACGTTAATACAATTCAATTCTCTATGCTGACAATATATCTTTGGCTCCAGGCATATCAGAATATCGAAATTGATCATTACATTTTAAATATTTATGTACATGTATTTCTTCATTAAGCAAAGAAGAATAGATGATAAGCTTATATTTTCCCAGTTAATAAATAACATGCACATATCGTAAACAAAATTTTTAAATTAAAAACAAAAAGTAATAATCATAAGAAATCAAGCGAAGTGGAATCGTTTGTAAACAGTTTCACAGTGAAGTGTAGGACTTCGGTATACATCAAGAACACAGATATGTGGGCACTGTACCCAATAGAGAACCAGACAAGATTATGCAGACATGGTGTAAACAGAAAACTGGCAGAAGTGCAATGTGCAAAGAATATAGAGAGAGCTTTACCGTGCATCAAAAGAGTCCACTCTGCAGCTGATATCTAGGCAAAATCACCTCTTCACTCCAAGTGAAAGTGCCAAGTGTCTAATACGAAAAGTGATGAAATTTAATTTTATATGAGCGATATTTGTGGAAATCATGGCCTTCGTTCTCCCAGTTGTAATGTAAATGCGGGTTGGGCAGAAGGATATGGGAATCGGAAGTGCAGTTTTCTCAGCTGTTATTCAACGCCTGAAAGTTTCCTGGCTCGGAGCATGAATCACAGAAACCGAAACTCCCAGTGCATGGAATCTAAAAAACAAAACGTCTCTGAGTCACCTTCAAAATAATATTGGGGTCAGGGCGGTTTTCCAGATTAGTGCTTGCCTTGTTCTGTCGTTTAACCTTGTTTGATTTATTCGAAGCCAAAGTAAATAACGGGAAAAAAGATGGCTTTTATTACCTCATGATTTTCCATTATTGGTCAAAGTTCACATGACTAAAGAAATTAAATGAAGGACAGAGAATAAAGAACCTAGACTTCATAACTTTGGCCAAGACGGGCTTTAGTGGGAGAACTACGGTGGTTTAACAAGATGAGACTATGAAGTGTGGGAAGTGGGAGAAAGTGCATAGAAAAGGAATACAGTCATGTAGCCCATATTCCCCCGCCCTCCCATATTCCCCCTTCACGTTCCAGATATTTCTGTAATGATGCTCGTATGGAGTAATACCACTACTGTTTTCTTTTATAATGTGTATGTTTACATTGCTGTTGTTTCTGTTGCCACTTCAGCATTTTTATCTTGTTTAGAGTTTTGTACCCCGTTTTTTTTCGATCTTTTCGATCCACTATCACGTCTAGATTTATTCTCCTTCCGTCGTTTCATCTTTTTATCCATTTGATCCATCCAATTTCTTTTATCCCTCCATCCATCCACCCAACTGTTCATCCATCCACCCTCTTTTTATCATCCTGTTTCCCATCTACCTGTCCATTTTAACGGCACTCCATCTATCATTGCTTCCTTCTATTTATTCAACTATGCCTCTGTGTATTCATCCATGCTTTCATTCGAGTGTCTTCTTTACCCCTCTCCAATACCATTTCACCCTCTCCTGCCTTTCGCCAATTATTATGTCCATTCATAACACCTTCTGTCTCTCTCCGATATAGTAAATCTAAATTCAAGGTCTCTGAATTTGAAAAGATCCTGACAGAAAAACCTCAAAAAGATATCAACTTTCCTAATACTGCGAAGAATGGCCAGACAAGTTAGTCTTTTATAAAGTGAACGGTCAGCTTGCAAATGTTGAAAATGGTGACCCAGTTTTTTAAACCGGTAACTAAGTCTCAAGTGCCGAGAAATTGTTTTTTATGACTTTTTATCAACACCCCCCCCCCACCCCCCCCCCCCCCCAAAATACACATCTTTAATTAAGCTGCAATAAAAACTCAATTCTATAAGGTTTAATGTGAAGTATGACCTCACGCAAAATTTCAAATAAATCCAATAGACAGCTTCCACAAAATTCGATGTCTATTCCTCTCATTTTGAAAAAGACGCCAATAGACATAGACCTTTTCTTCTTATTATTATTTTAGAGTTTCAGAGGAAAATAAACTTTTTTTTTTTTTTTGAGTCGATTTTGAATTTTTTTTTTCCTGCGGAATAGAAACTGGCCCAGTACTGGGGACAATGAAATAATGGATTTAGACTGTATTATTTACTCAACCTGAGACACGCGTACAGAGTCCAGTTTGTAAAATAAAGTTTTTGTTCTCTTTTGCATTTTACTAAAAGTTCAGACCATGAACATGGACGACTTAAATTGTTGATCCCCAAGGGCCAAAACCAAGATAATATTACTCCTTTAGGGGCCTTATTGAAATATAACTATCTCCCCTTCCAAATCCGCAGAAGGAAGACGGGCAATAGCCTAACTAGTCAACTAACAGCCTTCGATATGATTATAAAGATTTTCACCAAGATGCAAATCGCAACCTTAGTTTTTGTTTGTTCTATGTCCATTTTCTGAAAGTCTGAAGGTCTTTTAGTGTGTACACGAGGTATAACAAATACACACTTCAATATTTGTTTAAAATGCCTTGTGCCACTTATCAAGCTGTTTCACAGTTCCGATTTATTCTAATTCCTTATAATAGTACCAACGCCCTAAACGTTTAACGCCAAACATCTCAGTTGTGCAAATAGGTGGTATTGGAACAAACAAGAACTAAGGTCGCTAAATAGTACCGGTTGAAATCAAATCCCTGGCTCTTTCTTAGCCTGTGAACTTGTTCGAAATCTCCACACACTGAGTCACCTGATAGGTGGTTAGTAATAGTTGTTGTTTTTTTAATGTCCTGACATGAACTGTCCTTGTGTGTTCAGTTTGTCAAAAGCGCCGTTTCTTCAAGAATTTCTCCAGTTTTCATTGCATTGCAGCCACTTGTCATGTGGCCAGTGAGAGAAATCTGACCAAGTCCATTGTAATCATTAATTTACTTTTTTTTTTGTATATAGATCTTAATGTATCCAGAAATTACAGATTTCGAAAGGTTGACAGGGATGGAGAAATGGCAGTCACGCCCACTGGCCACAAATAGTAAAAATCAGGCATTGAATTGTGTAGGCGGTCGCTCTTTTGGAGGTCGACGACACGGATGTTTTTGCCCAGGAAAAAAAAAACTGACACTGTAGCAATTTTTCACATATGTGAGAGATTTTCCATATGATCATTAGATATTTTCACCCTGTCATTTTTGTTATATTGTGTTTAGGTTTTTACTTTAGAAGGTTCTCTGCCATTGGCATTTACACTTCACTTTCCTTTTTTTTAAATTTTTCTTGTCCTTGTTTTTGTGGTAGGGATCAGTTTAGAATTTTGCCCGGGCAGCGGCCTTGTTCGGCCTGCTCTTCTCAACTTTTAACTGCCAAGGTATCTTTAACGTGTGCAATGTGCACACGGGCCCACTGGGTTTTTCGTACTTATCCGGGAAGACTAGGTGCTCGGTCCTACCTACATTAGGATCAGGGACAGGAATATCTTCCCCCGAAAAAAATTCCAACATGCCTGCACCGACCGGGGATCGAACCTGGTACCTTCGGCATAAGAGGCGAGCACCTTGCCCCGAGACCAAGGTTATGTTAACCTGATTATGATACATTTATATCAAAACAGAAATGGTAGTCTTTTTTTGTTGTTGTTGTTGTGGTTCTTGTTGTTGCTGTTCTTGTTATTATTGTTTTTCAGATAATATTCTTTGCAAAGCTTTAGACCATTATAATGCATCCTCACGGATGAGAAAGTATGCTAACGTAAGACACCTAACCTACCATCAGAAGTTCGACGTTTGTCATACTATTGAGTGAGTATAATTGATGAATATTGGACTTTGCTTGTATAATGAGAATTTAGATCTTGAATAAATAACTTGTATTTTGAAATCTGAACAAACAAGAGGAGTAAAAATGTTACAAATATAAATGTTCATAATATCAGTATTCCTTACATTTTGGAGCTGTGAAGTGCCTTAAATAATTTTGCTATTCTCTGTGTCACACCGTTCTTTTGCCATTGTGGTCATTTGGTCTTTTGCCATTTCAAGAAGAAAATCATTCTAAATTGTGTTATTCGTGCTTCTCATGAAACCATAAAGTGAGTGCCTATGTGTCCTATTTGTGAAAAAGAAAATAATTAAAATACTTTAAATACTAAATATTTAATTAACTTCAATACCATCTAAATAGCACACTAATATTTTAAAACTATAAATAATTGCTTTGGTACAGTGTAGAATATGGGAGAAAAAGAAAATGACAAGAAGTGTAAGAGAGACAGAGAGGACAATTTTTAAACTCACTGTAACTAGGCCTGCATTATGTACATTTACAACCCTAGAAAACTGATATATTTTCATTTTCTGTTTAATACGTCTTCGCTTGCCTTTTTATTGGAACCAGGAAAGTATTAATTTGTTACATACTTATATGGATATATAATTGTTAATGTGCATACAAATAGTCGTGCATGGCATATTAATTTGTTTAGAATTCATTGCCATCGGTTTTCGTAAATTTCACCAATTATGGATACCTAAGAGAGCTTTTTTAATAACTGTTTCATAGTATTATTTCTAGGGCTAGGCACACATTAAGAGCTGCCAACTGTGAAATGGCACTAGATATGCGGTCTGCCTGGTCAAGAGGAGTGTTCGTGTATTTCAACAGTGAACTTGCAATTTTTGGATAAAAGAATTATTTCAGCATGACCAAAGTAAATGTGGCTTTTTGTCATTACCAGATTTGTGAGAAGAATCAATTCATCTGTCTTGACACTCAGACATATTCAGACTCACAGATAAGTTGAGAGTAAAGCAGTAGATATACAGAATAAAAAGCAAAATACAGACAGAGGAATGGCAATCTTGGGACGAAATGTGCACATGAGGCATTTGGGAATGAAATGTGAAGACAGGCCCAATCAAGAAGAAACAATTATTCAAAGAAGTCTATGTCTTCTGAAGGAAAGCCAATTTATTCCTTAAATCAACGGGACATTCAATGTAAAGAAAAAGTAAGCAGATAAAAAAATAAGCAATCGAAAAGCAATAAAAAGTACGTAGTTAGCATGCATAGATATAGATGAATTGGACTAAGATTGTTTTAATAAAAACATTCAATACTTTTTTCACATCCACTTTTTTAGGTGTAAGCTCATAGAGGTACATGTATCAGAAAAAATAAAACAAATATAATACACTATAAATCTATGGAATTATGTTATAACACTAAAAAAAAAAAAGGCAACAAGAGTAACTATCACTGTGAAACAATAGGCAATTTTGTCTCTAATCCTAAGGATTTACTGTTCTTGTAAGGTTTTGTCATTAATGTGTCGTGCATATCATTCTGAAATGTCCATTGTTTTTCTCCATCTGCTACAATTGCTGCAATCATTACCGTCCATTCAAGCAGGATAATCATTTTAAATTGTCTGTGATTTCTTTTCCCAATGTCATCAACATGACCAGCATTGCAGCTAAACGGATCCCTTGACTATAGGCAGGCCTTGACACCGTGCTTTTTAAAAAATCTATCTAACAACAACAGATAAATCTCGCCCATGTGATGTAAAAATATTATGAAAATTCCTCTTCGTTAGTTTCTCCACAAAGCAACGTGGACGTTTTAGAACTGACAACATGATGGTTCTTCAAATCGATGCTGTATATATTATATGGACCCTGTTATTGGATTTGCTTCTTTAAGGCTCAGCAGTGTCCGCATTTTGGGCAGGGTTTTTATATCCCTTGATTACTCTAGCAATCCTTGCCCTAAAAGTACCGGAAGGAGAAGGATTCGCTGTATTAGAATGAGACAGAGCCATTGCTGAACTGCCCTGATTGCTGTTATTTGATGCTAAATACTCTAACAGAGTTCTTCTTCTTTGGAATTCGTCTTCTCGACTTGCATTTGGGCTTCTGTTTTGTTTTCTAAACAATAGACATAGCAAATTACAAACGATTACAAAGATAAAAATAACCAAAATAGGTAGAAAGATTTTCAGATATGGTGATTCATTATCGTAAGTTGCGATTGTAATAGACAGGACTGACCTGCCACAGTAATAATTATAATTTGCAATGCAGCGACATTCACTGTTATGAAATAAGGATGTGCCAAAAACAGAAAATGTTACTGATGAAGTTTGATCTGGATCAGAGGCTGATGTTTCTACTAGCGTTTGGTTTTTTTGACTCCGACACTGGACCGCCAGAGCTTTTATACGCACGTTCTCTGAAGTGAAATGACAGGAAATTGTGCCACTTTCGCCTTGGGCTATTGAAACGTGTTCAAAAACTGCCTCATTTGCCATTGTAAACAAGAGCGAATCGGATATTAGTTTCTTATTGCTCAACATTTTATCTGGGATATAAATATATTCCTTTATTGTCACGGAAGTACTCTTTACCTCACACGACACCGTTTCATTACTTAAGGTACTCAGTGAAAGTGGAAACTTCATTATGTAAGAAAGTTGTCTTGGATAATTTGAAGGGTCAGTGAATACCTCCGGTGTAATGTCTGACTTGACTGGTGAGTTTCCTACATACCATTGGAAGTGTGGAGTATTTTGATACCCGCGGGCGGTACAATTCAAAGTAACACTGTTGATATGATCTGGATAGCTACATTCAAGGTGAACATTTGGACGAGGTATTGTGACGACATTACTGAACTCAAACAATTGATCAATGGGCCACTCACGTTCATTTCTTACATAAATTACTTCAGCTTGATAGCTGTAAGTGCCCGATATATTTGGAAAGTGCATAACAGAACAAGAGTAGCTATCAGTGTTGTCTAATTGAACTTTCTTGGTATATTCTATTTCTTTAATGGCAGCATGATTTACGGGGTTTGTTTCATTAGATAGATAAAGAACGGCACATTTGATGTGTATACCTTTAGGCACACGTGGAGCAACACACTTGATTAAAACGCCAGGATTTAGAAATGGAATGGCTTCACACGATGTCTTGCCTGCTCTGATAACATCTAAAGGACATGTCTTTCTATCACCCAAGCTATTACCGGCGTCGACTCTACAACTGATTATCTGATTCGGGTGATTGAGTTTAATGGCGTCAATGCGTAGATCACTGGAGAAAGTGAATGACCGCCGGAAGAAGTTAGATGTCGTGCTGTAACCTGGGAATGATGTTTGGCACTCAGAACTTGTAGGAGTTAAAGAACGGCATGTGGACACCGTCTCAAAACTTTTGTTCTCAGGGTCATAAAGCTCCCACAACACTTTCCTATCAAGAGATAAATGTTATAAATGAGTAAATCTGGACTTCAAGACAATTCAATATAATATACATTAGCTTTGTATCCCAACTGCCTTTAAAATACTTTGCTTGTCATAATCAAACTGTTAACCCTGATCGGCAAGGGTCTGAAAACATACTTCCTTTGACTCTTCTGGTTATATATTATAATGATAGAGTAGAACAATTTGAAAAAAAAAAAATGTGTGTCATATTTTTGGAATGGAGAACTTTATCAAGACCGTTACATGGTCATCAGTGGTACTGATTTATGCACGTCAACTTTCACTGTGTTCTTGCAATTCAACTCACGCTCATGCAAACCTGTTATCAACATATTTCAATATGTACAAACCATGACACTGAAGTCCAGTTTCCAGAACACGTCAGACTATAAGGTAGATGCATGACTGCTGGTGGACACGTTAGGGAAACTGCTCTGCAAGCATCACTTGTAAACAGAACCAACACCAAAGCGAAAACAAGTGCCATTGTGTGCTCCACTGAAAGAAGAATAAATATATCTTAAAACATTCAGCGCCTATTTCTTTGATTCGACAGGTGGCTTTGGATCTGTCTAGCTCTAAAATTATGACTTACCACAGGAGATTTCAAGTCTCTGTGATTGTACACTGTATAATTTATTGTACATCTTTGGCTCCGACTGTGTCAGAAAATCTTGTATTATTCTTTTGAGTATTTTTATTTCTTCATTAGGCAAAGGAGCTGAGATGGTAAGGTTGTAATTCTATGATATAATTATGACATACATATTACATCATTATTTACAAATTATATACTCAACGAGAAGAAAGTGAGCCAAAATAAACAAAACAGACATAGAATCGTTCACAGAATGTTAACAGTTCCACACAAATATACAGCCCTTCAGTGAACATCACGTATACAGGGACATCATGCATTGTAAATACAGTGACAGGTTACTTCAGATAGAACATGGATTATAGTATTGGCAAAACATAAACAAAAGGCATGGACGAGTGTATAATGTACAGATTGTAGGCCAATGGAGATTACCGTACAAACCCTGAGTCGAGTGAGTCCACGCGGGGTATACAGAAAGAAAAAGTTAGTAACCTCTGCACTCCAAGTGAAAATGCCGACTGTCATACACAACGTTCGTAATTAATTTTTTTTTAATTTCTGAAATTTGTTCTGGAACTCGTGGCCTCCGTTTTTCCAATTGTTATGTTAACTATGACCTGGCTGGGCTGACCTGGTGTGAATGAGAAGTGAGATGTTAGCAGCTGCTTTAAACTGCCCGAACAGCTCAGCATAATATTAGATTTCCGGGTAAGGTTTGCGACACCTGAGTCAGAAGAAGCGGAAGTGATTCAATGCTTGATTCATGAAAAGGACAGTGGCGTGCACAGGTTTGGTGGTGGCCGTGACCAACTCTTTGATTGTATACCCCAAAACTGAAGTATAAGACCTAGTACTGAGAAACGTGAGCAATGAAGACATGTTAAATATGCGTAGAATTTAAAGAATTTAAGCGAATTCTACAGTGCTCATAGATGTACCGCTACTTTAGATTTTTTTAATCAGCATTACGCACAGTATCTGCATGCAACAGATTGTCTACTCTGGTCTTGCTTATTAAAACGCGGATCCATATTCACAGCACACCAGCTTGTGGAACTGTAGGACAGCTTGTACAATGAAGTTAACAGCAATAATTTGACAATTTCAAAAAACTTAATTTTAATTTCACTCTCTGATTGGATGTCCCCTGAAATGGATTACCGGGGGCGTCGCCCCCTCTGCCCCCCTTTCTGCACGCCACTGATCTGTGACACACCTTGAGAAGCTTGGATACCTGAGTGATATCATAACTGGTCTTTGCCTCGTTCATTTGATTTGCTGAGGCTAAAAAGAAACCAGGATGGAAATCCAAGCATTCAGTCATGTAATTAGATGTCTTCATGCAAGGGAGGAGTGGGGGCTTGATACAGAGCAAGCCATAATGTAGAACAAAATGTGAAAAAAAAAAAAAAAAAAGAACTCAACAACGACAGTCTTCAAAACTCTTCCGGGTTATTAACATGAAACCGATACAAGAAAATAGTCAATGCACGTAATAGATGCAACAGATTCTCGATTAAAGTTACACCTTCTTCTTCTTCTTCTTCTTCTCCTTCCACGTTTTTTCCTTTTTTCAGTGTGTGTGTGTGTGTGAGTATGTTGGGGTTTTTTTGTTGTTGTTTTTTTTTTTTTGCCATTTAGCCAGTAAAAATGAAACCAATGTTTATCATGAATAGGTTCTATCATGCGGCAAGATTGCAGATATTTTTTGCAAAGTTTCTGAGGAAAAGGAGAACTGCAGTAAAATCAAGCAAGTCTAAGCCATCAGTGACATTGATAATCACGAAGTCTTCTATATATGATTATGGCTTTGAACAGTTTGACACCTACTCTGAACATCCGGGACTCCATGAAACAGTTTTCCCCTGGGAGAACGTTAATAATACTTAAGCAAATGTTTTTAGGAGGAAAAGTTATTCCCAGTTAGCCGGTCGTTATTTCTTTTACAAATTCCCCTGACACTTTTGGTAGAATTTTTTTTTTTTCGGGCACGACGTGTATTTTTATAAAACTTTTTAATATATAATACATCTCGTTATATATTTCACAAATTCTCCACCTTTGGACACGAAAGCCTTTTTATAGGGCCACCTATGGTAACCAAATTCTGCATGTAGGTTTCAAATACCCTGGAGGGTGCATGCACCAAATTTTTAATTTTTTTTTCTTTATTGGTTTTGTTTGCCATATTTGTTGTGTTCGCTTTGTGTCGCTGGCTGCTTGCCTCCGATCCGCCCCTCCCCCCCCCTTTTTTACGAGGACCTGACCCGCGACGTGAACGCCTCCTGCTACTGTCGACTGATTTAACTGTTCGACATGCTCAGGGCTAAAATTAAAACACAGGAATACCCAGCTGCTCGCTTTGGGAACTGTTTCGGTTTGCCGAGACAGATGAAGAGAGGGTAGAAAGTGACGTGCGGGGCAATAGTTTGGGGGGGGGGGCGCGGGCAGAGCAACAGTGATATCCATTTTACTGACAAACAGATTGATACGGCCCAGCCCAAGACGGAAGCAATATTTAGTCTGTCTTTCGACATTTTCTCCTTTCCCTCTGGAGATGCGTTTTCCATCCGGCCTGAAGAGGCAGGAGTTTGGCTAATCAGCTGCCAGCTAGTCATGGTCATGCGATTGAGCGTTTGGCAACTCATCATTTCCTGTGCCATGTCAGCGTTTGAAATGACTTTTATTAAACGTTTTAATCTAGGTCCCAAACGCAAAATGTTTTACTTCCTTAATTAACAGGATGGGCTGACGGTAGAGCAGGCATGGGCAATCTTTCATGTAATGAGGATTAGAAGTGAAAACTGTGAGGATGCAGAGGGCCGGATACTCTCACTTCTTATTAATGTCCCTTTATAAATGACATAATTTGCGTACATAAGCTAGTACAAAGTAAACGAAAACGATCGATTTTGTCACATCGTGTGCTTAATCAATTCGTCAATTTCTTTTATCGTTTAAGTTAAACTCTTTTTGCAACATCTTAACTTAATGGCAATGTTAAACCTCTATAGTAGGAAATAATGAATCTCTCTCTCTCTCTCTCTCTCTCTCTCTCTCTCTCTCTCTCTCTCTCTCTTTCTCTCTTTCCCTTTCTCTCTCTCTTTCTCTCCCCCCTCCTCTCTCTCTCTCGCTCTCTCTCTCTCTCTCTCTCTCTCTCTCTCTCTTTCTCTGTTACTGTTGTCAATGCTGGCAGCAGCTCTAACTCAGGGAGTCTCAAACACCTGGCAAGCAGGCCTCATGTGGTTTATGAAATAATTCTTTCCCTTTTTTTTTTTTTTTCGGAAACCAGTGAATTTTGTTCTGAGCTTGAAAAAAAAATAAAAAAATAAGGCCTTAAAAAAAATAAAAATAAGTCACCTTCTGCTTTTGGATTCAATGTTAAGTTTGGAATCAGAAATCAATTTACGAAGAGATTTGCCATTTGATCCGAACCGAATAGTTTTAAATGTCAACATAAAAATTGTTCAAGGACAAAATAATGCTTTCCATTCTGTTTGAAAACACCCCTGATGCCAGTGACCACTGAAAAGCATCGTTTGAGAGGACAGGAACTCACATTTACACATATCTATCAAGCTTCTAAACCCGTGCCACTAACCGTATATGCATGCAAGCTCCACACTAAACGCTTCGCATTACGTGGGCAACTCTACACCTTTTCTTTGGAAGTAGAACAAAAATTTGTGACTGGCAACGTACAGGGCCATATAGATATAGATCTCGCCGTTAACCCATGGCGTAAGAATAGACTGGTCAGTGATGCAAAAAACATTTGGCAAGGTAGTTGTATACTTTCTGAAAAATTCAGGAACCACAGGATCCAGAGTCTGGGATACGGTTTTAGACAGAGATGTGAAAAAAAATTAAATTCCTCTGATATTTTGAAGACTTTTAAAACAAGCTAACTGAAGGAAAATATCAATGGTGAAGTTTATGAAATCATTCTTCTGATAATGGGAAATGGAGCAGTTTAATAATCCATAATTATGCAGAATGTTATTTTTTTTTCCATTTAGATCCATAGGCCTGGATCTCGGAGATACTTTTCTGTAGGCTTAATTTGCTTACATGGATTGTATCTTGCCTTCACCTGTATATAGTGTTGCAAAATATTTTAAACAAAAAGTTTTCATGACCGTGTAGCAGAAAATGTTTGAAGTGAAAAATAAGAAAAAACTCAAAATGTAGTGATGGCCACGGAATTCGCAGATATTATATAGGATAATGGGAGTGATTAACATTATACAGTCACCTTTTGGGGGTCCGGCAAGGCGGCTAATTTTGTGAGCATAATCTTATTCTGAATGTAATTTACTTTTTATGCAGTTCTGGATAGCTGATAAATCAGCCTTTGTTTCTCGGGTTGAATAAACCAAAGGATAAATAAACATCGAGAGCAAAGGAAACTAAAAAGGCAAAGACACGGGGTCTAAATCTGGTGAATCTGAATCTTTAATGTTATATTTTTTCTTCTTATAAATATTGGGTTAATTGAATTCAATTGCTAGAAATGTAAACTTTGAAGTATTCTATTCACGTGTGTCACGGCATACTGTGCCTTTGAGTTAGGGCTTTGTTCTTAAACAAAGAGGCATCACATGCAAAGAAAACTAAAATGAAAAGGCAAAAACATTACCTAAATCTGAAGCTTCGCCTTCGAATTCTGATATACATATAAATAAAAAATACATTAAACTTGGTTTCATTAAATTCAAATGCCAGGAGTCAACAATTTGAAGTGGCTTATTCACATTTGGCCAGGGAGACTTTACCTTTCAGTCGCAACTGTTCTTCTGATCATCCTTTACCATTCAAGAAGAGCTCGGTGGCTCCTAAGGACTGGATCAGTCATCATGTATTGATTTGTTTTTGGAAATGGTACATTTACTCATCTTTCCATACTTCCATGCTCTGTGAGAAACTGGCAGTATCACTGGTCGTATTTCCTTCTGATCAGTCATGTTTACATGTATCAACGCCATGCTTTGTTTTAATGGCTTACCATTTTATCTGTAACTGTGTCTTGTATATCAAGTTTTTAAGATTCGGAAGCAGATGTTCTTACTGGGGAGGACTTGCAATGTTACTGCTTTCGCATTCTTTTATTTGGACTTATATTATATCTATTTAGCTCCATCGTGTATTTTCACGAAACGCTGTTTTACGCATCTTTGGTCTGTACATAGTTTTTCCTTGCTCTTTTTCGTGTCTACATTTCTTTGCAGGAGTGTTTGAATAAACTACCGGTCAGGGATATCACATTCTATCAAAAATATAACTTGATGTAAATAGAATGCTAACGCTATGATTCAGATTCCTTTAGTCCTAAATCATCCACTGTCATAATCGCACTGATGTTTCATTTATTTTGAGGAGAAAACAAATGTAAACAGCCAGATCTGGAAGGCAGGGCGGTTGGCCCTTCTGCTGTCAGCATGGAGATTTCTGTGCCCCACCAAAAGTTTTTGAGCTGCAAATGGCAATCATAGTATAACTTTGATATTTGGAGAATGCACTGGATCTGGAAACTTAACGAGATTAAAAAAAAAAAAAAATCTGGATAGGCAATTTTTTTTGGCTCTGACAGCATAGCTGTGAAAAGTGAGCCCATTTTATTGGCGCAAAGCAGTTGTACTGTAGTAGGATTTATTTGCTGAACTACATGTCAAGCACAGGCCAAATCAACCATTGTCGACTTCCTACGTACTTGTCATTTATTTTTTGTGGAGAAATAAATGTCAACAGCCTGTTCTGGATGGCAGTGAGGTTACTGATGTGTAAACACACTTGGGGCAAGGATTGACAGGGAGTGACATCTTTGCAAAAATGTTGCTCTGTCAGAATTGTATAGTAGTTGCTTGCTATTGTACTTTCACATGGGAGCTTGTGAGATAATCTCGAACATAAAATGTTTTGCATCCATTAGAAAGGAAATACATTCCCACGTTTGCTGATAAAATTTCAGCTCATGACAGACTGCTGCAACAGATCATGTATTTATTTATTTTTAACGGAAGTTTTATTCTGGCGTTATACATTAGTGTTTTTTGAGAATGTATACTATTTTGAGAAATAAAGTTTACCATTTAACATAATATGAGTAATTCTTGTATTTTTCAAACAGGTACAAGAGAGAGAATCTTTTATGGTGTTTAGATGTGTATATGTGTATGTATGTGTGTATCTATGTGTGGATGGATGGATGTGTGTGTGTGTGTGTGTGTGTGTGTGTGTGTGTGTGATAAATATATATTTGAGTATTTGGTCGGACTTGTCGGGCGGACTTGTTGGACTTGTCTTGCAAGTGTGTGCGTGTGACGTTAGGAGTTAGATTTTGTGTGTGTGTGTGTCCTGGTGCGTCAACGGGTTAGTTTACGTTCTTTGTTTGTTGTTTTTGCTGTGATAATTGTCTTGCTAACGCGTTACTCATATGTATATAATGTGAAAATAGGGCACCTATCGACAAGGTGGTCTAGAGGCAAGGTGCTCGCCTCTCATGCCAAGGGTCCCGGGTTCTAAACCCGGGCAGTGCAGGCATGTTGGAAAGTGGATTTTTCTCGTATTTTCAAGTCCCTGGTCCTATTGGGGGGTAGGATCGAGTAGTTCTTGGAAATTGGATTTTTCTCATATTTTCAAGTCCATGGTCCTATTGGGGGGCAGGATCGAGTACCTAGTCTTCTCGGATAAGGACGAAAAAATTCGGAGGGCCCGTGTGCACGTTGCGCACGTTAAAGATACCTTGGCAGTTGGAAATCGTAAAGAGCAGGCCGAAAGGCCGCTGCCCGGGCAAAATTGAAATTAATAGATTAAAATTTATCCATATCATCTCCCCCCCCCCCCCCCCCGCCAGAACAAGAAATAATAAAACAAGTAAAGTGAGGTGTAAATGCCAAGGGCAGCGAACCTCCTAAAATAAAGACCTCAAATCATTATCGACCTTCTAGGGTCAAGCTTCAAGATAAAGGACAAAAACGGTAACAAAATGACATTGGGTCAAAACTGAGTTCTTGCCACAACTGGCATATTAAACCATTTCTAAACATTGTCTCAAAAGCATTTAATGATTTACGCATCCAAAGTATTTTTGAAAAGTATTTTCTAATCAGGTCAGGTCAGAAAAATCTGCTACTGGTAACATGTAATCCAGTACAACCTGTTTCATGAACTGGTACGCTAGCATGGTATCAGTGGGCGTGCACCTGTCGGTGCAAACGGCCAGGGCGGAGGAGGTTTCATCTAACCCAACGGCCACATGCTAGGGCACAATGTGACCCTCAGTACTTGAGTCCTTCACATTGGCCCCCGGTAGCGGTGTGGTCATAGGCTTGTTTGCCTAAATCACAGACGAAGAATTGAGCAAACTTCCCGGACGCAGCTTCGAAGCTGGCGGCAGCAGGCCAGTGGTTGATTGATAGGGCAGATGGCAATATACCGTCACTCTGGCCTGGATATCGTGACACAGAGCATCCACCAGTATTGGTGTTCTTTGGTTTGGGTCTTTCACCCTAGTCAGTTGGGACTGCGAGGCTGTGGAGTAGCCTACAGGCAGCCGGTCAGGCAATATGACTGTCTCTCTGGCATCCTCCTGCACCTGGATACATTTCCAGTCGTCTTGACCCTGTCTTGCCACTTGGATAAGTTGTGTCCAGGCGAGAGAGTGAGTCTGATGTTTGCGCAGCTCTTTCTCACTAAAAACAAATTCTTTGCGCCAGTCTTAACACTCACCTCGTCTTCTTTCATCTTTGTCTCGTCTTCTTTCCTCTCAAAATTCCAACGGCGATGGGCGAGTGCGGTGGCAGCAGGTTTGGATAGACTGGAAGCTGTTAGCACAGACCTACACGTTGGTGGCTGTGGGCTATGGTCGCTTCATCGTCGATTGAAGTGGAGGCGTGGGGAGGCAGCACCCACAGTAGCTGAGCAGCCTTATTTAAGGATAGCACTGCTCACCTCAACTGAGGAAGGGGCTAGAAAAGGTGCCCTAAAGAAAGCCCACTTCACATCACCCTGACTGGTATACCGCGACCAGTGGGGATCCCTTTTTGCGGTCGAAACAAAAAGAAATTCAGCTTACTCAGGCTAGGAGCCTGGAATATACGCACACTACAGGACAACTCAAACAACCCGGAAAGACGCACTGCACTTATTGCCATTGAGCTCAGCAGGTACAACCTGGACATAGTGGCACTCAGTGAGACCAGACTCCCTGATAGTGGCCAACTCAAAGAGCTCAGTGGTAGATACACCTTCTTCTGGAAAGGCAAGGGTGCAGTCGAACCGAGACAGCATGGTGTTGGGTTTGCAATTAAAAATGACCTTGTCAGAAACTTGCAGTCCATGCCAATTGAAATAAATGACAGGCTAATGACACTCAGGATCCCAGTTGGGAAAAGCCAGTCAGCCACCCTCATTAGCGCATATGCGCCCATCATGACAAACCCAGATGAAGCCAAAGACAAGTTCTATTCTGATCTAGAATCTGTCATATGCTCTGTCCCGGCAGCTGATAAGCTGATTCTCTTGGGGGACTTCAATGCTAGGGTTGGCTCCGAAATCTCAGCGTGGCCAAATGTTTTGGGCCCTCATGGAGTTGGTTCAAGCAATAACAATGGGTTGCGCTTACTTACTTTGTGCGCTGAATTTGGCATGTTCATTACCAACACAAATTTTAGTCTCCCCGTGAGAAACAGAACGTCATGGATGCATCCCCGCTCAAAGCATTGGCATCTCATAGACTATGTCATTGTGAGGAAGACTGACAGAAAGGATGTCCTTGTAACAAAGGCGATGTGTGGTGCCGAGTGTGGAACTGACCACAGACTCATTGTTTGCAAGCTCAGACTAACATTGAGGCGCAATAGACGCCCTCAAGGGAAAGCGCCACCTAAACGCCTAAATGTTTCAAAACTCTGCTCAGCTGAGAAACAGAGCGAGCTCTCATCAGAACTCTCCTCAAAATTGGATTGCGTGACTTTTGACCCTGAGAACATTGAACAGAGCTGGACTGACCTAAATACGAATGTACACTCTTGCGCCAGCAGCACAGTTGGTTTTCCTGTCCGCAAGCACCAGGACTGGTTCAATGATAATGATAATGAAATCAAAGTGCTCATCAAAGAAAAAAATAGTCTCATCCAAGCTCACTGCAGTGACCCCTCTTCCACAGCAAAAGCTGATGCACTGCGTGCATGTAAGGGTGTACTCCAGAAGAAGCTGAGGAAAATGAAAAATGACTGGCTTGAAGAGCGAGTAAGAGAAACTCAGAAATATGCCGACACAAACAACACTAGAAAGTTCTTTGAGAGCCTCCGAGCTGTGTTTGGACCATCCCGCTCTGGCACTACGCCACTTCTTGCGTCAGATGGTTCAACACGCATTGTTGAATTGAATGCCATAATTCAGCGTTGGGCAGAACATTTCGGAGGTGTGCTAAATCGGCCATCAAATATAAATACTGAGTCCATTGACCGCCTCCCTCAGACTCCTATTAATGCAGCTCTTGCCAAGCCATTCACAGCAAATGAGACCCGAACTGCCACAAATCAGATGTCCTTTAACAAATCACCAGGCGTGGATTCAATTCCTGCTGAGATGTATGCCTTCGGTGGAGAAAAGCTTATTGAAAGGTTGACCGAGTTGTTCAATCATATGTTGAAAGCAGGGAAGCTGCCACAGGACTTCAAAGATGCTTCAATCATCCATCTGTACAAAAACAAAGGGGACAGCCAAGTCTGTGACAACCATCGGGGAATCTCTCTACTTTCAATTGCTGGCAAAATATTGGCAAGAATGCTTCTGAATCGCCTTCTTGATCACCTCTCGTCAAATGACTTGCTGCCCGAGAGCCAATGTGGCTTTCGTAAAGAGAGGGGAACGGCGGATATGATTTTTGCTGCCAGACAGATTCAGGAAAAATGCATGGAACAAAATAAAGCGCTGTATATCACATTTGTTGACCTCACAAAAGCATTTGACACAGTGTGTCGTGAAGGCCTCTGGAAAATCTTGGCGAAGTTTGGGTGTCCACCCGAATTCATCACAATAGTGCGCCAGTTTCATGATGGCATGCAAGCTGCAGTCAAAAGCAACGGCAGTGTTTCAGAGCCCTTTGCTGTCACAAATGGGGTAAAACAGGGTTGTGTCTTAGCCCCAACTCTGTTCAGCATCGTGTTCTCTGCAATGCTACAAGAAGCCTTTAGCTCTCCTCCTCAAGGGGTAAGCATCAAGTACCGAACTGATGGCAGTCTATTCAACCTCAGGAGACTTCAGGCAAAAACCAAAACCAAAAGTACTCAAGTCTGTGACCTACTATTTGCTGATGATTGTGCACTTCTGGCACACGATGAGGATAGCATGCAAAACTGTGTTGATAAGTTCTCTAGTGCCTGTGACAACTTTGGCCTCACAATAAGCACAAAGAAGACGGAAGTGCTCCATCAGCCTACTCCAGACGACAAGTATCCTGTGACCCCAAATATCAAAGTCCATGACAGTCTTCTGAAGGTGTCGGAGAACTTCACCTATCTTGGCAGTACACTGTCTTCCGCGGCTCGTGTTGATACTGAAATTCTCTCAAGAATCAGCAAAGCCAGCTCTGCATTTGGCAGGCTTCGAAAGAGAGTGTGGGGTGTTGCCGGCATTCGCACAGACACTAAGCTGAAAGTGTACAATGCTGTGGTCCTTCCCACCCTACTCTATGGGGCTGAAACCTGGACAGTGTACCAATCGCATGCCAGAAAGCTAAATCACTTTCATCTGGCCTGCCTTAGAAAGATCCTAAGGATCAAATGGCAGGATAAAATTCCAGACACTGAGGTCCTCAATCGTGCCAAGGAATTGAGCATCTTCTACTACTATTTCCTGTTGCACCCACTGGTGCTTAGGGCAGCAACAAAGGATCTCCAGCCCTGCCTGTCCTGGGCCATCTTTGCGAGAGTTCCCCATGAGTGATTGAAGGATTTCATCTCTGCCTCGATTGTTCTCCGCCAGGTTGCCTTGGGTCTGCCTCGCTTGCGCCGTCCCTCCGGTGTCCACTGAAGTGCTGTTTTGGTTATAGAATTTGCTTCCTTTCGCAGCACGTGTCCAAGCCATCTCCATCGTCTCTTCGTGATGATGTTGGCTATTTCTTCTTGCTTGCATCGCCTTAGTAGTTCCTGATTAGAAATCTTGTTTGGCCAAAAGATGCGGAGAATCCTACGAAGACATGTGGTGTGGAAGGAAGGCAACTTGGCGAGGTCACCTTCTGTCATTCGCCAACACTCTGATCCATACAGGAGTGTGGATAGGACACAGCTGTGGTACAGTCTGATCTTGGTGTTGATGCCGTATTGTGTCGATTTCCAGATGTTGCTCATACTTTGAAAGACAGCCCTTGCATTTCCCAGCCTACTTTGGATGTCCTCCTTTGTGCCACCCTCTGGTCTGATAATGCTACCAAGGTATTTAAATTTGTCCGTCATGGTGAGGTTCTTGTCATCTACTTGCACTGGTGCTGGAGTGTCTACATTTAGGGTCATAATCTCTGTCTTCTTCTGGCTAATCCGAAGGCCTACTTTGCATCCAAAATTATGTAGTCTCTGCGTCTTATCTTGCATGTGTTGGTGACTATGTGACAATAGCGCAAGGTCATCCGCAAAGTCCAAATCCTCTAGGTTGTCGAAGAGTGTCCATCTGATGCCTCTTGGTGCATCCTCTGTAGTTTTCCGCATAATCCAGTCGATTACGAGGTTAAACAAAATTGTTGACATCACACATCCTTGCCGTACACCAGTTTTCACTTCAAAGGATGCATCACTGTTTCCGACACTGCAACTGAAGTTCTTGTAAAAGCTTTTGATGAGTTCAACAAGCTTGCTGGGAATCCCATTATGCCGAAGAATGCGCCATATACTCTCTCTGTGGATGCTGTCGAAGGCCTTTTCGAAGTCAACGAAGTTCACATAGAGCTGCCTTTGCCATTCTGAACACTGTTCTATGATGTTTCGGAGTGTGAAGATCTGGTCAATGCATCCTTTCCCCTTTCGGAATCCGGCCTGTTCCTTTCTCAGTGTCTTGTCCACAGCATCTGACATACGTTGCACAATGATCTTGGCAAGGATTTTGCTGGGTATAGAAAGGAGAGTGATACCACGCCAGTTGTTGCAATCGCTGAGTGCGCCTTTCTTGGGTATTTTCACTAGTCTGCCTTCATTCCAGCTCTTTGGTACTGCTTCTGCTTCCCAGATAGCTGTGAACAGTGGCTGAAGGATGGTGGCTGACTGATCCGGATCTGCTTTGAACAGTTCTGCAGTCAAGTTGTCTTTTCCTGGGGCTTTGCTGTTTTTTAGGCTCTTTATTGCTGCCACTATCTCTTCTTTCTTTGGTGGATCTATGTTGATGTCAAGGTCTTCAGCAGCATCTTGTATTATTATTCTATCTTCAGGTGGTGGCCGGTTTAGTAATTCCTGAAAGTGCTCTGTCCAGCGTGTATCCTGTTCTCGTTCTGTGGTCAGTAGTTTCCCATTCTTGTCTCTGATTGGAACACTTGGTCTTCCACCGTACTTGCCACAAATGCGCTTAGTGATCTTGTGGAGCTTACCCTGTTCTCCTCTTGCTGCTGCCTCCTCCGCATCTGCCGCTAGCTGTTCCATGGCTTCTCGTTTATCTTTCTTTACTAGTCTCTTCACTTTCTTATTTAACTCTGTGTAGCTATGTTGGTACCTTTCTTTCAGCCTTTCCGATTTCACTTGTAGGAGTTTCTTTTTCATGACTTTCCTCTCCTCGATCACATCCCATGTTCTTTGTTGGATCCACTCCTTGCTTTTCCCTTTCTCATTAAATCCAAGGCAGGCTACACTGCTCTCTGTGTACACTGTAGTTACTCTTTTCCACTCTGAATCGATTCCTCTTTCTTTAGGGTTGTTCTTATCAGACTCTCGTAGAGCCTGGAATCGGTTCTTGACTTGTATGTTGAAGGCATTTCTAACACTTGCATCTCTCAGTTTCTGAATATTAAGGTGTCTTTGCTTTGATGTCTTGATTCCGGTCTTGTTCAGTTTAATTTTGATAAGTGCTGCCACTAGATGGTGGTCGCTGGCTACGTCAGCTCCTCTTTTCACTTTCACATCTAGAAGGGATCGTCTCCACATACCGTTGATCATCAAATGGTCTATTTGGTTCTTGTCTCTTCCATTTGGAGAATTCCATGTGAGTTTGTGAATTTCTCTGTGTGTGAAAAGGGTCCCTCCGATGACTAAGTTGTTCAAGGCACAAAAATCCACAAGCCTTTCTCCATTGTCATTCCTTGTTCCAGTTCCATGTTTTCCCATTACTCTTTCATAATTTATATCATCTTTACCTACCTTAGCATTGAGGTCTCCCATGACAATGATGAGATCATGCCGTGGCGTCATGTCCATTTCCCCCTGGAGTTGTTCATAAAAGTCGTCTTTGTCTGTGTTGTCGTTTTCGTTGGTTGGTGCATAACACTGGATGACAGTGATGTTTGTGTGTCGTCCTTTCATCCTCATCCTCATCAGTCTGCTACTGACTGGTTTCCACTCCAACAAGCATTTGTCCAGTCCTTTCTTTAGGATGATGGCTACTCCTTCATGATGTTGGTCATCCTCTCTTCCAGAGTAGAGAACGGTTTCTCCAGTGGATGTTTTGATCCTTCCAGATCCAGTCCATCTGCTCTCACTTACACCCAGGATGTGTAGGATGTAGCGCCTCATCTCTGATGTTACTTGTGCTAACTTACCCGATTCATACATTGTTCTAACATTCCAGTATCCAATCCTGGTCTTGGTTTTGGCGGTGTTCAGTTCCTCCTTCATCCTGCTAGCAGTTTCCTTTCGGCTTTCACTACTTGCATTCATACGAGTCGCGAGGTACTCAGAAGGTCCATCACATCCAGAACGTTGGTTTTTCCATGTTGCTGTTTCCGTAACGATTTTTGTTTCTCCAAGTAAGGTCACCCCAACAAGGATTTCAGGGTAGGGTTGTTAGCCCTACGCCCAACCCCCGAACCTGGAGGGCCGGTCTGTTCAATCTTGTCTGGTCCTTCCCCCATGACCTGTCCAGCTTGCTTAAAGCTATCAGGGGCACGAGGCCTCCGCTGGCTTAGCTCCTGGGATCACTGGGACACGCAAGCCACTCCTCCACGTCAAGGCATGAACAATTGGAGCAGTGAGCATCTTCTGCCACCTGAAAAAAATTCAGCTACGTTGGGCAGGACATGTTGTCAGAATGCCCGACTCCAGACTCCCTAAGCAAATCTTCTTCTCTGAGCTCTCCAATGGAACGAGGAATGTTGGGGCCCCAAAGAGACGTTACAACGACACTCTCAAGCAATCACTGAAGGCCTTTGCCATTGATGTGAGTGAGTGGGAAAAGCTCTCGCTTGATCGTGCAAATTGGAGGGCGGCCCTTACCAGAGGCAGCAAAGCATGGGAAGCTGACAGAGTCCAGCAGGCTATCAAAAAAAGAGAACGGCGCAAGAAAAGGCCCAGTGGTACTGAACCAACGGAGCACTCTTGTCATTTATGCGGAAGGGTCTGCAGGGCAAAAATAGGACTTATCAGTCACATGAGAAGCCATAAGTCATGAAAGAACAGTCTTTCCATTCTGTCCTCTGTGTCCTTTAGTTCTCTTTATTGTCCATGTGTTGAAATTCTCAACAATTTCTGTTCTTTATTCCTCTGGTGTTGTTAAGGTCATCATCATACCTGATGGACGAACTATTATTATTACTGTTATGATAATTATATTCTTTTCCATTTGCTTCGGTGGGTATACAAGTGAAAGTTGCAAGAGGGTTTGACTAACTTTGTTCTGACATTTTGAAACTATCACTGTTTCAACTGCTAATTGCAAAACAAGTTTCTCAAATCTTAAATGAATCAAAACGTGTCTGAGATCTACAATAAACCAAGAAAGACTGAGTAACCTAACAATACTGTCAATTGAGAGAGATTTCAATGTAGATTTCAGTAAGTTTGCATAAATTAAAACCAGGCGATTTTAAATGTATTTGAGTATCCTAGGATTAAATGCATTTTATTTTAATTACATGTTTCTTAAAATACAATGCATGTGCTTGGGGAAAGGGGGAGGGGGGGGGGGTTCAATACTGCACTGGCGAAAAGGACTTAGGCAGTGAAAACAGTCCACAGTTCAGAGGGCGCAATATCTGCCTTACCCCAGGCGCTGTCAACCCACCCTACTCCACTGTACGTGAGGGAGAGAACACAGAGAACGCTTCAAGCGCAAGACAGTTAGAACCTTCAGACAAGCGCACTTTAAGAAAGTGCCTGTGGCTGCCGAGGATGCACATAGGTGAAGCCCGGAAAAGCAAGCGCTTCACCAGTCATAACACCCTCTCGTGTTTTAAGATGGGAGTCGGCATCCATTTTGTTGCACCAGAGGATCGAAAAGTGCAAGTAACTACACACTGCATTACACAGCAAGTAGCTTCAAAGTCTGAAAAAGAATTCTTTCAATATTTCAAAACTCTTGATTTTAAAAGCGGTGCACTACGCAGCAAGCTTTACAATACGTGCGTTTTCCGTGTGCGTCAAAAGGGTTTGAGTGGAATGCCTCACGGAGCTGTAAAGCCCTTGAAGGGTTCTCTATGTTCTCTCCCTGGTGATAGTTGTAATTGTACTCTTGCATAAATCAAGCGCACAGGACGATCCTATTCCGCTACAACTCAAAATCTACATTTTCTGCCATCTTTTATTTTACACAACCAATCCTGCGGTTAACAATACTGTTTTGACACGCTGTATTTCGACATGTCAATAAACAAAACCCGGCCTTTCACAATTGGAACATCAAATTTTTATTTGCTACATGATGTTGTCTCTGTTAGGGGATTTCTTGTTGTTGAGAGAAATTAAAAATAAGTGAGTTAAAAACAGACAAAAAATAGTGGCACGGGGACTCCAGCACACACTACCCTACCTAGCACAGATGTGCCGTGTGACTATGTGGTTGCGAGAGCACTTTTCCCATGACATGGACGACCCTAAGTCTAATACACTAAAGTACCAGTTGCCCCTTAAGATCTAAGGAAGTAGGTTCTAATCCGTATGTTTTGTCCGGCCTACCCCCGACCAAACTCCACCCCAACTCTCAGTCCCTCAGTAGCGCCTCAAGGGAGGAAATCTCGCCAGACCCTAAGCTTTACAGACTAGTTGGGCATGACTAGCCGTGCGAGTACCTTGGTCGACCGCCGACCTCGACGCTACATGGAAGCAGGAGCCAGTGACCACCCAGGTTTCCCCAAAGTGGCTGTTCTGTACTATAAATAAATTTGGGTTTTTCTTATATGACACACAATCCATACATTGTCTTTCGTTATGGGTTTGACCTCATTATGCATAAACTCAGATATTAAACCCATCCCTTGATTAAGACTATTAAAATCATCTTGTTTTAATTCAAACGTTTATGTTTATTATTATTTCATAAGATAAATGTCTCTCGATACAGCATAGGTTCATAATTTTGCATCCTCAAAAAAGACCATGCCACCATCACATGATTATCGCCCTTTGCCCCTGATATCTTCTTGACTTTTATCAACAAATCCGAAGCAGAAGTAGGAATCGATACCATTATATATTCTCCTTAAAGTGAATGTCACAACGGATTGAATACTTTCTCTTACTTTCTTGAAATTGTGAAACTTTTCACTTGCATTTACATTAGTTTTTCTTCCTCTGGTTTCCAAGTTTGAATAAAAATAAAATAGGTCTAACAAAACATTAAAATGATTTCATAATAGTTTTATGTCTGACAGTAAAAGAAAGTCCCTATTTAGGATTCCAAATTCGATACCAAATAGACACATCCATAACCAAAGAGATGACCTCACCACCCTTACCACTAAAAATCCCATAACTTCTAAATTATGATATACATCGTCGGTGTCGTGGCCAAACCGCCTATCTCATGGAAACAAAATTTTACAGTAGACGGGAAAAGACTGGTCACGCTTGCCAGACCTCACCACCCTTAACACTAAAAATCCTATAACCTCTAAAATATGATATACATGTATAATGACGATGTCATGGCCAAAAGACTTATTTCATGGAAACAAAATTTTACGAAAGACTTGTCAGACTTGTCTGTCTTGTGCAACAGATTTTCAGACTTGTTGAACCTTTGCAGTGGACTTGTTGAACTTGTCGAACCTTTGCCGCAGGCTTTTTGAACTTGTCGGACTTGCTGAAAATGTTGAACTTTTCAGACTTTGTTCAGAGCGCAGACTTGTTCGACTTGTCAACTTGTCAGACTTGTGCCACAGGGTGGTCAGACTTGTAGAGCGACTTGTTGGACTTGTGCAGCACACTTGTCTGACTTGTGCGGCGGACTTGCTGAACTTGTCGAACCTGTGTTACGGACTTCTTGGACTTGTCAGACTTTAGCGGCAAACTTGTCTGACTCGTTCTGTGGACTTGTCAGACTTTTGCGGTGGACTTGTCAGCCTCGTCAGACTTTTGCGGTGGACTTTTGTCGGCCTCGTCAGACTTGTGCCCCTGGTTTGTCAGACTTACGCGGCAGACCTGTTGGACTAGTGCTGCTGATTTGTCGGACATCTGCGGTGGACTTATGAGATATGTTGGACTTGGTGGACTTGTTCGGCGAAGTTTGTTGGATTTCCAGGGCGGATTTGTCAGATTGGTCATAATTGTGCAGCCAGCATGTCAGACATGTCAAAGTTGTGGGGTTTATGCAGTGGACTTGTCGGACTTGTCGAACCTGTTCAACGGACTTGTTGGACTTGACAAACTTGTCAGACATGTGCGGTGGGGGTGTCACTCTTGTCGGATTTGTGCGGATAACTTGTCAGATTTGTCGCACCAGTGCGGCTTTGTCGAATTCGTGTGACAGACTTGTTGAACTTGTGCATCCCACTTGTCAGAGTTTTTCAGCCAATTTGCTGAACTTGTGCATCAAACTTTTCAAACTTTTTCGGCGAACTTGTTGGACTCGTGCGTCAGACTTGTCAGATTTTTTCAGCCAGCTTGTCGGACTTCTGCGTTGTTTTCCAGATTTTTTTTTTCCAATTTGCTGAGCTTGCGCCTCAGACTTCTCGGATTTTTTTGGCCAACTCCTTGAACTGGTGCGTCAAATTTGTCAAATTTTTTCGACCAACTTCTTGAACTTGTGTATCAGACTTGTTGGATTTTTTTTGGCAAACTTCTTGGACTTGTCCATCGGATTTGTTGGACTTTTCCTGCCGACTTGTTGGACTCATGCGTCAGACTTGTTGGATTTTTTCGGCAAACTTGTCAGACTTTTTTCGGTAAACTTTTTGGACTTCCATGTTTGAATTGTCACTTCTTCCGGCCAATTTGTTGAATTTGAGCATCGAACTTGTCGGATTTTTTAGCCAACTTGTTTTACTTTTCCATCAGAGTTATCGGATTTTTTTTTTGCCAACTTCCAGACTTGTACGTTCGACTTGTCGGAATTGTTTTGACCAACTTGTTGGACTTGCCCATCTGATTTGTCAGATTATTTTGGCCAACCTTTTGGACATGTGCATCAGACTTGTCAAACTTTTTTGGCCAACTTATCAAACTTGTGTGTCAGACTTGTCAGACATTTTTGGCCAACTTGTTGGATTTGTGCATCAGAGTTGTCAAAATTTTTTGGCCAACTTGTCGGCATTGTGCGTCAGACTTGAGGGACTTTCTTTTAGCCAACTTGTTGAACTTGTGCGTCAGACTTGTTGGATTTTTGGGCCAACTTGTCAGACTTATGCATTTGACTTATCGCAGTTTTTTCGATCAACTAGTCGGACTTCTGCATCAGACTTGTCAAACTTTTTTAGCCAACTTATCAGACTAGTCGGATACTTCTGGCCAACCTGTTGGATTTGTGCGTTAGACTTGTCAAAATATTTTGGCCAACTTGTCGGACTTGTGTGTCAGACTTGTCGGAATTTTTCATCCTACTTGTTGAACTTGTGCATTGGACTTGTCGGAATTTTGCGGTAGACTTATTTTATTTGTGCCTCTGGCTTGACGAAATTTTTTCAATCGACTGGTGGGGCTTGTGCATCAGACCTGTCTAACCTTTTTGGCCAATTTTGTGGATTTGTGTGTCAGACTTAGCGGATTTTTTCGTCCAACTTGTTAAACTTCTGCGTTGGACTTGTCAGAATTTTGCGGTTAACCTATTAGACTTGTGCATCAGTCTCTTCGGAATTTTTCAGCTAACTGGTTGGACTTGTGCGTCAGACCTGTCTAAGCTTTTTGGCCAACTTGTGCGTCAGACTTGGCGGAATTTTTTGTCCAACTTGTTGGACTCGTCGTAATTTTGCGTTTAACCTGTTGGACTTGTGCATCAGTCTTGTCGGAATTTTTTCGGCCAACTGGTTGGACTTGTGCGTTGGACTCAGACTTTTTCAGCCAACTTGTGGGATTTGTACATCGGACTACTCGGAATTTTTTGGCCAACTGGTTGGACTTGTACATCGGATTGTCAAACTTTCTTCGGCCAACTTTTTGGACCTATGCTCCGAAATTGTCTGAAATTTTTTGCCAACTTACTGGACTTATACGTCAGACCTTTTTCGTCCAACTTGTTCTATTTGTGCATCATATTTGTCAAAGTTTTTTGGCCAGCTTGTCAGACTTGTGCGTCAGACTTATTGGAAGTTTTTTGGCCAACTTCTTGGATTTGTGGGTCAGACGTTGCCAAAAATTTTTGGACAGACTTGTGCGCCGGTCTTGTCAAACTTTCTTGGGCAACTTGTTGGACTTATGCTTTAGACTTGTCAAAATTTTTTAATCAACTTGTCAGACATATTGGAATTTTTCAGCCAACTTATTGGACTTGCGCGTCAGTCTTGTAAAAATTTTTCAGCTAACTTGGCGGATTTGTGCATTGGACTATTCGGAATTTTTTGGCCAACTGGTTGGACTTGTGCATCGGATTGTCAGACTTTCTTCGGCCAACTTCTTGGATCTGTGCTCCGAACTTGGCGGACTTGTCCATCAGACTTATTGAAATTTTTTTGGTCAACTGGTTGGATTTGTGGATCAGACTTGCCAATATATTTGGACAGACTTGTTGGACTTTTCCGCCAACTTGTTGAACTTGTGCATCCGACTTGTGAACATTTTTTGGGCAACTTGTCTTTCTTGTGCATCAGACATGTCAGAATTTTCACCCAACTTATTAGACTTGTGCGTCAGACTCATCACACTATTTTTTTGGCCAACTTGTCAGACTTTTGCGGCAGAATTGTCAGATTTTTTCAGCCAACTGGTGTTATTTGTCCGTCAGGGTTGTCAAACTTTTTTGGCCAATTTATCGGACTTGGTCGTCAGACTTATCAAAATTTTTTGGCCAACTTGTGAGCTTGTGTGTCAGACTTGTTGCAATTTTTTTGGCCAACTTGTTGGCATTTTGCATCACACTTGTCATAATTTTTTGGCCAACTTTTCGGACTTGTGCACCAGTCTTGTCAAACTTCCTTGGGCAACTTGTTGGACCTATACATCAGACTTGTCAAAGTTTTTTAATCAACTTCTCGGACGTGCCAGAATTTTTCAGCCAGCTTGTTGGACTTGTGCGTCAAATTTCTCAGAATGTTTCACCTAACGCTTCGATTTGTGTGTCAGACTTGTCAAAATTGTTTAGCCAACTTATCGGACTTGTGCATTAGACTTGTCAAAATTTATTGGCCAACATGTCTTACTTCGGGGTTAGACTTGTCGGAATATTTTGGCCAACTTGTTGGACTTGTACGTCGGACTTGTCAAAATTTTTTATCCAAATTATTCTGCATCAGACTTGTCAGACTCTTTTTCTTCTTATCAAAATCTTTTGGTCAGCTTGTCAGAATTGTGCATGAGACTGGTCGGAATTTTTTGGCCAATTTCTTGGACATGTGCATCGGATGATCAGACTTTTTTCTGCCAATTTGTTGGACCTGTGCATCAGACTTGTCGGAAATTTTTGGCCAATTTCTTGGAGCTGTGCGTCAGATGATCAGAACTTTTTTGGCCATCTTGTTGGACCTGTGCCACAGAATTGATGGAAATAGTTTGCCAACTTGTCGGAAATTTTTGGCCAACTTGCCATACTTCCATGTTAGATTGTCAGACTTTTATCAGCCAACTTCTTGGACCTGTGCGTAGAACTTGTCTGAATTTTTTGGCCAACTAACTGGACTTATGCGTCAGACCTTTTTCATCCAAATTGTTTGATTTGTGCGCCAGATTTGTCAAAGTTTTTTGGCCAGCTTGCTGGGCTTGTGCTTGAGACTTGTCAGAATTTTTTGGCCAACTTGTTGGATTGATGGCTCAGTCAAAATTTTTTGGACAACTTGTTCAACTCATTCGTCAGACTTGTCAGATTCTTTTTTGGTCAACTTGTTGGATCTGTGCATCAGTCTTTTTGGAACTTTTCGGCCAACATGTTGGTCTAGTATATCAGACTTGTCAGACTTTTATCTGCCAACTAGTTGGATTTGCGCATTAGACTTATCAAAATCTTTTGGCCAGCTTGTCAGACTTGTGCATCACACTTATGAGAATTTTTTGGGCAACTTGTTGGACTTGTACGTTTGACTTGTCAAAATTTTTTGGCCAATTTCTTGGACATGTGCGTCGGATGATGAGACTTTTTTCGTCCAACTTGTTGGACCTGTGCGTTGAACTTATCTGAATTTTTTGGCCAACTTGTTGGACTTGCGCTTCAGACTTATTGGAATTTTTTGGCCAACTTGTTGGATTTGTGGGTCAGTATTGTCAAAATGTTTTGGAAGACTTGTTCGACTCATGCGTCAGACTTGTCAGATTTTTTTATCCAACTTGTTGGATTTGTGCATCGGACTTGTTTGAATTTTTTGGTCAACTTGTTAGACTTGTGGGTCAGACTGTACTAGTCAAAATTTTTTACTCAACTTGTTAGACTTGTGTGTCAGAATTGACCAAATTTTTCGGCCAACTTGTTAGATTTGTGTGTCAGACTTGTCAAAATGTTTTGGTCAGCTTGTCAGACTTGTGTATCGGAGTTGTTGGAATTTTTTGGCCAACTGGTTGGACTTGTGGGTCAGGCTTGTGAACATTTTTTTGCGTGCGAGGGTGCATGCGTACGTGCATGGCAGGCATGCAAATTTTCTCAAGTGTAATCTGAACCCATTCACTTTCGTATTGTGTTGTTTTTATTGGGGTTCAGACAATTTTTCTCAAAGAGTTGTACAAAATAAAATGTAAAGGATACTCTGCCGCATAAGTCTAGCAACAAATTTTAACTTTAAACGGTTTGTAACTTTTGAACCAATGGAGATCACTGAATGAAATGAAAAGCCTTGTCATCTTTAATTGAAGTTCTTTTGATCCCATCAACGAGCTAGATCTAAACGAGCATTTCAAGCAAGCTAGAGGCGGTCAAAAACACTTGATCCAAAAAGGGTGAAACATCATAATAAAGCTTAAGAATATGGTACCGTACCATTTTCCTTGCGTGCAACCTCTTTTTACAAAAAAAAAATGATCTAACTCAGTATCAAACATGTTTATAGACTGGCCGCTGCATTGATTAATACACGGAATGAGATTCTACAAGAAAAGATAACGAACATTATTAAGGCCATGAACCACTGACGCCAAGCTGTAACTGACGATCAAGGATGTTATAAACGATAGCCTGCTGAAATGTGAAGTTTTGATGTATTATTTTTCAAGAAACTGCTGTAAATGTGGAACATGTCTTTTCAAAAAGCTACGACGTTTTGTTTGAGCATCTTAACTTAATTAACTCATGTCAAAATGATAGCATCAGTTAAAAAGAAAAAAAAAATGTTCTGTGCAAAATAATCTGGTAGTGATTTTTCTTCAGTTTAGATCTTGCGTTTTACAGTTTTGAGGTTTACATTCTGGACCTTGTTTGGTTGTCCAAGACAGGACATCAAGACATTAAAAAATTATTTTTACTTCACGGGAACAATCTTTGTTAATTTCATTTTTAAAAATTTGTTAATTAAACTTAATCTGATTGTTTCAAAAGTTACAGCCGTTTAAAGTTTATTTGCAAGACTTATGAGGCTTAGTATGCAATGATCTTTGTGTGTGTATTATATGTATATGGCATGCATTCATCTGGTGCATTTCTCGCCCCGGAAATGAGTGCGCATATGAGCTCTGCCGCAAGACTTAGATTATAGTGGAAAACTTCCTAATTCAGCGGGAGAGAGAGAGACAAGGATTGGAAACACAGGTTTAGGCCTATGCCAGATCATGCCAGGTGCCTCATCAAGTTATATAAAAGAGAAGTAATGTAGGTATCTATAAAAGAGTGAAATGCAAATATCCAGAGCGGCGATCCCTCAAAATGAATGATATTATTCATTCATGTGCAAGAGAGAAGACATTGGCGATGAAAGACATTGTTAAGGGAGTAAACCTATGTACTGTACTGGGGGTGCTATTTCTTGAATAGCTTCCCTTGTATTACCATTGCAGACGTTCTAGCGCTGAAAACCTTTTTTTTTTTTTCATTCAAGCCATTATGTGGAGAACTAATCTTTATCTTTTGCAATATTTTTGTCTCTCAAGTGAGAATCCATAAACAGTAAAGTAGCTTAGCGCTTTGTAGTATTTTTCGCACAATAGTTTTCCTCTTAAGACCAACAACAAAAAAATCTGGAACCACAACGACTGACTTTCATGTTGACTAGCAAACAGTTTGATAATCTCTCCGAGAAGTTCGAATCTAGACATGAGGATTCATAATATGTTGTGTGCTTGTCTGCACAGTAGGCTGAAAAAAAAAAAAAAAGAACTCGGGGTGGGGGTGGGGGTGGGGGGTGTCCCAGCAAGGCTCGAAACAAAGTCAAAATGTGGCAAAAAGAAAAAAGAAAAAAAAAGTTGTAGTAAAGTCACCCCTGAGAAATGCCGGCATTAACTACTGAACTTTCTATGATTTTTTTTATTAGTTCCATTATTTTGTTTGTTTACTTTCCAATCCTGTTAGGCCCTACATTTTTTTTTTTATGAAGAAGGTTTTTGATATAGGCCTACTGATTGATTTGTCTTTCTTTTAAATTCCTCTACGTTTTACTGTATCATTTCTGTATTATGTCTTACGCGAGCCTTTTCTTTATGTCACACTTTGACTTTTCTGCACAGTGTTAAACAGTGTCTTTCCACATCTTCTTCCCTCTATCTTTCCTGCTCGAGATGCGCTTTCCCTGCAGCGGAAAAGGGTATAAAATACACGATCAGCTGCCAGTCTTTACTGATCACGCGACAACGACTTGAACGTTCATTATTTCTGAACGGTTCAGCTTTAAAAATTCGTGCTTCCATGCTTTTGGCGGACGGACGTGCTTTGGTGCTGCTAACGAAGCAAGACCTCGCAGCTAAGTAAACTGTTTCACTTCGTTCCTGTTGAAGTCTTTTATTGTTCGTTTTTTTCACTTGACAAAGGCGAAAGCCAAAAATTTGTGTATTTTCTGTCTTCTCTTTAGTTTGCTTTGTATTGTTTGGGTTTTATTTCTGACGCGGGGCTTTGCAACATACAACCTTTTCTTTTTGCCCAATTTTGACTTTGCTTATAGCCCTGCTGCGACCCCACAGTTTTTCTGTGGTTTTTATGATATTTCTTTAAAAATGACGTCCATGGCCAGTGCGAGATGAGGCAAGGGGCGGGAGATAAACCTCTGAAAGGGAGGTCAGCATGGGTCGGGATATAGCTGTAATATTTATTGAACACACATCTGAGACAAGTTAATATTATCGAAGTATCTTTTTAATGTTAATTTTGTTGTGGTTGTTTGTGTTTTTGTTTGTTTTGTTTTGGGATGATTTTGTGTGTTTTTTTTTAAAGATGGCGTTTATATCCTCATTAAACTATAAAGCACTATTTTGTTAAAACTTTCCCCCGTCCTTAGCAGGATTGGAATAAACAGGGATATTATTTATTGTTGATTTAGGCCCACATTGGGGCAAAAAGGTAAGGAATCGAATTTTGGCTCACATTGATAACGTCAATACCACGTACAGTTCGATGGTAAAATGTGATTTCAGTTTACAGGGAAATACCAGCAGGCAATCAAATGAATATAAATAAATATAGCCCATTTTCCATCCAATACTTAATAAATTTAGGAAAGTCTTATTTGATAACAAATTTCTGTCGCAGCTACGAAGTCTGTATCGTATTATGTTTGGTCTGCCAGGGATGGAGCCATGACGGCCAACGCCTACTGGCCATAAATAGTACATCCGGGCATTGTATCGTATCGATAGTCGCTCTCCTGTAGGTAAGATGGCGGATGTTTTGTTTTCATGCTTTAATTTTTTTTTTATCAGCACCGAAGATTTAAAAAGAACTGTGCACAGCGTAGATATTGCTGCTATTTTTATCACATGCATGCAGTGAAACACAGGTTAATGTTGTATTTTTAATGGATTGTTTGCGAAAATTTATGGTAATGGTGATGTGGCAGCACTTTTTCCATGAAACAGTTCCAGCTGGATGGAAGCAAGGCAGTCCACCCGAGTCAAATGCCGCATTATGTTGTGCTAACACAAGTAGCTAGCTACCTGCACTAACCCAACGGGAGGTCTTCCCCCCGTCCGCGCCACTTAACAAAAAGTTAACAAACATAATATGATTAAGATATAAGCTTAAACAACCTGCATTGGAAGGGTCAGATGGACCTGGGGGCGTGAAGGTCTAGTCAGTTTGTATCAATGGGCGGTAGTCAGATTGACTAATCAGGCGAAACGGGGCTGGGGTAGTTGTGTTTTCTTGGCTGGCGCGGACGGGCGGAAGACCTTCATATAGCGGAGACTAATTCCCTTCTTTTCTCCAACCCCCCTCGCCACTCCCACACCAAAAGCACCATTTCGGATTTTCATCCCACCAATCCACTAGCAATGCCCAACAAAGCCTCAAAGAAAGGAGCATTTTGTCATAATTTTCCAATTCGATTTGACTACTCAAGACCTTGTTTTATGGTCTTTCCGTAAAGTAAGTTTCTCAAGCCATTTCAAATTCAAAAGTGGTGCATGACCAAGGGAATTAGAATTCAAATTTTTTCAAAACAAATTACTGTGGGCGTGTGGCAGTGAAATGCATTAGGCCTAGACGTCTAGATCTAAATTGCGATGCAAAAGGAATTTGACTGTGAAGGTCTCCACAGATCATACAGATGGATGCAGGCATGTAATTCATACCAGTATAGACAATGATGGGAAAGATTTCCAGAGGCACCTTAAGCCGGTATTGCCATTTTGCAACTTTTTGTTTTTAATGTAGATCTAGGCCTACTCTGCAGTTAATCATCGATGTGCAATTTTAAAAAGCATCCCAATAGAGAACAAGTTACTCGCCAGGGCGCCCCCTTGCGACCACCCCCCCCCCCCCCCGGGGCATGGCTGCTCGTAAAGTCTTATCCTTGTAAAGATCTGTCCAGACTTGCATGCAGCGCCATATATATTAATTCATATAGTTGCTTCAGTATGATGTCATGTGGTTAAGTGTGATTTTGGCAGTTTGATTATGATTAATGCTATAGTGCCATTATGAACCGTTGAACAGTGCATTCTAACACTATATAGCATTAGAATAATAAGACAGGAGGAGGAAAGCACAGGGGGCGAGAGAAGAGTTGCGGGAGGGAAGAAATTTAGTAAGCTGTAGAAAATATAATAACCAAATTTAAGCTATCACTGAATTGATCAGTTTTAACATTTTCATCCTCTTCTGCGGAATGCAACTTGTATGTTCCCTCACACTAGATGTTTTTTATGATATCGTTGGTGCAGAAGTCAGGGCCATTTTTGTTTTCATGAATTTCACATTGTGTGGACATCAGAACCAAGGGTCCAAGGCATCAGCTATTTCGTCAAATCTAAACCTTTTCAGTGTTATGTAATATCACATTGTCTGTGATGGATTTCCAAGCCAGCATGACACTGAGATGATGAGCATTAGGCCTAGCGCTAAATTTACAGAGTTGTGCATTTCTTTGAGATTTGCTTGACTTTTCTAGAAAAAAAGTATCTCATTTTCTGTTATCACTATCACCATTCCATTCTATTCTAAAGGTTTGACACCTACTGTAAAATAAACCAGTATATTGTATTATATTGTCTGCAAGCGCTTTAACTAAGTTTAAGTTTAAGGCATAAAATACCCCTTAATTGAATTTGTCACTTAGACTTTAAACTCAAGCACCTCCCATGATCATTTGCTCCTCAGACCTTGAACCGTGTTTAGGTTTCATTTTGTGGAGTTCAGCCAGTGAGTCCAAGTGACCAATTGTGGGTACTGAGTGGATTGTCTAACTTTTCTTCCATTTACACTGCAAAGAAACACTGAAACAAAGGTAAGAGAGTTTGCCAGGTAATATTTTTACTAAAGAATAATGAAATCTTCATCAGCAGCACAATGTCAGTGTGACTGTTGTAATGCTTGTCATGATCAAAACAGTGAAAGCACATTGTGTTGTGTTTTGTGCTTTGTATTAGTAATTGTATTTGTAGTGAACACTGATTGCACAACCAGTCATGGTCTGCCATCTCTCACTTGTTGTACTGTTTGGTAGATGTATTATAATTTATTTGAATGAGCAACACTGTTCAGCTCCCAGTTGAGAACTTCATTCAGTTGTACCTGCCTGCTGGTAAGTTGCTGTGGATGCTAAGAATCTAAATTGACCATTTCGAGATCGGTTGACAGGTTCGATTCCATTTTATTGTAATTAATCAAATTTGCAGCAGCAAATCAAAATGGAGTCTATAGATAGATTCAGACTTTCTAATGAAGAGCTAAGAAAGCATCAAATGTGTTCTGACACCACAGGATGCCAATACAACAAGGAAAGATTTAAAACTACCAATCTAAACATGTTTATTGGCTTAAAAATAAAAGAAATAATATATTTAAAGACATAATTATTCAGATATTTAATTTCTTTCTCTTACAACCCTGAGTGAATACTTGTGTTGTGGACAGCATCACAGACACAGGTATAAATTTATAGAGGCTTATTTATATTGTAATTGGTACCAATTTTTTTTTATTTTTTTTTTTTACCTTTTTTTTTTGTTTTTTATATTTGTGCTGTTAGTTTGTTACTATTTTATTAAATTAAAGAATCTTCCACCATATCATTTAAATGGCATCAGGCCATAGTAATGATAGTTTACTATTTGGTTAAATATCTGATACTATTGTAGAGCTGTAGGTGACCACATTCGTTAATCATCAACATCATGCCGGTCAACACCTGATCATGAATAACTTGGATTTAAGTAGCAATGAGAATTTATCATCTGGCATGAGAGAATGTCGTGGCCTATACCCTGATCCAGGGTGAGAAAGGCAATGATGATGATGATGAGAGAATGTCAGAAAGTAATGTGACCCGAGCTGTTGAACACTGCCCAAACTTTATTATGTGGTAACAAGTGACTGTGTATTGGATTTCATGTTTTTGTAGCCAAATATACTTATGTTTGTCAAAATTTAACATATTTTTGTATGTTTCATGGGTCATGTATTTGTTCTGCAGTGAGCAGGCTTTTCACTGATGTTGGTTGTATATAAGTGACCTCATAATTTGAACCTCACCTGATTGATATTTCGTCAATTTCATGACGAATGGGTGAATGGATATCAACAGCTGTACAACAGAAAGGCAAACGCTTTACTTCTGTGTATGATGATGGGGCGAACTGCCAATATCAGTGTTGCGAGAAATTCACTTTTGAAACTTTTGTGCTTTCTCATCATCGTTTTCATGCCTTTTCGACATACTAGATACCACGAAAACTAAATGAGATTTAACAAAATTGCTCGTGTTGAGTAAAGGCCACCTGCAGTTTACATGTACTTTTGGTAACACAAAAGACTAAATATTTGTCAGATTTGACCTATTCACCCCTTCGTCATGCAGATAAGTTGAGCGTTCGCCTTTCTGTTGAACAGCTATTGTCATCTACATATACCGTCCATCATGAAACAGACGATTTGTAATGCTGTATGTATATCTCTTACTCTCTTTTGGGGGTCACCTTTGATCTGCTTGTTTAAAAACAGATTGTTATATCGCATGCTGCTTGCATGATGAGATCTGACGGAGCCATTCAGGTACCTTTCAAAACACTTGCGACCAGCTTTGACCTAGAACTGCTGTGTATAATGCTGTATACATGTGTTATTTATCTTTGATCCATTCTGTTTATTATTAGCTTTTCTTGTGTGTGTATGTGATTTTATCCATTGCAGCATTGCTCACATTGCAACATGAGAACTTTCAATTGGTAACCTTTCAAATTCCCTTGACCATTGTTTTCTATTATTCATGGAGAGAAAGATCAGATTGCAATTATTCAGACAATTTTTGATTCACCTCCAACCAGTGTTTTGTACACTGTCCATAGCAGTCACAAGTCCAACCCAATAGTAAATGGTTTTCATTAAGGCATTGGGGAAGAACAAAACATGGCCAAAAAAAAAAAAAGAGAAAGGACTTTTCATAATCAACAGATTGTACATTGAACAAAGAATATCATGGGTGAACATTTATATTGTTTGAACTGAGCTCAGAGCCGCTAGCGGGAAATATCATTTAAGACAATATATATATATATATATATATATACATGTAGTAATATTATGTCAGTAAATGAAGCCTCTGAAAAGAAAGTTAGAAATGTTTCACTGGTTGTTGAAGAGAAGTGAAAAAAGAGAATCACAACCTCATGGTAAAAAAAAATTAGATGCAAAAAGAGCACCTAGGATATCATGACTGAGAAATCTGATGTGTTGATGTTGGAAATGGGTGGTTACATAACTTGGCGGACTAATTACTTGATGAGCCATATATAGTGTGTGGTATCAGAATTATATCATGTAAATAATCACCAATCCTGTCTGTGACGAGTAAATCATAATCTAACTTTATCAGAGAAACCCTTCAATATTGCCTAGTTCAAAAATGCACATTTTTGTCTCCAACCTTAAGTTGGCTGAATCTGAATGTTCACACTTTTGTTTTAATCTAGGCCATAATAATATAATAATATTTTGAAATGAAAGTAACAATTTAAGGTGCTAAAGCGGATGGTTGGAAGGTGCTTCTGGTAGGATCTTCTTCTGTCATATCATTCTTCTACATTCTGTCAATAGTCTTGCTTCTTCCTAGCACAATATGGCCATGATCCTGTCGATGTGCTTTCTCCCAACTGAAGCTGAAGCTCAAGGTGTTGACATTATCCATTGACCACATATCCAAATTCAGTTTCAGTTAGCAGTTATTTGTGTTGATTTTTTTTTTTTCTGTATACTATTAACTGTGTCCTCATCCACAAATATTTTAGAGAAATAAGACGGCCTTGTAGTTGATTAATCAGTAGTTGGTGGATGAAATTGGGATGCTGGTTTCTAGCTGCAGAAAGGCATTTTTCAAAACTACGAAACGGGTGACATGGGGCAAAAAACGAAAAAAACGATGGGGATTGGGGGGGGGGGGGGGGGGGCAAAAACGTGAATGTGTGGAGGGCGATTCAGGGCAGTCGTTGACTTGTTCAACAACATGCATAGATGAGTTTTTTAAATGAGAAAAGCCTGTTTTGTTTGTTTTTTTTGTTTCAAGTGCATTTGATTAAGACCACTTTCTGTTTTACGATGAATAATGATTGTCATTAATGAGGTATGTAGTCTTTTTGTGAAATGTAGTATGAGAAGTGGGGCAGTGACAGATCAATAAGAGCGTAAGGGGCGATTGCCTGAAAAAGGCTGAGAACCATTGAACTCTCCAGTGCTGGCATGATGCCACATTCAGAGGGAGAGAAACGTCGGTCAGGAGACTGGGATAATTTAGACTTGCTGCCGGGAGCAGAATCTGTCAAAGAACGTGCCATTTGGCTATTGGAAACATCAAGGAAGGATTGTATCGGCACATACATCATAGCAGGGGCGATTTCAAGACTGTTTTGATGTTGATCACTCAAAGTGCGTGCAGCGGGAATGGTGTATAGACTTTGGGGACAAGACATGATGATAGTTTGGAAACCCCTGCAGTTGAACAGGAGAGGACAGTCAGCCACAGTTCCCTTCCCTTCTCTTCTGTCGTTTTACCCCCTTTCGTGCCCCTCAGCGTTTCTGAGCTCTTAAGCGACAGATCCTCATCCTTTATTGGCCTCTTCTAGTTCTTCCATGGCACCTGCGCCCTGCCCATGTCACCTGCGGGCGTGACCACTTCTTCAATGCTTCTTTTTATCCTGAGTAAATCTAGGCATGCGAAGCAAATAATAGAGTCCATAAGATGTTCAATGTTTTGTGCGTACGTTGAAAGGCCTGCAGATGAATAAAATTTCTGGTTTTAGGTATGGGTAAACTTACTGTATGTATTTTTAACCGTGGTGAAATAATTATATCGTTGAAGGTGTTTTGGGCACACAGTAGTCCTGCTGTTGGTATTGAGCCTAAAATTTTATTGTACCGGTATAAATATATAATTATTTACATTCCCGTGTTCTTCCACGGCCAAAATGTATATTTCTGTGCTTATCATTTGTGTGTGCTGGGGGGGGGGGGGGGGTCCATCATGAAGAAAGCAACATTTATGTCTCTGTAACAAGAATCATGGAGGGGCATTCTTCTGTAGCATCCCATATGGTCATCTTGTAAGAATGTTATCAAGTAAGGGGTTTCAAGAAGGCGTTTTGTTGTGAAATCGTTCAGCAGATGACACTCAGGGACCCAATGTGCATGGTTCATTTTTTGGGAATTCTTCGCCTTGTAGAACTCTGGAGTACAAAGTATTTTCTTTGTGACTGTCATTGTATCAACAATAATACATGTACTGCTGTTTTACATCTGCTGTTGAGCAGAGGAAACGTTGCTGCCAATCCAGACAAAACCTTTACCTCTTTAGGACGAAACGAGTATTCGTCTGAATAACAGAATGGAAATGTTGTTTGTTTGCAAAAAAATGAAGGAAAAAAATTTCCAGCTTTCTGAGGGTGTATGAGATGTCCTTTCTTCCATTCCGAGCCTCAGCTATTTACAGTTCTGTGCCATGAACAAAGCACTATATCTATTCATGTAAGCTTCTGCTTTCTGTCGCATGGATAATGCGAGGGAAGAATGTTGTCCATGCGTGGGCAGGGTGTCAGACTTCCGTTGCCATGCTGAACAGAGACGTAGAGAGAGAGATTGACGTCAGATTTGCTGAGTTGGGGCTGTTGCCACTACTTAAGCGGGCAGCAATCGATGGACACGTGCGTGTGTGTGGCTGTGAGCAAGTGTGTGGATGGTCCTCAGACCGGAGATCTTTTGGACAAAAAAGGACCATGGACCAATGTGAGAGGAAAAATTAGTCTGACTGAGAATGAGAGAAATGATGAGAGAGATTTCCAGAGAGGGAAAGAAGGAGAAGAAATCGGACAGGAGACAGGACGTTGTAAGAACGAGTGAAAGAAAAGATAGAAAATTGAGCGTAAAAACTATACGAGTAGTTAACTGCCAGAGAAGGGAGATAGGGGAGGGGGGGGGGGCGAAAAGTTAAAATGATTACATGGCAGGTACAAACGGAGCTGGGAAGATAAAGGGTAATTGGTGGTTTTCATGATCTAGGTTTGGCGAGGAATTCTCTTTAACAAGGCTGGTGCCACTGCCAGGCAGTCTACAGTTAGTAAATTCCGATTGTTTGATAGAGAAGACCTCATATCAGATCATCATTTTCTGCACATACTAAAACTTAAAACCACTTTGTTCCGCATTCATTGTGTCATTCTGGTGTAAAATATTCAGTTCCCGATGAAAAATACAAATCGACAGTCACTAGTTATGAAAGCTTACAATGGAATTTTTAAGACGCTATGACTTTTTTTTTTTTTTGTAATGAGACAGTTATAGTTGCGGTAGAGGAGAATTGTTTGGGGTAAAGGTGGGGGGAGGTTAACGAATCCGATATCATACAAAAGTCAATACGAATTTATCACCAACACGATAAGTTTGCCAGGCGACAGAACCACGGCTTATTGATGACCAGAATACTGTTCCAAGGAAGGACGTTATTTTTTTGTGCTGCGATTGAAGCTGAATTTGTACGCTATAGCGCTAGAAACACATGATATTTAGAATATTGCTGTAGCAAAGCGCGTCCTTAGTTTTTGTTTGTTCTATACATTTTCTGAAAAACTAAGAGTTCTTTTAGTTGATAGAAGGGGTGTAACAAATGCACATTTTGACACTCGTTAAAAATGTGTTGTGGCACATGGCAAGCCGTTTCACAGTTCAGAAGTAGTCTAACTCCTTATCATAACTCTAAAGCCGCAAACTGTTAAACGTCGAATTTCTCAGTTGTGCAAAAAGTGGAGTTCGAACAAACAAGAACTACGGTCGCCATAGGTCGCGGGTTCGAATCCCACCTGAGCCTCTTGTTTTTATTCTTTCTTTCAACCTGCTTTTGCGAGTACCAACTAAGCACGCACGTCTAAACGCCTCGTCTTTCTCTGTCATTTAGAAATGTAGTGGGCATGGCCCGGGTATGTTGTGACTGTGTAATGACGGAAATAACGAAATTTCAGCTGTTCTGACTGATGACTGATGAGCTTCCGTGTGCAGACATTTTTCCTGCGTTGGGAGGCAGGGAAGATGAACAGTTCTCATCGTATAGTGTCTGAGCCTGTGACGTGGTGCTATTAGATATCGAGGGTTATCAACCAGAATGTGTTTTATGTCCAGTTTTATTCACTGCTCTTAAATGCCTGTAGATATCCAAGACACAAGATGTGTGACTTTATTTCGTCACCAAATAAAACTAATTCATGTGACCGTGTAGAAGTTATTGCAGTTATTTGAATTTCCATTAAGGTTACACATTTCAAACTCGTTTTTCTCAATTTGGCTATTTTGGACACAAAGCATTCTGGTTGCCAACCCTCGATTATGTGGGTCACTATTCTGGCTGGACATGAGCCAGAATGTTTTATGTCCAAAATAGTCAAACTGAGAAAAACGAGTAACCATAATGGAAATTCAAATACATGTAATTGCAATAATTTCTACACGGTCGCATGAATAATAGTTTTATTTGGTGATGAAATAAAGCCACACATCTTGTATCTTGGCATTTTAGTGCAAGGAAATGTGCCGGTCCTTTTGCATGATGCCAGGAAGTGGAGATATGTGCGCTGCTGCTGACGATTCACACGTTCGGATTGGGCACCGTTGCTCAAACTCGGCGAGTCTTACATAAATGATGAACTCATGCATCATTGTCACTTTAAGGGCCTTTATTCCCATACCTGCTGTACTTTCATCTTGCCTACAATCAGCAAATTGTCGCCTTTCGTCGGACCAGAGCTACTACATATTACCATTTGCACCAATTTTCTGAGTGTCGGTGGCTATGATCGTGATTTGTGAATGAGTCATTACAGAATCATTTCTCCCTCTTCCCCCGCCTCCCCTTCCCTTTCACAGGTTTGTAACCTCGAGCCTCTTTCTTCGTTAGATCGTCGCTGAACTGGTCCCAGACTGACCTTGACTCCTCTGTCTTTGCGAGCCCGGACAGTTGGATTCAAGGGGTTTAATCCAGCCTTTCAGTTTTAATCCAGTTACCTTTCTTGGGGTTGCGTAATGGCCCTTTCATTTATTTATTACCTCTGGACGTTTTAATTGGGCAAATCAGACCTGCGGCATCGACCAAGAATGGCAAAACCAACTTCCATAAGTGGGCAGTTTGAACTGCAGTATCTATTGTGCTTTGCTCCACCATTTGTCAGAAATTGGGCAAATCAAATACGAAGTACGTGGCATTGGTGAGTCATAATTCATCATTATTCAGGACATAGACAAATCAGACTTGCCGTATCGATCATTCGGAAAAATTGGCGAATCATAACATATAAAAATATACAAATGCAGTATCGATCATGACCGGCTGCTAGATATTTCAGGAATTGGGCAAATCAGATATGCGGCATTGATCAAGTCCGGTAACACCATCTTTCAAGAAGAGAAAATGACAAACTTGGAGGGCCTTATTGATTTTGTAAAGCACAGACTCGGCAGGGCTGATGGTTGATCAGTGGCGAATTCCGCGGTGTTCTAGAGCTCCATGCTCATCACAGAACTTGCAGATGGTGGAGTTGGTCCTCTTATGGCTTTCTTTCTGTTTGTTTTTGTCATCTTCAGACCAGTATTCTCTCTCTCTCACACTCTCTTTGTCTCTCTCTCTCTCTTTCTCTCTCTTCCTTCATCTCTCTCTATCCACTTCCCTCCCCCATACACGTAATCTGTCCGAGTAAGTGCAAGGATTTCTCTGTTTGGTGCCAGTTGATCAGGCCGATTTCGAAATCAGTCCAGTCTTTGTGTCGTTTTGTTCTGCAATTCGGCCAGTCGCCGTTTCTGCAAGTGGCACTTTTCAGGGATGTCTTTTTTACGAGGAAATACTGTCATCCGTGTCTGCGGGGACGAGTGAGTATGGGTGGTCGTATATATCAGAGAGAGAGAGTGTGTGTGAATGGTATGTGTGTGTATGTCGAGTGTGAATGGTATGTGTGTATGGTGTGTGTTCGTGCGTGTGATAAAGAGGGTGCTTGTGTATATGAGAGGAGCAGAGTCAAATGAAATGATTAATTGGTGAGCACTTGAGACGCGGACAAGAGAGGAAGAAAGAGAGAGAGAGAGAGAAAGTTAGAAATAGGAGGCAGAGGTAAGGAGACGGCAGAAGGAAGGAGTGGTTTCTGGCTCTTCTGTATCTTCAGGCCTTCCTATATATCGACCACTGTTCCAGGGGATCTGAGGCAGACTGTGTGTGGAACTGGCAGTCCTGAAGTTGGGGAGGTGGGGGAGGGAGGGGGGAATAAGAGTTGGCAGAGAACAGAACGCGTGGTCGTGATGGAGTATATTATGTCCACGTCTTCATTGGATCCCCAGCATTTTTATCATTATATATGGGGGAGACACACATTTTACTTTCTGTCTGTCTGTCCCTCCAGTACTCCACCAATTTCCCTATAAACAGACATACTACATTCACCGTATCTGTCCATGTTGTCCAGTGTTGTTCCATTTGTAGACAAGACATCTCTGTCTGCACGTCTTCTCCGGCATTTTCCTTAGAAACAAACGTACAGTCTCGGTTTTCTGCCCATCTTCTCCAGTATTGTTCCACAAAGACAGACATACTGCATTCTGTCTAATCTCTCTACAGCATTTTGCCCAAATACAGCAGATATAACTTCATACTTCTGTCCATCCTCTCTAGTACTCCTTATATATAGACATACTCTCCCCACCTGCCCGTCTTTTCAGATCCTTCTTTTACAGCCAGGCATATAATTATATTAATTTTGCTCTTTCAGTTTCAGTCCACCCTCTTCGACATTGTTGCCTTTTCTCAAATTATAATTCGTCACCGGTCTCCCTAAAAGTAAAACTGTAGTAATTGGTTTAGACTAATTTTCAGGAGAAGCAAAAAACTACATGTATTTTAGTTTAGCACAACTGGCTTAGTTGCGATGAATTTTTGAAAGTTTGCTATTCGAGTATTTTTTCGGCTTAGAAGTCTAGAACCAAGATCATTCAATGCACCTTTGAATGTATTTGAGTGTATTATATGAAAATCGAGTTTTCGAATTTTAAAGTTACTGCAGTCACGAATTATGATCAGTAGTAAAGTCCATAGTGCCCATGCTCGCTGCTGAGAAAAGGAGCACTGCTATTTTATTCCACAGTATCAAAGTGCTCACCGGCAATAAAGGATTACCTTGGTTGCACACGGTGTCAAGCGAAAGCTTTCCTGGCAGCTGACATAATCTCCCGGCATCTGGCACTGTGGTAAACAAGTCCCAGGGCAATATCTTATTGAACACCTTGACTCAGTAGCTGCGGTTATTTATTATTGAGACGGCGGTAATTGTTATACGGCCAGTTGCTGGAAAGGCCAATTTTGCTGACTCCATGTCTTTACTGTCTTGCTTCTGGTACAGTCTCCATCTATCTTGTTATTCTGCTGTTTTCTGCACGTCGTCTTGTTTTTACTCAGGACAGTGTAACCGTCCTCGAACCGTGTCCTCGTGCTTTCTTTGAACCCAAACTCAATTTCCGTCTTTTGAAAAATTCTTGCTCTCTTTACTGGACATTAAAGGAATGTTATGATGTCAAACGTGTCCACATACTTAAGCTCTATTACACATGTTGTTTCTTTTTCCTTCTTCCTTGTTAAAGAAGTTGGTCCATTTTTTTGTTCCATCACAGTGTTATCCCTTTTCTTTAGCCTAGACGCAAGCTAGCCGATATTGATTGACCGAGTAGTTAAAAGGTGTCCCGACATTATCTTTCTTCAGCAAAGATACTGCAATTGATAAGATGAGACAGTTAGTGCTTTTAGCGTGCACAGATTTGGCACCGCCACCCAGCGGTAAACGCGCGGAAGTCGTGAAAAGTGCCGTTTTTTTTTTTACAAAGCCAAATAGGGAAAATATTGAATTTTGTTCTCTGTTCAGCTATCGCTATAGGCCTTGATTGACGTCACTTATTGTGGAATTATAACCTCAGTCGCTGTGGGAAAACTCTGGGTTGTTGTTTTTTTTTAGTTGCAGTAGCACTGTCACAATTTTCCATCATAAATTTACTATTATATCAAGCATTCTTTTTATACTGTACGCCATGGGCCCCGCCCCCGATCAGCGCGCAGATTGTGTGCACGTTTTTTTTTAGTGGTGCGAAGAAGACAGTGTCTCATCTTATCGTTTGTAGTATCTTTGGTTTCTGTGAGACCTGGGGCACCAGCCAATTAGTTGGATCTCATGGAAATCCAATGTCGTGACGTCATCATCCAAATAGTGGGCCGATCGAAATCGTCTAGTGCTCGCCCCTGGGCATATATACAGTATTCTTATCTCTGTCGTTTCATTTTATCTAATGGAAGATCCGAGCATGCCTTTGTCCGTTGATGCGTGTTTCTCCCACTGTATGTCACGCTGAATCCATTTGTGAAAGCGGCTTAGAATTGTTTTTAAAACTGTGCCCAACCAAGTGGGTGTTAAGCTTTGTGATAGTTAGTCACTGATAGATAGTATTTGTTTGGAAATAGCAGAGAAATGTGAAATGGCACGTAATAATTGCCTTAGCAGCAATGTTTTCCTTTCATTATGTTTTTCTTTACCGATTTCTTTTTTAAGTTGCAGATGTTTTGCCTTAGCTCGACTTGTAATTAACTAAACACCTAACAGCAATTTTTATTTCTCTTGTCATTTTCTGACATGTTGTTATTTATCACTTACGTAAGCGTCATAATCTCCAGACATTCTCTAACAAAGTAGAGCCAGTGAGCAAAATAATCATTTTCTTTAAACATGTGCCTTTTTTAATTTGCTAAACAAGCCAACGTCTGGTTTTTGGAATGTGGCAGCTTCCGAAGGTGGAGAGTTTTCATTCCTTTACATATCCCATGAGTTCTCATTTAACTTACGCTTTGCAAGCAGGCCATTTGAATTATGCAATCTTTATTTCCTCAGAAATTGAAGTTTAAAGGCCAATGTTGACACTTTAACAATTAAATTTGCCTGTTGCCGACAGTGCGTAGTTTGCTCACGGGAAAAGCAAGGGAGAGTTTTTTTGTTTGGGTGGGTTTTTTTTTTTTCTCTCGATTTTTGTCAATGTGCATAACGTACGAAAATAGCCCCAGCTATATAAATGAAACTGTAATGTCGGTGTTGTGATTTCCTTGTCAAATTTAATGATTTGAAATGCTGTAGAAGTATTGATCGTGTCTTGTAGGCGGAGCAGAGTGGCCGCAAGACACTGAACTGTTTTCTCTTTCAACAACCCGATTTCATTTTAACACTGACGATACAGGGTCGATAGGGCTGGTCGAGATAGGGTTGGTCAGTTTTGCATTTTAAAAGAAAAAAAGTGATTTATTTTAACCAATTACTCGTATAAAATTACAGCCAAGATGGAAAGAAGTATTTGCTGACATGTACCCGTAGCGAATCTTCTTGTTTCAAAAGGATGCCGAAATCTACACGCTGAGCGAACAGATTTCTATCATTTTTACAAAATTCACATTACAGATATAGACACATGTTACGGTATGGGCCATTTTGCCGTTAGATTTGTAATTTCAATGTCATGTTGCCGACCTAAGCCTGATTTTCTCACCCACACTCACATTTATAATACATGTAATCTGAAAGCTTCCAAAGTGGGATGACGAAGAAAAAAATGTAAAAGGCGCAAAGTGACCGTTATCGCGCCGATGCGCCCATAAATCCTGTCTTAAACAAACAAAAGATGAAGCACATTTCATGTTATAAAGCTGTGGTAAAAAAGTGGCTTTGATCTAGATTGGCGTAAATGATCTTGTTCTGTCACACGACAGTGAGATAATTATTGTGTCGTGTTGACCAGTCTGATTGACTTGTAGGACATTTTTACTGCATGGCAACTTTAAGTTTTGTTTTACACCATTTATTGACCCTCTGATGCCCAGACATATATTCACTCAGCCAGCATAGCAATTCTGAATGGTGCAGAAGTGATCAAATGGTCAGATGGGTGCAGAAATAAAAATATTAATATTTATCAGGCAACCATTTATTTAATTGATAGATTAAGAAATGTTCCAATTCTAGAACGCTGGTGACGTGTTTCCAAAAAAAAAAAAAATGCTGGGCACGAGGGGAGTAAAGTGAGTCGGGGAGGGGGTGTGTGACTGTGTATTTGGGGGCGTCGTGGCGCCCCGGAGAAAGACGATTATATTTGACAGGTCGTACAGCGTGGTTTACGGACCGAAACAATGAGGAATAACTGCCACTGAACCCCTGTGTAAAAGCTGTACACTGCAGCAGGGCATATTATATATAATAATGAGAAGAATTATAATAACCAGGCGGTAGTCTGATGAAGCCAAAACCATCGCCCGCAGCCGCTTAGGAGTAACATTATCTCGTCATTTGTCGAGTGATTGTCCTGGACAGCAGCATCAGATGAATCTGCCAACAGAAAACGATTTTGGAACATTACTGATCTACCCAAAACAAATATTTGAGCCGTAGACATTTCATTCCTATGAAAATCTTTCCACGCAACGCGCCCCCCCCCCCCCCCCCAAATCAACCTTATCCCACTTCAACACGCAGTGTCCGATTTACTACGAAATTAATGGAATTTAAGCTTCAGGGCCCCTAATCCCAGAGGGCATGTTGGAAAGTGGATTTTTCTCATATTTTCAAGTCCCTGGTCCTATTGGGGGGTAGGATCGAGTAGTTCTTGGAAATTGGATTTTTCTCATATTTTCAAGTCCCTGGTCCTATTGGGGGGTAGGATCGAGTACCTAGTCTTCTCGGATAAGGACGAAAAAATTCGGAGGGCCCGTGTGCACGTTGCGCACGTTAAAGGTACCTTGGCAGTTGGAAATCGTAAAGAGCAGGCCGAAAGGCCGCTGCCCGGGCAAAATTGAAATTAATAGATTAAAATTTATCCATATCATCTTTCCCCCCCCCCCCCCCCCCGCCAGAACAAGAAATAATAAAACAAGTAAAGTGAGGTGTAAATGCCAAGGGCAGCGAACCTCCTAAAATAAAGACCTCAAATCAGCCCAGAGGGGCCCTGGACAAACGTTTTTTCATGAGTGAATTTCGGATGCTGCTCCATTGTTCCTGGTTGCGAAGGGGCCACATGACAGTTCAAGCTTCGGGGTCCCAAAAATGCCAACATGTAACATGGACATTAACCCTTGTGTCGTACAAAGTTCCCAGATGCCGCAGCTGTGGTGAAAGCGCATTGTAGTAGACTTTCCCAAACATTTCTTGGATTTTTACAGCCGAGTTTGATAACTGTAGAGTGACGTGCGGTTAAGGCCAAGGTTTGTAGTCTAGCCAGCTCGCTTGCAGACTCTCACAGCTGAGTTTGACAATATGAAGTTGAAGCTAAAGTTTGAAGGTTTGCCAGTACTGTTATAGCCGAATTCGATAACTGGTGTGTGGTTTGGGGTAATCAGTATATTGTTATATAGTATATATTGTTATACTAAACAATAACAACACTGAAGTTTTCAATGACCTTATTGGTGTCCGTGCTGTAGCATGTTTAGCTTATGACTACACGTCCTGTTGTGTGGTCTGGACTCCGTAAGAGTGAACAATTCTCACCTTTAGAATGATGCTATCATTGTTTCTAGAATACTGATGTTTGTTGCAGAATTGTTATTGGTGTCTTTTCAAGAATTCTAGTGTTCTTTTTCGCTTTGGGGGGGGGGGGGGGGAGCATGCCGGCCGTGCCATTTATGTGTTGACTCTAGTGATGTTGTGTTGTAATCTTTGGTTGGTGTCCAGAAATCGGAAGGGAAAGCGTGTTCGGTTTGTCTCTTGGAAAAATGATGGCGCACCAGGGGCGATGTGGAACTCGGCCAATTACTGAGTCAGTGAACAACCCGTGTTTAGTGTATTGTACGAGCTGCACTGGATATATTATACTCAGAGATTGTCTCAGTGAGGTGGGCACATGTGCCCTTTTGTCGCTGGTGTTCCATGGTAATTAACACCGTCGGTTTCAAATGGAGTTAGCTATTAGTTGAAACCACGCTGCCTCCTGCTCACGTTAATACTAGCCACAGTTGGTTACACAACTTACCAGTAGTAGAAAGAAAAAATGTCACCTGGAGACATAATGAGAGAAGGGGACAAAAGGAAATAATCGCCTACATTGTGGAGGTTGCTGATGTAGTGAAGTAGTGATCTTAGATTGAGCCACACACTTGATTGGTCATGGGGAGTGGTGATATATTTAATTGAAGGGTGGTGCCAATGCTGTTAAATATTAACCATGATTGAATTCAAGGGCTGCATCAACTATTCAGCATTGCAACAAGGTCGACTGATTCGATTGTAGGAGGTTTTTACAAAAGAAGATACACATCACAGCGTGGTGTTTTTTTCTAAGCCCAATCCCCCCCCCCCTTTTTTTTTTATTGCGTCTCCACTAATTCGTTTTATGGAGTTGCCGTGTGTTTAGTCAATGTGTTTGTCCGTAATCCTTGCACATGTTCATGTGGTCCATATCAAGCGATCTCCCACCATTGAACACACAATCACTCACTCACATGCTCATCCACTCTCTCTTTCTCTCTCTCTCTCACAAGTGCGCCAGTTAAAAAGAAAAAAAAATCCCTCATCACTCGGAGACACCAAAACCTCCCTGAAGATTAGTTCGTTCATGTCTTGGGATTATTTTGCTGTTTCCGCCTGTCCTAACATTCTGTTCATTATTCTGTCTATTGTCTTGCTTTTCCTAGCACACTTTGACAGTTATCGTGTCGACGTGCTTTCTCCAAACTCAAACTCCGAATAGGTCCGGAATTTCATCGCTGAAATCTGAGGCTTAAAGCTGCGTTCATGTAGGGAGTTAAACATCAAACTGCAGTCTCAGACATGTATTGTCCTAGGGCGCTAATGGTTTGAAACGTGTGTGATAGTGTGACAGCTGGGCAACTTTCGATGAAACCATGTCAGTAAATTCCATTCTTCATCACTTTAATATGTTGTGTTCCCATGGGATCTAATGCAAAGTTGACCCAACATCTGGCTTAATCCCAGCCATTTAACACACTGAAAAAAAACTGGGTCAATGTTCTCCGGCGCTTTCGGGGCACTGATTTAAACACAATAAATTAGCAACAGCCTGACACTCTAGGGGTAAGTACAGAGCACATCATATTGAATTGTTGAATATTGATGTGTTGTATCAAGGGTTTGCGAGGAGGATTACAAAGTTGGGCAGATAATGTAGTGATGAATGCAATGATTCATGAGTGTTTTGAACCTCTCAGCGTCACGGTTTGGGAACAAAAATCAGAATATAAAGTCAGGAACATGCATGCAGAATGATAGGTTTTAATATAATTATGTAAACAATTTATTGGTCCTTATGAGTTCTTAGATATTGACAGGAAGAGGATCGTTTGTGTTTTTAATAAGAATCCAGTTGATGCAAAATATTTTATTAAATGTTTTTTGTTTGTTTTTTTTCTGAGGAGGATCATTATACCGAAGGCTTGATTTGTCTTTCCTTTTCCTTTGCGTTTTGCGGTCTCGTTTCTGTATTATATCTGAGGCTTTGCTTCATACAACTTTTTCTTCCTGCCACATTCTGACTCTCCAGTCAATGCTGAATCACTAGTTTCACTGTGGTTCAAGTGACTATCAGTAAAGCACAGCTGCGCCGTTCCGCCAATGTAAATTTGATGTATTATCCGGCTGTGCTAAAATATCCTTTACTCGGGACTGCTCGTCATTAAATATGCCAGGGCAATGTGACCACACGGGGTTACAAGATCAGCTTTATTGTCTTGCTTGTCTACATGATTTAATAACATCTGGCGACCTCAATTCTTGTACTTTGATCTATCTCCATTTTCTGAAAATCTGGAGATCTTTTAGTATACACTTTGGCACTTGTTTAAAGTGCGGTTTTGCACTTGTCATCTGTTTCACAGTTCCGATTTATTCTAACTCCTTATCATAATACTAAAGTCGCAAAGGTTTAACGTCGAATTTCTCAGCAGTGCAAAAAGTGGAGTTGGAACAAACAAGAACTTTTCTGTTCCTATCGTTTGGGGGAGGTTGGAGGGAAAACTGCAACTACTGGTGTCATTATCCAATATCACTGTGCTGGTGAGTGGTGGACGAGACAGTGGTTTTGCTGTAGAGATCGGATACCCTTGTTTCAGTCTACATTGGGCAATTGGAATCATTTGACTCCGGCTAAATAAAATCTAAAACATTTGGCACATGTTAAAAGATATCTGACAGAGACTCGCGGCAAGTTGCATCTCCACAGTACACATCGCCGACAGCAGTTCACGCAATTATAGTAGGTCACGGTCTGCATTTGTTATTTAAGAGTGTTAAGCTAACACTTCATGCACAAATTTCAATATTCTGACTGGTGCGGAGAAGTTGATAAACACTTCAGTGTTGCTGTGTGGCATCATCGATTTGTCTGCCGCTGTTAGGACTTGGATCGGGTGGCAGGATTTTGCCTTTGAATTTTTCACTTTGAGAAAGTTAATGTCTTAGGGTGTTTTGGAAAAATACCGCGTGCGCCAATCTAGGCCAAATTCACGTTTTAGCGTCATTTTATGGAATGAAGAGTGCTCGTTCTGTCAGTCTAGGTTATAACGTTGCACGTTATACTTTCTTTTGGTCATTGCAAAATGGAAACTGAATCATATTAAAAAGGAAGTAAGGTGTCCAATGTAATCATCAATGGCTTTTTAAAAACCACTGAACCTTCCGTTCTACGAAATATCATATTAGGGATAGAAAGACGTAGAGGTGCGCGTGGGCATATTTTAGAAGGTCTAGAAGTTCGTTATATTTTTTATATTTTCGTTCATTTTGAACCATAACTGAGCTGAACAGAAGAAAGTGTTCCGACATTTTGAGCCGGGGGGAAAGAAAAGACGCATTTTCTTCGAGTAGCAGTAAAAACAATGTGACAGGAAATTGCGTTCTGCGCCTCAGTTTACGCACTGGTGATCGAAACCCAACTTTAAAAATCACATCTGTGTATTCCCCAAGTCAGCGAGCCACTAGTAAAGCGGGCTGCAATGTGAAATATCACTGCATCTCCAGTACAATTTTGTTTCGAGCAATTACGATGGCCTTCCATAAACCGACACCGCTGTGTGGCAGTTACAGTTTTGTTTGTGATGTACTTTTTTTTTTTTTCCGAGGTCCAGCGTGCCCATGATAGAACTCATAAATGTTTTGTTTGTCCATAACCCACCTCCCGAAACAGATTCATTTCAGACGTATAAAGGAAAAGACCCAGTCGACTTAATAATTGTTTTTATTGCCGCTTATATCGCCTTTCATGGTTCAAAGGCAGGTGGTTTTATCTTTCAAGGGTCTCTATATGACATTTCTCCTTTTGTTATACAGCCCCCCCAGGCCTGGCCAGGCTAAGTAAGGGCAAAACTAATGTTGTCTCTCGCTTAGTAAATGGGCAGAGAACCTGCGTACTTCTAGTGTCACAGTGGTTCGTGGCAGGGAGGGAAAAACAGTTTCATAAATGCGGGATTCCAACGAGCGTGACGAATGTCGAAGGTGTGCAGGGCATAGTTTATACATATAAGTATCACCAAGGTACCCTGATTGTGTAGTACATGGTCACAGTTTTATTCAGGCACGCATTATTTTATAAATACGACTGTAATATGAATACTCCATCATTTCACAGGAATGGGTGACTGAGTGATCCTATTCAGATTGTGTCCACACGGTTGATTAATTAGCATGCCTCCCCGCATTGTCTATTTGGACACTGATTGGACGAGCTCTGTATTTACTTATCTGCCTGTTTGGGCATCGATCGTTAGTCATGTGTGTGTAAATATTAAATACACGGTCGATATTAGGTCAGATGTGTAGGTGTTTTTATGTTCCCGATTTGTGTCAGATCGCGGCTTCCGTCCTGATCTTTTCCTATCTTTTCTCCTGTACGGTGAATAACAGAGTTCCAAGCTGGTGTTTGATGGGCGTTTCTGATAGGATTTCCTTCTGTCCCATCATTCTGCTGCATTTTGTCTATCGTCTTGTTTCTTCCTGGCATAATGTCGTGACCGTTATCGTGTCGACGCGCTTTCTCCAAACTGGAGACTCAAAATTTGGCCTTCCAACTTGAAAGGCTTCCAAGATAAGGCAGTAACGGTCACAACACTGTGAGAAATGTGTCATACCGCACCACACCCTTTTAGACAAAGATTACATGTGGATTTACTGGCGGTGGACAGGTAGAAATTTTTATTTTTTTTAAATCTGTGTCATCTCTCTCAGGTAAAAGGCATGATGAGACTCAGATTTGGAGTTTAGTGGTGATGTTAGAAAGGCTTTATCGCTTAACCTTCTCGTCTAGCACCCAGTGTTCCACATTTGAAACAGGTCTGGTCACTTGGACCTTATGGTCCAATTTTCTAAGGTTTTATTTCTTTTGTTTTTGCTTTGATACACTTTCTGATATATTAACATTTTTTTTTTTTTGCCTTACAACTACAACATTTTTGTGTGAATCAGTTTTGCGCAAATATCCGAATTTGGGATAAAACAATCAATGTCGGGGTACTGGAGGGTTAGAACCAATGGATATTGCAAATATACAGGATCTTTCATAGCAATTTCGGTTGTTAAAGTGAACTTAATGTGGAGAATGGAAAGGAAAATGAAAGGCAACATGAGCTATAGAGTCATATAATTCCAATACTGTTGATTAAATTTTTATTTTCCGTTAGGCATTGTCACTCAAATTAATTTTTGGGGAGTTGGATTTCAAAATTTTCCTACAACTAGTCAGGTGGACACTAAACAGTGAGTATAAAAGATAACCGATTGAATATGGATCTGTCGGTCATAAGTACCTAGTACATTTTAATCACCGTTTTGTGTGGCCATCTTTGAGAATCGTAGGATCACTTTCACTGATCGGTTTAACCGCGAGGGAGAGGGCATTGTATGTTCCCTTGTCCCCAACCTTCGATTTTTGAGCCGCAGTCTTTCTACTATCGTATGGTCATCTTTATTGTGTTGGTGAATTTGGTTTGCTTTCCCCAGATAATTCCCGTTCATCTCTCCTTAGGGAAGTTAAATAATTAACAGTTTCTGTAATTAACAGTATTGGCCGGCTTCTAATGGATACTTGGCACAGATGAGCACAACTTATTAGTAATCTTCGCTTTGGTTATAATGTGGTTTTCAAAACTTGTCTAATTGTTGGTGATCTTGAAACAGAGTCGAACTGATTTCTCTAACTTCTGAAACTGAAAACCAAGCATCAAATGAATTCTGATTGTGTATTTGGCAATTCTATTCACTATCAAGGTACGTGATTGAAAGGCCATGTGGTTTTGAAGGTTCCTTGAGTTTCAGGAAATGTGCAGAAACCTTGACGATAAACGATGATGTGGGCGTTTTTTTTTGTTTTTAGTGATTGGGAGGAAAGGGATGGGAGCTCTGGGGGGGCTCATAGAAAAGGGTGAGCGGTGAGGATACACAGAAAGGGCGGGAGGATATTGTTGGTGCCTTTTGTGTTAGTGAACTTGCTGCCATTCTTGATCATATTGGACACGATTATGATATCAGGGGAAGGAAATGCCCTTACAGTCCCACTCTCAACGCGTAGTTCATGGTTTATTGGAGTCTTATGTTCCCTGGTGAAATCCCAATTATTGCAACGAGTAACCCCGCATTTGGACCTCTATTGATCTGCGGCCAAAAGAGGGTGTGAGGAAAGGGACGAGTGTGAAGGTCTACGCCAGGAGAGGGTGGGCAAAGCAGAAGTAACGAATGAGAAAAATACTCCTATTCGAAGCTGTTCGATCGCTGGACTGGAAGGCTGGACCATTCAAGCCCTACGCCAGGCTCCAATTTTGTCTGCCTCTGGGGCTTGAGAGGGGAAACTGAAGCTTGCGTGTCGTGTAGTGTTGTAGAGAAGTGCTGTGTGGTGTAGAGTGGGCCGAGAGAGCACGTCACAAAATCAATACTAGCTCCGTGATAAATAGAGCTCCTCTCAGCCTTGCACTCAGCCTAGTTTCCCTCATCGAGTACAGCAGCGGCTGGTGAGTTGCAGTGATCAGTGGTACAGTGGGCAGCAAAAGCATCGTATTGCCGTGCTGTGTAGACCATCCTAGTCTGCAGTTGTTTCTTCATCAGCTGGCCTAACCAAGGTTTGGAGACACGTTTTTCACTTTGGTGTATGTTCGAGAGGAAATCATTATTAGTTTTGTGTCGTTGTTTAGCCATCGAGCTTTAACTGCAGAAAAACCCGGTGTCCAGCGAGGTCCTCCAGCCGGTTCGAAGCCACAGGGAGCGATACCGAGAGAATTATAAGAACTGCAGTGCTGGTGGTTGGTTGGTTGCGCCGCTACATACTGTGTGCTACTCATTTCGCCATACTTGTTCACGTGACTTGCATCACCGGATTGCTCACCATCAGCGCGGGTAATTAATTGGTAAGCTTTACATTCACGTCTGACATTTATTGGTGTTGTACTGACTGATGTTGCATATAGTATATACAGCTGCGAATGGAAGATCCACACAGGTGCCTGCCCTCCTCTGTCCCTTTGCCCTCGTTTTTTTCTTTACGCACCACTCTCTTACGTTTGTTGTATTGTTTGAGTAAAGGAAGTTTGTTGGGCACAGTAGAGATGTGACATACGGATTTAGTGTTGCAGTTCGTACTGTCTCCCGTCTGGAACAACCCGGCTTGATGATGTAGAGGCTTTGACATTGGTTGATCTACAATGAAACGAATGATCCCTCCTAATCCCGGAGGGGCCCCTGAGGAAACTGTTTTTATTGAGTGAATTATGGATGTTGCCCTATTGTTTGCAGGTTGCGAAAGGGCCGCATTACAGTTCAAGCTTCAGGGTCCCAAAAAATGTTGGTCCACCACCGGTCACTTCGATACTGATGTTTGGTCATTTGTAGTGAAGAGTTAGTGATTTTTTTTTCCATGAGATTGATTGGGGGGGGGGGGGGGTCTCCAAGTTCATGGTCCTTGATCATTGATTTCCTCGAAAGTGGATATTTTGACAAAACTGGCAACAATTAAGATTCTTACATGTTGCTGAAGCAGTTTTTGGCCGGAGGGGGAGGGGGGGGGGTATTGGAAATGGGAAAAGGGAAGGACAAGAAGACGCTGTTGATAGCAGTTGTGATGATAGTGCCTTTTGTTGGCGATGGTATTGGAAATAACACTTCCCCAATCGTGTAGTTGACGTGTACGGATATAACACTCCCCTAATCTTGAAGTTGACGTTTTTGGATATAACACTTCCCTAATCTTGTAGTTGAGGTGTACAGATATGACATTTCCTTATCTTGTAGTTGAGGTGTACGGATATGACACTTCCCTAATCTTGTAGTTGAGGTGTACGGATATGACACTTCCTCAATCTTGTAATTGAGGTGTACGGTTATAACACTTCCCCAATCTTGTAGTTGAGGTGTACGATATGACACTTCTCTAATCTTGCAGTTGAGGTGAACGGATATAACTCTTCCCCAATCTTGTAGTTGACGTGTACGGTCGGCCCAAAAATCTGTTCATGTGACAAGCGCATCAAGATCTTTCTGGCTGGTCTGCTCTGGGACTCAATTTGTTGGTTGCGCAGGCATGAGCCGGTCTGACGTGGTATATGTAGTGTACAGAGTCTTATACAACCCATCAGACCCAAGTACACAAGTGCTGTTTGTTCAGTTGTGTGGGATTTTTGTAGTGAACCCTTTAACCTGTTGATGTAGTTGTTCCGGTCCATATCAGTACATACGTTTGGCTTGCATTTAAGACTGGTCGTAAGTTTGAGTCAGGGATTTCAGGACTTCACCAAGTCTGTTTCACTAATTTTTTGTTTCTTTTATTAAGGTCCATATTCACCCTTCCCCCCCCCCCCCCCTTTAAAAAAAAAAAATTGGTTATGCCTTTTTTAAAAACATTCTGTTGGGAAGGGACCGAATTAGAATGACCGAATGTGATGGTTTGTCATGACAGAAAAGGGGGGGGGGGGAGCAGGAGGGTGGAAAAGAGAGGAGCCGCTATAAATCGCGTATTGTCAAGGCAGGAGATTTAGCAATCTACCATACCGAAGTTGTCATTTCAGCAAATGTTGATCTGGAGGAGTTCGTAGTTTTGAGATTGTTAGTTGAGCAGCAGTTTTGACCAGCGGATTTTGTAGTTTTCATCAGATCAGCCAATATTGAAGTAGGGTGGTAGTAGTATTGTGAAGAATCTATGTTCAAATATTATTACTTAAAACAGAGGGATTTAAAGTTCTCCTGAAATTGTCAGCTCAGCTAGAGGATTTTGTGGTATAGCTGAGGCTGGTAGGTAGGAATTTGAAGCTCTGCTTGGATTGCCAATTTAGCTATTGTTGAAATAAAGGATGTTGTATTTTCACCGAGGTTGTAAATTCAATGGCTGTTAAATCAGTGGAACTTGTTGAATTTAATAACTACTAGAGAATTGTTTGTATCAACTGTTGAATTAGGGTCGATAAGAGTTTGTAATTATGTCTACATTTTGTAGATGATAGGGCAACACACACCCATACACAACGCAGTCACATGCACACACACACCAACCCTGAGTCCAATGCGATACCAACTTCTCTGTCACGACACCGGTAGGTTTCATAGGTGTAGTAGTTTGTACAGGCTGAAGTGTTTGTAAAGCCAGGGATTCATTAGAACAGTCAGTCCACAATCAGGGCTGGATCTGTGTGATGCAGGTTGTCCTCAGTTATGGATCAGAAGTGTAGGTGGTCATTAGTATCCGAAATGCTGTTTTTCCTACTCCTATAGAGCGCCATTTTCAATTTCTCTTGGATGATCGATTTTTATGGATCAGAAGTGTAGCTGGTCATTAGTATTCTAAATGCTGTTTTCCCTATTCCAGTAGAACTCCCTTCCAATTCCTCTTGGATGATCTGTTGTTTTTTCCTGTTGGACTACCTGCCCATCATTTAACCTGCAGCACTGGCAAAGGTGAGTACATCAACAGCAGCTAGATTCCATACCCTACATTTGTCGTGACCTGTAGAACTACTAGAACCTGCCTTGATCTGAAGTGTATTGTCACTCGTAGTAGTAGCTCTAGAATCTGCTGTAGTGGATGGTGTCCGAAATCTGTCTTCACTTCCACTTTGTTGTTGATAGTGAGTAGAACGTTGCTGTACATGTATTTACTTAACTTGTGTAGTAGATGGTAGATTTTGTCATTATAAACCCATCTATTGTTTGAGGTACAGATTCTGTCAAGAACCCAATATTAACTGAGGATGGATTACACAGTAAACATGAAACTTCTGTGAAATAATACGTGGTCCATGGTAAGCCTATGTTATCCGAATTCCATCATTATTCTATCTCAACCTTACCAGCTGTCTCAAGTGCATGTTCTGCCCAGAGTCCATCTACTGTCTCAGATAAAGATCTTGTCGCAACTGATATGTTTGTGTGATTTATGATTCTGTCTTAGATCCATCTGTTGTTGTAGCTATAGCCTGTGTTGTAAACCCAACTGTTATCATCAGAATCGCTGGTAATTTATACCGTTCTAGCGACAGTAGATTAAATGAAGTGCAGACTTCAGTGAATTGTAAATCTATGAATGATGCAAAATTTGCATTCTTTCAGCTAGAACCTTTGAGGTGTACACCTTATTTAAAAAGATAGATGGATTGTGAGATGAATTCTCAAGAAAGTGGCTGCCAACATCTACCGTATGGCCGACTGATGTTGAACTTTTTGTATAGCCGTAACTTGTGCCTGCAGTGGGCTCGACAGAGCTTCAGTGAGAGTAACAAAAACATACATAGATTTTGACTGTGAAACCTCATGAAGCGGGAACATATAATATATAATATAATTATACCTGAGGCAATATTATCCTGCCTTGGTATTCAATAGAACCGAGGGAGATGTAAAACTTTAAACACAATAGTTAAATCGTGCCGAGCGCTCAAAAGCCACCCAGGCTTTTAAACATTCGGCTGCTTTTGCACAGTGCTCCAATTAAGTTTTGCGAGCTTCCTTTCAGGGAAGGGAACAGCTGCTGAAATGCCGTGTGCCACACACCATTATGCCAACTTGTCACATCCATGTGGCACATGCTACCTGCACTTGTTGGCAGTTGGGCGTATCGTGTGTACGTCTGTCTGTACTCTCAGGCTGCCTGTCCTCCCTGGACACTTGCCACAGAAAGTCAGATGCGATCTCTTACGTGGTGTGAAGATTGGCTGCTACTTCACGTGGCTAAAACAGAAAGCTGGTCTTTCCTTATGCTTTGGGTTTCATTGTATTGTTTCTATAGCGCAGCATTTCTTACTCGAGGCCTTGCTACATAAACCTGTTTCTTTTTGCCATATTTGGACCTTGCCCCAAGCCTTGCTGCGACCGCACAGATTTTCTGTGTTTATGATACTTTGTGTAATGTGTGCCCGAAGACAGACTAATGCTTATTATGGGCGTGAATTAATTGATTCTCAGCGTTAAATGAGTGTGAAGATAACAAATGCATGTACCAAGTTTTTATTTGGATCTGAACATTGATTAATGCTCCTTATCTTTTGGATCTGAGGATTGGTTTGATGGTCCTTTTGACGTGGGTCCTTAAGATGGGCTGTTGCTCTGTTATCTAGGCTCTGAAAAATTTGTCGTTGCTTGACCCGGTATTTCCATTGCCGGTATGACCGCAGATTGTATGAATCAGTCACTGAACACTTTAAATGACCGATTAGATTAAGAAAAAAGATGGAGTGTTTTTGTTCGTATTTTTATACCGTGGGGATGGGATTGTGTCAAGAGGGGTGCCTCTTACCCATAAGTAAGTAACTTGTATCTAGTGATTATTTCTTTCCACGTCACCCCTGGCGAGGTGATAATTATCTATCGAGGCTGAGATGGATTGTCAGTCCGCACAGTCTGGATTTGTTTAGGACTAGACTCCAGCACCTGAAATAGACCAGTTTAATGTAACTTTATGTTCCAGATCAGACTTGCACAGCGTGAGTTCCATCATGACTTTAAATCAGCTCGAAGTAGTATAGTTATCAAAATCTCGCCCATATAATTTTTTTTTTTTTACCTCTTCTTTATATGTCCGTGTCAGCAAGTTCGGATTTTTTTTTTTTAATTTTATTTTGAACCCTGCTATTCTTACGATGAAGGGTGAAACGGGCCAAGGCTGGCGTAGACGCCAGACTGGTGGCTCGCGGCCCATAAATTTTGCTTTACACTGGCACAATTGGCACCGGTCTGGCGCCTACTGATGTGTTTCACCACTAAAGTTGCATTACTCTTTTTGCGTGAACTCCTCGCCTCAGTTTCGAACGTCACAGTTATGGCGGAGTGAGCCAGGTGTGATGATGAAGCACTATGATCCTTTTGAGTGCAGGTGAAAAAATAATGTACTTGTAATTTGATGTGTGAGTAATTTGCATTGGAAAATATTTGGTAAAATTACATGTAGTGTTAAAGGCCAATTAGGACCGTCACTAATGATATGCTGAGAATTTACCTCCAAGCCTTTGAAATGACAAGGCTGAACATTCTGTGATGTGTTGTTGCTTTGAATGAATAGGTGAACGCCATAAGGCTCATGTATCCATGCGCGATGCAGCGTTGACGCTGAAGTATAATTGTGTTGACTGCAAGCAGCCGCCCTATAATAGTCAGCTGACATTTTACCACTTTAATGAAGGGGCGACAGCCGGCGCTGCTCGCCAGATAGGCCTATCCAAGCCTAGTCGCCCTTGCTTCGGGTGAGGGAAATCTAACTTCCAATAAAAACCCATAATATTCATTTTGTTGTAGTCACCATCAGCTGACTCACACATCCCAGTCATTGCTAATGTTCATCAAGAACTTCCTCGTTTTCTGTACTATATTACATACCACAGCAATCCTGTGATGGAACACCATCGATTTGAGTGTACCAGTTCTACATGGCTGGTAATTTGCAAATTACATGTACAAGGCTGTTAATGCTAAGCTTGTTTGTTATCATACTTTCAGTCCCAACCTCCCCCTCCCACCACCCACCCCACACACACACAACCCATCCCCCGAACCAATAATCAAATAAGCAAATTGGAACAATAGCAACATGTGAACGTCGACGTGGTTCTAGATGATGATAAGATAAGATAAGATAAGATAAATTTTATTCGTCCTTGTACAAGGAAATTTGTTTTGATCATTGAATACATAACAATATAGTTACAGAAGCAGAAAGTATGATACATAGCGCGCACACACACATATATACACACACACTGATAAATTAACTAAATTAACAAAATTAACAGTGCACACAATATGCTTCCCTAACTAAAACACATTGACCTGACACGCAGGACATAATTCAACTGTGCACAGATTACGATCAAGATGACGACATTATTGTAACATCCTAGTTGATGATGGAATAAACGATTTAAAGTAGCGCTCAGTTTTAGTTTTCTTTGACAACAGCCTTAAACTTCTTACAGATCTTATATATTCCTTGTTCAGGGGATGTTGGGGGTTATTTATAATAATATTAGCTTTTTTAATACAAGCACTAGTGTACAGCTCATCAAAATATGGCAGATCACAGATACAAATTTTGGATGCTTTTTTAATTAAATTATTGATCTTATTTTTATCTTTTTGTAAGATGTTTCCTCCCCAACAGACAACTCCATACATCAAAACGCTCTGAATAGCCATGGTGTAAAATATTTTCAGAATGCTTTTGCTAACTTTTAAAAAGCGGAGCTTTCTGAGGAAATACATGCGCTGGTTGGCTTTCTTGTATACATATGTTACATGCGCATGCCAGTTAAGCAATGAATCAATAGTAATGCCAAGATATTTGGCCTCTGTGACAATTTCAACCTCTTCATTGTTGACAGTAAGAGGGCAAACAGGATCGTTGTTATTTTTCCTAAAGTCAAAAACAAGCTCTTTTGTTTTCTTAACATTCAGTAGAAGATAGTTGTTATTACACCAACAATGAAAGGATTGTACAATGTTAGAATATTCGTGGCCAGAGTTAGGTAAAAGGCCTAAAATAGCAGAGTCGTCGGCAAATTTAAGAAGGTAAACGTTGTTGTGTGTTACAGTGAAATCATTTGTATACAATGTATACAAGGCAGGTGACAGCACGCAGCCTTGTGGCGCTCCTGTGTTTGTTGTGAGTAATTTGGAAAACGTGTTGTTTATATCCACAAACTGGCTTCTCTGTGTTAGAAATTCGAAGATCCAGCTCTTTAAAAAAGAACTCACGTGTAGGTTGGTAAGCTTTTGAAACATTAAGTGCGGTTGTATGGTGTTAAACGCAGACGAAAAATCGACGAGGAGCACACGAACACAGGTTTTACCAGTGTCTAAATGACTGTAGATGTTATGCAATAAAAACAATAAGGCGTCTTCTGTGTTCCTGTTTTCTTTGTGGAGTGATGTATCGTAATAACTATACAGGTGTGCCTTGTTCCTATGTCTTCAATTAATGACCATGGCTATCATAATATACACATACATCTACGCACCTGTTGTATCTGTATCAATTAGGCATTGTCTGCATGCTGTGAAAGGCGCGGTACATCCGTTTCTGTCCTGTCACTTGTTATGAATCAAATTCAGACTCAAAGCTTAATGCAAATGCAACAATAGTTGTATTTTGTTTTGTTGGTGATGGCGTCCCGTATGCCGCGAATTGGTGATGATATTCATTACCGAAACGGGAAGGTTTTTTTTTCATTAGATCTATTATTATTATTCTCACATCGTCATTTCATTTACTTGTAGCTCTGTTCAGAACCTTGTATTGTCGTGTCGTTTAGAGCTGCGACATTGTTCGTTGCTACAGCTGTGACATCGGACGCTTCACCACACAGACAAGTCTCTACAAGTATTACATTGTCAGTTATCAGACCTATCGCGATGTTTCTTGTTTATTCCAACTCCACTTTTTGCGTAACTGAGAAATTCGACGTTAAACCAGAGAGTATGTGTGTATAGAGAGGTTTCACTATTGGTCGATTTGCACTGCCAGACACGGGAGTCTCTGCGAAACCACTGTTAGCATGGAGCGGAAAGTATGTCGCTGCGGTAAACAATATCCGTTTGTACATTTCCACGGGGCGTAAGCGCTTACAAGCGGCTGTAAATAGTTTCAATCAGCCCAAAAATATGAATAAACCACAGTAAACAGACATGCACACTATTTTTGGTGAAGACGGTCTCTTTCAGTTCGGCAGTTTTTTTTTTTTTTTTTTGGGCTCAGATTGAAATGCGATTTGGTCTGTAACCTTTATGTGCATGACTCCGTGAAATTTCTATTGAATACAAATATATAGAGATAGATGGATGAATAAATAAAGTGGATAAGAATAAATAAATAGGTAAATGAGTATGAAAGTTAATCAATAAATAGATAGGTAAATAGATAACTAAATTAATTAACATAAGTAAATGGATACTTCAGTTTCTCGTTTACCGCAGCGACCTAGTTTCGCGATGTGGCGGAAGAGAGATCTCTCTATAAATACATACTCTCTGGTATCATGCTGTTGCTAGGGCGCTGTAGTATATTGCACAGTAAGCTATAGATGAGCAGTGAACACAGTTCTGTTCGGCTTTGTAATTAGACTACGACCCCACGTCGACAGCGTTATGACAAGGAGTTAGAATCAAAGGGAACTGTGAAACAGCTGGATAAGTGACACGGGGCATTTTGAACGTGTCAACGTGTACATTATTTTGTATATGCCTCTTCCACATATTAAAAGATCTCCAATTTTTCAGAAAATGGAGATAAACAAACAAGAACTAATGTCGCGCTGCGCCTACAGCGAGTTACAGCATCTCTTTGACATGTGTGGCAGACTAGTGGCTACTGATGATTATGATCCATAGAGCATTCACGCATGGTATTGTACGGCACTGCAACGCAAGTTTGGCGATGGGGATTGGTTGAGGGATGGGCGAGTGGCAGGGGAAGACAAGGAGGGAAAAAAAATATTCATTATAAACTGTTTGGATTGCCTCTCGTGTCAAGTGGAATTCCCAGTAATTCGATGAATGATAAGCCGCCCGATCCCAAAATGAAGGTTGATTGTTTTTGTGGCGTAACCAGCGCGCTATCGATTTCGCCCTCGTGATAGTCACAACGACATTAAGCGAACTGGAAACTGACAGCCAAGGGCGCTGTGGGCTAAATCGACTTCAGCTGACAATCTCGCCCGGCGCTGCCATCAGTCAATAATCGTACTCCTTTTTTGTTTCTTTAATGTAGGCGTTGTAATGTGCAGGATTATTGATCTTCATTACTACTGGTCGGTTTATGTCTCTTACTGCAATTTATTTGTGTTGTTTTTGTATTTGCTATTCATTTGTGTTATTTTCGTATTGCCACACCTCTGTGTCCCATTGTATCTGTTGTTGATAGTCAGTGGGGGTTTGTGGTCGAATCTTGTGTGGGGTTTAAAATTATAAATGATCTGTTGACTATCTTGTGTGTTGCCTCTTGGTAAAGCATAACTGTCTCATTGTAGAAGTACAATCTTTCTTATTCCTGTCCTTTGAGGGCCCACCAGATCCGCAAATTTACATCTTACTCGTTCATGTGTTACGAAATATGTCCGGAAATCTCACGTATTTCTCAATATTCTGCGCGAGTGGTTGGTGGGCGCTCCTCGCTCCTGGTAGTGTCTTCTTCTGCCCTATCGTTCTATTGTATTCTGTCTGTGGTCTTTGCTTTTTCCTAGCACAATGTGCTCGCTGTCGTGTTACGTGCTTTGTCCTAACTCAAACTCAAACTCGGTGCACTGTATATCTTCGGTAGGCGTGCTCGCAAAAGCACGTTCATGTTTTGCTATCTGCAGTACAGTACCAGTTCGTGTGATTGTGCTGTCTCCTCCGACACACCAGGCCCGCACAGAGATATATAGATAAACAAACCATACGGGCGTTGAACTAGGGAGTGCCCGAGTGAAATTTTCCCGTCCCTTTTCGCTCCCTTTGTTTTTGATATCTTTTTCTTTTCTCTGCGTTCTTTCATCCTATTAATTTTCTCCTCTGATAATTTGGTCCACGCATTGTTGCGTCATGGCCTTCCATTTGTCCATTTCAACCCTCCTCCCTCATTCCTTTACTCATTTTTCCTCTATTCTTTCACCGCTGTCATTTCATTGTAGCTTTAAACATCACCTTCTCTTGTATTTTCCACCTTTCTTTCTCGCTATGATTTCAAGTAAAATTGCAAAAACGGCCAGAATATTATCCAAAGAAATTTGATAATGATTTCAAACGAAATAATTCGATATAAATTGAAGCAAGTTTAGTGGTGTGTGAGCATTCAGTGAAGAAATCCAAGTTTTTGCTCAAGGCCTGCCATACTGTGTTGGCATTTAGAACTTCCAAGAAAGTAGTTATTCCTCGCATTAATACAAGAATATTTTCATAACTCCAGTTGAGCCGGTGTCATTTTTGCAAGAGAAGAAGCTTCTTCAATCGATATTGAAAACTGGGTTGTATAAAATTGATGTAGTTACAGCTGTCGTTATATCGTTTTGTGAAACTCTTGGCAGCATTAAAGGACAACAGGCCATTAGCTGCACCATTTTGTCCCATGAAAGCATCCACCACAGCACAATTACCATAAGGTTCGGAAGTCACCGTCACCATCCAGTGTCCTGTGAAGCGAGCAAGATTTCCAGTGGTCCAAATTCCCGTGACAGTGTAGTGAAGACAAGCATTGGTCAAACCTCGAAATCTGATTGCTCCACTGGTTTTGAAGATAGCACTACTAGGCAGGAAATGAGCGGGAGATTGGGAGGAAATGCCCTCTTTGATATCTATGCATATCTGACTCCCTTCTCGTTTCTTGGGGCAGTGGCGACTTGGGAGGCTTCTCTCTTTCTTTTTGTTTCTGTCTGTCTTTCTCTTTCTCTCTTTCTCTGGTCTGCTTGTCTGTCTGTCTCACTCGTTCTCGCTCTCTCTCGTTCTTTCTCTCTTTCCTATCATTCTGCTGTATTCTATCTGTGGTCTTGCTTCTGGCTAGTGGACGTTGTCGTGTCGACGTGCTTTGTCTAAACTGAAACTAAACTTAACTTCTCAGTCTAATCATAATGGCTACAGTAGACCAGGGATGTGCTGGCGCCAGACTGGTGGCTCGCCGGTCATAAAGTTTGCTTCACACTAACACAATAGGCACTGCCTATATCAGCATTGGTCAGTTTTACCTCACAAATGTAGGACGAGTTGGAGTTTCCCTACTTTTCTGTTTTGGAGAAACACATAAATTTACAGAACAGCCCCGTTGAATCACCACGGAGTCTCTGCGAGGATTTTTCTGACGTTATAACCACTAGTACCCACACCCACGATCTTTCATAGCTTCTAGGCGACGTAATTCTGTCATTTGTTCATCGTTTACGTCAGATTTGCGGCCCAAACTAATTACTGCGTCACGCAAACAGTTTAGATTGCCGCTCACGTTTTGTTAGTGGATTGACGTGACCACAGCTGGTCTAGCTGACTGCCAATGAGGAAGTGATTGTCGGCATGGTGACGTAGAGGCTCCGTATCGGCCCTCACGCGTCATGAATAACTTAACATGAGCGAATCCAAAAGAGGGTGTACAAAAAACATCGTCTTTGGTGCTCTAAAGAAAAAAAGAAGGGGGGTGGAGTGGAGTGTGGTATAAATGGACATATTACATTGCAGTACAATGACTTTGTCAGCATATCGCCACTGCCCTGCGATAATGGCATACGGCAAACTTATGCCAAAAGGCATGACTGTGACGGTTCATTGCATTCCTGATGGCTATCAGATAAGAATTATTATAGAAAAAGAAATGCGCCAATAGAAAACTGAAAAAATCAAATAGAATTGTGATGGCATAAGTCAACAAATGACAGGAAAAGAATAGGTTTTGTTGTTTGTTTTTTTCTGAATATCTCAGAAGTGTCCAAAATGACTTATAAATACCATTAGCGTAGAGCAGTGACGATATGCACTCTTCGTATTAAGTTGATCTGGTTTCTGTTCTGTGCGCTCTATCATAGCATGACTAATGGTTGCAGTGGTTTACAATCAGTTTTGAAAAACAGTGCGAGATTGTCGGATGTTCCGTCCCCTAAGCACACCATGTACAGTGGTAGCAACTGGAATGCTCAGTGTTGACACTTTGGTTTGTAAGGACATTATGTCCGATGTTTTTTTTGAAATGACCAGCGGCGGGACAGAGGCTTGGGAACCAGGTAGGAGAACCAGTTTGCAGGAAGACAAGGAATGAGCAGTGGTGGATTGTATTTGTTTTTATTCCTATCCTACTGCCCGATTGCGATGATGTCATCTGTACTGTAGGTAGTAATGATTGTTATTCCTAGCTTGAACAACAGTTATGAAGTTAGAAGTATTTCCAGGTGGGCGGGGGAGAGGGAGAATTACGGACACTGTGACCTAGTTAAACCTAATCTATGATCTTAAATGAAGCATGGACCGAAAGGATTTGACCGGGAGGCCCAGATATCACCTTGGTAACATGGCACACCACTTTGATAATATGGCACCTACATCATGAAGTCATGTTCAGTGGCTTTTCCATCTGCTCCACAACTTTTGTTAGTGTATCGGGACATCTGTCGAGTCACCCACACAATTAGCCAATGCATTATGATTGTCTTCCATAAACCCATTCATGCCTGCGTGTTATATACCTTTCTCAACCGATTCTTCTTAACACTCCCTTCCCCCTGTTTTAATTGAAATTCCACTTTCTCTTTCACACTTGCGCAAATGTAATCGATATGGCTGATGGATAGTGTATGCTCGGTCGTATATTATTTAATAGTAATGTGATGGCGGTATAAAAATGAAAAGAAATCAGTCAATTGACGTTTGATCGACAAGTGCGTAGGGCGGGCCAATAGGTGAGTAGACAATCAATAGTACGTGTGAGGGAGACAATAACATTAATAGACCTGTATGACAGTGTGTCAGGCAAAACGCTAATAGGTGTAGGGTAGTAGTTCTCAAATGGGGGGGGGGGGCAATATTGATTTCTCGGGGGTGGGGGGGGGGGCGAAAACGAAGAAAAGCGCGACAAGGGGGCGAACGCGATGAAGAGGAGCTGTAAGTGTGGGGGGGGGGGGGCTTTCTCCAAACTCAAAACTCAGTCAGTGTGTATGGGGGAGGGGGGGGGGGGTCGGAGAACCGAAATCAGGTCGTTAGCAATCAGATGGAGGACGATTGGGGGGGGGGGGCTAATACAGGGCGCCCACTGACTTGTTTAGTAGCACGTAAAGGTGGATATTGTGATCAGAAGAGGCCTGATTTTGTTTTATTAGTGTACTTGTAAAGAACGCTTCTGTTTCATGATAAATAACGAACATGCATGTTGTCACCGATAAGGTTTTGAAAACCTCAACATCATAATTAATAAAATTAGTATATTGTATGTTTTCTTGTGAAAATGCCTCTGTTGGGTTTGAATATGGATTGGGGCAGGGGGAAGAGGGGTCGATGACAGGAAATTTGGAGCCTAAGGGTGGTATCATACTGAGCCCGGACAGTCGGACAAACACAGTCAGATGCTGCCAGCAAAATGTACACGAAAGACAAATAATGGCAAAAGTTGACTGTGACTAACCGGGCTCAGTATAATAGATGATAGGGTCTTCCCGGATTTACTAAGAAACCGTAGGAAATGAAGGTGTGCACTTCTTGTTTGCCAGCATTCTGACTGTCTGACTGGGCTACCTCCTTTAGGGGGCGCTCACTTGAAAAGCTTGAGAACCACTGTCTACAGGAACATTTACCATAGCATGTACTGTGAGCGTGCCGTAAATCAGTACCATTATCGTCCAGTAAATAACGTATTCTGAACAATGTTCGCCCACGCACTAATATGTATATGTCTGTCGTTTTTCACCTACGCACAAAGATGCCAGTGTCGAATTTAACCCATGTTCAGTGCCATATTAATACGTGTTTCATTATAAATTTCGGATTGCCATACAAAAAATGTTCTGAAAATAACTTTAAATTAATTTTTATCTTGCCATTTCCATTTCTTTTCTCCTTTCTGTCTGGGGGGAAAAACTCATCATGTCTTTATTCGTTTGCTTTCTTCATCTGTCCATTTCTTACTTTCTGTCGCACACATCAACGCGTAGTTCAGTTCTTGTGTGTCTTTCTCTGCTCTCATTCTGGTAACTGTGTCTGTTCATCAGTTTAGTTAACATTGTGAAAGCTCGCTAAAAATAGAATCAAGAATCTCTCTCTCTCTCTCTCTCTCTCTCTCTCTCTCTCTCTCTCTCTCTCTCTCTCTCTCTCTCTCTCTCTCTCTCTCTCTCTCCCTCTCTCCTCTCTCTCTCTCTCTCTTTCCTCTCTCTCTCTCTCTCTTCTCTCTCTCTCTCTCCTCTCTCTCTCTCTCTCCTCTCTCTCTCTCTCTCTCTGTATATACACTAATAAAAACTGTATATATAATACATGTATATCTTTTTCTCTTTCACTCACTCTCTCTCTCTTTCTCTCTCTGACTTACTCATTGACTTTCCCCTGTCCCCCTCTCTCTCTGCCTCTCCCTCCCTCTCTCTCTCTCTGCCTCTCCCTCCCTCTCTCACTCTGTCGCCCACCCTCCCTCTACCCGGTCACTATTTCTCTAAATACCGTTTCGCCCCCCCCCCCCCACACTTCCCGTCTTCTGTTCTCAACCCACACATCTTTTGGACTGTCTGTTGATTGGCCTTATGCATTATATTCGCCCGTCTGTGAGCCATTTGCGCTAAATATTCGCCCGTCTGTCCGTTTGCCTGACTGTCTGAATGTTTTGTTCGCTCACCCGCATGGCACGGCTTGACATTCTTTGGAGTGAGTCAGACATGTGCGCCAGGACAAGAATGCAGGGAATGCGGTTAGACATTGGTCTCTCATGGGGAGTGGTGAGTGGGGAAAGGAGGGAGTATCCAAGCTGTTGCCGAAATGAAAAGTTGAATTTCAAGTCAAATCTGTATGCACCAGATGCTGATTTCATTTCTCAGTCACTCTTCAAAACACTTGGGTGTGGACAGTATAAGACGTAATAGAGTGACGTGTAAAACCGTCAGATGCGGAGGCGGGTGGCTAATGGGCGTTTCTGGTAGGGTCTTCTTCTGTCTTGTCGTTCTTTTATATTATTTTATCGTCGGTCGGTTGTTGGATCTAAACTCAGGCGCTGCCGTTCGGGAACCGCAGTATTTTACATAAAGCGCTTGAGCTGAGCAGTGATTACAACTCAGTGTTTCCTCTATAGGCCCATTGCGAATGTCGTCACAGAGTGTGTTTGTTTTGTTCTTCCGGCACCCAAGATGGCCGGTGGATCAGCTGATGAGTATAACTTCGAGATATTATGTCTAAGCGGTTAAAATGCCTGCTGGTTGCATTGCAGTTGATTGGTATGACAGGGGTGGAAAGGATGGATCCAAATTGGTCAGATTCCCTACCATCCGTGTAAACACGGGAAAGGACGTGAAAGAATTGACCGAACGTCTCCTATTGAACACGTACACACGTGCCATTGTTTACTGTAGTGAACTAATTTTAGCTCGCCGCCGGTTGGTTCGCGACGCCTCAAGTGCTCGCAGTGCAAATCCGCTAACGAATCAAAATCAATGCTACAACCGCCATGGTGATGCGTCGGTCCTTACAACAAAAATGGCCGATATGAGCAATGGGACTATTTGCCTTTGTGCTCAGTCTACAGTCCCCTGACAGTTGCTTTTGATTTTAGATTTAACGAGGTTCCAACACCTGGCAGACTACTATAATGTGCTGTCTGTCGTCTTGCTTTTTCCTAGCACAATGTGACCATTATCGTGTCGATTTGCTTTCTCCAAACTCAGAATCAAACACACGTCAGATTTTGGGGGAAACGGAGAACCGAAATCAGGTCGTAAGCAATCAGATTGGGTGACGTCAGATAGAATGTTATTCACATGCCCTGGAGTACAGCAACAGCCTATGTTTCCGCAAAACGCAGGCAACTTTGTTGTAGAGAAAAGGTTTTTTAAAAACAATGGCCGTGAAACTGACTATCCCCGAGATCAATGGTAACATCAATAATTTCCTTCTCTGTCTGGCTGGCTGGTTGTCTGACTGTCTGTCCGTCTGTCTGACTGCTGGTCTGTTTGACTGTCTGTCTATCTGTCTGTCTGTCTGTATGTGTTTGACTGTCTGTCTGTGTCTGCCGGTCTGACTGTGTATATCTGTGTCCGTGTCTGCGGGTCTGTCTGGCTGTCTGTCATTCGGCCCTCTGTCTGCATGCTGTGTATTTCTCCGTGTGATGATTTAATTCCCCAGTAAGTATTCATATCACGTATCAAATCCAGGACAAATGGAGGCAGGGGATATGCTATGAAGGGAAAGCCACGGGTGGACTATCGTCATTGACGTTTCAGCAGTTGTGTTGATCTTGTTGTTGTCCGTTGTTTCTCACAGATCAGTTGAGATTTGGTCAGAAATTGCATTTCGAACACTCTGCAATGGCAGGAACTATTGATCACAAGAGCTGATGAAAGCAAAAGTGTCAAAAAGACGCCGACATCACCCAAACAGGACTCAAGCTGTTTACTTGACGTCATTAGGTCGCCAGTGGGACCGCGGCCGATGTTTATAATTATTTCACCTAAGAATGTTACGGTTTAATCTCAGGTATATCGACGGTCACAGATGTGTGCCGTTATCAAATGTGCGCACAGCAGAACACAAATACATACATCTGTCTTTGCCGATAGACGAGATTATGTTGACGACGGAGCACGGACAGGCCTTGGTCATTGACACTGTTAGATTCTTGTAACAGTTCATCACTATGGGACCGTTCACATATTATGTCATCACGTAGGAGGGAGGGGGGGGGGGGGTCTCATGAATGATGACATGGGGGAGGGGGGTGTTGAGTCCAAAGATGATGTCATCAATGTGGTTTGGTAAAATTGAAAAAGAAGAACAAATATATAGATCAAATTCATAGTTTTATTATAATACCTGTCGATAAAATAACTAATTAATTAATCAACCAATACCTTGAATGACTACTATTACTACTCAATATTTGTTAAACTGCTAAACCTACCATAGAGTCAACAATGCATCATGTCTGATTTGGTTCTATATTTTTCACTTCTGTTTCAATGTTTATCTTCCTGTTTGTTCAGCCTTATGTTTCAAATCAAGGGAAATGAGAATCTTCAGTTATCTACTTTTTTTTCTAAATCCTGGATTCTAGACTAGATCTAGACAAGTCTTGGTTTTAAGACCTAGGTCTACACTTACATTTGGCAGGAACAATACATCTTATTCAACTAGATCTACATATATTTGAATAAACATGAATAGGTCTACGTCTGGTAGTTTGAATTAAAATAAATAGCAAACAGCACCATACAGATATTTTTAGTCGTTATTTGTCAAGTTTTGATTACGTCATCAACCGGGGGGGGGGGGGTGATAGCCATTTGATGGCATGTGATGATAAAGGGGGGGGGGGGGGTCCAAATTAGTCAATTTTTGATGACATAATATGTGAAGGTCCCTATGGTGATTTTGCATAGTTTAGTTTTCATAAAAAGAAACTGAAAGGCAAATATTTGGAGCCGAGAATAGGTTTAAGGCGAAGTAATGATTATGCGCATTTACTCATTAATGCCTGTGCTTCCTCCCCCCCCCCCCCCCCTTCTCTTTAAACACACACGAAGCAATGGGTTTTTGAGAAGTGAAAATTGCCAGAATGCGGATTTTCAAACTTTGATGTTCTTTTCCCACACATTTTTCCTTTGAAGTTCAAACATTGTGTAGACTCGTTCTTTCTGTTTCTTTGTCTCTCCCTCTCCCATTGTCTCTTTCTCGTTTGTCTCTCTCTCTCTCTCTCTCTCTCTCTCTCTCTCTCTCTCTCTCTGATGTTTCATCTCTGTGATAAATTTGTCTGTAGAACCAGAATGGGTAAAGGGCAAGGCCGGAGAAGACGTTTGAACCAGTCAGCAAATGCAGCGGAAGACAAAACACCTCGAAATGAGGTTATCGTTCGCTCTTCTTTATCTGTTGGTTGTTGTTCTCGGTTGCCTTGGTTACATTCAACTCATTCACGTGAATGTACTACATTCATTGGCTGTTGGCCTGAGTTGCCATGGTTATATTCAACGCATTCACGTGGATGTACTGCATTCATTGGATGTTGGCCTGGGCTGCCATGATTACTTTCAACACATTCACATGGACATTCTGCATTCATTGGTTGTCGGTCTGGATTGCCACGGTTACATTCAACACAATCACGTGAATGTACTGCATTTATTGGCCGTTGGCCTGAATTGCCATGGTTACTTTCAACGCATTCACGTGGATGTACTGCATTCATTGGTTGTTGGCCCTGGTTGCCATCACAGTGACATGGACGTGCCACGCCCACTGACTTTTTCCATCGTTACCATCAAAATATTTGCGTGGACGTTTTGCATTCTGTGGTTGTTTCTTCAGGGTTCCCTTTTAACTGACTCACTCCTGGTGTTTTCTTAAGATGAACACAGCTCTCATAAGACCCATTCTGAAAGTCAAAGATCAGTACCAAGGGTGTGAGATATAGAACAATGCCAAATTGTTGGACACTTGAAAACAAACGATTTTTGTGTGTGTGTAATTTTCATACACCATCTGGACTGGGCACATTTTCGTATGAAACTCTGAGGGCGGCTATTAGGAGTGAATTAGTTAAAATTTGCAACAGCTTGACATATTTTCGTGAAAGAATTAAAAATTTGCAGTTATTCGTTATTTGGCGTTGAGTTCTCATCGTTATGATCAGCACATGCGCTCATGTCTATGTAATTGAGTTCATTTTTATGAATTACCAATAATATGTTTACATTTACTAATTGAGCCGGGAAAGATAAATCATGCAAATTCTTTGTATCAAGCCCAACAGTACATCTGGATTTAAGTTTCATGAATAAAAGCTCTTGGATTCGATGTAGTGACTAATAAAACGTATTGAACTATTGTTACACAATAGATGCTTGCAGAATACACAGATTTGATAAAGTACATTTTCAGGCAGCAGTGTGTGTACAGAGAGGCGGAGAACGAAATTTCCTATCACGTTTTTCGATTTCACCCGACGAAATTGCGTCTCATTACTCCGACTCAAAAATAAAAAAATCGTAAATGAATAATATGAGATACCGTACTGAAACTTGTCCAAAATACAATTGTCCACCTAATTTATCCCTGAAAATTGAGGCAGTACATAAAATTTTATAATTCTTGGTAGTGAACTCACACAGATTTAGGTGCTTACATAATTATTCACCCTCTAAGTATGATGATTTACCCTATGGAGATGGTTTCCATGACCACCATAAACATGACCACGGCCATGATAATGAGAGGGCTGCAGTTTGTCACTACTAAGGACGTTTTCTTAGCTAAACCAACATTGTATTATATCTCGACACCATGGTAACCATGAGCCGGGCGGTATTTGAGTCGTTGGACATTGTTGCCATGTCCAGTTTTCGATTTTGTGTTACTTGGTTGACTGTTTGATAAGATATGTTCAGATTTCATTTTTGTTTCTGGCAATTCTGTTCACAACTGAATGAACTCAATGATGATGACTTTTTAAATTCTTAAATGTCCGTTCAGTCCCGCAGCTCCTAATCAGTTTTGAAAGTTGTTTCCTGAAAAAGGTCCACGATATGAACAATAGTCCATACGGCCTATGGCGCACGAGTCAAGTCAGGTTTTTTGTTGTTGTTTTTTTGTCTCGATTTTCAGCGTGAGAAGTGAGTTGAATGGGACCGTGCGCACTAGGAAGACCGAAACCAATCAGTATCATTAGTTCCGGGTATTAAAACTCATCAGTCAGCTGACGGGGAGAGAGATTTCCTGCCCTGGGTCAAAACAGACGAAAAACAGACTTGACTAAGCGCGCCATCCGCCCAACGTCAAGGAGAAACGAAATTGGATCAGCCGGTGCATCTGTCACGGACAAAACATGCCAAAGAAAGAATTAACGTTGGATCGGTGGAAAGAAAGAGTAAAGAGGGAAGAAAACAGCAACGTTGGGCTCAATTGGCTGAACTCTTATGTGTCCAACTGACTCTCACTTTCAGGGGTTTTTCAGCTTCACAACTGTCCTCATTTCCCTCGAATGGGCCAGAATTTTAATCATATTATACAAGTTTATATAATTATGACATAGTTTGTTTGGCGTTTTGTTTTTTCTTTTTGGTTTTGTTTCATTTCTATTGATATACTGTCATTGCAAAGATGTAGCGTTTTTAGCGTAGGATAGACAAGTGTATTTTGGTAGTTATATATGATCCACAAGTCTTTGCTAAGCCTTCTGTAGAGCCATTATTGTGATGAGGAATGCCTCTTTAAATGTGGCAAAAAGGAGAAAAAAGAGTTGTTTTTTCGCAAAGCCGCATGTTAGAAACATATAACCAAAAAAACATGTGGTGCAGCTGGTGTGATCCCACGATATTGGCCTAATGTGTATATATTCCGTTTGTTGTTGTTGCGGTGGTGTTGTGTTGGACGAAACTTATAATTTCAGTCAGTCTTTTCTGCTTCAGACATTTTTCATGTTAAAAGTACCGTAATGGAGGGTCGCAAATTTCAGCAGAATGGTTCAGTGTTAACTTCTGTCTCGTGATATGTGAAATATTATGCCACATTTTATATTAGTGCAATGAAACCGGGTTTCTTTTATTCTCTCATCATTCTGATGTCCTGACTTCGTTTCTCTCCGGCCAGACTCCAGTAGGGGACGCCAAGGAGGACGATCCGGCCCCAGCGCCGGCCCTAGCACCACCTGTAAACTTTTCTTGTGTTTGATGAAATTTCATGCAACACCTGGAGGATCTTGCATAACACTAGCACTGTAAACGAATACTAGATCTAGTTAAGTGGCCACATACAAATAACGTTAAGGAGAACACATTTATACAAGAAGATGGCAAGTTAATCTTGCAACGTGATTTAATAACTTTTATACTCGTTTGCAAAACTTTTTCCAGATCTATGCAAAACAATATTTTTAGAATTTTACCAATGTGTTAAAATTATATGAATATATTTACGTCAATGTTAAACTTAAAAGCTCAGAATATGAAACATAAATAAAGAAAGTGTACCCAAATAGACAGTGAATGGCGCAAGATGGCCGTTATCGTGCCGACGCGCCGTAAAACTCAAACGCTTACACACTGGGTCTGTTGTTAAGCGGGTGCTCCAGTGGCTTACAGGCCTGATTATGACGTATTCAGAATATCTTGTCAGTTTTACTGGAGAGGATGGTCATGTGGAAAAAATTCCCCGCTTTTGTCACTAAGGCTCAGTTTTCGCCAATCTGGTGGACACCAAACCTGCCGACATTTGATTCTTCGTAGGTTGGATGTCAGCAGTCTCGCATCTTTCACAAATATCTTTTGTGGATACACGATACACCATTTTACTATGCCACTTAAATTGATGTGGAACTCGATTATTTCACTTCGTGAAAGAAGTACACTTTACGACAGACAAGATCCTCCAAAATTATTACTGTTATTATTATTATTGCTTGTTTGCATTTTTTTTTTTGTTTTTGTTTTGTGTGTCTTGAGTTCGAGAATTGAGTTCGAACATTCTAGTGAACAAGTTGCGGTTTACTCTATTCAGCCAAGTTCTGCTGCTTCTCTGCGCACATAGGGTGCAGTTTCAGTGTTGAAAATGTGTTGGTTTCGACTCGCTTGTTGTTTGCGTTTTATTTGCTACCAACTTTTTTTGAGATCCTTTTCAAGCATTGGCTTTTGCCGCACATTTGCCACACAGTCAGATTTTCTGTGTTTCACACCAGAGAAGTAGTTACAGACAGCATGTATATATGTTTATCAGTTAGTGGTTGTCTTGTAGATTTACGGATTTTTATATATATGTATATTTGTTTTTTGTTTTTTTTACCCCAAACGTTCATCAGTATTAACAAATATAGCAAGTTGTATGATATGTATCTCCAACTGACAGAATGTCTTTTATTGTTTAAATTGTATTTTCTTCCCAGCTTTGACCACAAGGTCCATTTAAATTAACATTTCAGTTTTCTTCAATAATCTTTCTCCTATATATCGTGTGTTACCTAAATTAACTAGAAATTGGATGCGATTAGATTCAGAGAAACACGCACATTCATACACAAAGAATTACCTACCAACGGACGCATTTGTTTACCTGTTCTTATGCATTCGTTTTCGTTCTTAAATATGAACACACAAACCCTAGCCTTTCAGGTTCCCACCCTCCTTCTCTGAGCTATAATTGCTGATCAGCCATACTAAATCCACCCTCCTCCTCTTCTTTCCCAAAAACTGACCCATCCTGCCATTGACGTGCTGACTTGGTCATCTGAACAAGTCTAGGAGAATGTTCTCCAACATCAGCACAGTGGCGTCAATAAGATCGAAGACCTATACCCACATGCTGCTTTTGTCTCTAGCCCTCTTTTGCACTCGTGGTCTGACAGACCCCAGACACTCACTCTCTTCATCCTAATATCCCTCAATCGCATGTAAAAGAGGGTTAACTCACCAGAAAACAAAGTCTTTTGCATTCTTGGAAAACTTGGGTGGAGAAGAAGAGATCCAACCTGGGGCGCTCTAGATCGCAAGTTTGACTCTTCCCCATTAGTAGTTACCAGACTATAACTATGGCTGTCCGTGATTCAGTTTTGTCCTTTATCTACAGATGGCTTCAGCAAACGATTCCAAATGGCAGAAAGATGCTGCCGACCAAAACTTCGACTACATGTTCAAACTGCTGATCATCGGCAACAGTAGTGTGGGAAAGACATCCTTCTTGTTCCGCTATGCTGACGACTCCTTCACATCAGCCTTTGTCAGCACTGTGGGAATTGACTTCAAAGTCAAAACAGTGTTCAGACAAGACAAGAGGGTCAAACTACAGATATGGGTGAGCGCCATTGTGTTGTGCCCTTCAGGGATGATAGTGTGCGAGTGTCACAGTATTCAGATAAATGTGGTATTTGCTCGATACCTCTCTGAAAACGCACTTTTCTAATTGGTAGGATGTAACCACAGCTGTTTCTGACCGTTGTCCCATGTTTATTATGTTTTTTTGTATTGGTGAATTGAATGTGAGTTGAAGAATGACTGTAAAGCGCTTAGAGCTTGCGTTTGATGGGATGAAGCGCTATATAGATGCTATTATTACAGTAATTTGTAGAAAACTCTTTGACATGGTAAGTGTAGCGTGAATAACGCTCTCATTGAAATCTGTGCTTTCTGTGCTTCAGTGATTGCTTCATACACCTGACTAAGCCTTACTGAGCTATGTCGTTGTCCAGGTATTAGAGGGCTCTTTGTCCGCGATTAGACCACGGGTTTGGGTGATCAGTACGTTTACGGGTCAGTTATCAAGCAGGCATGTGGGCATTGTCAAAAGACACATTAAACAGCAAGCTTTGCTTGGGTTGTTCCTGAGGTTGTAGATTTGGATAGGCAAACTGCCATTTCATGAAAGGAGACACTAAATGCACTTCTACGTCAAATTCACTTTTTGTAGCACGAGAATGAAATGCGCTGTATCTTTCCTTCTAGGTCCTAATTTTGTACGACTTATACTTTCTTTCTGTCATCACAAAATGGAAATTGAACGAAGAATAAAGCACAGAGCGATGCGAGATTATTTTTTTGGCCGGGGGGGGGGGGGGGGGGGGGCTTTTCCTGTAAAATTTTCTTTTGGCATATGCGGTGCTTTCCATGAAACGGCAATATACGATCAGTACTGATCGATCCAGTGGTAATCAGTAGGTCCAGTTCTAAAGTAATGTGTTTACTGGGATTTATCCAGTGTTAGCATTTCAGTTAAATTTCCAGAAGTCTATAATTATGGTCGTACTGGTTTGGCGGGTCAAGGTCAGTAGCAATCCTAAAGTGAAGATATCGGTAAACCGCGATGGCTGCAGTGAAACTGCGGTCGGGCGCTGTTACCGGTGTAACAGGTTCTGAGGCAGCGCTGCCCTTTCCAAACTCAAATGCAGGGCTTGTTCAAAATAGTGTCGATATTGTCCCATTCACTGGGGCAACACCCCCCCCCCCCCAAAGCCAAACTCACAGCACCGCCCATTCCAGGTTCACCCTCAAGGTGTCTTTGATAGTCAATCAGCCGTTGAAACGTTGGGATTTGGAATGCAGAGCACGTATTGCACAACGGATAAAGGTCACCCCTGTTATTTATTTCCACCCATCGTTTTCTCTCTTCTTCGCCCCCCAATCTTCCCTATTAGAAAACATTTGATCTTGGCATAACAGGGGCGACAGTAAGTATTACACGACGACCTTAGTTCTTGTCTGTTCCAACTCAACTGTTTTGCGCAGCTGAGAAATTCTGTCGTGAAACGTTTGCGGCTTTAGTGAAATAAATCGGGTCTGTGAAACGGCTTGATGATTGCCACAACGCATTTTAAACACGTGTCAAATTGTGCATTTATTATATCACTTCTACATACTAAAAGATCTCCAGTTTTTCAAGAAAATGGAGATAGAGCAAACAAGGACAAATGCCGTGTTTATTCTGCCGTACTTTTGTGTTCGTATGAAAGCTATAATGTGGTACAGAACATCCCGCTGTGTGGTTGACCTTCCACAGTTGGCCCACATTAAGACCAGCGGTGAGTCAGAGGATCACAGCTGGACCGGGGCTGAATGAACGTCGGTGGTTGCCCAGATTGCCTGCATGCATTATATCAATTTGCTACAAAATGCTATGCCCTGGGTTTTTAGAGATTTGATGAATCAGCATCTTATGGCTGAACCGGGACGAATTGCTAGAAAATTTTCTCGCCCCACCCCCATTTTTTCTCTCTTTACATAGAAGCCTTAATTTCCAAATGTGTCCAAGATCTTTAAAGTATCCTTAAAATACCAGATTGTCAGTCATGTCTTACATGTGATGTTGCTTTACTCCAAGGTTTTTAAAATTATTATTATCAAAATTTTGTATGGCTCTCTTTTATCCATTTTCGATCCAACTGACCAACATGGCCTCGATCTGAAAGAATCTAAAAAGTCCTGAATCTTTATTTAGAAAAGTCCTTAAAAATTCGTCCTTTTTCGTTTTTGGCGTGGGAGTCCAGGGATGAACCCAAATATTTGAAGAAATCATTGATGATTTTAAATAGCCCAGACAAAAAACCAGGAGCAAAACATGCAGGCACAAGCAAAGCTGGAGTAGATTGCAATAGTACGGATTACATGTACAAAACTGCAGAGGCTAAGAGAATTTCTCTAGATTTTCCCAGGATTCTGTGTTTTGTGTGCAAAGTCCACGGCCTGGTCGTTCCTTTGCCAATCTACCCTCGGGGAGCATCGACACGCGTGAAAAATTAGTTTGGCTTTTTTTTTTTGTCTGTGTTGGCTGTTGGCTGTCCAACAATAACTGGCAGTTATTCTGTGGCGCGTCAGCACGATAGCTATTGTAATATATTGCTTCCTGCTGAGGTTCAGTCGCTCTGATTAAGTCTTTGTGATACGTAATTTACCGTGAAGGTCCAACCACGATCGGGACAAGTCCATCAATATGTAGGGAGAAACGACGTCTCCAGAGAGGAAACAAATCAATTGGAAAGAAGTCGTGTATAATAACACTTGTCAAAAGACAGAAAAAAAAAGAGGGCATAATAATATGTCGGTACTAATAGCATTCGGGGCTTTAAAAGCGCCAGTTTTCACTGAAAACGGTCATCCATAGAGTGCTCACGCTCAAGAGGGGTGGAAGGGGTGGTGGTGCCTGCAGCGTCGGAAAAGCATACATGGGAGGAAGGAGATGTTTATGGGAGCGCACGCACACCTCTCAGTGTTACAGTAATAGATTAAAAGAGGTTGATTATGCTTGTATTACTCCCTCTATCCCCCCCCCCCTCAGCAAATTCAGTTGCTAGATTGCAAGTATAAAAAATCATGTCTCTTGTGAAACAGTCAAGTGTGTAGTCGCCCGACAAAATGGGGCACTTCTTGCCTTTTTGTGATGATATCACCAAAATAGGTTATTCAAAGTCCTTTCATTTGGTAAAAAAAAATATTGCTGTAATTTGATTAACTGAGAAGATATGGCCTTTCAAAGACAGGAAGTGACACAGCCACAGTTTTCAGCTTTTAGTCAAAATATTTATAGATGATGATTCGATTCAAAGTCAGTATTGAGGCATTTACCCTCCTCCAAAAGGATTATCATATATAAAAGGAATAGTAAAGAGCTTAAACTTTTCAAAAAACTGAAAACCCAAAATGGATAAAATTGACCCTATTAGTATGATGCCTTTTAACGATTTTCTCGAATCAGGTAGTGCCGAAATGTGCCTTATTTTGTCGGGCGGCTACACAAATAGTTCATGAAAAAAAATGTAATTTACAGTTATGAAACACAAAGTTCTTACCATAGGTAAATCAACATTCTGAAAGGCTGTACGCTTGTACAAGGAAAGGACGGATGGGACCATGCACAGGGAAAGCTTAGATTAGGGAGGGGGTGTCAAAAGTAGCCCAAATCGAGCGTACTTACTGTATGGATGGCCTGCCTCATTTATACCATGTACGATCAAATGGGACTGGCGAGCATTTTACAGCGTTGTGTAATTGCTTGTTTGAGTCACTATCCAGGCCGCAATTACTGTGAAGTTTGACCACTGTACAGTTTTAGATTTGAGATAACGTGCATGTTGCTCAAGACCTACTTTAGATTTCTGGCCTTTGGGTTCTCATTGATGTATTGGAAAAAGGGCTGGAAGGATGGACTAGTGTCATTTACACTTGATTCGATTTCGATTTTCTCTGCCTCTATCTTGAAGGGGAAAGAAGAAAACTTGTATTTGTACAATCAGGCAGTTGTCCTCACCAATAGGAATTTGCTTTTTCTTTGGCGCAATATTGAAAGTAAGGGGACAAAATTCCGATCACACTTCATCTGAAGCAGATTACGCCATTGCTTTAATCTCTAGGGAGGGAGAATTCGTATCTTCGGTTATCCGGACCACATTCATCACGGGAGAGCAGCTGGCACTTCGCCAGGATTCCCCTGTCCACGTGTCCCCGAGTGAGCTCAGATAATAGTGGCTAGTGGGTTCCCTGCCAGAGGGTTTCTTTGGTACTCTACCAGGGGGACACAAAATGCCATTTGTTACCGCGACAAATGTTCGTAATGTGAAGCCAGTAATCAAACAAATGACGTTACATAAACCACACGCGACTTACCCAACTTATTTCAAAACTAAAAGGAAGAGTATTTGCAGATGCTCCTGAAAGTCACTATAGCTTTTTAGGAAAAACCACCAGTTGCAATGGAATTTAACTATAAACTGTTTAAACTATAAATAAGAATGGTTGTCAAAACTAGGCTAGCCACTCAGTGTCGGAGGTCCTTCGGATTATCAATGGGTTGCTTATCGTCACCGCTCTACAATAATGACATAAAAATCAGACTTGTGCCAAAAGGCAACTGACAGTTCATTGCCTTTCTGAGCAAGAGGGCTGTCAGATAATATTATAGAGGAAGCCAAATGACAGGAAAAGAAAGACTTTTTTCTTTATATCATAATATTGTCCTAAGTGACTAACGCTTTCAGCGTAGAGCAGTGACCCCTTATCGTTTCTTTGGATATAGGGATGTTAGAGAGCTAAATCATGTTGTATGGTGGAGAGATTGTACTCAGACAGAATGTGGATATGAAATGATTTGCTGGCGTCACCAACGACGTAATCCGATAGTCCCCAGCTGGATTGAACGCGGCCTGGCGCACCGGAGACGAATCCCATGGCCCAGCCATAGAACTTCATTGAAATTTGTTGTTAGAGCTTGGGCTGGACTTGGATAGCATCGGGATTTTTTATATTAAAATGTATATCTTTCAGTTTTGCTTTATGGAGGGCCGAATGGGTGGCTGGCATATGCGGGCCTGAACACATAATTATAAATCAGGGAAACGTGGTGTTAAGTTTTTCGGTCGCTTCTGGTAGTGTCTCCATCTGTCCAGACATCCTGTTATGTTCTGCCTGTCTCGCGTCTTCCCAGCACAGTATGGCAGTTATCGTGTCGACGTGCTTTCTCTAAACTCAAACTCAAGTCCTTCAGTAAAAAAGTTGACGTTTGTTTATTTTGCAGCGATCCTGACGTTCAGTCATTGTGTGTAGATAAGGTAATGCAGTGTAGTGCGGTGTAGAAAGGCCTAGTGTTGATAAACAGTCATGGTAAAGGCTTGTGATGCTCAAGCATGGAGTCGGAGACTAAGAATATTATTGTTATTATAGATGGACGAGCATACGCCTACGCTATGAAATTCCCCCTTCAGTTGATTGCCCGGCTTTTCAGCTTGCTCGCGTGTGGACATGTTAATGTACTTCCAAAATGGGCAATCAGTCACTGAACGGCGTACACGAAGACCCCAAGTCGCAGCATAATACTGCACCGTCTACCGATTTGTACACTGCCACTGTACGGAAAAAGACCATAATATGTGCTAATCTAAGTCAGTTTGACTTTTTAACGTCGTTTCATAGAATGACAGGTTTAAAATAAGAACATCTGCCATAATGTGAGTGCAGCCAGTCTCCTCAAAACACAGAGCATATCTTGCAGAACTGCACACTCTTCTCAGCACTACGAGAAACATATTGACCGACCTGAATGTCAAACTCTATGGTGCTCTGCCAGAACTGTAGAAAACCGTAGATTGTCTTAAAAGAACAAATCTTCAGATTTAGATTTGGTGAACGAAAGAAGAAGAAGAATAGAATGACAGGATAATAATAATATGCTTTATCTGTCTGGCTTGGTTATACTTTTGTACGACTAAAGTATTAAGCCCGGTCAGACAGTGTCAGATGCTGGCAGACAAGAAGTGCTCACCAAAATGTCCTATAATTATTTTCTTAGTGAATCCGGGAAGACCATTTCATACTAAGTCTGACACAGTCGGGTTCTGCCACTATTTCTTTGGTGTATATATTTGCTGGCAGCATCTGACTGTGTCTGACGGGACTTAGTATGATACCTCCCTCATATTTTCTTTTGAATGTCGCAAAAATGGAAACTGAATAAAGTGAAATGTTGTTTGTACCTCCAATAAATTTCATTTTTGGCAAATCCCGTCTCCTTCAATAAAACAGCAGTACAGCGTCATTTACTCCCATTCAGAACCGGATTCTCTTCCAAATATAGACTGACCTTCCTGTAATGGAAAAGGGTGTTGAAATGCATTAGTTGGAATAGTTGGGTCTGCAGAGATGGAAAGTTTTCATCAAGCTCCATCCGGTTTACGAAAATTTCCCTATCTCCGTGTTGTTTTCTGCGTATTTTTTTAGCCACTGGCTTTTGAGTACGAGCGGTATGTGGGAGTTATTGATTGTACAACCCCGGCATCAGGCGAATATTGATTGCCTTCCTTGAGCAAGTGTAGGACCCCGGGGAGAAGGGAAGGGAGGGGGTGTGTTTACCGTAGTGTGTGGTGGTGTGTTTGTGTGTGTGGGCGGACAGGGAGGGAGAGAGGAGGTGGTTTTATCCGTAGATGCCTGGTTTGCGTGTGTGTGTGTGTTTCTATAGATGTGACATTAAATTGAAACGTGCTGAAGGCTGCATTTATCACTCAATAACCATTCACACTCGGGTGGTTATGTCATGACCTCAGAGTCATCTTTAAGTTGTGGGGTCTGATTTTGTTTCTCTCCCGCCGTATGATTATGTTTGCGGAGAATACTGTCATTAGTTTACATTATATTAATTGCGTATAGTGGGGAAAGCATTCTTTATCTTGCTGTATTTTACAGTATGTTAGATCCTTGATACTATCGTTATTATTTTTTTGACAGTTTGTTGGGAATGCTGTCTTTATCCTAAAGTATGTTGGGCCAGCTGTACTGTTTTTGTTGTCCTGAAGTATGTTGGACCAGGAATACTATCTTTATCTGAGTATCTTTGACAAAGGAATACTGTCTTTATCTGAATGTGTGTTTGATAAAGGAATACGGTCTTTATCTGAATGTGTGTTTGATAAAGGAATACTGTCTTTATCTGAATGTATGTTTGATAAAGGAATACTGTCTTTATCTGAATGTATGTTTGATAAAGGAATACGGTCTTTATCTGAATGTATGTTTGATAAAGGAATACTGTCTTTATCTGAATGTCTGTTTGGTAAAGGAATACTGTCTTTATCTGAATGTATGTTTGGTAAAGGAATACTGGCTTTATCTGAATGCATGTTTGATAAAGGAATACTGTCTTTATCTGAATGTCTGTTTGATAAAGGAATACTGTCTTTATCTGAATATACAAAAGACCAGGAATACTAACTGTTTTTATCTGAATGTATGTTTGATAAAGGAATACTGTCTTTATCTGAATATACAAAAGACCAGGAATACTAACTGTTTTTATCTGAATGTCTGTTTGATAAAGGAATACTGTCTTTATCTGAATGTATGTTTGATAAAGGAATACTGTCTTTATCTGAATGTATGTTTGATAAAGGAATACTGTCTTTATCTGAATGTCTGTTTGATAAAGGAATACGGTCTTTATCTGAATGTCTGTTTGGTAAAGGAATACTGTCTTTATCTGAATGCATGTTTGATCAAGGAATACTGTCTTTATCTGAATGTTTGTTTGATAAAGGAATACTGTCTTTATCTGAATATACAAAAGACCAGGAATACTAACTGTTTTTATCTGAATGTATGTTTGAGAAAGGAATACTGTCTTTGTCTGAATGTATGTTTGATAAAGGAATACTGTCTTAATCTGAATGTATGTTAGACCAGGAATACTGTCTTCATATGCATGTATGTTTGACAGAGGAATACTGTCTTTATCTGAACGTATGTTAGACCAGTAACTTCATATGTCTGTGTTAATGTTAATTAAAGTGTGTTAGACCAGTGATACTGTCATTATCTTAATTCAAGTTTCACACTTCGGCAACAAGCAGACCAATGAAAGGTGAAAGGGGGGGGGGGGGGGTCTGTAGCCCACAGCAGTGGTCAGCTCACAGATAGAGTAAAACGTAACATGTATGTGCAAATGCGTTTGTGTTCATGGGCATGGCGATTTGGACATTGAGTGTACTCACCCTAAAACTATACAAAAATCAAGCCAAAGGGCTATGTGGAATGTATAATAAATTACGAAGATTGATTCAGCAATACCCACGCACGCAAGCTTTGCAGTTTAGAAGGCACGGTGGCTAGAAGGCGGATTGGGTGAAACCCTTCTTTCCCAGAGCATAGGAACAGGGGTGGGGTGACTGGTGGAGGTGGAGTAGGGTTTGATTATCGGAAACTTAATATACCAACTTAGCCACAGCGCCCCGTGTTTCATTCATGTCTGCCCGGGGGTGAGCGGGCCAGAATAGCTCAGTGACGTCATGTTGTCCTGACGAAGGCAGAAAATCAATGCCAGTCAGTAGCAACTTGGGGGAGGAATTTTCTTTTTTGGGTGGAGGTGGAGAGGAGGAAGTGAAAGAGGAATAATATATCTTGGAAACAGGCGAAAATTCGATCTTAGATTAAAACAGTAGCATTGTCAAATTGATAAGGGATTGTGTGCACATCCAACTTTCGCAGTCCCGAAATGGGTTCACCGGGAGACTATTCAATATGGGTGTTTTCAGTATGTTGACACAATGCAAATGAGCATGGACTTATTAAGTCAGTATAAAAGCTGTTTTGTCAGAGCTGAATGAACAGCCAACAGAGCCAGAAAGAAACACTCTTATGGCTCACAGCTTTGACTCAAATGAACACATGCTGACCTTCTCATTCCCGGCACTTCTCCCTATAAACTATAAAGCATGTAATAAACTGAAATGTAGATGTGTTGGTAACACCACCAAGTCAGTAGGGGTGGGCGCAGATGCATACACTCATACACACCCACACATACATATATTGATAGCTTTCATGTGAACAATTTCATATACATGCTAAATACAAATCCAGACATGTGAGTCCATTCATTATAACCTCACAAATGTAATGTCAAAATTGGGCAAAAAGAAAAGGTTGTATGTAGCAAAGCCCCGTGCGTAAGAAATAATACCCAAACAATGCAAACTAAAAGAGAAGACAGCATCTCATAAATGTAAATACATTCTCATAACTTCACGAATATTCACACCCATACAATGGCAACAATAAACAGACACACAAAGACCTCAGATATAACTAGATATCAACACACACAGACAAAAACATATTCGTACACTTGATTGCTTGAGGATTGTGACATAATGAATGTCATTTATAGTAGTTTTCCTACAGATGGGTCATTGACAGTTTCTGGATAGTGATATTTTGTTAGGTTTTGCATGAGATCAAAGAGTATTATGATATAGAACATCTCGGCATCATAACACTGCCTTATTCCATTTCCCACTCTAGAGTTGCGGTAATATCACTGGCAAAGTTTTGTAGTTAATCTTCAATGCCACACCCCCATTTCTGCTTATGGGAAAATTCTGATTGTGAGAATTTGCTCTTGGAGGCATAATTGAGGGGTTTTCATTATCATGTGGTTGGTTTTAAGTTAGTGTATGTTGCAGAAATTAGTAAAAATAACTTTTCTCGCCTTGAGCTCTTGTGGGAACTGCATTCAAGTGATGAATTTCCATGTGTCGCTGGTGATACATAGGGCCGAGAGGGTTGAACAACTTTTTAACATTGAAAATCTACTCCCAGAAGTGAAATACTTTCACATTTTTCATAGGAATGATAGAATACACTTGGTTATGCCAGACTATGGCCTTTTCCCATTTTTTTTTAAAGTGGAGATAGAATAAATCAATACTGGGGTGACAACTTATTGTAAGAGTGGTACTGAATTGTATTAATCTGTGTTTGTCTTCTTATTCCCAGGACACAGCTGGTCAAGAACGGTATCGGACCATCACCACTGCTTACTACAGAGGTGCCATGGGCTTCTTGTTAATGTACGACATCACTAATGAAGAGTCTTTCAATGCAGTCCAAGACTGGTGGGTACATACATCTGTTGTTGTCATCTCTTTCTCTCTCTCTTTCTCTCTCTCTCTCTCATTGTAATAGTTCATCAGAAACTTTCTTTATCTGGGAGACTTAGAACTCATACATGAGAAGTGCTTCAGTAGGGACAGATCTTCCTATGTGTTTTGTTATCCCTGTAGGTTAGGGTTAGGGTAATACTGTCCAGTTTGATGTCTTGATGTCTGGAAAGAACTCCTTGGGAGGTGGGGGGGGGGGTGTGCTTCATTAGGGAGAACTGTCCCTATTGAAGCATACACGTCACCACATTTTGGCTTCTCCAAGCACCAACTTAACTAGAAAACACTACCCTAGCCTGAATCCTAACTTTGACAATAAACCTAAACCATAGGGACAGCTATGCCTGTCGAAAACCTAGGGGAGCAAGTATCCTTACTGAAATATTTTCTACTATTTACCCCAGAGACCAGGAGGGACAGGATAAGTCAATATTGTACGGCTTCGAGATGAAATATTTATGTTGTATCAATGAGGGTTTTATACTCACCTGATATAATTATTATCTCATGCGTCATAAATTCTCAACCATGGTCACCTTCTCAATAGAAGTTCAGCATTATGACAATTCGCCCATTCATTTGGATTTCACAAGGGACATACAATGTCTGTCTGTTTCCCATTGCCTTGGCTGTAACTAAAGACTTGCAAAGACAAGCTAATAGAGAAAATAATACTATATATGGCATTTCAGTTCTCATTTATTGTTTATTATCTTTATAAACAATCAAGATGATACAGAACCAAATTGTTGGTATGTGACCTCTTTGTCTAGTCATGGGTGGAGTGGATGAGTGAAGTTGTAGGACTGAAGCTCAAACCTCTTGAACACGCAACACATTCAACCCCATCTGTACACACATGCATGCACAGACAGACAAGTAAACAGTCTTTCGGATAAATTGTAGTACAAATGTGCCATTATTTACCAGGATTTACCAAATCAAAATCCACTCTGCTGGCCCCATTCCTATAGTCCTGGTAGGTAACAAAAGTGACTCATCTCCACGAGCGATTACCACTGGCCAGGGAGAACAACTGGCTGATAGTTTGGGTATGGCTGTTACCGCCTCACCCCTGTTCACATTTCCCCTTGTTCTCATTTGCATATGCCAATGGTCACCACAGAATTGCTGCACTAATCCTGCAGTCAGTGTACAGCTGGACCTATGTTATAAATTTTACACAGCAGAGCGCTGATACTCTACAATAACATTCTTAACTCTTTCCATACTGCAATTCAGCCCAAATTAGTCCAAATGCGTCAGTCGGGGGGACCGATACATCGGCAAAAAGTACTCTCCTTGTTACCCCTGGGCATTTCAACGATACTGTGTCCATCTAGCTTCCCAGTGTTTTTGTTGTTTGTGGTACAACCGATGCCACTATTACTGCACTTCAGCAGAAATTAGTCCAAATGCGTCAGTCGGAGGAACCGATGTATCGGTGAAAAGTACGGAAAGAGTTAAAACACCAGTCATATTCTAGAAGCCTGACATCAGGAGTAATTCAGTCACAAAAATTTTCCTGCATTTTGAGCTGCTTTCCGTGAAATCTACTAGTGCACTTGTCACTTGTGTCTAAGACATGCTTGCTCTATATTTGTTCACGTTTCCTGATGATTAGGAGCAATGTCCCCTCTAATTTTTCCAAACCACGGCATGGAACTTTTGATGCTTCTAGCAAAAATATTTTAAAACAGTCGTATTTGGAGATTGAAATGAGAGGCAACATTTTGATGTGCGCGGCACCGATATAGTGGTTGCACAGCTTAGAGGGTAGGGTGGTTAGGAGTAATGTCTTTTACTAAAAATGAAACACCAGAAAATTAATTCCCATCAGCATAAGCCCATCTTACTTCTGGAAGAGATGAAGTTGCCATGGCAGAAATTTTTGAAATTCCTTCGGGGTTAAAATTAAATGAACTAAACTCCAGTTACTCAATTATATTGGAATTGTGTCCAGCAGCAACTTTTATTTGCCTCCACTGTAACTGGTATCTGAGTCCAGCCTGTGTGACAGAAAATGAAAAGAAATGCAGTTTCTGTGGTGTGCCAACAATTGCAGTGATAAATTGTTTATTTTGATGTTTCTGTAATTGTTACAAGCCAAAAAGTGTTAGATGTCAGATGAACCATTAACTACTTCATACTTTCGGTATCTAAGGATTAAGTAATAGTTGGGTGAACACTGTCATCTAACATTGAAATTGTTCTCTGCATCCATTTGTTTCATGTTTGTTTGGCATTGACATGTGATTTTGATACTGATGTATCTTTTCATGGCGGTTTTGAATTGTGAGTTGCCAAATTTTGCATTCAGTGAAATGTTAGAACTGCCAATGACTGGCCTATCCAAGCTTTTGGCTACAGAAAGGTCATGAAGAGCCACAGGTCACCTGTTTGACTCACCTGTGTTCTTACTAAGTAGATTATGAAATTCTGTATTCTGTTTATTTCTCAGCCATTTATCAAACTTTGAGCAAATTGTCATTATTTTTTATTGTCATGAGTCATACACATATATATATTGGCAAAGCCCTTGAAGCTGAAACAGAAGCTGGCTGAGGTTTCATTTCAATTCCATGTAACATAACTCTATCAAGTGTACATCTTTGAAAAAAAAGAAATTTGCGCTCTGGCACACTTGGCAAATGATGACCTGGTATGTTGTCTTGACTCTCATGGCCTTTCTGTCCTTGACTATATTTGTAACTTCACTTTGGTGCAAGTCTGAAGTAAGTGACTTTGGAGTAAATGCTCCAGTCTGGCAGTAATAAATTCTTGGGAGGGACAGACTTTCTTTTTTAATTTTAAAATTTAATTTATGCAGGTTAATGATTCTGTATTGATTTTTAAGATGTTTGAAATTCATTATTAAATTTGAATCTTTTGTTTCTTTTTCCTGTTCCACCACAATATCTGTGCCTTCACCCGCTGTACGTGACATCTACATGGACAACGTACTTCACTTCCAACCATCCATCAATCTGGTTACTCCTATTGACTGATCCTTCAACAAACCATTGTCCACACATGGCGGACCAACACATGCCGGCCATTGTTCCTGATGTCATTATGACTCTGGTTTAATCATGACCAATTTTGTTCTTTTATCTCTGATGGCAACAATTGATGATGGCTGATATTCTCCCATTTCTCACTGATGCTGGACACTCATTGTTACAACGGATTCCCATGTTGCTGCTGTTTTCAACTGACCTTCAACATGCAACATCTTCTTCCCTTGGTTCTCTTGCCTGTGTCTCTGATGATCATGTCACTTCTGTTTACTGCTGCTGCTGTCAATGTTGTTGTTGTTCCTGTGGTGTTGTTGGATAACAGGTGCACACAGATCAAGACCTACTCATGGGACAATGCACAGGTGGTACTGGTTGGGAACAAATGTGATCTAGAAGATGAAAGAGTGGTGTCTACAGAGAGGGGCAAGCAACTAGCTGACCAACTAGGTAAGTGGACCAGTCAGTTAGGCTGACAAACTAGGTAAACTGACCAACTGGTTATGCTCACCAACTATATGGGTTGGCCAACTAGCTGACGGTAAGCTAATCAATTACATGTCGATAAGCTGACCAACCTCGATAGCTGACCAAATAGGTAGGCTGACCAACTTGGGATGACAGACTGACCAACTAGGTAGGAGGGAGTGGTCTCTACATAGAGGGGCAAGTAACTAACTGACCAAGTAGGTAAATTGTAGAATTGCCATAGAGTGAGAGGTGTCTGCAGAAAGGCACAGTTAACTAGCGGAAGAATTACGGAGTGAGACTGGCATTTATGGTATTGAACTCTAAAAGTTACATGTTTCTTCCTTCTTCTTTTCTTCCTCGTGCAGTCGCTCAATCCCACCCATCACCTCTCCAAAACCACACACAGAATGGTGGAATTACTATGCATTGAGGTTCTTTGTTGGCAATGTTTGATTTTATCACTTTCATCGTTTTGTTACTTTTTTCGAAAGAATCGTTATGATTCCGGTTCTGTGAATGGTTATGTTATTAAAAGTTTGAAATTTGAGTATAATATTAGGGAGGAAAGATGCTCTATGTATATTTTTTATAATTTTATAGGTTGTTAGGTTGTCGAATTAAAGGATTTGTCTTTTGACAAGATGTTTGCTCTTATAGTTGTAAACATGCACTGAAATTCCCGTAGCCTTTGAAAGTCTTGTATTATGGTACTCAAGGTGTTAAAATTTTGGAATATTAAGAATGTAAACTTGAGTTCTCATTGGGTTGTGAAAATGAATTCTCATGTCATTGTTAACATCAAATATGCCAGAGCAGAAATGAATTTTTAAGCAATTAATGATCTCGTGTCATGGACTATTTAGAGACAGGTTTCCAAGAGACATTGAATTTGTATGTTAAAATAGTAGTCATCAGGTTTAAACCCAATTGACGAGGCTACAAAATATGGAAGAATTTTGGTATGAACTTGCTAAGAAATTTGGGATTTCAAGGTGTAGGTGGTTTATAATTTACCACAAATTGGTCATAGAGTTTCAAAAACCTCATAGGATTTGCAAGATATTTTACATCTGATGTCTGAAGACACACAAGGTATGGAAACTCAAGATAATTATAAATGGTATATTATATAGGTATCAAAATAGTGTAGACCGTTAAGGGTATGATAAGAAGGATATCAGGACATATTAAAGTGAGACAGGCTTAGTAGAATAGAATCTAAAGACACAGTGGGTAGTGGATGTCAAAGGATTGTGGGCATATATACATCAGACATCTCTGTTTGGAAAATGGAATCCCATATTTTTTAGGCAGTTTATGCTTAAATTATGAAATTATACAAATCTTGAAGGTAAAAGATGTGTATCTCTACTTTTCCCCCACGTGCACAGGTCTAGAGTTTTTTGAGACCTCTGCCAAAGAGAATATCAATGTCAAGGCTGTGTTTGAACGACTGGTGGACATTATCTGTGACAAGATGTCCGAAAGCCTGGACGCTGACCCCACCATGGTCAACAACAGCTCCAAGTCTACACGACTGACCGAGAATCCTAACATGAACAACAGCAGCTGTTCCTGCTGAGGCTGAGCACAGACTTGACATACATAAGGCTCACTCTGACACGGGGAGTTAGTTCATATATGCTTGCGTCTTCATACCTTTGGGAACCAGATAAGTTTATAGTCACCATTTTGCATTTTTGGTCTCTTCGCGGGATTTTATTGATTCCCTTATCTCCAACAGGAGTATTTGACTTACACCCAGTGGCAGATCTATATTTTTGAGGCTCTGAAGCTTGAACTGTTATGGGGGCCCTTCTCAGCCATTGACAATGGGGCAACATCCAAAATTCACACACTGTAAAAAGTTTCTTCAAGGATTAGGGGTCCTGGAGCTTAAGCTTCATTAGTTTCATAGTGGATCCGCCACTGCCTATGGGGGCAGACAACTTTGAAATAGTAAATCATAGACTTATATACAAAATCATGTACTGCAATGTGCTTCTGCCTTAATTATTTTAGAACAGTAAAATGCCCCAGGCAAAGCAGGAGCAATCTTTAAAATGGACCAGGCAAGCCTGTACTGCACAGGCCTGCGATCCTTTTTCATGTATGCACATAATTCACTCACTCCCTGTGACAGAAAAACCTTCATTCCATGAGAGGGTGGGTGTCGGTGAGACTGTCCGTGTTCACTGATTTACTCAGTTTATTTTTAAATCCTCCCCTCCTTCCAATGGTTTTTTTTTCTTTTCTTTTTTTTTGTGTGTTTTTCCACATAATTATGTTTTGCTCCATCTACTTGCTGAATTTCCTACCTGGTCTGTAGAGCCTAAGACAGAATTTTGGACAAGATAATTCTGTGTTAATTGTGATAGAGATTTGTTATGTGTGTAGCATTGAAGTAACATAGACAGTGGAACTATTGGATATGGAGGAAAGTGATGAAAATAATGAGTTGAAGCTCTGCAGTTCATTGTGGGGAATTATGAAGAAAAAAAAAATTATCTGTGTCATGTGTACATTTACTTTGACTAATATGAAAACAATCATTATTTTACTGTCACATCAAAATTGAATCAATTTTTTTTTATATGTCTCAGATTTATTTCTACATTATTTACATTTACAGTACAGTTCTAGTCTGTATTGGGTTGATTGTAATCCTGTCCTTGTGATATTCCCATCTGGGGGCACCTGTAGTTTCGGCCTCACAGTAAAGATATTTTAGTCCACTGGAGAGTAGATGTTTGCATGTTGGTGTTGTAGGTGTGTGAGAGAGAGTGATGTGTGAGAATCCAACTGGATCTAGGATCCAACTGGATAGTGGTTCAAGTGTGCTTGTTGTTAGTTATGGTGGCAGTATAATTTTGTCATTGTCCAGTGTTCAAACGGAACTAGGTCAATAAACATGAATTTGACATTTTAATGTCTCTGATGTTGAATTTCATTTCAATTTCTGGCCTTTGTTAAAGTTATGCTGTTGGTAGCCAAATTCTTGGATTGATTTGGCTTGAGTTTATAGACTTGAATGCTTGTAAGCCAAGCTGTTCTGAATTGATTTGCAGGTTTTCTGTGTAAGAAATTATTTGCTAGTGCCAGTGCATCTCTTGGTGGGAAAGCCTGAAACATGTAGGTATCAGCTTGTCGATTCTTTTCACCAGCTGATATGAGCTGAGTGGCATGGCAAGATGTGTTCTAAATTTTATACCAGGTGTATTTGATTGTGAAAGATGTGTTCAGCTCTGTATCATGCCTATTTGATCTTATTTATAGGAATCTGAGGGCTGAAAGCTAGTCCAAATAAGATATCAAAAAAAACAAAAACGTGAAAGGCGCAAAGTGACCAATATAGTGCCAACACATTGTTAAAATCAGACTCAAACTGTGTTATGCCGCTCCCCTAAATTGAGTTCTTATTCCATTTTTCTCATGTGAAAAGTTATTCTTTTATAAAAATTTAGGACACATTGGTTTTTAAGTAATATTCCTCAACTGAGAGATAATGTTCCTCAGGTAAAGTGGAGTCAGATCTGGACTTTGGAAATGTTGTTCAACCCCAGCAGGTTCTGACCTGACATGAGATTTTCTGTGCAAACAGCTGGTACTGAATTGACAAATGTTTTAAGTGATTGAACGTCAGTTTTTTATTACACTGGGTTGAGGGCATCTACTGTTTACCATCTTATACACAAATCAGAATTTTTACATGTTCATAGAAATTGAAGATAGATGTAATTATTTATGGACAACAGTGGAAGTTTCTAGATAGAAGCAAAGAAAACAGTTGAGTTTAACATGAGATATAAGTGTGAGTGGGATGTTCCAGCACTGCATGCATGTAACTTTTGTATGGATGGGTATGATTCACTGTGATTGGAGTTTTCTACGATTGGGTCAAGCCAGAATTATGTGTCTCATGAGTATTTATCAGCTTTAATGTTTTAAAAATTTGTATTCATGATTGTTTATAGGCATTGGTCAGTCACCTGCTGCCATGTAATTTTTTTTTTTTTTTTGGTGTCTTATTTTATTTTTTTGTTGCTCTTTTCTTATGTTATTCATTTTTACCAGTTTTATTTCTTTCCGTGGTTTATGTACATTCCAATCAGTTCCCAATCATGGACCAAATGTCAGTATATAATATAGTTACTGGTTAACGAGATTTATGATTTTTCTTTCCATGCACCTTTTTATTTCAAATTTTAAGAGTTATAGAACCTTTTTTTTTATTCTCTCCCCTGTATGAATAATGCTTTTGGTTACACATTTATTTTAGCTTGGACTGTTTGTTCTTATAGGTATTATTGTATATTGTTATGGTTGTGTTGATGCTTTTATTTGTTTATGTGTTAATTTTAACACAGAAGTTTATGATTATATTATATACATTTTTATGTTTGACATTTTGACATAAAATGAGCTTTTAGTTTTCCTTATTTTGCCCCCAGCACAATGGGAGATCTGAGTGAGAATCTCAATATTCAATCACGTATGACAAAGACAGTATTTTTCTCCTGTGGTTGTGTTGTCAGTTTTTTTTTCAACATATATTTCAAGACATTCTAATGACCAGTATACAAATATACAGTGATTATTAGTTATTCATTCCATTCATGTTTTCTATTTACAACTGCACTTTGCGTTTAGTGGTTGCTTTACAGCACCCAAAATATGATTAATCTGAATAAAAGTGGGAAATTACCAACACACTACTAAATAGATGGAAACTGTTGTTGGCCTTCTTCTGTCTTGAGAGACAATGGATTATGTGTACATGATATGTCAGTCTGGGTCACCACAGCACCTGCTGTGACTGTACAGTCCAATCCTTGGGCCACAGGATTACTGACACTGCTAAAAGATGGAATCTAATGACAGATAAATGAGTTAGTCATGGTATCAATGCAAATGTGGGTCACCCTACTTGATAATAGACGTTGCCTGGGCTGAAATAATTTCCTGAGAACATAATGGAACTAAGGACATGGAATGTCAATTTTAGGTAAAGAGACTAAATTCCCCTGGATTAGACTTGTGTTGAGGGAGAGTCATACATTTTCCACTGATTTTAAAACCACTGTCAATTGATGTACATTTTATGAGTTGTATTTATCCTTTGAGTTTGAAAGTGACGTCTGCAATAACTTTATTATCCTTTGTTGTTTTGTCTTCTTTTGTTGTTTTTTTTTCAGAATAGAAATATTTGTGTGTCAGTCAAATCTTACTGTGCAATGAAATTTTGCATTTCTTGATTTTCTTTTTGAAAAAAATTATCATTGTTGATTGTAATTTTGAATGAAATTTACGCAAGCAGCTTGTTGCATGGGGTTGCAAATGAGTTTACTGCTCCATTTTTCCTCTCAAGGTTTTAATTTCTGTTTTACGTTTTAAAGCATAATCATTTTTTTTTTTTTGGTTTTTGTTTTTAATTTTGAAAAATATTTATCCGGTATTTACATTAAAAAAACTTTGCAACTTTTATTATTTGTCCCATTTCTGCATCTGTAGCAAAAAAAAAACATAATTCAAAATGATGTCAGCAACACCCCAAAAACATTTACACATATTTGCGATATATTTGTTTTTCTTGTACATGGATTGACCTTGGAAATTTTCTAAGTCCTGAAGTCAAGATAATTGAGAAAGGCTGTAAACTCATCAATTTATCAAGTTGTTCCAAACAACTTTTTTTTTTTGGTATAGATGCCAGAATTTGACACCCTCCTTGTTTTATTCCTACGCATTTTGTTTCTGCTCTACTTTATGGAGCTTGCAGTGAAAACTGCGCTGTCTGAGATTGTTTACATCAGGGAAAACAACCAGCATTAGCGAGAGGAGAAAATGAGAAATTTGCAGTAAAAGTGCTAATATTTCCAGCAGTGATGGTTCTTGTCAACTTTGTTTCTCTTTACTCAGTAGCTAGTGGACTCTTTGGTAAGAAGAGATGATGGACTGTGATGCCCAGGGATAATAATGGGAGGGAAAATGTACATGCAGAGTACAAGAGGGAGAGATTGTAGTTAGAGGCACTGATAGAACTTGTAGCTGCAGCCACAGATGGATAGAGAAGTAGTCAAACATTAGATACAGACGGACAAAAAAATAAATTCTAACTGCAAACATAGACATAAGAGACTGAAATTTTACTGCAAACACAGAAGGCTGAGAAAGAGATGAGATGAACAAATTCAGACACTACTGTTTTCACTGCAATTCTTTCAAAGTTGAGCTTGTCAAAGTCTTGTGATAGGATACCTTTTGCATTTACTTGTATTATAGTTCATTCATTGAAACTTTTTGCTTCTGGTCTCATCTAGCTCATCAGAGCCATAACAGTCCATGTAAGCTCCCAGTCCCACCTCTTATGAATTCACTGATAAAATCTGCCACTTTTCCCTGCTCATCTGCACTTTTTCTGGATTTTTGATATAGAGACCAGCCAATCGTTCAACCAAGAATAAAATGTAACTGTAATGTAACTTAATTTTCCCATCCTGCAATACAGATCTTGAATGAGATTGTGGGCAGCTGCTCAGTGACCCAGGGAGAGACAGAGTGTGTGTGCATGTGCACCTGCCAATGTATGCTCGAGTCCAGGAGTTGTGTGTGTGCGTTTGTAAGAAATTGAATCCAATAATTTTCTGTGTGTGAGTAGAAAAGTGGCACACATTTTCTGTGAGTCATCCCAATAAGTATCACTTGGGAATCAGCAAGCGTTTTAAAATGTAAATGAGTGAGAGTGACTACAGGTGTTGGGTTGGGAAAATGATGCCATTTGAAAGACTTGGAGTATCTGCACCTCTTGAATAGAGAAAGATAGCAGGGAGCTGTTGTCCACCATCACAGCTGATGATACTCCTTTAAGAAAATACGTTTGTGGATTACACACATTTCTCTGTCTGAAATTCCAGCTCAACGGTTGAATTTTTTTTTTTTCTGTCCAAATCTGAACGGAATTTATAATTATACATGCAGAAACAGTGAAGCAAACAAAACAAGTGTATCGTATTTCTGCATTATATAAGGATAAAGGGTGGGTTAGCTGTATTTCTAATTGGCTACCTTATCATTGGATACTTGATATGCCAGTGATGTCAACAGTGCATGTTGACTGGACATGGTGGTAATGAAACGTATTCTGTGGATACAACAGACTCAATAACACATGGCTAACTACCAGTGCAAGTGTAATAGCCTTGCAGGCTGTAGTAGTTGGCAATGTTTAATCCTTAACTTGAATCAGTTTAAAGTGTTGTGGTGGCGAGTGAAGGCATGGAGGCTGGAGGACAGAAGAAAAGTGATGGTACTTGTTATGGCCTTAAATTTGCTCTTTCCCTGTGTTATTTTGGCACATGCCAAGCTGTTGTGCATAGGGCAAAAGTTGTGTGATGTCAACTTTGCCTTGGGTAACAGTTTTAGTCAGGCAGCTTAACTTAACTATTCTATAGTCAAATCTACTTTTTAATAGTTCATTCTAATACAAAGATGGAAATCCATATGTAAACTGCATTTCAAGTTGGAAAGTGGTCAGTTAGAATTATGAAACAGAAGTTGAGTGTATGAAGTACTAGTTGGCACTTTTCACTGCAGTCAGTATTGGTCTTGGTGATGGAATCTACTGCCTTAGAGTCAGATGGAGAAGAATTTGGTCAGACTGGAGACTATGATCCAGATATCACATGACATTTGGATGTAATCTGTTGAGAATTTTAATCGTAATTTTCACCCCATCACACATTCGCAGAAAATATTTGAATCAAGACTTAGATCTCTGCAGACTGAAAAAAACTTACTTCATCACCAGCTTATCCAGAGAGGATGAAATGAAATAGAGGAAGCCAGAAAGTAAAAATGCGTCATTGTTTTCCATGGTAATGGTTTCATTTGAGATGGTAATCCTGGCTTCAACACTGGGCTAGGCCAAGGGATAAAGTGGAATAGTGGATGACTAGGAAGTAAAAACATTTCAGATTTTCCTTGGCATGGTTTCATTTGATACAGTACTGCTGGCATGGTTTCAGGCTTGCATTATTAGTTGCATGGAACACAATTCAAAGGAGTCCCAAGGCAGTGAGGAGCTCATGCAAAGTTATTTTGTTTCAAGCATACAGCCTCGTTTCTTCAAACTTTCACCAGTAATTTATTTATTTACTTATTTACTTGTGTAATTTCGTAAGTGACTTTACTGCGAGTTTGTGAATTTCAAGCATAATATGCATTGGTTTGTGTGGAAGTTGAATTTGGTACAGTGTGTTGTTATTTCAGATTAGTCAATGCATTATGTAGCCCATGCATGTGCAACTTTTCATATAGAAGGAGACAGACCTGAAAATGTGAGTCACTTCACATTAAAAGCCCAACTGTTAATGGAGTTGTTTAGTCGCATGTTGATTTTTAAAGAAAAATTGCTTGTGTGTTTTGAGGTGGGGGGGGGGGGGGTGTATTTGTATTATATATAATTTTTTTTATCAGGTCAGTGACCGTCGTGGTGTGAGGTAATTTTCAGTGAACCTTGGGGGGGGGAGGGGGCAGGTGAAAATTGCACAGTGGGCTGGATCCAGCCAGGGGACCATTGGTTGCCTATGTCTGAAAAAGACATTGATTGATGCAGTGAATGTATGGATGGTCATTTTGTCAATTGGTGATAAATTAAATTCCGACTGTAAACCAAATCTAGGGAAAAAGTGAGTGGGGATGCAGCATCGATGATGCCATTTTGTTTGTCTCCCCTCCATCCCAAGACAGTTTTTCATACACACAACTTCATATGATTTTGTTCATTTTTTTTTTTCCATGTAAAACCACCTTTCCCCACAAACATTACGTGCACTGATGATTCCATGAATGCTCTCAAATCAGGCTGTGAACTTGTATTATAATATATTGACTGGTATTACATTTTACCCAAGTGATTCGCCCTTACCTGGTGTCTCTTTGTTTCTTTCTGTCTTTTTATGTTCTTGCTGTCCCCATTTCTTCAGTAACTCAGCCCATCAGTTGGATTGGAATTATTTGTGTGATTTCCTATTTATCTTCTTCCCCCTGACCACATTTTAGAAGAAGTTTACAAGTAACAACATCTGTAGGTGTTGTGTCTGGACCTGCACCTGGTAAGGTCAGAATTTATCAAGCTTGCAGTGTTAACTGTGGTGTTTTTTTGGGGCTGAGCTCCATTTCTGTTATCATGTCAAATGACACAAGTCTGTACTAAATTACTTATTGTTTATTAGTGTTTTCCGTCAGGGGTTTATTTGAATCTCCCAAGCATTTGAGTACATACCTTGTTTGAATGTATAAATTTGCATATATATAACTTATATTGTGGCAGTGTTTCCTTGTGAGAGAAGTTTGGCAAACAAATGGAAAATAAATAGGGGAAACTTTGACCTCTGAAAATTTTTGTAAGGCACAAATTCTGTATCTACCGAGGACAGCCGGAAATGTCCAAATATTTATTGCTGATGGCCTGCAGAAAGTGTACCTTGTCAGCAAATTGGTGTTTTGAACGTAACTGTATATTGAAAAGTTTGACAGAAAATGGGAGTTGCAAATCTGTACTCTTGTCTTGACATTTACCGTTATAATTCTTGTTGTCAATCTAACTGCCAACCACTCAGGTAGACACGAAATTCTAGTCTAGAGTGAAGCAGATAATTATTCTGTAAGCCTGTTATAGTCCATGTGGACGAACTGTGTATATCAGTCTTTAATTTATAAGCAGAAATGCTGTATTTATATCATGCTTTGGGGGCAAGTGTTAGATATTGGTTTCTTACATTTCAACGCAGTGGTGGCAAATCTATGGCACACACTTTGTAGTGGGGGGGCAAAGGGAAATGGGGAGTGAAGGACAATTCAGATAAGGAAATGGGGGAATGTAGTAAGCTATTGATTTGATCTTGGATGAAATTGTTGAAAAATATTTCAATAAAGACTGTTGGTTTTTTTTACATGTAATAAAATAACGTCCCAATGTGTTCCATTTTGAAATAAAATGTGGTCTGTATGAAATATACACAAAATTCCATTAAAAGTTTGTGAAAACCAAATATAATAATAATGAATGGTAACCTGAAGTTCAAAACCCCCAGTGGCACAAAGAATGATCATTGTTAGTCTGGGCTTTTACCCTTCAGAAGGTTTGCCACTCTTTCAGTCTTTCCTAGAGGCTTATGAGCATTTATGTTTCGTTAATTTATATACGATAGATTGCATCAGCTTAGGATCAGATCTGTTTCGGGTTGTTTTTTTTTGTATTTTAGTGGGGCATTATTTTTCCAATATAGGTAAACCGGTGTAGGAATACAAGTAATATCATTGATATCATTTCAAACCCTTCCTTCCCACCCCTCTTTTTAAGTACTTTTGAGGAAGTTACTATTCCTAGTTAATTTTCTGTGTTCATCTTTGTGGATTCCGATATTTTATCAGTTTTGTAGTCAATGACAAAACATTTTTTTTATAAAAGGATGTGGATGTGGATTTGTCCTTCTGGCTTTGAATTGAAACTCTTTTCTTGATTTTTCTTGGGTTGTTGTTTTTGAAATGTTTGTCTTGTGATTTGTGCTTTATCCACCAGAGGGAAAATGGCTAAGATAGAGTGGGTTATTCAGTAACTGTGACAGAATTTATGTGTCTGACTGAAGAAAGTGTGTTTTTCTGTTTCCTGAGCATAATGTAACATCCTATTGCTCCCATCATCTCCCATATCGTATAACATGTGCTTTTATTTGCCATATGATGTAACATCAGCTTCCCTTTCCCATATCATGTGAGATCCACTTCTATGTCCCAATATTTATGTAACATGTCCCATATTATGCTAAACCAAAAGAACTTTTGTGTTTTAATGAGACAGTACCAAATGGGTCAAGATTGTACTTGATGACTGATGACATCTGTGTCCTGTTTTATTACAACATCAGTTATCATGTGTTTCGTTCATATGTTGTTCATTACATATGTCATCATATGATTATATGTCATATGGGTAGCTTTCTTGCTGTAACATTTAACTTAGTAGACAAAGCGTTTTCTTGATCATGCTATACCCTTTATTTTTTGTGTATGTTTAAAAGAGTAGTATTTCTTTCCAAGAAATCTGAGAGTGCATGATTTGATCAGAAATTGTCTGTTGGTGGAGATTTAAACAGTTTCCCTGTGCTAGCTGTCATAAATTGAATTCCAATAGATCCTTCATATTTGTTCTGTTTTCTTCCCTTTTTTAAAAAAATTTTTCCTTCATGAGGTTGCGTGCTCATCTGATAATAGTAAGAAAATGATTTTTCTTCATTCGTATTCCCCATTCTGCTGTACTGAATAGTCAGCTGATGTTCAACTTGAACAGAGGTTGTCACACATTTTTTGTCTTGACATTTCACATCGTGTGTGGAGTCAAATTGTGTCTGAGCTACATATTCACTGTCTCTATGACTGTAAACTGTGGTATCACTTGATTCAACACGGCGATAGTTTGGGCTTATTCTTGAATTGGCAGACAGGTAGTTTTCAGTGTTAATCAAATCATTTTGTCTGTTTCTTGAAATAATTATTCTATTATTTTTTTCTCGTTGGGGGAAATAGGATCCAGCTCTATTAGATCACTTTGCCATTTGGTTGCATCTTTACTAACAATTTAATTTTCATATTAAAGAAAACCAACCACTAACCATAGATTTTTCACATAGATCAAAAGTAGTCTAGAAATTCTGACCAAATGAACTTCTGTGCTGCATCTAATGTGATGGATATATTCTATGATCTCTTCCACCCTGATTGATCACATTTGGTTGGATCAGGTGTACCTTTGGATAGAAATCATTTTGGTCAAAGTGAGGCTCAGATGCATGCAGCCGCACTGAGCCCTTTCTTGTAAGTACAGTACATAATTTTCAATTTTTCATCCTCCGTTAATACTAATGGTTTTGATATTTGATTCTGATATCCCCCCAAGTAGAAAACTCTCTTTCGTAGCTTGTCTTTGACTTAGCTGAGTGTCTGAAGTCATTTTCTTCTCACTTTGATATGATCTGATTCTCTACATGTCCCACTTGTTTGAGCCTGTTTGCTGACATATTACTGGAACTGGGACCTCTTCCCTGAAATTTTTTTTTTCTTGGATTCTGTCAAGAGTTGTGTATTATATAACATATGTAGAGTCTAGTCTGACCTTTGCTGTTTGTTCTTCATTAGTTGAGCTCCTAGCTAGTCGAGAGAGCTGCATACACTCAACTTGTACCTAGAGATGAAATTAAAGTAACATTAACCACGCAAACTCAGAAAACAACTGTGTTGGTGTTTTCATTCCTTTCTTGTTGTGGTGTTTCTTTTTGTGGGCTCCATTGTTTGTATGTTGTGGATGATGGACTGGAGAAACCCACTGATTGTTTTTGTTTTCATCCTGTCTTCCCCCATCACATGTCTATCTTTGTTGTACCTGCTTCTGTTCTGTGTGTAGCAAGTGAGCATCTGTGTATTTGTCCATTTGTCTTCATGAGTTTTAACTCATACATATAAGGGTATATCATTATTATTATGTGCAAGTGGAGGAAATGAAATGTAACATTTCCAAAACAGTAGATTTCCGAGTCCATAACAAAATGAATGATATCCCCTCACACTGCGCAAGTCAGTCCTCTTTTACAAAACATTGCTGATTTGTCTAAATTTAAGCTGTTTTTGATTTACCAGCTCTCCTTAGATACTACATACATGCTTGCACATAAAATCATTTCCATACTGATACATGCATAACTGTCGTGAACATAGGAAAGAAACCCCACTGAATGTGATGTTAGCCAGCTTTTATTGTTTACAAAGTTATCACAGTCAAGAAGTCATATAAAATTAGTATACAGTATAAAATCTTAAATCAATATTCAATCAATAAATCTCAAACTTTGCAGAGAACCAGCTCTGTTTACGGTATTGACACAAGAGAAATTTTGTAAATTATTCATCATAAGTATTTGAGAAAATTTCAGTTTAGTATTTATAACACAAAGTGATGTAAGACAGAGTTCCACATTAAAAAAAAAAGAGAGAATCAGTTTCTCTATACGATGCTTTCTTTCAATCAATCTGGTTTTTTTCCCTTTTTGGAATAGTAAATTCTCAATTCAGCCCATGCACTACTACTAAATAACCTGACTTCATCAAGTAATAAAATGTCTTGGGAAGATTACAAAATTAATAATTTGGAGCTACAGATGATGATCAAAATGATGTAATAATGCTGAAGTTGCTCCTCTTTTGTGGAATTTTTGTCCACTGCATTCCAGATCTTCCTGAAGAACATCATAAGTCTTTACTTACTCAGAATTTAGTTCGATGCAAGAATATGCCCAGCACACTGTTGTCTGTGAGGAAGCATCAAGAATATATGATTTACTGTGCTACCAGATGTATTATTATACTAAGACCAGCTATCAATAAATGCGTAGAACTGAACTGCAGATTTTCTGAAAATTCGTCTGCAAAACTGAAATGCAGAAATTGTGACAATTCAACTGCGGAGCTGAAATGCAGATTTTGTGGCCATTCATTAGTAACCTGAAATGCAGTTTGGTAGTAATTCATCTGAAGGAAAACTGCAGATTTTGTGGAAATTCGTCCACAAAACTGAAATGCAGAAGTGGTGGCAATTCATTGTAAAAACTGATAAGTACAGAAAATGTGGCAATAGATCTGAGAACTGTAAAAGTGTAATGCAGTATTTGCAGCAACTGATTTAGAGAATCGTGAACATTAGGCAAGAGGAAGACAGAGTATCAAGACAAATTATAAACAACTTCACATATATATATGTGTGTGTATGTATAGTGAAATTTTACGTACAATAAGTGGTAGTTACAAGCACAATTTCCTGTGGTTTATAAAAATTATGCCACCAACATGTTTTTTAATGCCAAAATTGAAAACACTTTCCAGGTTCACAGAGAAAACTGCCTTCCTTTACAGCAAATATTGTCCACATATGATACTCATATTCGCTTCATACAGCTGTCAGTACCGTTATGTAAGGCATGTAAGCTGTGCCTTTGAAATTTATATAATTTCCCTTTGACACTCATATTTCTCCATGTAATTTGTGTAACTTTTTATACATTCCTGGTTATTGAATGATCCTTTGATCTTAATTGGGCTGATACTGCAAACAAAGATGTGGACTGAGGCTAAAACATAATATAAATATAAATGTATAATACTCATTCTCAAGGGAAATATAGTACACTGTAAATATTTCAGATTTTGATGAAATGCAATACAGAAAACCTGTATGAATAAGAATAGGCTAAAAGATAGCTTCAGAGAAGGGCATGTAAGCCACTACAAAATAAGAAAGCAATGCAGAATGAATGCATCACACTAAAATGTGAATAAATCTTCACATTTTCCAAAAATAAATGCAGGATAATAAACCAAAACATTAAAAAAAAAAAAAAATCTACAGAAAATATGCAGGGTCACATAGAAGCAAAATACACCTCAATATAGTAAGCCAGTCAGCAACCTTATGGGAATCCAACATGTAGGACTAACACATAGGAATGATCTTGTTTCGACATAGATCCTCTGGTTATGACACCATGACGATGTCTGTTTGATGTAAGGAGCCCTCCCCTGCATTAATCCTACCAACTCAATATATATAGAAATCCAATACAAATCTACATTGAATTGACATAGGCTGGCTGGGAAACATTATAGTACTATGTACTTTATCAACAGTGACTAATGATTAAAATGATTACTCATCCCCAACTTTAAATTTGGAGTCTTGTCAAAAATGTCATTACTGAATGCTTCATCAGTTATGTTTTGCACAATGTATGCCTAGCCAGATAAAATAATTCTGATTTATGACACAGTGTGAACCAAATATTTACATGAATTTGGTAACCACATATATGAATTTTAATACCGTTAAATCAAGTCAGTGAAACTCTTGTAATAGTTGTATGTAACATGATTTGCTTGCTACCACTCCAATTAGTTTTAATGACAGTGTTCTCTTAAATACTGCTACAGTAGTGTAACATATAATATCAAAATGTAATTTTATGGCGTTTTCACCAATATGCAGGTATAATTTTGCAATTTTCATTTTAATTATTATACATTGATGAGAAGATGTGGATTAAAGTTATTTGAATACAATTATGGTACATACAAGCAGAAAGAAATGAAATGAAACAGAAATCAAGTTATGTTAGGCTTTTATAACAAGCATGCACATCCATCTGGGAGACTTAATCTAATGCTTTCATGAATACAGAAACGGAAATGGCAACGGAAACATCATAAATCCATCGAGTACTAAAAAGAAAGAGTATTTCCATATGGATAGAAATGGTGTTTCCGTATGCAAGAAAACATTCTTTCTATTTCACTACTTGAGAGGTTTCTGATGATTCCATTGCTGTTTCGATTCTGAGCACATGAAAACACAGCCTAAGCCACCATGGCATATGGACACACCTAAAATTGCACCCTTGGGTTGCCTTTTTGCCTTCCTGATTTTCTTTTCCAATAACATGTTCCATTATAATCAACACATCCTCTCACTGTTCTCGCCATCTGTGGTTGCCACTCATTCACTTGTGGGTACCACATCTTGTAGTGCTGGGTTGTCATTGACATTGTTTGTCAACTCAACATCTGCTTGACCATCAGAGATTTGATCATTCAGATCCAGGGATGGGTGACGATGCAGGGCCATGACCCTCTTCAGATTCTCTCTGGCCTTCATTAATTTCCCCAACCTGGCCATCTATACAGAGATCATGAATCAGGCATTGTTTCAATTAAACCACAGGTAAAACGTTGAAAACTACAGACGAACACAGTTAAAAATTGCTAACTTAGGCAGTAAAAATCGTCACCTTTCCCTACAACTGTCGTAAATGGTCTTGGGTAATTTTCAGGAAAAGCAAACCCGCGTTTTATTTCAGCACAGCTGATCTAGTTACGATGAGTATGTGAAAGTTTGTTTTTCGATTGAGTCTATAACCAAGATTATTCGATGCCGCTTTGCATGCAGTTGAATATATGAAGATCAATTTTCAAATTTTCAAGTTACTACAGTCCGAGGGAACAGTGACGAAATATGGCAAAAAAAAAAAAAAAAAAAGGGAGAGAGAGAGTGAAAATTGTAAGTAGTAACAAAGTCTTGCTTTAGGATCAAACAAACAATAAAGGAACTGTACAATAAATTCCAAGGAATCAAAAATAGAAGAAAAACACTAGTTTTTGGACTTTATTCTTTCTGACTCTGGTAAAAAAAAAAAAAAAAAAGAACTATTGCTGCAAAACTATTATCTCAGATGGTGTATCTAGAAGAATTATTGATGGGAAAATGTGGAAATTCAATTATCAACAAATACGCTGAAAAACAACATGTCCCCCCACTGAAAGCCCACAGAGAACAGAAAAGGAGACACATTTTGTACAATTTTGCTGTCACTACAAAGTATTACTGAACAGCATCGTGTGTTTCAAACTCATGTTGTCAATCCTATTATCACAAATGTCTCTTCCCCATTTTTTTTTGTTTTGTTTCTGAATCTGAAACCAAACCGGGGTTATGTACCCTGGTTTTATGCCTGGACGTAAAGAAAACATACAACTCGGTGTACGAATAATTCAGAAACACTATTTCACACATTCTTCAGTACTAACTATTAAAGTATTAGATAAGTTGGAGAGGCATCTCGTTCACTTACAGGTCGTCGCTATGCTGCAAGACTTCCGTAACTAACATTTTGAAAATTTTACAGGAGAACCAAAAAACCGATTTTGGCCTATTGCTGCTAGCAAATTCTAAAGACAATGGACTTGATTACTGCAATATCTATATCCATAGGAACTGAGCCACGAGCTTTTGACACAAGTTGCGCCATTGATTTTCAGATCAAAAGAACGAAAAAGGTGATTTTGGCCAAAAATGTTAGTTACGGGAGTCTTGCACCATAGCGACGAGGTGCCCTCATAATTTTCAAAGTATTATCCTACTTTAGTTATGCAGGTTTGCTTAAATAAGTCAGATATATGATTACATCAAAGATGGATTATGATTATAACCAGTAGCAAATCTACAATTGGTCACATACATTTTGACTGTCACACAAATAAATCTATATTTTTACTCTACCTTCCTGAGATCCAGCAGATTCCTCAGTCGGAGAACTACCCATTTCAGTGGTAGCCTCAGTCTCAACCTCGTCATCCTCAGGTGTATACGCAGCATTTACAAACCCCATTTCGGAAATCTCAGCCTCAGTTATGCCTTGTGTCTCCTTTGGTCTCAGTTCTGTTGGTTCTCCAGATTTCTGGCTGTCATCACTTTCCATGAAATCTGTTTTGTCATCTGAGTGATCAGCTGTCCCAGGTATGATCTCTGTACTTCCTTCAGCTGTATTGGGAATGTCTTCAGTCATACTTGGAACTGTCCCAGGTAGGATATCTGTATCACCCTCAGTTGTCCTAGGAATGATCTCTGTCCCATCCCCAGTTATGAATGATTTGGCATCTGCTTGCCCAGAAGATCCCCAAGGTATGGTTTCTTTACCGCCAGGTCTCACTTCAAGGTCAGTCAGGACAAATTGTGAAGATGATTTGGAACTAGGCCTACATCAATAGACAAACAATGAAGATAAATTCGTCTTTCACTTTCACTTGTTCTGGCAAAAATAAATCTTCTTTTTATTTTATGACTAAAAAAGGATTGGACTGTGGTTTGCATGTTATAACAAAGATGATAAAGACAATAATAATCATACTATAATGGAGGTAGGGGTGACAGTTCTGCCCTCAAAGGCCCTTTTTGGAAAGACTCCAAAACTCTGGAAGCATTCTCATCGCCTATAACTCGACTTATTGTGATGTAAGGGGATAATGTAAAAATGCTGCAAACTCTGGGTATTTTGTTCATTTTGCATAATTCACATGTAAAATTCGCAACAAACACTTCTGACTCCATGCTTTTAGAACAGGGATGCGCTATTATGATCTATTTTTAGTACCGTGACGCAGTTTCCCTCATCGTTCATTCGCTGAAGGAAGCAAATTGTGAATTAATGAAAACATGGATCGCCTGTAAACTTTAGCGAAAAAGGGTAAACAAACTCCAGAGTTGACGCGGAAACGGAGTCGATACTTATTCTGTCGTTGTATTTCTTTGTCTGTGGAAATAACTTTACTGTGTGTCCTAGATCTAGATCATTATAAGTGATGTGATTCCCCCCCCCCCCCCCCCCCGCCCAGTATAATAAAAGTAATAAACTACAGTCTTGCTTCAGAACTCATGCGCACCACAACATTGCGCACCAAAATGAACGCTTGATACGGTTACTTTTCATGTGACATGCACGGTACTAATTATATTACGAAACAAACATGCAAAAATACAGATGTTACATAGCAATAAACATTGGTTATTTTTTAAAACTACATGCTTGAAGTAAACAACTTTTAATTATAGCCATCATCTTCCTTATCTCAATTGCCACCTCCCTGCCAAATTTAAGGCCTGAAGAGTGTATAGTTTGGTCAGTTAGTCATGCCAAAGGTTGCAAGTTACTGAAATATATAATAGATAAGGATATTTCTCCCAGGCAGGGCCGGGTGACTCAGCTAGTAATATCAATAAACAGTATCAATAATAGTGTGTGAAATTAAAACATCGCCTTGAAATGGAGGGGCACAAATGCCAATGCCTTGAAATGCCTCTCACTAATCAGTGTAAGTCACTCCAAAACAAGACCTCTATCACTGATTAAGAGCTAATGAAACTGAAATGACCAGATGCTATACATGATGACTGTCAATTAAACCTGCTCACTGCTGAAGTTACCAAATATTTACAAATAAAAGAGATGACCTGTTCAACTGCCCTGAGATCAGCATCCCAATAATAGCCACTGAACTTTGCGAAAGTGTTTCTCCCAACATTCTTAATGCATCAGTAACACACTTTTGACACACCTTTTATTTATTTTTTATTTTTTTTGGGTCATGTAATTGTCAGTCAATTTGTAGTCATGTTGCGTATTAACTCTTTCCGTACTTTTCACCGATACATCGGTTCCTCCGACTGACGCATTTGGACTAATTTCTGCTGAAGTGCAGTAATAGTGGCATCGGTTGTACCACAAACAACAAAAACACTGGGAAGCTAGATGGACACAGTATCGTTGAAATGCCCAGGGGTAACAAGGAGAGTACTTTTTGCCGATGTATCGGTCCCCCCGACTGACGCATTTGGACTAATTTGGGCTGAATTGCAGTATGGAAAGAGTTAAATTACTGTAAGAAAGTTTGAGTCTGGATCCAATAGCATGTCAGCTCAATAATGGCTAAATTGCAAACCGTCTGCATGGTTTACTGCTGGCAAGGATTGTGATGTGATAGTCATGGTGATTAGTCATGTGATGGTAACAAAGACAAAAATTGTCAATGACCATGTGACAAAGAAATTATGTGATAGCCTGGCACTGAAACTCATGGTCAAGCCATGGCCATGTGAAAGAGTACTTGTCAGTCACAGCATGATCATACTCAAATGATTATCTGATCCTGCATTAAACTCACCTGGGTTCATCCTCTTTCATGACAAGTACTGGAGGAATTCGTCCAAGGAAAGCAGCTAGACTTTCTTCCTCGTCACTCTGTTGAACAAATATACAATGTAGGCTCAGGATGAGAGATTAATTCCACTTCAGCTGATGTAATTGACACCTCAGTTATTATATTTCACAAAACACTTGGTACTAATACTAACTTACTGACAGCATGCATTGCATATGTCATAGAATGATAAATTTTGACAGAGACAAAGAATTATGTCATGAAACAATTGTTTAACACCAAGACTTTCATCATAAAACAATCAAGTATGACATAAATTACATATATATTCATGATAAAACATTCCCAACTGAACACATACTATACCGTTAATATATACTGTCACGATTAAGGTTGATGACCTTGTACGCCACGAGTATAGAGGGGGGTAAACTTAGTAGGGGAGAAGGGGAGTTTTTAAAATTGTTGTCGAGCATGAGAGATTAAATATCACGAGGAAGGTCGGTGGCCTTGTGCGCCACGAGTCAAGGGGGGTGAGCTTAGCAGGGGAAAACACGGTTTTTAACATTGTTGACGAGCGTGGATAGATACACACGACTCGCTTTAAACTAGTCGCGTGTGCAAAAACCTCGGGAGTATAAGTAGAGGAGAAGCTCGACACACGTGGTTCCCAAGTTATTCATTCCTAAAGGAAGACGCAGAATTTATCGGTCCGGGCGACAAGTGGAAGGTCGTGCCAGTGGGGACCAGAAGTGTTAGGTGTGTGAGGGATCCATGATGTTCACATTTATTTCCCAATAAGAAGAATTTATCGGTCCGGGCGACAAGTGGAAGGTCGTGCCATGGGGACCAGAAGTTGAGGAGTTCTGATGATAGGATGGGAACCCATCAGAAGCTCGTGAATCTACGATGGCGGGTGTGAACCGTCGGTGTGCTGTGTGTTTGCAAGTTGAAGAGTCTTGAGGACGGGATGTCGAGAACCCCTCAAGGAACAAGTAATCTACGATGGCGGGTGTGAACTGTGTGTTCTTATTTGTGTGAAGCCAGGGGCGTCTGTTTCCCCTTTTATCGTCGAAATTAAAGATCTAGAAAGGATTGTGTGAACTCTGGAGAAGTGAAACTGCATCAACGAGGAGGGCAGCTGTTGACAGAGACTATTAAGTATATGTAGTTAAGTTTATAGACAGAGGGATTAGATCTAGATGTGAAACGGGGAATAGATAATAGCCATGATCCCCAAGAGTAAATTTGAAGTATCTCTGTTTTTGTGATTATGTATGTGATTATCATGAGTTGAATGTTTTGACATAAGTTTTGTCATGCATTTATAATTAAATATCGTTTCATTTAAATTTCACTCCATGTGTCCGTTGATCGCTGGTCTGCTTGCTTGGCTTGTTAGCTGGGTTTGAAAGGTAAATAAGTTAGGTACTCATCACACACGTGGTCGTGACCATCTTCACGCACGTGATCGTGACAATTGGGGGCTCGTCCGGGATCTGAAATTTGAATTGATAGGATCTAACTCGTCCGGGATTTAAACCATTGTGACACATACGAGTAATTGATGTGAATAAGTAGGACGTGAATCGTCCGGGATCTGATCTTTGAATTGATAGGATATAATTCGTCCGGGATCTGATCGTAAATAAATAGGACGTGAATCGTCCGGGATATAAACTGTTAGGACACAAACGAGTGTTTTCCAAGTTGTAGACATATTTTTGTAAGTCAGACCAGCGGCCATGGAGATAAATACCTTTCTAACGTCACCGAGACCGGAGGATTTGTTAACCTTCAGGAAACCGGAGTTATTGACGATTAGTAAGAGATTAGGACTCGATTATGTAAAAGCCAACTTAAGAAAAGCAGAAATATCGAGATACATTGCGGAGTATTATGTGGACGATGATGTGTTCGAAGAAAACGACCTAGCTCAGTTTGAAACTATGGCATCAGTAACTGAAGGTAATATTGAGTTACAGAAAGAGAAGATGCGAATCGAGCTAGAGCTGAAAAAGCTAGAACACGAGACAAAAGAAAAAGAAAGAGATAGACAACATGAGCTAGAAAAAGCCAGATTGGGTGTTACTAGTAGATCACATGAATCTAGTTTTCTAGCGAGTAGAGAAGTAAGGTTGGTCCCCCCCTTTAATGAGAGGGAAGTGGATAAATACTTCCAACATTTTGAGAAGGTGGCCCTTAGTCTGAACTGGCCCAAACAACATTGGCCATTAATGTTACAGAGTGTAATAAGGGGTAAAGCACAACAGACCTTTTCGGCCCTTTCCATGGAAGACGCGGGGGATTATGACCGTGTGAAGGACGCAATATTAAAAGCGTATGAATTAGTGCCTGAAGCATATCGGCAAAAGTTCCGATATTATAAAAAAATTGACAGTCAAACCTATATTGAGTTTGCTCATGAAAAAGAGGTATTTTTTGAGAGATGGTGTTCCTCGATGGAGGTATGTAAAGATTATGAAAAGCTTAAACAGCTCATATTACTAGAGGATTTCAAAACGGGAATCCGTGATGAAATAAAGACGTACCTCAATGAGAAAGAGACAAAGACGTTGCAAGATGCCGCAAAACTGGCTGACGAGTTTACATTAACTCATAAAAGTAGATTTGGGCTCAGTAGACCGGGTAGAGTTCAGGATAGGAGGTCCGTAAATGATATTGCTGGCGATCCGAGGGGAGTCAAGATTGAATTCCCGCGGAGATCCAATAGTTTCGATGGGAGAAGACCTGGTCCTGGTGGAAGAGATTATTTCCAGAGAAGAGATTGGAGGAACGAGGGATCAAGATGTAATAACTGCAGGAGATTGGGCCATAGAAGCTGGGATTGTCGTGCTCTTGGAAAAAAGAAGACTGGCCCTATAGCTTTTGTGGGAAGACCGAAAGTTAGAAACGCTCCACAGCCTCGTAACCCAGTGAAGTTAGAGACCATAAGGGAAGAGTTTCTGCCATTTGTGTCAGAGGGTCTAGTGTCCCTTGGGGAAAATTCCACCCCCATACCATTAAAAATATTGCGGGATACTGGATGTTCCCAGTCCCTCCTGTTAGATAATGTTCTAGATTTTAATGATGATTCAAATACTGGAGAAGTTAGTCTTATACAGGGTATAGAGGGGGTCTTTAGCTCTGTACCTTTGCATAAAATTTATTTGAAGTCAGACTTTATAACAGGTCGAGTGGTAGTTGGACTTAAGTCTGGTTTGCCAATAAAGGGAGTATCTCTATTGTTGGGAAATGATCTTGCCGGTGAAGTGATACCTACTGTGCAGTTGACTTCAAAACCTAGTACTGATGACGAAAGTGAAGATACAAACATATATCCTTCATGTGCGGTGACTCGAGCTATGGCTAAAAAGGAAGAGCAGTCAGATGACAGTGAAGAGATTTGTAAAGAAGATAGGTCGACGGAATCCAGTGTAGATAATTCTTATGATCTTTCTAATACTTTTCTAGGATCCATATTACATGAAGATGTCAGTCATTCCGATGTTATGCGGGAAGATAAGAATTTATCATATGATAGAGACCAGTTAATTAAAGAACAAGGCTTAGATCCTAGCTTACAGCCATTGCAGGATCAAGTTCTGAGCGACGAAGAACTTAATAAAGTACCAAAAGGGTACTTCATAAAAGATGGAGTACTTATGAGAAAATGGAGACCCATTGATGTCCGCGCAACGGAAGAGTGGGCGGTTGTTTATCAAGTTGTGGTTCCAAAACCATATAGGCACAAGATACTTGCCATGGCCCATAATTTACCTCTGGGTGGCCATTTGGGTATAAGGAAAACAAATGATAGGATAATGAGACATTTTTTTTGGCCAGGAATTAACAAGGATGTGGCTTATTTTTGTAATACATGTCACACATGTCAGATAGTGGGAAAACCAAATGCTGGAAAAAGAATGGCCCCTTTACAGCCAATTCCAATTTGTGGGGAGCCTTTTTCTAAGGTTATCGTTGATTGCATTGGTCCTTTGCCAAAGACCAGCTCAGGAAATCAATATCTATTAACCATAATGTGTACATCCACTAGATTTCCTGAGGCGATTCCTCTTAGAAATATTAAGACACAGAGTATTGTGAAAGCTCTAGTAAAGTTTTTTACTTTATTTGGATTGCCCAAAGAAATACAGTCTGATCAGGGCAGTAGCTTTATGTCGAGACTGTTTAAACAAGTTATTGGTGAACTGGGGACAAGACAAATTAAGTCGTCTGCGTACCACCCAGAATCTCAGGGAGCTTTAGAGAGATTCCACGCTACTTTAAAGAATATGATGAGAACATATTGCTATGATAGCGAGAAAAATTGGGACGAAGGAATACATTTGCTGTTGTTTGCAGCTAGAGAGTCAGTTCAAGAATCACTAGGATTTAGTCCTTTTGAGTTAGTGTTTGGACATAATGTTCGTGGGCCGTTGGCTCTGTTCAAAGAAAAATGGATCGGTGATGATCCTCAAATGAATGTATTAGATTATGTGCAGAAGTTTAGAGATAGGCTGCATAAGGCTTGTGAATTAGCAAAAGAGAATTTGGGATGTGCCCAAGAGAAAATGAAATTTTGGTATGACAGGAAGGCCAGGACAAGAAGTTTTAAACCTGGAGATAAGGTCCTTGTTTTATTTCCCCTGGAGTCAAATCCTCTCCAGGCTAGATTTTATGGACCCTGTGAAATTGAGACAAAAATTAATGATCTCAATTATATTATAAAAACTCCAGATAGGAGAAAGAGTACACAGTTGTGTCATATTAATATGTTGAAAATGTATCATGAAAAACCAGTTGAGATTGTTGCTGTAGTGAATGAAGTGGATAATGATATTAAGTCACAAGAAGAGACTCAAGATGTACATCTCAGACATGATGTGATATCCCCTAACTTGTCAAATTCTGAGATTTTACAGAATGTTGATTGGAAATTACATTATGTGAAATTGCGTCCAAGAGAGCGGTTGAAAGATTTGGGGTGAGGTATCCAGATTTATTTTCTGATGTTGTAGAAACATGATGTACATATTATACATGTGAAAGAGAGAGAGAAAGTGATGGCTGATTGCCTTTCCAGATGTCATTGATGTTATGTATTTGAATTAAGTTTACCCTTCTTATTTGAATGAAACTTTGTTGAAATGAATTTCTTGTAAAAATTTTGCTCTGGGGATCAAAATTTTGTTTTGTGGGAAGGAGGTGTTACGATTAAGGTTGATGACCTTGTACGCCACGAGTATAGAGGGGGGTAAACTTAGTAGGGGAGAAGGGGAGTTTTTAAAGTTGTTGTCGAGCATGAGAGATTAAATATCACGAGGAAGGTCGGTGGCCTTGTGCGCCACGAGTCAAGGGGGGTGAGCTTAGCAGGGGAAAACACGGTTTTTAACATTGTTGACGAGCGTGGATAGATACACATGACTCGCTTTAAACTAGTCGCGTGTGCAAAAACCTCGGGAGTATAAGTAGAGGAGAAGCTCGACACACGTGGTTCCCAAGTTATTCATTCCTAAAGGAAGACGCAGAATTTATCGGTCCGGGCGACAAGTGGAAGGTCGTGCCAGTGGGGACCAGAAGTGTTAGGTGTGTGAGGGATCCATGATGTTCACATTTATTTCCCAATAAGAAGAATTTATCGGTCCGGGCGACAAGTGGAAGGTCGTGCCATGGGGACCAGAAGTTGAGGAGTTCTGATGATAGGATGGGAACCCATCAGAAGCTCGTGAATCTACGATGGCGGGTGTGAACCGTCGGTGTGCTGTGTGTTTGCAAGTTGAAGAGTCTTGAGGACGGGATGTCGAGAACCCCTCAAGGAACAAGTAATCTACGATGGCGGGTGTGAACTGTGTGTTCTTATTTGTGTGAAGCCAGGGGCGTCTGTTTCCCCTTTTATCGTCGAAATTAAAGATCTAGAAAGGATTGTGTGAACTCTGGAGAAGTGAAACTGCATCAACGAGGAGGGCAGCTGTTGACAGAGACTATTAAGTATATGTAGTTAAGTTTATAGACAGAGGGATTAGATCTAGATGTGAAACGGGGAATAGATAATAGCCATGATCCCCAAGAGTAAATTTGAAGTATCTCTGTTTTTGTGATTATGTATGTGATTATCATGAGTTGAATGTTTTGACATAAGTTTTGTCATGCATTTATAATTAAATATCGTTTCATTTAAATTTCACTCCATGTGTCCGTTGATCGCTGGTCTGCTTGCTTGGCTTGTTAGCTGGGTTTGAAAGGTAAATAAGTTAGGTACTCATCACACACGTGGTCGTGACCATCTTCACGCACGTGATCGTGACAGTACAAAATAATCAACTTTAACAAACAATTCTGACAATGATGAATATTAGATGTCAAGGAAATAACAATCACCTGATACTGCAAGATCTTTTAAATGCCTTTCATCAAAACACAAGAATCTAGACCACAAGACATTAGTGCCTGGCACATAAAAACTATTTTTTTTCATACCATCAATGCATCATGCTAGACATAGATAACAATAATACAATAGACATTTACCATGACAAAATCAAGCCTGAGAATGTATTTTCATCAAGGATCAAATTTCACAAAGACAGACTTTTGTCATTTATAAAACAAAATCAAGACTGAGAATGTATTTCATCAAGGACCAAGTTTCACAAAGACAGACTTTTGTCATAAAACAATCAAGGCTGAGAATGTATTTTTATTAAGGATCAAGTTTCACAAAGACGGACTTTTACTATTTTATTATAAAACAATCAAGTCTGAGAATGTATTTTAATCAAGTTTGTATTTTCATCAGCAATCAAGTTTGACAAAGACATCAGATACTCACATCATCCAACTCCATGAGTGACAGTGGATTTTGAACAGGCCCAGTCATGAAGAGAGTATCTGTGTCTGGTCCTGTCACTGGTGGTGGGTACAAATCTTCTCTGTACTCAACTTCCTCTACAAAACATCACATAATGTACAAATATACTGTAAATAATTCAATCCATAAACTGGGGATACTATAATGTAGCTTCCGAAAGATTTGAAATAATTCCTCCTAGATGCCTGCTCTCCACAAAGCAGGGGTTCCCAATCGGGGGCGCCCGCATCCCCTGGAGGCGCGAGACGATATTTCAGGGGTTGCGAAAACTTGGATTTGGAAATTGAGTATATATTCACTTTCTGCATCTTCAAACCAGATATTACTTTTCTAGGGTGTGCAAGAATATACCAGAAGTTTTCTAGGGGTGCGGGATATAGAAAAGGTTGGGGAACCACTGTCACAGAGGATGACTTTTGAGTTTTCCCCAACATTTTGAAAAACAACACTGTCACCCAAAAACATAGGTAAATTATATACTTAAGATAGATACCACATGAAGTGATCACACAGTTTATCAGTGGTAAGTGATAACACTTAGTAGACTAGAATGTTAATGATATTGTTGTTTAAGGCATTGGACTTTGAGCCCTATTTACAACATGGTCATATCATCCCATGAATAGATTAATGATGCTTCACTGTGTCACCTTAGAGTGCACAGTAGGCAAGACAAATGTATACCACAGACAAGATACCAGGAGGCAAATCTAGCTGTCAGTGCAAGCTAGAAACTCACCTCTTGGAATCACCTCATCAGGTAATTCATCCCAAAGTTTATGCAAGGCGTTTTGAGTTAATGGATTCCTAACTGGCTTCTGGCGTCGGCCATTCATAAACATTCCTGAAAGGAAAATGATTCAACCAGTTCAAATTCTTCATTTCAGCAATAAAAGATTCTTCACACTTTACTGGCCATTTTTTTTTTTTCAGCTTTTTGAGACACATGAAATATTTCCTCTTATCTTTAAGTCTCTCTTTGTCATGAACTTCCTGTTTGGGTAAATATATATATCTGATTCATCGGCCTAATTTTCCTTCAACTTTTTTTTATAGGAGTTTATGTCAATGAATGGTATTTTTTAAGCTTTTATTTATTCATCTACTTTCATTCTGCATCTAGTCAGAAAATATGTCACACACAATGATCAGCATCACAATTACCATATATTTCAGCATTCATGAATGGGTAATTTGCAAAATAAAAATTTGGAAAGGAATCCAGACTAAATGTCTTTGCCTGTACTGAATCTGCTCTTTACAAGGTGATGCTTTCCCTACCAATCAGTAATGAAATGAATTAAAAATTCTTTATTTACCAATAATAGACATTTTCATCAACATTCTCTTCTTCACTGGATGAACAAGGATGAGGTCAAAGTCTCTCTGGGCCAGGCGGTGAGTGAAGGCCGGCATCAGTTCCACAAAACTGGCTGCATTCTGGCGAATGCTTTCTTGAACAGTTTCTGTCCAGACAAGGTTAATAACAGAGTTCAGTTAACACTAACCCACAGATCGCAGCAAAATAAAGTTTTCTTGCAGGACCAGTATAGCAACATGCAAATATAACTGTTATCAAGAAAGCAAATCAATTAGAAATTGAAAGTTTTGATGAATCTCGGGTATGTTTAGCATTTCTGTCACTCATACCTTAATGTCTTTCACTATTTCCTATGTAAATAATATATTCATTTGATACTGTATATCAAAAATGAATCTTGTTAACCTGAGTTACATCTCAGGTCAATGACAAATGCAATACGTCGTGAAAATGTTCGGGGGGACAGAAGTTTGGTCAAGTGCCTCACTGATCTTTAACACTCACCTGCAAATAGGGAAACCGGTTCAAGTCTGTGGAATACATCAATCATGTCATCCAGAAGTTGTAACAAAGTTGGATGAAATCCATCTTTTGTTTTCTCTGCTTCCCGACAAAATGCATTGATGATTTCAATTTGCCTGGCTAGGTGATGGACTGGTGCAAACACCGATGGTGCTCGTATACATGCATCTGTATTGATCAGAGAATGTTCATATCTTACTCACATCTGATATATCTTGTAAGATGTGCATATAAAAATTACAACAGTTCATTTACATTACTGTTATGAAATACCAAGCTTTGATTTGTGCAGTGATGCAATGTTAAAACTGCTCTGACTTCAAGCTGTGCGGCACATACTTTATGAATTTATGTCTCTTTGTCCATTATGTGACTGAGCTGGAGCGAGCAGGGTATGTTATTATTGCTTACTTCCCTCTTCTTTTTATGCAAACTACCAAAGAAGCTGCTAATTATCCCAACATGACAGAACACCTCAGTTTTTATGTTCACCACTCACACATGCATGCAACATACAGAATACAATATTCAAATTCCTCACCAAGAACAGCTCTTGCCCTCAAGACTCCTGCCATAAATTTGTATGTTTCCATTCCTTGAACTTCAAATGCATAAGATGTCATCACAGGCCAGAGATTATCATTGGGGCAACATTTACCACAGCAGGACCGCCTGACCACCAGGTATACCAACCAGGTCACCAACGTATTAGCCAGAACAGTATTGATGCCAATTAAAACCCAGTAACTATAAGGTTCCACAAGCCATGGGCTTTCAACTGTGGCTGGAGTAACTGAGGCAATGACTGCTCCAAATATAGCATCACCAGCCAGGCAGCCCAGTGACAGACCAAGAGCCACATTGAAACTGGTCACCCTGAAAGGCTGAACCATGGCCACTGCTATAGCAAAGAGACTTAGAAATACAGATGCAGCAATAGCCTGGTTGTAGATGTATGGTGAGGCTGCAGCATAGATAATGAGAAGTATCAGTTTGGCCAGCTGGACAATGGGTCTATAGTAAATTGCTGGCAGACGGAATGATGAGAAGAAGTGGAAACCTTGCACAGCCCAAATCACATCCAAACCTGCCATGTACTCTACTTCCTTCAACTGCAAGTAGTCTTCATGGTGTTGTGTAGCTGCTCTTAGCCTCTGACCTCTGATCCTGCGTACCATCCATGCAGGAACCACTGCAAACAGGACAATAACAACCACTAAGGCAGGCACAAAATAGGCCCAATATAGACCTTCATAGCAGCTGACTGTGTTTAACACTGTCATGGTATTGGATTCTGTGCATTGAAACAATCGGAACACCACAGTGCCCAGTGGAATGGATACAATCTGTACCATAAAAAGCAAAACTCTTTCTATCCTTGCATAATGAACCATCAAATAAGGAGGTTGAAGTCGTCGCAGCATCAGGTAAACTGTCAACAGGATGAATCCTGCTAGCAGAATGAAGCCACCCCATGCCATCAGAATATAGTTGTAGCTGAACGGAAGTTTGGAACTTGCAGTGTCCGCTCCCTGCATCTGTGTGTAGGCTCTAGACTGAACTTTAATGAAGTCCCATGCATCTGCATTGAAAAGTAATATAAAATTGGCATACTTGATCCACTTTTCAGGCCAGGCCCACTTGAGTGACATTGACTGAATTAGAGCCAGAAGCTGAAGGATCTCAATGACCACAACTATTGTGTCACTCACTAGTAAGGACGTTGAGCGACGAGCAAGACGTCTTTGTGTTGAAACATCTTCTGCGTTTGTTGGTTTCTTTGACTGACTTGTTTGGATAGTTTCCTCCAGCTTCAGCCTCTGATCCAAAGGCAAGAAAGGCTCTGCCTCTCTTAGATATAAACGAGGCATGGTCTCTGGCAACCGCGAATTTTAATTTTGAACCTGCAAAGGCAGAAAGAAACCAATTTATTCTTTCACACAAAATAGTTCACGTAACCCCAGAATGATATCAATGCGTACTTGATAATCAGCTAATGATGATGATGCTAATCTCATGTATTTTCTTTTTTTTTTTCCAAGGAGGGGGGGGCGGAGACTAAAAAAAAGAATTAATTCATTATCAAAGCCCAAAAAGCACATTTCAGATATATAGATATTATATATGCTTCCTTTTTCTTCCTGTAAATAGAGAATTCAGAGCTCATAATTCATCTTAAAAAAAAAAAAATCATAGTCAGAATTTTATACTCTGGAGCAAAGCAACGATGATCAGTGGGGGGAAAAATCAGAAAAAAAAAAAGAAGTCTGCTCTTGCAGAGATTTGAACCCCTTTACCAACTCGGCAGGTGAGTTTACTTAGCATATTATGCCACCAGGGAACCTAGCTGAGTAAAAACATTAGTAAGCAGGATCTCTCTAATGCTACAGAGGACACGATAACCGATACGCCGAAGTATCACTAAAAAAAAAAAGACAACCTGGTGCATCATTACAGTAAGAAGCACCATAATATGCGTTACTCTGAATAGAGCCATATCTTACCGATTGAGCCTATAATTATTCAATGAAAAATGTTGGAATTGTGATCTAAAGGAGCTCTTCAATTCAGTTCCTAAATAGCAATTACAAAACTAAAAATCCACCTGCCAATAAGATTCTGATCTTATTCCCAGATGTCTGCGAATAAGCGTGATCTTCTAAGATTTTAAGAATCTAAACGTAGCCCTACCGATCTAAATATTAATAATAATTATATTCTTAATTCATAGATTAGGTCCAGCAAATCCCCAGGCAGCTTGAGATTCGTTACTTACAGCGGGGGGAGGGGGGATATTATGTCAGACTTCTTGATTTAACCCTAAATCTGATTCCTTCAGTTCCAAATGAGAATGCATTTTCTGTGATCACATGAGTGTCCAGAGTTGTTTTGCGCAACTACATCCGCCATCTTGTTTACAAGCGTCCCTACGAGACGACGGCAACGTCCTGTACTTCCGGTATATCATTGTCAACTTGCATTATTTTATTTTATTTTAAATTGCCGTTTATACTGACAATAAGGTAGTAAACATTTAGGTCTACGCGCAAATGATTTTGTTATACAATGTTATAAACTTCATTCATTTCTCTGACCTTTTGGTGCTTTGACCTTAAATTACTTTTAACCTTTGAACTTGCTTCAGCTGTAAGTTGGTACTTGGTACGCCTTCAGAACAGAGGTTGAGACTATGCAAACGTCTTGTATTTTGCAAAGAACTTATGTTAGGCCAAAATTTGATTAAATTCAGACGTTACTTGAATTTGTCTATTTCATTTGTAAGGAGCAAGCACACCATGCCTCTGAGACTGAGATTTGCTGCAAACCTCTCCATGATGTTTCAAGAAATACCAACCCTGGAAGGCCGGTACGCGGCAGCGAAAAAGGCTGGCTTTCAGTATGTTGAGATGACATTTCCATATGATGAACCAGTCGAAAAGCTCAAAGCTGCACGGGAAAATGCAGGGGTAGAACAAGTTCTTATCAATGGATATCCAGGTGAATTTCATATATCTTGCAACTCACTTATTTAGCCTACAAGTACAAGTTTTCAGCATGCCCCTCACACAAGAGAGCATTACTAATTTAATTGTTCTCCATGGGGGAAAATAAGGTATGAGGGGGCAGAATCTGCAAAAAAAGTACACCAGTTTTAGGGTGTTTACCCTTGTCCCGCATTGAGTGAACTCGTCCACATAACACCCTGTGCGGGGATAGCCAGCTGCCAGTTTTCATGTTGCCGATAACCTCGGCGGTCGGGTCGATCGGGTCCTTGTGGTGGATAAATCGTAAGTGACCCCTGTGATATTTGTATAAAATAGCCTACTTGTGATGAGATGCAGTAAGTTCTATTGTTAAATAGAAGTCTCATAATCAAGAATTTTCTGCATTTACATGCCATTTAATACAGTGTGTTAACCTTTTCCCAGGAGCTCTGCCCTTTTTTTTTTGTCCCTAAGTCAGGCCATTCAGGGGAACAAATTATATTTTTGAGCCAGGCACGTAATGTATTAACCACATGTATCAAGCCATTGCTTTCTCCCTCCTCCACTATGTAAAGGTTCCACGTACTATGATGTTAGTTTTCTTAGCACACCTTTATCAAGAGTTTTGATTTCCAGCTTACAGAATACACGTGTGTATGTACTGAAAAGCAGTTTAACCACATCAAATAAAGACAACGACCAACAACAAAGGCGGTCATTTTCTCCCAGTTTTCCTGATGAAAAACCTACCGTACCTACAGCATGCCCTAGTATTACATCGGAATTCATTAATCATCGTCAAGAAAATGATGTTCCTCCCTTTTCTAATTTTCCATTGTCAGTGACATTATTGGATTCAAATGAGAAAATACTGTAAACTGTAGCTCAAGAAATAAGTTGATCCAGTCCACAGTAAATGTGCTCTTGCGTCAAAATCAATATCCATGCATTGTAGTTCTACTTTAATGGAATTACCTGAAATTTCGAGTCATTGCATTGCTTCCATTATTTGACTAGACAGGGGAGTTTAAGTTATACACATTCCAAAAACAAAATTATTTAAACATTGCTGTTTGCATTTTCCAGTGTCTTGCAATTTAAGTTACAGTGGTCCCAATAGTTGCATTAAAAAGGCTTTTACTATGAGACCTTTCATCAAATCTATGAGCAATTTGTACTTGTTTTTAAAAACAAATTTTATACTTCTATATGAAGAGCGGTGGCATTTTGCTCAAAGTATCACGAGTATGAACCTAGGTTGCTTTAAATGGGAATGGCACTGAACTTTTGAATAATTGCATTTCAGTTCACATGTATGATTCCAGCTTCCATTTGATTTGTCACAGGTGACTTGAAGTCAGGTGACCTTGGATTTGCAGCACAAACAGATCGAATTCAAGAATTTCGTCAAAGTTTGGAGACTTCCATAACCTATGCAAATGCTCTCAACTGCAAGAGGTATGTGTTAGTAATATCTCAGTTTAGGGTATACATAGTACATGTTTTTCAATAAATTCCACATGTTACTGACTTAATGTACCTCCGATATAACAGGACATGTGTATGTTGATAGGCCATATGAGGTTCATAGTTTAGTGAAGGCAGTTTGGGTTTTGGCACAATTCATAGATGAAAGGTGAATGAATTTCTTTTTAAATGTCAGATTCTGATGTTGATGCCGATGCATTACAGTGTCTTCTATAGTAACAAGATTAATACATAGAATAATTTTTTATATTTCCATATTTTAAATCAGATTTAAATTCGTGGGGTACTGCTCAGGCCTAGGGTTACATGAAGCATGGATATGTGGGCGAATGTGGACTAACTCGCAGAATAGAGAGACATGAGTGTGGGTGGACAGTACCCTCAGAATCGCCCTTCTGTTTATCTCGTTACCATTATCGTACACGGTGCCATGAATCACGCTGTCCGCGGTCGCTACTTTCCAATGTCATCCATTTTACACGAAAGGTCACCCACAATGCACCTAACATCTTGTCTGCTGCAGTCTGATTTCGGACCAGCGAGATTATAGGCCTCTTTCTCCCCCTGCCCCTGTAGTGCTATCGCTCCCATGTAGGCTTATTCGACGGCTGTACTCGGGATTTGGGGGGGGGGGGGGGGGGTGGTATGGTAAGTGGACTCGGCCTACGACAAATTACCAAAGACTGGCCACTGAATCCAGCAACTTTCATTTTTGTTTAATGATAGAACTATTTCGGTTTAGCCTAGTTTGTTAACAAAGACATAGAGGAAAAAAATCAGGGATTCCTATTTTCTTTTGGGTTACCGCTGTTTTCGGTTTATTGATTTTCTGTTAACTGTCCTCCACTGCATAACAATATGGAAAATACCCAATGAATTTATCAAGCAAGGAAACTTGGATTCACAAGTTTGATCCCTATATTTTACATTGTTTAATTCAGTCTCAATGGAGTCAGCACTTGTTGTGGATAGTAATCTATGAATGTAAGTTGTGCTGACCATTTATTTATTGTTTTTTTTAACAGACTGAATTTGAAAAATATTTTGCTTCACTCTTCCCCTGTGTCTATTTCAGAATGCACATAATGGCTGGTCGAATACCGGAAGGTACGACAGCAGCAGGCAGAGAAAAGATGATGAAAACATATATTGACAATGTGACCTATGCAGCAGACAGATTGAGTAAAGTAAGTCATATCATTATTTAATCTTTGGAAATGGGATTTGTTTCTTCAGGCAAAAGGAAGACTCATTGTCATATCCTGTCATAAGATTTTCTTGCATCAACTGACCATACCATAAAAAATGTCTTATCGGCAAGTAAACGTTGGTCAGAAGCAATAACCATAATTTGAGAATCCGGATTTGTCTTGAATTGTGAAGTCGTTTCTTCGACTGGCAATTTTAGTTTATGTTTGTACTGTAAGAGATATGTTCTATGCCCTGACAGTTGAAGAAAATGTCATTGCAGCAGCCAGGCCATTTATTAGATATTGTACTTTCCTGTACAAAAAGGTTTGGAGCTTGTGCAGTGCTCTGGGGGATCTGATAATTGGATTTTCATTGGGATTTTTAAAATTTTTAAAAAAATTTTTCAAATTCAGTCTGTTCAGGGAAATTTTTAATGTGGTGAGCCTGAAGCCTGTTTGTTGTACCTAATGATATTATTCTTGAATGTAGAATGTCAATCCAACTTTTCTTTAGAAATGAAAACACATTATGGATATACCATAATCAATGTTTATTTTCCTCAAAAGCCTTTTGAGGAAAATAAACATAGATTATGGAATGATACAGTGCAATCCTAATATTTCGACATCAGTGGGACCGTCTGACTTCTGTTGAGTAAAGAGAAAGTCAAAATAGCAAATTAGTGGTGGAAGAGGAAAAAAAAGGGGGGGGGGCAAACATTACCATAATTGGAAGTGTCCAATAAATAACGCAATTATGTCCCCTTTTCTTTTAATTAGCGTCATACTGTCACCCGTTTCTCCAACATCACTGTTGTGCGGGAGCAGTTGCGTGGTAAAGATTTGGCGATATCGGCGAAATGCCGTAGCAATCATATGCGCAGTGCTTTAATTTTTTCTTTTTAACATCGACCTGACCGTTTCTTCAGAAGATATGATGATACCGATACACACACAGTACAGCAGTTAACCACGAGATTTAGGTCAAGGCCTAGTATCAACGGCGCACGAATGTTTTGTGGGGAAAAAAAATACTCAGTCTGTAGTACTCTGTGGGCCTACTTTTACTGCCATGCGCGTATGCATGGCACTCCACACTCGCGTTACTGAAGCCGAGGGTTATCCTCTGTCCACACACACACCCTCTCTTACCCCTCCCGACCAGCACAGCAAAAAGAAAGAAAGGGACCTTATAAGCGTGGGCATTTTTGGCAGCACGGTAGTAGATCTAGTACACTAAGTCTTGTTTTGCCACGGTCGGAGAGAAATGTGTCGATATAAGAGGAAAGAATGGAATGACATGTCAAGTTACGGGGAAATATTTAGTGGCACTAAAGAAGGAACAGGTTGGGATTTAAAAATTGTGTCGAGTTACCCAGAATGTCGAGAAAAGCCATGTCGAGATAAGTGGATTGGACTGTATTTAATTTGGGCAATTTTGTATGAAATCATTGGCCCTGCTAGTCAGAATGAGATATTGAATTTTGATGTCTAAACTGATGTTTGTCCATTGTTGAAAAACATCTTAATAGTTATGTTTCCGCACCAACAGGAAGGCATCTTAGCGCTCATCGAACCAGTCAACAACAGATTGTCAGTACCTGGATATTTTATGTCCAATCCACATGAGGGTAAGTTGTCCTCTATAGTCGGGTATTTTGCTTTTTATGGAGTGATTTTCTTGATCTCATCAATTTCACTTTCTTCCAGAAGGAACTATAGTTCCAAAAGTGTTTATAATATGAGAAGTGAGGATGGGTGTCGGATTGCAGTAAAATGATGAGCATTTGCTGGATGATGGTGGGTAATTGTGGATATTGACAATTGATAGGTAATTCGTGGATAATGATTGGCGCTATACATTTGATGGTGGGCACTTTGTGGGCTTAGTTCTTGTTTGTTAGGACTCCTCTTACGCACATCTGAGAAAAGTGACATTAAACACTTTTGTATTATGATATAAGAATAAATTGGACTTACGAAACTACTTGCTAACTGCCACATCACATTTTAAACAAGTGTCAAAGTGTGCATTTGTCAGGGGGCCCCTACTTTTTCTACATACTAAAAGATCTCCAGTTCTTCAGAAAATGGAGATAGAACAAACAAGAACTGAGGTTGCGACTTGATTAGTGACCGTGAATACAGGATAACATTGGGCATCTGATGGAGGATAGAGGTACTTGTAGACACATAGTACATGCTACAGTTGCTCGTATTCCAATATTCTTGGATCAGAAAACCAGATTTGTGTAACCATGGGCTGGTAGAATGATGCTTCCCAAGTTGATGTAGGACATGTTTACCCCTGTTGTGGCCGATGAGTTCAGATGATTTCACCTCAGTTTCCTGACTGAAAGATTGAAAATTTACTGGTGCATTCTGATTTTCTTGTGACCAGGACAGAAATACGGATAGTGTAGAATATGTGGCAAAAGTTTATGAAATGCGGGCTTCGGAAACAAGGTCACCCACAATACTAACTAACAAGTCGTCTGTTGAACCGTTGTGGGGAAAAAAACTTTAGACTGTGTCTGCTTCTGAATTTATTTAGTTCTCTTTTGTTACTTGTTTGTTGTTGTTGTTTAAATCATAAGGTTACTCAGTATAAACTAATGTGGTTTGTGCTTCATCCACAGGCCTGCAGGTAGTCAAGACTGTAAATCACCCCAACCTGAAACTTCAGTTTGTGAGTAGTTGTTTGATTATAATATTAGACAGACAATGTGGCTAAATGGTGCAGCCCAGAATACAAGTGATCCAGTCCCATTCAATATCACAAATGGTCTGCTGTGTACCTGTGGCCTGAGTAGTCTAATCTTTGCTGTAGCACAAATGGCATAGTCTAGCTCTGCAGCACAAATGGCACAATCCGCCTCCCTGGCACAAATGGCTCTGTCTGTCTCTGTCTCTAAATGGTCAAATTTGTATACTCAATGGCCCAGATAATCTGTCTATGCAGGGCAGATAGGATCATCTATCTCTGTAACACATAACTGACAAATTGCTTGAGATAATCTCATTTTGTATTCAGAATGCTTTATAAACAAACATGGCAACGCAAAGTGTTTTAATAAAGCTTTGCCGAGGCATAAAGAAACATTTTTTTTCAGTCCAGATTTTTTGTTTTTCAGGAAAAAGGATTTTTTTACACAGTCAATGTTGTCACTTTCTTTTCAGGACATCTTTCATGTGCAAATTATGGATGGCAACTTGACAAAAAATTTGCAAGACTTCCTGCCATATGTTGGTGAGTCACATATATAGTACTTAGTAGAAATCAAGTGAAAGTAACTTTCTTTTATCTTCCACGGGAAGACTACAGTTTGTTAAATTAATAATACCAAAGGCCATTGTTCACTCTTACATTGAACATCTAATCTTGACACCAAATTTTGCATTTTGTTTGATATCAAAATTATAGCCTGCTGACTATGAAATTCTGACATCTCAGAGTTATGACTTCTGAAGTGATGAATTTGAAAAATGTAAAAAATAAGATTGAAACTTTGAATTTGCTAGCGGTTGATGGAATGCCTGCCAAAGTGTGCAATATCACAATGGGTGACTGGTGCGGACTTGAAATCTATAATTGTGCTTGCAGAGTAAGAGAAAAGCCCAATGGAATGTGACCTCCAGTAGTACTTAGATACACTGCAGTGTACACTATTTAGGGCTTACACTATAAGCTGGTAGTATTTTGGATGTTGATTGTACTTTAATATGCATTGTGTAAGATTAACAATATATGTATGGCATTTGCACAAATTAGTGTTGAGCAATGTAATATAATTATGATATTCATTTTATAGTATTTATGAGGTGGGGTGTACTTGTAGTGTGTATTATATAAGATTATCTCTTAATGTTTGGGACATATTGCTGATCGGCTGTTGGAACATCTTTAAACTAAAATCAGAGGCTGTTATGAGAGGATCACTAGTATTTTACATAGAAGGCTATAGCTGAGCAGTAAACACAACTCAGTATTTTCTCTGTTTGGCTGGTAATTAGACTACGGTTCCCTTTGAGTTTACTTTTCACAGGGTTCCAACAGCCAATCAACGATAATGTTTTAGTAAAGGGAGTGTTTATTGGGGCTACATGTAGTAAAGGGAGTGTTTATTGGGGCTACATGTAGTAAAGGGAGTGTTTACTGGGGCTACATGTAGTAAAAGGAGTGTTTACTGGGGCTACATGTAGTAAAGGGAGTGTTTACTGGGGCTACATGTAGTAAAGGGAGTGTTTACTGGGGCTACATGTAGTAAAGGGAGTGTTTACTGGGGCTACATGTAGTAAAGGGAGTGTTTACTGGGGCTACATGTAGTAAAGGGAGTGTTTACTGGGGCTACATGTAGTAAAGGGAGTGTTGACTGGGGCTACATGTGTAGCCTTCATAAGAATTTGGGCTACCCGGAGATCAGTATTGCCGTAGCGAGAAACGGGTAGCCCAAATAATGTTTCAGGGGTGGGGTTGGTTATGAAGGCTACATTGTAGCCTCAATAAACACTCCTTTATATATTGTGTGACCTTATATAGCTTGATTATTAAGGGGAGTGTTTATAGGTAGAATGCGCATGACGTCACACAGTGTTCTTGTTTTGTTCTTCCGACACTCAAGATGGCCGGTGGATCATTTGATGAGTGTAACTTTGAGATATGTCTAAGCAGTTAAATTGCTGCTGGTTGCATTGTAGTTGACTGTTATGACAGGGGTGGAAAGGATGGATTCAAACTGGACAGATTCCCTACCATCCCTGTAAACAAAGGAAAGGAAGTGAAAGAATTGACCGAACATCTCCCGTGTGCATGTACACACGTGCCATTGTTTACTGTAGTTAACTACTTTTAGCTCACCGCCTGTTGGTTGGCGACGCCTGAAGTGCTAGAAGTGCAAATCAGCCAACGAATCAAAATCAGTGCCACAGTCACCATGGTGAGGCATGGGTCCCTACCTCAAAGATGGCAGATATGCGCATTCTACCTATTGGGGCTACATATATGTAGCCTATATAAGGTCACCCTTTAGTAAATGAGTATTTCTATGATGTGGATTGTAGTGTTCGGTATGTAGGATATACATTGTTCCTATGTTGCCCTGATCAGGTCATGTGCAGTTAGCTCAAGTCCCTGACAGAGGAGAGCCTGACAGCAATGGAGAAATCAACTTTCCCTATGTGTTCACAGTGCTGGAAGCATTGGGCTATAAAGGGTTTGTTGGCTTGGAATACAAGCCCAGAGGTGAGCAGTCACTGACAAAACTGGCTTTCAGCAAATGTTTTCTGCGGTCACTTGGCTCTGCATCATTTAGCAGTTGAAAGAGAAGACACGGTTAATTTGTTATTTATCCACAAGCATAGTTACCCCTTCTGCAAACGGGACAACTCGATTTAAGGCATATAACATGAACTTGGTACCAGTGGTCCTTTGTTTGTTTGTTATATTGCTATATTTTCTGCGAAACTGAAGGAGGTGGATTATTTAAAGATTTCATATAAAAAAAATTATTTTTTTTTGACGTGTAAAGCTCCGTCGTACTGGAGCTGTTTATAGATCAGTGGTGCTTAATGAAGTATTGGATTCTTAAAATATTGGCAAAAGAAATCGGCAGCCTCACAATATTTTGTTTAACTTTCTTATCATTCTTCAGAACAATTTTATTCAGTAACTGGCTCTGTGAAAAGTAGAAAGCTTGTTCCATTACTCTGCATATGTATTATAAGTTCTATTCAGACATTTTCTTTCAAAATGTGAGAACATAGTCTCCAAGTTACCAAATCATATCATGAAGTAAGTAAGGCCTCCAATGTAATCATGAAAGGCTTTTTAACGGCCGAGCCTTAGATTCTACACAGTATCATATTACGCATAGATAGACGTAGAGGTGTGCATGGGCGTAAATAAAAAGGCCTTGAAGTTCACTATATTTTGAAGGCTTCCATTGATTTTGAGCCACAATTGAACTGAACACAAGAAAATATTCTGACATTTTGAGCTGCTAAAAAAAAGACGCATTTTCTTTGAGTTTTAGAATTAAAAAGCATGGCAGGAAATTTTGTTCTGCGCCTCAGCTTACACACTGATGATTGAAACGCAACTTTAAAAATCACATTTCTGCATTCCCCCCAAACAGCGGGCCAGTTGGTGATAAAAGTAAATTTTACGGCTGTTAAAGCTTGGATGTCCTTGAGTTTTTTGGGGGGTTTTTTTGTAGTCATCAACACAGTGATGAGTGAACCTGTTTTTAAATCTTTTTCAGGTAAGACAGAGGAGGGTTTGAAGTGGATGAGAGATCTTGGTTACTGAAGTATTGGCCTGGTCTGAAATTCCAAGGGAGATAAGTTTCAAGCTGGCACATTTAATAAGACCAGGGTGTCCAGCACTTTCCAACTTCAAAAAATCCTACCACTCCTTTAAAAAATCCTACCAGTCTAGCGCGCGGAAAATGTTTCAAAATTACAAGTGCAAACACACAAAAACAATGGCAAACAAACACAGAAAACTAACCTTTTTATTGCAAGAGCAACATCCACATTTCTCTGCACAGCAAATTGTTAATTGTACTCCTCTGTTGTGTGTCCAAGCAAAGTCAAACTAGATTTGGGTCTGCATTTGAAGTCTAGTCCATTGAGTCTGCACATAAAGTTGTATTCCACTATTCCACACTGGCTCATCATTTACATAAGTCTTTATTAACAAGTCTATCACCATGCACAACACAAAAATTCTATTTACACTATGTACATTGTTTGGGGGGGGGGGGGGGGCAGCCTGAAGCCCTAAAGTAGCTTGAGCTCACCCTCTTTCTCATCTATCTGAGATGAGAGGGTGCTTAATTCCTTCTTCTTTTCTTTTGCATCCCTTCTCAGGGCATTACCCTTTACAAGCAGTTCATGGGCTTTCTTGCCCTTGGCACTCTCTGCCTCCTCACACAGGCTCTCTGAGGTTCTCTCCAACATGTCTATGTCCAACTCCATTTTTCTCTTCTTTGATGTCAGATCTTTCACCTCCTCTTGTTTTCTTTTCCTGATTTTACTTTGCTCTGACTCAGCCTCTTTCTTCCTTTTTTCTTCTAATGACTCCTGATATTTTCGGTAGGCTCTACTGCTACTCTTCAGCATTTCAGGGGGGATTTCTAAGCCTGGGATGCTGTTGGAACTGACATATTGGCAGATAATTCTTCTTGCAATGAGTGTCTCTTCCAACATGTTCTCCACTGTCACTTCTTTGTTTACAGAGAAGCCCCTCTCCACCTCTGCATTTCCATGGCTCAAAATGAGTATCATGTTGACAACTTTTTTGGCCAGTGGTAGCTCATGGAGTTTTGCATGGTTCAGCATAAACTCATCCAGCCTCTCATCTTTGCCAAACACCACACCTCTTAGGTTGTCCCTCATCGTTTGAAACTCATACAGGGCATCATCAACCTCCTCATCTTTCATCCACCCCTGCTTGCACAATTGCTGAGCCACCTTATTGAACTTGGCAGCAGCAATTTCCTGCTCTGCTGATGGGTCTAAGCAGCCAATGTTGTGGGCCAACTGCACTTTGAGGGGACTTTTTTCCATCATCTTTGTGATGACCTTCATTACCAACTTTTGGAAATTCTTCCTGAAAATCATCACCTGCAATTCTGACTTCTTCTTCTTTTCTTTCTCCAGAATCTTTTCAGCTTGGTATCCAATTTGGAACTTTGAAAAGTGCAGATAATGCTCCTGGGCAATGTCCTTTGTAGCGTGCAGATTTTCAGGCTTGTCAATTGAGATGAGATACTCTGGCTTCAGGATCAGTCCATACAGCCTCCTCACAACACACAGCAGCTCTTTTGAAATGAATGGCGCCAAGGGTTCATCTTTTTGAAATGCAATAAGAAATGTTTGAAGGATTTTGGCCACAAACACAAAACTGTGGAGTTTAGCTATCAGCAACTTGTCTGACTCATACTCTGCTAACACCCTAAAACTCTTGCAGGTGGGCTCTGTCACCTCACCTTTCTTTGCAGCTGCAACATACTGCATGACAGATGGGAGAATGCTGATTGCCCTCTCGGCAGCTGGAACATTCTCCAGCCATCTATGGCCACAGAATTTGAGTGGGAGGACAGAGCATCCAGTCACTTTTTTGAAATCCTCTCTCTTGGCAGGGCTTTCCTGAAAGAGGTAGTGCATGGCTTTCAGCAGATTTTGAACGTCCCATGAAGATTCTGTAATGCCAGCTTTAAAGCTATTGTGCAGTGTGTGTAAACCACAAGACCCTATGTTTAGTAAAGACACGGCATGTTCCTCCTGCATGCTGGATGACAGGTCCTTGAACACTTTCCAGTTGACATTGGGTCCATCCATTGACAACTGGATCAATTTATGGCCTCCCAGTTCTTCAATCAATGGATTGATCTTTGTAAGAATGTCTGCTGCTGTGGCATGACCAAGAAAGTATGAATCCACATATCTAGACTTGACTAGCCCATCAACATCCAGAAATCTAATATGCACATCAAGTTGTTTTGTTTGGAGGTCAGGGTTGAGGCTTTCATCAAACATTAACACATAGTAGGAACTTTCTTTAACAGAACACATTATTTTGTCCCTGATGGCAGGTGCAATTCCAAACATAGAAAGGTAGCCCACCTTTGTCCTGGAGCACTGGAACTTCTGGGCTATGCCAGAGTCAGGAAACATTGACCTGAACAGTTCATCAGTATTGTCGGATGACCCACTTGATTTCCGCTTTTAGTACATCGCTATCCGACACAGGCAGCTGAGATTGAGTGTGCGAACTACAACTAGATTTAGAACCAGCATTAGGTCCACCCAAAGAAGATACTGGTGCTGATGTAGTTGAAACAGATCCAGGCTTTGTCTTGGTGAATCCTAGAATGGAAGCGTTTTTCTTTGTTGCTGCTGCAGCATCCTGGTGCTTCTGTGTTAACAAATGTGTCGATAAAGCCTTCTTTCCCGACTTTCCAATTTTGTATGCTCTGTTGCACAATTTACAGCGGAAATTATCCTTGTCCCCACTGTCACAAAGTAGCCAGTCACTATACTGTGGATCTTTTAACCACTCGAGATCAAAGTAGCACTTTCCCATTTTTTGGTTGTTCTTAGTCTTCCTGAAATTTGTTATCGGAGCACTATACTATTGACATTGACCAGACCATAAAAATGGACCTTGATTTTGATCAAGCAAGCGATATCACCAGTTTCCACCTATTCTACGTTGGATCCAGATCTAAAAACACACGTTACCCTCCTCATGATAAAAAAACATGGAGTGGCCTCCTGTAGCAATGAATGGCTGCCGATGAATGAGAAAATCGTTCAAACAATGTCCAAATGAAACTCAATCGAAGTGGAAGAGCCCAAACCCGAGAAACAGACCGTCCGTCATCCTGGCTCGTTTTATCAGTCACTACTAGAGTCTAGATCTAGAATGGGATCTCCCGCGATTTATCTGGATCTTGAAGAATTCATTAAAGTCCAGCTGCACAGAATTTCACAATGGGCACAATGAAGAAACACAAAAGAGAGATGCTTTATCAACTGCTGTCGTCCAGATAGAAAAACGAAATGGCCGCCTTTGCAAGCGTAGCTTTTTCTCAAAGTCTCGTTAATCAGGTGTGATCTCGGCAGATTCACGTTCCAACTGGGAGGGCGATTTTGACGCAGCTTCGGTTTGGGTTTCACGGGTATTTTTTTTTTCCTTCTGCGCGATAATTTTTTTCCCCTTATCGCAACACTTCATATTTTTTTTTCCGACCAAAATCCGACTTTTCCGACCGTGAGTTAAAAATCCGACCAAAATCCGACTTTCCGACTTCGCTGGACACCCTGAAGACAGAAACCATTCTATTCAGAGTCGGAAATAAGTGATTAAAAGCTAATTAAAAAATTGTTTGAGCATTTTGTCACTTTTATAAGATAAATACCTAAGTCAAGTTTGTTTAGTTTTTTTAGTCTTGAGCTGAAAGAAAGAATGTCGAGATGATAACAGTCACATTTGTGTTAGGGAAAAAGGAAACCGTAATCAAGAATATTACAGAACGATATGACAGGAGGAGGTCCTCGCAGAAGTGCCCACCAACCACTCACTGTCTTGGTCAAAATGAGGGGTTTGGGGAAAATGAGAAAAAAAAATACTATTTTAGGATACAGAATGATTTTTCAAGAAAACTGAATGTGTTTTAGAAAAATGGGAAAGGCAATTACCCTTTTAAACTGCTTGACTTAGCCATTTATCTTACACAGCTGAACGATTTGTTGTGCTTGAAAAGTTTTACAAGCAGGGATCTCCCTCATATAACTCTTTCCCTACATGAATTCCAGCCATTGTGATTATGACAGAATGTAATTAATTGACTGTAAACATATTGAAGGATTTTTTACGGAGAGGCTATTTGTGTCACAAAGCCAACCTGGTCACTGTTTGCACAATGAATTTTTTGTCAAAGTTTTATTGTTAGGGCTAGGGTTTGGGAAGGATTGGGTTTAGCTAGTTGTGGACACAGCCTCTTTGCTGGTTACAAGTCAGTAACAAAAATCTTTATTGTAAGTGTTTTGGTGGCCCAAGTAATCATGAAATTGACCATATCGTTGTTATTGTCACGAGCAGAGTTAGGGTCTTGGGGATGTTACGACTGCACGAGAGGCAGCTAACTCACACTCGGACACAACCACACAAGAAAAGTACTAAATAACTAGAGCGTATATATGTCAGGCCGGTCAGGCCATAGTTTACATAAATAATAACAAAACAAAAGACAATAGAGGTATATATTCAAACCAAAAACTCTAATTAATAACTTAACCAATGATATTCATGTAACTATGGAGGTACTGCAATCAATAGTAAATAGGTATATTATACGAAACTGGATATCAATTTAAAGTGACAGTTGAGTCGCCACTGGCCAGTCGCCAGGCAAACTCTCCATAAATCATATGGGCTTAAATGTTAGGAGAGCCCAGTACGTTCAAAGCCTACAGAAGCACTCTTCGGCTTGTAGGTAATTTAAGCAGTTGCCAAAAGACTATATTTTATGCACAATCACTATTCAATTCATCAACAATGTGCTATATTATTCCAATCATACTATGGCAATAGATCTATCATACAGGACACTCGTGGTCGAGTGCCAGCTGGGGGTTCCTTAGTCTTCCTATGAGGCTGTAGTTCTCTCTCTATCTCCGATCTCTATTATACTTGAATAATTAAGATATATTACCATTGCTCACGCCTACTGAGAGGCGCGAACATCAAAATAGCGCAGCGTGGGCTTTCAAAGGTCAGCCCACTCAGACCTTTCTTTCTAGAGCTCAGTCAGTCCGTTAGCAAGGACTTCTTAGTCTTCAGACCACACAGTTCAGGTACTGGCCAACCGGAGATACTTCACGAAACGATGCTTCTCTCGTCTGTATTCACTAAATCTGAACGTTACACGATGTTATATACTATCCAACTACCCAGCGTGCTAGTCCGCTGGCCCAATTAGTTCAGCTATCTCATAGGTCGAAACCTCCCACCATTTTAACTGTAGTAATACGTCTGCACTATTCTACCAGCCAGTTAACGTGCAAAAACTTGTCTAGTCATACTTAACAATGTCAACTGTCCCCACCTTGTTTCACCCCTACTCCATTACTTATTAATCACGAACATTAAAACCCACAAGCGTGAATCTAACAGTTTAACTTTACATTTATTTACTCACCAACTATAATTTGGCGAGGACCGTTCAAGGCCACCAGCCAATTTCTCATGGCCCTGGTAAAAAAACAACTCACTCTCTGCGTGAGTTTTAACAATATCCGAATCATGACATATCCCCCACCCCAGTTAAAATTTGCAATTTTAACGATATAAATGATTATCGTAAGGGGAAGGCATGAGTCGAGAAATTCCTCGAAAGGTGAACTTAACTAAGAATACTAGGTAATAACTAAGACTAGTACTAAAGTTGAAAAAAACCTACAGGACGGGTATCATTGATGGACAAAACTTCATGAAAATCTTAAGGCTCCGTCCAAAAGTATATATCTCTCTGAGGATTAAATCTTACCTCTAAATAGGTAGACATTAACAATCATAACTCTAAAATTTTAGAGTACAACACTGATCCTGTGCGAATGTCATCAGGAATGCATACATACAATGAATAATACTCAAGAAAAGATAACTATAGTAGCATCGATGGCATTAGTGGATCTGGACTCCTGGTCTGCCATGACCTCTCGTCCTCGACCCTGGGCAACAACGTCTGGTGTGGCCAAAATACGGGTCGACGTCAGTAAAATAGCTGTTGGAACAAAGGAAAGCACAGGGGTAGGTGAAAAGTGTTCACAATGGGTGAACAATATGTGATACCATCCCTCGGTCTCTGAATGAGGTGTCAATCCCATCCAACGCCAGTACATATGACAGACCTAAATAGGAGAACAAAATTTCTGGTGCATCACAACTAGAAATTTCGGCATAGTTAAGCTTAATTAACACTAACAGAAGCGTCCGTAAGATAATTTAGTCTGATGTTCTCGTTTAAAATTCATGTAGCGCTTCTCGCATTTAACACTAATCTAGATCTCAAATAACATTACAATTAAATCTTTCCAACATCCAATCCGGTATAGATGAGATGCCACGAGGCGATAGCAGTTAATTTAATGCGCCGTTTCCGTACGCAAGCCATGCACACGTCAAGTGTCACAGTCATCTCGGTAATATAGTCATAATCGGTTCAATTCAATATCCATATCGGGTATGTTCTTAGGTAACTCATCCACTGGCCACATGGATAGTCACAATCATAATCGGTTATTCTTACTTGTCATATATAGTATTATGTTAGATGGTCCACGAAACGCGGAAAACCATAGTCATAATCGGTTGTATAAAAAACAACTTCACACTTCTCCAAAACTTCTTAAAACGCGACCACGCAGTGTCCTCTGTTACCACTGCAAAATATCTCAAAACGCGACCACGCAGTGTCCTCTGTTACCACTGCAAAATATCTCAAAACGCGAACACGCAGTGTCCTCTGTTACCACTGCAAAATATCTCTCAAAACACGAATACGCAGTGTACTACGTTACCACTGCCAAACATCTCTCAAATAATCGAAAAATACCAATATCATCCATCCCACGAGGCAATCTCATTATTGCTCTCTTCGGGTCGACGTCATACGCAGACGACTAAAAAAAGTATCCTCAATATATATAATTCACATAGCTCTTATATTGATATCACCTCGACACTGATACAGACTCTTCCCCTGAGACAATTTATTGCTCCTTCGGGCGGCGGCACCAGCCGACAATAAAACCAATACTCACTATTCATCACTACACAAAAAGGTCACCTCCCTGAACAGTCTAATACTGTCCTCTCGGGGGCCCGTCAATTTAAAGACGAGATCGGTATAAATTAATAATTAGCAAGAACTGGCAGTGTACTCACTGCACGGATTCCAACAATTCAATAATAGTTGTCACTCAAACAGTGTTGTCACTCTACAGCACAGGAGGGTTAATTCTTAAAAACTTTTCCCTCTCACCAAGCCAAGTTACCTCTAAAAACCGCTCAACGTGTCAAAACACGTGAATCAATGGAAGTATGTAATCAAAAAAAATATTTAAAAAATAAGTGTAACCAAGAAAGAGAAATACTATATAACGAATATATAAAAAGGTAATACATTACAAACAAGACGCAAGAGGAACAGAACGAACGATAAATTACAATAAGACGCTAGACTAACAGAAATCACGAACGACAACAGACCTGACTAACCTGAAACTATCTACAAAAAGGTAAGAAAAAGAACAGGAGAGACGTCTTCCTAAAATACGAGGAAGATAGAACGCTAACAATCTATACGAATAACAGGTCCCTACAGAACTATTCAAGGCAAAGCGTATCTCCTATCCGTTTTAAACGCCATCTAGATCTGCTAGTCTGGCAAAAAGAGGTATGCTAAGTCTCGATCCCTTCCAACCTCCCGCCTATCTAATCTAACACAAAAGAAAAAAATAATGCCTGTCAAAAGTAGGGGAGCTGGAACGACGAACCCCTCAAACGAAGACAAATACAGATGGTTCACTTAACTGGGCAAAATGGACTGGCTCTTTCCTTTGGTCCACAGCGCTGGTCTTGTCTTTTCCTGATGCTAGCTGTCAGTCCCTCGTAGTGGTCCCAGGATCAATGACGAGAGGACATGCCAGACATGTGGGGGAGAAACAAAACAAAAAAATTAGCAGTATACAAAACTATAAACTACAAAAATTACATAAATAACAGTGGAGTCTTAGAGTGGTAGACCTGCAGCTGTTGACGGGGTCCTCTTCCGATGATAGTAGTGTTCTCTAGATGTCAGAAGGTGACGGGTCCTCTTCAGATGTCAGTGGGGTCCCCTCCAGATGTCAGAAGGTGACGGGTCCTCTTCAGATGTCAGTGGGGTCCCCTCCAGATGTCACGAGCAGAGTTAGGGTCTTGGGGATGTTACGACTGCACGAGAGGCAGCTAACTCACACTCGGACACAACCACACAAGAAAAGTACTAAATAACTAGAGCGTATATATGTCAGGCCGGTCAGGCCATAGTTTACATAAATAATAACAAAACAAAAGACAATAGAGGTATATATTCAAACCAAAAACTCTAATTAATAACTTAACCAATGATATTCATGTAACTATGGAGGTACTGCAATCAATAGTAAATAGGTATATTATACGAAACTGGATATCAATTTAAAGTGACAGTTGAGTCGCCACTGGCCAGTCGCCAGGCAAACTCTCCATAAATCATATGGGCTTAAATGTTAGGAGAGCCCAGTACGTTCAAAGCCTACAGAAGCACTCTTCGGCTTGTAGGTAATTTAAGCAGTTGCCAAAAGACTATATTTTATGCACAATCACTATTCAATTCATCAACAATGTGCTATATTATTCCAATCATACTATGGCAATAGATCTATCATACAGGACACTCGTGGTCGAGTGCCAGCTGGGGGTTCCTTAGTCTTCCTATGAGGCTGTAGTTCTCTCTCTATCTCCGATCTCTATTATACTTGAATAATTAAGATATATTACCATTGCTCACGCCTACTGAGAGGCGCGAACATCAAAATAGCGCAGCGTGGGCTTTCAAAGGTCAGCCCACTCAGACCTTTCTTTCTAGAGCTCAGTCAGTCCGTTAGCAAGGACTTCTTAGTCTTCAGACCACACAGTTCAGGTACTGGCCAACCGGAGATACTTCACGAAACGATGCTTCTCTCGTCTGTATTCACTAAATCTGAACGTTACACGATGTTATATACTATCCAACTACCCAGCGTGCTAGTCCGCTGGCCCAATTAGTTCAGCTATCTCATAGGTCGAAACCTCCCACCATTTTAACTGTAGTAATACGTCTGCACTATTCTACCAGCCAGTTAACGTGCAAAAACTTGTCTAGTCATACTTAACAATGTCAACTGTCCCCACCTTGTTTCACCCCTACTCCATTACTTATTAATCACGAACATTAAAACCCACAAGCGTGAATCTAACAGTTTAACTTTACATTTATTTACTCACCAACTATAATTTGGCGAGGACCGTTCAAGGCCACCAGCCAATTTCTCATGGCCCTGGTAAAAAAACAACTCACTCTCTGCGTGAGTTTTAACAATATCCGAATCATGACAGTTATCATGCATCAAATTGTTGACCAATGAATAAATTATGTATGAAAATTTTTACTTGTAGAAGTTTGTTTCTTTTTTTACATACTAGATGAAGTTCCCGGCATTATCTGGGATAAACCCATGAGAACCCACTGTACCATATCTCTCTCTTTTTGGTCTAGAAACTTTCCAATATTCTACAGTCTTACTACAGATTTCATGCGCACCAGAGCACTATGCACTCCTTTCTGGTAAGGAAATTGTGCGCACCAAACTGAACGCATATATTTCTGGTGTGTTGGGCTTACTACATGGAGCCAAAACAAAGATCATTGTATTTTACATTTTTACAACTTTTAAAAAAATACCTGACACTTGAATCAACACAATCAGTCGATACAAAAGTGATTGGGCTGGATTAGTTGACACTTTGGAAAATTAACTTTATCATTGTTGAATCCGTCATTGAGGCTGTAGCATAGAGCAAGAAAAAAAGGGTCAAAATTCCACCTCAATGAATTACTCCTGCTACTATTTTTTTCTATAATAAGATTTATGGTGTACAGCTGACAAGAAAGACAGAAATGCAAACAGGATAGATCAATAATAATTTTCACTTGAGCAAAAAAATTCAGAATGGCTTCAAATTTCCAGCTCTTCACTCGGCAGCTGGCATTACATCTGCACACATACTCATCATCATCCATGAAACAGTCTCACTGCTTGTTCACAACAGAGATCTGTGTTTTCCATCCAGGTCAAGGGAACATGCATCAGTTGTCAGTTTCACCCAAAAAAACTGACATTAATCAGATTTTATAAAACACCGTCTATCACAACAGTTTAGTAGCGGAAAAATGAACAATTTATTGACTTTAAAAATACAAATAATGAAGAACGTCATGTAATATAAAACGGATTATGATGAGAAAATATCACAGACTCTCAAAAGGACGGCTTTTACATTTCTTATCCTTGTAATGTCTTAACTTAGACAAGAATACAGATCATCTGTAGTCACCATTGCCTGAATGGCTTTTCCTTTTGTATTTGATTAGCTAGAATGAATTTCATTAAATTTCTCTATAGTAAATTCTTCCTGCTTCTTGTGCATACATAGGGTTCTCATTTGTAAGGAGAAGGCACAGAATCCATAACATGTTGTAGCCGCCAAGATTGATAAAATCAAGCAAACTGAAATAAAAATTTACAAATTCTGCTAACAGAAAACGGTATCAGACATAATGACCTAAACTGATGAAAATCAAAAACTCTGTATTTTAAGTTTTTTGCTTCATTTTCTCTACTTTGGTAGCTGTGACATCGCAGCCAGCAGCATTATGCCAATCTGATGTAGATTTTGGTAGGATTACCATAGGGGTGGGTTCCTTACATCAAACCGTGCCTACATAGGGTTCTCATTTGTAAGGAGAAGGCACAGAATCCATAACATGTCGTAGCCGCCTTATGTCATAACCAGCGGATCTACGTCAGACTATGTCATTCCTACGCGCCCCTTGGATGTCAATTCTAATTTCTATGCATCCGAATTCCGTAGGGTTACTGACTCGGATATTACTGTTTCTGTGCCATCACCTCACATTTGAACAATATCGCACAACTGACTGCTACCAACTGCAGTTACTTAACCCTTGTCACTAAGATCACAAGATGCAGAGCTACATTAATGTTCCCATCAGTTTTGGATTATCTGTCACTGACTCAGAATCCTGTGATTCTTTTTTTTTCCACATTCTAATTCCAGTGAAATACAAACAGACATTGATTTTTTTTTTTTTTAAATGTCCACTTTTGACCAATTTCTCAACAATAGAAATTTACATTCAAGCAGGAGAAGCTCATTTGGTCTGCTGGCTGCAATCAGATTTATCAAAATGTTGATTCAACATCTGCCTATCAATATAATGCACAACAACCAGATTTAACCCTTGCAGTGTTTGGACCACAGTATCATGGTCCTTTCTTCCTGGGACCCAGTTGGTAAGCCCGTGATATTGCGGTCGTGTCTCCCTTGACTGCCAACGATAAGCCCACGAATTCGTGTTACCACCTTCTCTGGGCTAAGTTGATAAGTCCACGACATCGTGGTTTGTGACGTAGTCTCGTATTTTTAGTGCTTAAGTTGTCGGGTTTTCCTTGAGCGTGGCCCTATCAACTTGGGGACTACCGGAAGCAGATTCCATATCACTGTGAGGGTTAATACCTAAAAACTACAACTGACAGCTCTAAAACCCAGTCTGCTAGATTTTTTAACAAAACTATAAACTTTCAGAAACGGATTTGTTTTCCCTGTGATCTGAATACATACAACTAGTTTAGTAGGATTTACGGTTAGCCATATGAGTTTGTAGCATTGCATTGAACTGCTCCATTGTGTTGTACACTCGTTTGCTGATCTTGCCAAAGTCACATTCCATGGTGCGCTGAGATATGACTGGGTAAAAGGTCAGGAAAACAATAAAGATGAATCTGGGTTCTGAACTTCTAAGGCACATCAACTCCATCACAGCTATATTACACCCTGGACGATATAAGAATTCAAGCTACTAAATTGCAAAGGCATCTTGTTTACTAAGAAATCATTTAGCTTACAGTAGGGATTCAAAAGAGATAATCTGAAGGTTATGCAAAGTTAAAGGGCGCCTTTACTGCTCCACACCCCCGATATGTAACAACTCTATTTTGGGAAAGCAACTGAACTTAATGTTCATTTTTGTCACAACAACCAAGCTCTTGCTAGATTATATATATATACATATATAAAGTCCCCATCTTGCAGAACAGTGTGGTGCGTGGATAGCTGAAATTTAATTGCCTAAATTTGTATTTAATATGTCTATGGCACAGACAGGGCTTTATAGCTTTCTAAAAACATGATGTGCACTTTAAGTCTTCACACTGCTGGTGTTTATTAATGTTATTTGCCTCCCCCCCCCCCCCTTTCCTCATTGTTTGCTGCCTTCAATATTTTCTTAGCTCTGATGTCTAGCTTTGTACAAGAACTGTTGAAAGGTTCAAATCTATGACCTTACTCGTGAAAACAAACATGAAAACTTCTTAGCACTGGCTTATAATTTCCATAGGGAAATGGGGAAACAAAACTTGAACTGATGAGTTAAAACCTGGTAAAAAGAGAAAGTTGTATGTAGCAAAGCCTGGCATAGGAAATAATAACCAAACGATACAATAAAATGTGGTTTTTATAATATTTCGCTGTTTTATTGTATTAGTTCTTAAGCAAAGTTTTGCAACATACAACTTTTTCTTTTTCTCAATTTTTGGCTTTGCTTTAAGTTTTGCTTCAATAACCCCCACCCCCCACCCCCCCCCCCCCCCTCTTTTTCTGTCGTTTTTATATTTCGTCAAATTGATGAGCATACATGACAAGAAACAAACTTCAAGGATACACTCTTTCATAGAGAAATTGTTTTGTTCATGATGCTGCCACTTCTTCTCCAGATTCATCAGCTGAAACACCAAATATACACAATATATACATTTTTGGGGCCAACTGTGACTGTGGCAACCTGGCATTTATCTTTGCGCGACGACCTCAGTTCTTGTTTGTTCTTTCTCTATTTTCTGAAAACCAGAGATCTTTTAATATATAGAAGAGGTATAACATGCAAACTTTCCCACTTGTTTAAAATGCCTTGTGGCACTTATCAGGCTGTTTCACATTTCCAATTTATAGTAACTTCTTATCATAAGACTAAAGCTGCAAATGTTGAATGACAAACTTTTGTATTGTGTAAAAAGTGGAGCTGGAACAAACAATTACAAAGGCCGTGAAATGTACGCATCACTAATGTTAGTACATTATATATAATATATAGTTTTAAGTGTAATTCGTATAACCATAAAACATTGACCAACAGACTTCCACCATCATCATCACAAAATTTAACAGAGGTTTCCCAAGTTTGTTTCTCTGTACTCAATTATCGCTATTTCATCATACATGGTCAAGGACACAACTGGGTTCACACATTGTCTTCATCTCTCAGGCCAGTCACATTTTACCCTGCTGTAAATGAGAAAATAAAAAAACGCTATTCTGAATCTACGAAGAACTCAAAATAGGACATTAAACAAGAAAATTTGGCACAGGAATCAAAGTCGTTATTCCGCCCAAACAAAAAATGCCGTAACTGACATCATGCCCCTTGTCTACTTTGTTGTCTCGATGGACCTGTCTCACACATAATTCTTTTATGTTGAAGGCAGGTAGATGTATCTGCTTCTAGTGTAGCAAATCAACGTAAGTGACTGTTCATAATCAGAGACAATAAAGTAGAAAAAGATCATGCTGTCAGTTACATCATTTTACCTTTGGACTGCAGAATTGTGGCTGGATGCTGCAGCCAAATTTAACGAGGACTGAGATACTGCCCCTAAATTTCATCCAGTCTAAGCTGAGACAAAATTACCTGACTGTAGGTTTCATTTTCGTTCAGTTGTGCTTTCAGACCTTCATATTTGACAGTCAGACCTTGGATCAACTTCTTGAAATTTTCTCTCCTTTTCTGCAGAATAATCCTGTCATCCATCAGTTTCTGAAGATTACAGGAAAAGATAAAACCGATTATCCTCCAGTGCTCCACATACACTGCATCGAGTTCGCCCTAAAAAATGACCAAATAATTTCACAGGTAACATACTGCCGTACTTCATTCCAAATGAGCAGAAATTACAGGCAAACACAATCCATGTTGTTTAAATATTTTCTAATAACATACATTGATTACTTTGTATCAAAGATGTTGACCAGCAGAAGAGGTGACAAGGCAGCCAGTGAGAGCCTAACAGCATGTTCTGATCTTTTGTACCAAATAAGAATAGGAAGAGGAAACTAAGAAATATCTCCCTTAAACCTCGTGACTTCCCATTTACCCCGTTCAGACATGCTACTATTTTACAGCTTTTTTTTTTTTAAACCCCTACTGAAATGAACTTTAGTTTGTACATATAAATATAAGAGATAAGATAAGATAAGATATGACTTTATTATCCTGTTTCCAGGAAATTTGTTGTCATAGCATTCAGTAACAGTGCAACAACAAATACAATATCTAAGACCTAACAAGTCTTTACTGCACACATGCACATTGCTCATACAACAGACGTAAAATGTGATTTATGATACAGATAACAAAATCATGACGATTTGACTGAAATGGTAAATTTTATACTAAAATTGGCATTTCTATAGAAATAATTATATTCATCATATCAAATTTCCCACATCCTCAATTTTCTGAGTAAACAGTCAAATTGGATTTATTTTGCTAGACATTATAACTAAATATACCATGGAAATAATGCTGAGCCTGACAGAATCAAAAGCTCAGTTGAAGTCTGAATTTTGCATAACGTTTCCACTGATATCTTATCAAGTGTTTTCAAATCCAAACCTGTTTCTTGGAGTCAGAATCTGAGCGGAGTTTGTCCAAATCTGAGTAGACATCCAGTTCTTTCTCCATCTCCACTACTTTCTCCCTCAACACAATTAGTTCCTCATTCAGTTTCTCCTCAAACTGCTCCATTTTCTGCAAGTCGTGTTGCAACTTCTCACGTTCTGGAACAAACAGTACAGATTTCAAATCAAAACAACTAGGACAATGACAAACTTCTAGCTTTGTTCCTAATTTCTCTGGTTTTTCACAACCTGCGAGCTAGAAATGTCCACTCTGACTTTTTAAAGGTTTTGCATGCTTGAATGTGTTATGATGTTTGCAGGGTTGCCAGCATATACCAGTAATGCCAAATGACGGCCAGTTTTCAGGGATGTCCAACTGAGGGCCAAAGTGCATTTGCAGCCGGCCACGAAGCATAATTGAGAAAAAATTGTTTGAAAAAGGATATAATGTAAAGTATGTCTGTAACTGAAACAGTGTTTTTTATGAAAAAGGAAAGAGGCAAAATTTACCAGCAATGGTCAGGTGTTGACAAACAACTGTCCCAACAGAAAAATCAAATGCTAATCCAATGCTGATGTTGAAGATAAACTATGTCGGTCAAAAACTCACCGGCTGCCAGGCCAATGGTCGTTCTCTCTGACTTTTGCCGTTCATCTTCCTTAAACTGCAGGTCAGCTTTCATGGACATCAGTTCCTTTGGTGTGGGCAGATGGGTGAACCTTCCCATGTTCTGTAGAAGAAAGAATGGTATGTCTGTTGCAGACTTAAATGGTTTCCAGCACACTACTGTTACAGGTAAAAAAATTTGACTCAGCCACACATTTGATATTGAATGATTCTCACTGGATACACAACTCCCTGTATCTCAACCAGTGTTTTTCAAAGTGGGGAGTGGGACTTTAGAATGGAGTGTACGGATATATAAACTGTATATTACCTGTGTCCGATCATGGTGGGGCGAATTTTTTTCTTTAAAATTGAAGTGGGGCATGGGGACAAAAAAGGTTAAAAAACACTGATCTAAACCCTGACAATCCCAAACTAAAGCAGGTGTTGATGAGAAAGGGAGAGGGGATCTAAATGTTTCTTCACTCCAAAGAATTTTGGCAGTCCCATCATGCAACTTGGGTCATCATCACAATGTTGGCAATCACCGGTATCCATCTTTGTTTCTCAAAAGCTTGAAATGGTTTTCTCTCTAATCAACATGTCCCAATTTCTCTTCCTTTGCTTCACTATTACAGAGTTACAAGGGTTAAACCAGTTATATGCCTGCTGTTGTATACATGACAAACCTGAAACTTTGCCAGCTGTGAAATTATACAACCGGATACAAATTTTCAAATAACTGTGAGTTCCAAATTTTGTGATTATAAACTATCTACTCACCCTGCTCATGTTCTCCAGCAGTGTAACAATTCCTTCTTCCATCTGGGCAATCTTCCGCTAAAAGCAACAAAAAGAGTAAAAGCTGTAAGGTCAAAATAGTTACACAAACTCAAACAATGAAACAAACTTTGTCACAAAAACTTATTTTTGAGATAACTGTATAATCAAAAGACTACACATGTAAACTGTCACATGGGAAGGAGAAAAAAAGGTAAGAATACATTCATGGCTTTTTCTCTCCATACAGGTGAGAAACCAAAAGAAAATCATGCCCGACACTATGGGTCAGCTTTTTTTGCGTCCTGTCTGCAAAACAAAACTGTTAATCTGGAAATATCTTCAATTAAGCTGATTTCTTCCAGCACTTTACAATAATTTCATAAAGTCTCCGATACTCTGGAGTAATTTCATAATTTTTCCAATATTTCATCAAATCTTGTCATTCGTCCAGTATTTCACAATAATTTGCTCTTTATGAGCACAGAGTGACACAATGATGCTAATCTGCAAGATGCATCCATATAAAAATGGAGAGATGAGGAATTAACCCCTACAAACTGTAAGGTCAGTCACAGTGGGTGGAAGGGTAATTGGTCACTTTAAAGCACAACAGCAAATTTTTCAAACTATTTCATGATCCCATTTGTTACACCCTCAGATAGTAGAAGGAATTTCAGTATTGGACACTATGTCATCATGTGCTACAATATGAATATTACAATTGATATATCGTCGATATGGCCGACCGCGTTTGAACCAACCCACGATCTATCATCCACATGCTGCTGGCAAGACTCAAACTCCGCCTCAAGAAACAAGGTACCAGAGCAGGAACAAAGAGGAGAAAGTTTCAAGTGAGCCTTCTGGATGGAGACAAGAAGGAAGAGTTCCAGCTGACACTGAGGAATAGATTCAAACCCCTTGTTGACCTCGAAGAGACAGTAGATTTGGAGACTCACTGGGCTAAGGTAAAAGGAGTATTTACATCGACATGCCAGGATGTTCTTGGGGAAAAGAAAGTGGAACACAAGGAATGGATCAGTCAAAATTCACTGGACTTGATAAGGATAAGAAGAGACCTAAAAGAACAGGTAAATGCAAGTCGTACAAGAAGCTCAAGAGTTGGTAACCAGGAAGAGTACCGAGCAACAGCTAAAGAGGTCAAAAAATCAATTAAAAAAGACAAAGAGGAGTTTATAGGAATGTTAGCAGAGAAAGCAGAGAAGGCAGCAACAGGAGGACACATGAGGATCCTCTACCAGACTACAAAGACTCTTGCTGGAAAATATGGAAAACCTGAAGTTCCTGTCAAGGATTACAACAGGAAGGCTATTTTTGGAAAGGAAGCTCAGGCAAAAAGATGGATAGAACATTTTAACAGCCTCTTGAACAGACCTCCACCAAGCAACCCACCCGACATTCTACCCGCAAGAAATGATTTACCGATCAGTTGCGACCCTCCGACTAAAGCAGAGATTAATGATGCCATAAAGCAGTTAAATCGAGGCAAGGCAGCTGGACCAGATCAGATCCCACCAGAGGCGCTGAAGGCAGATGCTGCGGGGGCTGCAGAGGGTCTGCACTCACTATTCTCGAGGATTTGGACCGGAGGCAAGTTTCCAAAGGACTGGAAGGAAGGACACCTCGTGAAGCTTCCAAAAAAAGGGGACCTCAGCAATTGTAGTAACTACAGAGGAATTACACTTCTCTCCATCCCAGGAAAGGTTTTCAACCGGGTTATTCTCAAGCGAATACAGAATGCAACAGACCCAAAACTTCGTGAGGAGCAAGCTGGTTTCAGGAGTAATCGATCAACCACCGACCAGATCGCCACGCTGAGAATCATAGTAGAGCAGGCGCTAGAGTGGAACTCCCAACTGATAGTGAACTTCCTTGACTACGAGAAGGCCTTTGATAGCATCGATAGAGAAACACTGTGGAGAATATTGAGACATTATGGAATCCCAGAGAAGATGGTGAACCTTATCAAGAGCATGTACGAGGGGACAAGTTGCAGAGTCGTACACGATGGCGAGCTTACTGACAGCTTTGATATCAAGACTGGGGTTAGGCAGGGTTGTTTGCTGTCCCCATTTCTGTTTGTCCTGGTGATTGATTGGCTTATGAAAGAAACCACCAGTGGAGGAAGAAATGGCATACAATGGACCCCATGGACACAGCTGGACGATCTAGATTTTGCAGATGTCTTGGCACTATTGTCGCACACACACGACCAGATGCAAGCAAAGACTACAGCTCTAAACAAAATTTCAGAATCTATTGGATTGAGGATACATCCTGCGAAGTCGAAGGTCCTAAAAATTGTTGCACCCCCAAGCGCACAAGTCAGAGTAGGAGATCAACCACTGGAAGATGTAGAGTCCTTCTGCTATCTTGGTAGTATCATTGACAATAAAGGAGGAACAGAGGCAGAAGTCAAAGCACGAATTGGAAAGGCACAGGCAGCTTTCACGTCCTTAAGCAAGATTTGGAGAACCAAGGATATATCTCTAAAAACAAAGCTGAGGATATTCAACTCGAACGTGAAGTCAGTCCTGTTGTATGGATGTGAGACTTGGAATGCGTCCCAGGCCTGCATAAAGAGAATCCAAGTTTTCATCAACAGATGTTTGAGGAAGCTACTTAAGATCAGATGGACAGACAAGGTCAGCAATGAAATTGTATGGAAAAGAACAAGACAGAGCCCAGTCAGAGAGGAAATTGGTAGGAGGCGATGGAGATGGATCGGCCACACTCTCAGGAGGCCAGGAAACAGCATCACAAAGAAGGTATTGGATTGGAATCCCCAGGGCAAGAGATCAAGAGGAAGGCCGCGCGGAACGTGGAGAAGAGCCAGAGAAAATGATGTGCAACGAAGCGGAAAGACTTGGAATAATGTAAAGAGACTGGCCCATGATAGAGAGGGATGGAAAGTGTTTGTTGGTGGCCTATACCCTGATCCAGGGTGAGAAAGGCAATGATGATGATGATGACGATCTATCATCGATATCAATTCCGGGCTTTGTTTCGTCTCGCACGATTATGCTCTTCCTTTTGCTTGTACTTCACATTCCTATCTATCATACACTTCTTTATGTGTTTTTCAGCTTCTTCATCCATTTTCCTTCAATTTGATGTATAACATGCTTATGGGTTTCAATGATTTGAGGAGGTAGAATTCTCAATTTACTGATTCACCCTTGCTTTGATTTTTCATGAGCAAAAAACCCTTGGCACAAATGTGGAAATGGCCTTGGCAAGGAAAGAGTTAAATTGTCTCCAAACTTTCCATGATTGTTTATACCCCCTTATTAATTGAGTTAAATCCAGTATCTCTATTTTTCACTAAGCTGAAAGTGTACAATGCTGTGGTCCTTCCCACCCTACTCTATGGGGCTGAAACCTGGACAGTGTACCAATCGCATGCCAGAAAGCTAAATCACTTTCATCTGGCCTGCCTTAGAAAGATCCTAAGGATCAAATGGCAGGATAAAATTCCAGACACTGAGGTCCTCAATCGTGCCAAGGAATTGAGCATCTTCTGCCACCTGAAAAAAAAATAAAAAAATTCAGCTACGTTGGGCAGGATATGTTGTCAGAATGCCCGACTCCAGACTCCCTAAGCAAATCTTCTTCTCTGAGCTCTCCAATGGAACGAGGAATGTTGGGGTCCCAAAGAGACGTTACAAAGACACTCTCAAGCAATCACTGAAGGCCTTTGCCATTGATGTGAGTGAGTGGGAAAAGCTCTCGCTGATCGTGCAAATTGGAGGGCGGCCCTTACCAGAGGCAGCAAAGCATGGGAAGCTGACAGAGTCCAGCAGGCTATCAAAAAAAGAGAACGGCGCAAGAAAAGGCCCAGTGGTACTGAACCAACGGAGCACTCTTGTCATTTATGCGGAAGGGTCTGCAGGGCAAAAATAGGACTTATCAGTCACATGAGAAGCCATAAGTCATGAAAGAACAGTCTTTCCATTCTGTCCTCTGTGTCCTTTAGTTCTCTTTATTGTCCATGTGTTGGAATTCTCAACAATTTCTGTTCTTTATTCCTCTGGTGTTGTTAAGGTCATCATCATACCTGATGGACGAACTATTATTATATATTTTTCAATGGAGTGGACTTAGGCACGGTATTGAACTAACCCTCACAATTATGTTTTATGTCTGTCATAAGGCTGTTAAAAAAAGGAACTCACAATTTCCTCAGCCTTGTAGTCTTCGAAGGTGTTCAGAAATTCTGTTGGAAGAAAACAGGACATCAATAATACTTGGTTTATAATATCATAAAAACCACAGAAAAACTGTGGGGTCGCAGCAGGGCTATAAGCAAAGTCAAAATTGGGCATAGTAGTTTGCTTTGTATTGTTTGGGTTTTATTTCTCACGTGGGGCTTTGCAACATACAAATTTTTCTTTTTGCCCAATTTTGACTTTGGTTTATAATACATCACTGTCAAAGGAAAAGAGTAAACAACACTTCTTTGGGGAGATTATCATCATCCAATAGTTGATCTTCACATTTCTAGAATCTCTACATGCCCACAACTAGTCAAACTACATCAGAAATTACAACAGAATGAAAAAGAAAAATGAGAAGCATGAGTAAGCTCGCCTTCTCAATTCTTGCAACTGCAAAATATGAGTTTATAGGTAAGACTGAAAATACTGGTAATTTCTAAAACTATTACATGTATCTCCAACAAATTGAAACTACTCTTGACTAAGCAAATTTTGGTAATATGTTTGTAATTCAACAGATGACACAAAACTAAATATGAACAGACCATCCATGCTTTCCTCTCGTTTCTTCAGCTCCTTATACTTCTGGTTTCTCTCCCCTGTGAATGGACACAAAATAATAATGTAAATGAATTGGGAATATTGCTTGGCCGGAGCCACAAAGGGAATCTAATTGTTCAGTACATACAACTTGACTGTAACATGTATATATCTTCCCAGTCCACATATGACCATATGATGAATCTACTTAACTTCAAATATGATGTGATAACAAAATGTATACTATCAGTTTATGCAATATTTTGATAAGGTTATCCTCCTCCATATGAACAGAGTGTGATACCTTCATGTACATAAATGAGGTATAGATGACTCTCAGTAGAAGTATAGACACATAAGTTGTTTTTCCATTTTTAAAATTTTTTTTTTACAAAAATATGGTCACAGACATTACAAATACTCACAGAACACAGATGGTGCAAGTCACCAATGCTAGATTGTTTATATCTCACACCACCCATGCTACAATATAAATGACTGCTAATACTAAAGTGTGCTTACTAGACAATGGTTGATAAAGGGCAGTGAATTGACTATCACTGGTACTGCAGTACTCACAAGCTGCTGATGATGGGATAAAGTGCTTTAACAGCCACACTACTCTTTGGCCACTAACTCGTCCCTTGAGAATGACAAGGTTGTAACTCCCTTCCATCAAATTTTGAGAAATTGACCCATGAAGTTTCATGTGCTCATAGCTTTCACAGATACAACTTTTTCTTTGTTTTTTACTAATACTTATAAATTACACACCGAGTCCACTTGATACTTTGACATGCTATGTAGAAGGCTTGCAGAAGTGGTGCGTAATAGTTCAGCAAAAAGTGGAGACAGAACTTTGTCATTCTAAGGGAACAAACTGCTAAAGTATTCAGGACCGTAACTAGTTACTGATTCTACAAACCTCACAGGTCATATCATAGACATCACAGTACTCAGCGGCCACCTGCTGCTACAGTACTCACCTTGGTTCTCTTCAATGTCCAGATCCAACTGCTGGATGTCCTCATGCATCTGATCAACTTTCTCTTGTATCTCTCTGGTCCTGCAATGTAGGGATCACAGTTTTATGGTAAAAACTTATCCAATGTGATGGAGCTTCTCCTTTCACAGTTTGTATGTTACTTTAATACATACCGCAAGGCATTTGAGCTGCTGAATGCAGCAAGCTCCGGTCAATATCGATGCACAGCCTGCTAAGTTCAGTGTTGTCAGGTAGCAACTATTATGACATTTAATTAGGCATAAAGGTTCCATTCAAATGGTGTTTTGTGACCATTGCAAAAAAATGAGTGAAAAAAAACTTTCGGACTTGTTGCGGCATCAACACCAATGATCTTCTGTGCTCACAAGTAAAATACATGTACATCAGCCGTTACTCAACTTCTCTACAGCAAAGAGTCTGGGGTACAGAAAGACATAAAGAATGGCAGAGACCCGATCTGATACACAGACAGACAGTCTATGCAAAAAAAGAGTGAGAGAAAAAGATTCTGGTGTGATACAAAGGGGCCTGGTAAGAAAAATCCCACCCGCACCCTATAGAAATCCAACGTTCAGGATTGTCTTTAAGTTTGCACACAGAAATGACATCATTCTTAGGCATATCCGCTGGTTACAACATTGTGCTGACATCTTTTTGATGCAGGGAACTCGCCTCTGTGGTAATCCTACCCAACTCTGTGGAAATCCTATACAAATCTATGTCAGATTGACATAGGCTGGCTGGGATCATGCATGATGATTTCAGACATATTAGCATTTGACGGGAAAAACTTAACAGAGCCTGGCGCACAAACACACAGAGAAACAGATTATTGTACAAACAAACAAAAAAACAGACACACTTACTGTCTCTCCATGCTGGCAATCTCCTGATTGTCTTCCTTCACCTGTTTCAACAGCTTCTCTCTCTCCTCGGCTGGAGAACCTTTACTCTTGGCCTCATCCAGCAGTCCATCTCTCTTCATCTCCAGTTCATGGAGCTGGTCATACAGACGCACTGGCAAACAAACATTATTATCTATAGTATCCAGTCTCATATATATATATATATATATGCCACCTGTGTCGCCTTATCTCAATCACACCATCTGTATAATCTGATTTCAAATGCATCATTCAGACTATATCATCTGCAGGATCTGATCCTAAATATTTCACCTGATATTTGCATGGGCAAAAACATAATCTAGAAAATTCCGTTCTGATCACTCAAAATGCAGTCAGGGTAGATCCTCACATATAAGGAAAGTGAATACATATATACCCAAAGTTTACCCAACCATGGACAGACACACATGGTAGATTTGGCCAAACACATACATCCTCAAGAAAATCTGAATGAGTGCAACACTGTGTGTCACGAGTGGAGTGAGTGCAATTAAGGGGATTGCTACAGAGCGGGTGTAGAGTAAGAAGGGCTCACGGCAGACAGGTAGGGAAAGACGTGAAAGGAAGAGAGTAAAATTAACGCACGAAGACAAGTAAGGAAAGCGTGCATGTTATGAGTGGTAGGGGTCTGAATGAGGCGAAAGCGCTGTATTACTATCACTGCAAGTTAGAACGTCCTACTGAACGGACGCTAGTAAGAGCCCAGCGGGCGGACATAAGGGGAGCAGTCGAGAGACCAGTGAGAGTTTTTCCAGTGATGACTGGTAGGTAGAACGTTGATTGATAATTATGATTGATGTATTATATTATATTCGTCTATTACCATGATGTAAATAAGTATATGTGAGGAATGTGGAAGTCCTTGATATTGGATATAGCAATGTGCGCCATGAGCGAGAGATGAAAGTGAGTTCATGGATTTGTAGCGCGAGTGAGTAGTGTGTACTCCGATGGAGGTGTGTTACCGTAAGATGTGTGGTGAGTGAAAGGTGAACTAGTGTGTGTACGCTTCATGGGTTGTAAGGAGAGGTGGAGTGAATAGAAATGGTAGGGTATTATACCAATGTAATGTTATTCTTGTAGGTGTCGGGGACGGGCCGCAGAGCCACCTCGATGAGCACATGGGATAGGCCAGCATAGGGCCGGAGGCCACACATAGGCCAGAAGTGAGGCTGTCAGTGCAGGACAGTAGAGGCACATAAAGTCGTGGCAGTCAGGCCACGGACAGGGACATAGATATGAGCGTGAATGTGATAATGTACTATTGCCATGTTGATGGGCTAGGAACTAATAATGTACTATTGCCATGTTGAGGGGCTATTGAAATGATAATGTGTTATTGCCCTGCTGAGGTGCTAGGGGAGTGCTAAGGTGTATGACAATAGGAAGGTGATATTGAGAGACTGCGGTGCCAGTGAATTATTAATGTGCTACTAAGACCCTGAGGGGAGAGGCTGAGGCCGAAGTGCCTTTAGGAGTAACTACCGGGTTGTGGATCCGAGGGAGAGGGTGTGTGAGAATAAGGCCGTTGTACGGCAGTTAATTTCAATAATATAATGTATGTAATTGCGCTATTATCTGTATAATTATGTTTAATAAATGTGTGAGTCTGATGGGTTGTTCTGTTAAGTGTTAAACTTGTTCGTTCGTGATTGTTGTCCTGTCATAACTTATTACATCTCCCAGTCTGGGATTTGTGACACTGTGAATCAATAAAATCAAAAATGAGACAGGATAAGCAAGCAATGCAAAAAAGTGTATCTCAGAAAAACTCACCTGCCTCTTGTTTTATCTGTGACATTGACAATTCCTAAAAAATACACAAGAAATAAAAGTGCAATATTTGGACAGTACCATGGCAAGCATCTGGTCTCAATCAAGATTAGTTTAGATGTACAATTACAAAGTTTTAATTCCTCAAGAGATAATATGAGATAACTAACTACCAACAATTGAATCTTGAGTAAAGTCCAGTGTTCACTGAGAATGAGCCTCTTTGGTGGAATTTACTAAAGCAAACAGTACAGCTGGCAAACCAAAGACAGATTTACATCAGGTATACAATGTGTAGTTATTGAGGAAACAATCAGGTCAGAGAAAGTTGCCAACACTGTAACAGGTATATATATTAAAACAAATCATTTTCTTGCATTTTAAGCACTAGATATGCAATGCGCCCGGAGTCGCCCGCGACGGTTCATTGGCAAATCGCCCGTAATCTCCCGCTAGGTCTACGTTGTTTTTATTCAACCTTGTGGACCATAATAAGCATGGATTATAATGGAGAAGACATTTCCGGTGTAATATAAAGGCTCTACTTCCTTTTGCTTTTTACCGGAACGAAATATGTGGAGACAGCTGTTGCTACGACATTAGTGAAAATGGCCTTCAATTTTCTGAAAAGTTTGGGGGCGTCAGGTGATTTTCATCAAGATAATGAAGACATTTCTACCTCTGTAGATCTAGATGAAGGGGAAGATAGTGAAAGTGATGGAGAACTTGATTTAGATGATCCCCCTAGATCTAGATCTACTCAGGCCTAGACTAGTCTAGATCTAGTGAAGATGAGAGTGAGCCAGAGGAGGCTGATTTCAAGTTCAGAAATTTTTTGACAATCAAAATGCAAGCAAAATGCATTATGCATGCATCATGCATGAACTCAGCTTCCGGTCGAGGAGACGCACGCCTTTCTGAGAGCTCCAAATTTACACCCCGTTTTTGATGAATTTACCAAATTTTTAACACGTATATTATACCAACAGTGTTTTCACTGTACTTTTATATGAATTGGAAGTGAATGTGAATTGTAATTTGACTAAATTTTTAATCTCTTGGTCCCAGATTGTGATTATAACTGGAAGGTAAGGGTGGACTGCAAAATTTCCAATATGGCGACCGCTTGTGCCGGTAGGAAGTCCACGTCTCGTGTCACTATCAAGAATGAGACAGTGAGATCTCTCCTCTTAATGTTGATAAGTTTATTGTTCACCGTTTTAGTATATAGATCTAGACCAGAACTGTATTCACTTGGATGTAGATGGGATATTAGATCTTCTAGATCTGGACATGAGGCTAATTATAACAACTGGAAACTTAGTGTTGTCAACTCGCCTAAATCCAGGACCTCAGTAATAAACAACTGGTCTGTCCTCGGACAGAAAAGTAGATATAGATCTAGATCTAGAACCAGTTCGAAATTTAGGCTAAATAGTTCTTCAAATAAAATGAACATCTCTCTGGTATTGTTCTTACTACTGTCATTATCGGGTGATGTGGAGCTCAACCCTGGACCCCAGACCAGATTCCCCCCTTGCCCCGTTTGCCTTAAAAAATGTACCTGGAAAACGAGGGCCATCGCATGTGATAGTTGTGACCGCTGGTACCACATCGACTGTATGGGAATAAACTCAGTAATGTATGAAACACTGGGCAATAGCAGTGCCGCATGGGAATGTATCCAGTGTGGCATGCCAAATTTTAGTTCCAGCTTATTCACTGATTTTCAATTAAACTTAGACCGTAGTAGATCAAGATCCCACAATAGTTTTGATATCTTACAACATTTAAATACTAATAAAAGTAACACAGAAATACCAATCTTTGATCCAAAATGTTCGTCAACCCCACACCCCAAATCCAAGAAAAAAGAGCCAGCCAAAGAGAAAACTACGTTCAGAACCCAGGTTATAAATTTTCAAAGCATTTGGAATAAGAAAGAAGAACTGAGCTTACTTCTGAACGAAACTAAACCTGATGTAATCATCGGAACAGAAACATGGCTAAACGAAAATATAAAAACCAGTGAAATTTCGATTAACGATGATTATGAAATCTACAGAAATGATAGGAAGAAGAGAAGGGGAGGTGGGGTCTTGATAGCAGTGAAGAAGAACTTAGTTAGTGAAAAAATACCTAGTGAGGAAGCAAGAGAAACTGTTTTCTGTAAGATTAGTGTGAAGGGTAAACCTCCTCTGGTTGTGGGTGCAGTCTATCGACCTCCTAGTAGTGACTTGGAAACTAGTAAGAACATTTGTAATGAACTTCTCAGTGCCTACCAAAAGAACAAAAAGGCTACCATCTGGATAGGACGAGATTTCAACTTACCTGATATAAACTGGGAAGAAGGAAATGTGAAGAGTTGCCAAAACTTAAGAGAAATAAATGACCTATTTTTAGACAGTACTGCGGATATAGGCCTAGAGCAAGCAGTAAAAGAGACCACTCGAGGAGATGCACTGTTAGACCTATTTTTTACTAATTTCCCTAACCTTACAAGAGAGATCAAAATTCTTCCTGGACTAGGGGACCATGACATAGTCCAGATTGATTCAGAACTGAAACCCTTTAAGAAAAGACCTATTAGGCGACAGATTTACCTATGGAATCAGACAGACGAAAATAATTTGAAAAGGGAGGCAGCAACTTTTGGCAGTTTCTTCATGAAATACCACTCTTCAAAAACTGACGCAAACAAACTCTGGGACTGTATCAAGTTAAATCTGAACATGATCATGGAAAATGTCCCAACAAAAATGTCATCCACAAAAATTCACCAACCCTGGATAAATACTTTAACGAAAAGATTAGTTCGAAAAAAACATTAATGGTTCAAAAAAATGAAACAGTGCAACTCCGAACGAGTGAAAAACAAATATCTAGAAATTAAAAGATTGACCCAGAAAGAATGCCGGAAAGCTCATAATAATTATATCCATGAGATGATAAGTGATACATCTGATAACAGTAAAAAACTTTGGAGGTATGTGAAAAGTAAAAATAAAGAAAACTTAGGAGTAGCCGCACTGATCGATGAGAGAGGGCACCCACAGCAAGATGCCCAAAAAAGAGCCAATATCTTAAATACTCAATTTTGTAAGGTCTTTTCCGACCCAGGGGGTGTCTTCTCGGGAGAGCTGAGTGATGCCAAACTGCCGGATATGGATGAAATATATGTCACAGAAAATGGAGTACTGAAACTTTTGGAAAACCTTAACGAAAATAAAGCTACAGGGCCTGATGGAATTCCCGCCAAATTACTGAAACTCTGTGCCAAGGAAATTGCCCCCGTTTACACTTTGTTATTTAGAGCTTCAATTGAACAAGGAAAAATACCGGAAGACTGGAAAAAAGCAAATGTAGTACCCATTTTTAAGAAAGGAAATAGAGCTAGTCCTGAAAATTATAGACCAGTCTCCCTGACATCAATATCCTGTAAACTGTTAGAGCATATCTTGCACACCAGCATCATGAAGCATCTCGAGAGACACTCGGTTTTAACACATGTACAGCATGGTTTTAGAAAACACAGGTCGTGTGAGTCCCAGCTGGTCACAACTTGCAATGATTTTGTTAATAACTTGAATAACAACAAGTAGACTGATACCATCTTATTAGATTTCAGTAAAGCCTTCGATAAAGTGCACCATGCTAGTCTATTGACTAAATTAAACCATTATGGAGTTAGAAACAGTACTTTGAAGTGGATTAAGTCTTTCTTAGAAAACAGAACACAGATAGTCGTCGTTGACGGAAAGTCATCCAATCCTGCAGCTGTTCTTTCGGGAGTACCCCAGGGTACTGTAATGGGCCCCTTACTATTCCTAGTTTATATTAACGATATGCCAAGTAAGATCTCTCCAGGCACTAAATTACGACTGTTTGCTGATGATAGCCTTCTTTATAGAATAATAAACTCAAAAGAAGATACGGAAATCCTACAGAAAGATCTAGACAGTCTACAAAAATGGGAGAGGGACTGGCGTATGGAATTCCACCCCAATAAATGCCAAGTCCTGAGAATTTCAAATAAAAACCACAACATCACCTCAGACTACTTTATACACGACGAAAAATTGAGCGAAACATATGAGGCTAAATATTTGGGTGTAACATTGGACAGAAAACTTACATGGAGCCAACATATTAATATCACATGTAACAAAGCAAACAGCATACTACCATTTCTGAAAAGGAACATCTCTAACTGCGATAGGAAAGTAAAAGAGAAATGCTATAACACCTTTGTGAGGCCCTCCCTAGAGTATGGCTGCAGTGTCTGGGACCCCCATTGTCGAATAAATATAGACCAACTGGAAAGGGTCCAGAGGAGAGCTGCCCGCTTTGTGACGAATGACTGTACTAGAAGTAGTAGTGTAAACAAAATGATGAGAGACCTTCAGTGGACACCATTAGAAGAGAGGAGAGCAAAAAACAAAGTAAAAATATTTTATAAGGGCAGGGAAGGAAATATCCATATCCCACTGAACCACCTCACCATTAATACCAGAGGCAACAGAAGGAATAATATAAAATATAACATCCCAAGCTCACGGGTTAACAGCCATCTTTATTCTTTTTACCCTAGTGTCATCAGGATGTGGAACAACCTCCCGGCAGAAGTCCAAACACTACCGTCTGCAACGACTTTCGACAATGAATTAAAGAACATAATTATCCGTTGCAGCTACCATTGTAACTAAAGTGCGGGTTGTATTTCTGTGCACAATCTGGAAACCAAGAGATATTTATACCAGAGTTATTATATACAAAAGATTTTACACAACTAAGATATTTTTAAATGGTCTTAACATCTATGAAGGTTTTACCCTGCTTTTAGCCTCAGAGGAGCGACGTTGAGTCGCATATAGTAGTGCAGTTGGAGGAATCGTCTTCTAGACGTGCCAACTATGAAAGAAGAAGAAGAAGATCAATGGAAAGGTCATTCAATTCTGGATTTTTAAAGATTTATTTTATTAAAATTGATCAAGAAATAAGGAAGTGATGACCTTTTCATTGCGACCAATTGCAAAGTCATTTAGAGTTATTTTCCTTGATGGTGATTTCAAGGAAGGTTTTTGGCCTGTGGGCTGCCAATCTAGTGGTTAAGACAACCCTTCTTACATCCTGTAAGCTGTCAATTTTGGAGTTAAGCCTGTCTAGCTCCTGTTGACCTGTCTCCAGCTGCTTCAGCAAATGCTCATTCAGATCCTTCTGCTGCATGTAACGTTGCCTAAGATGGGGATCCTGGATGGATAAAGACAACCGACTTATAATATGTGCAAGGGAGAGACAACGTGTCAGAGTGTACATAAAACCATATTTCAGCCAACTGTAATGTATGTGTAAGGCAACTTTCATGAACACAGAACTATATCTTAAGTCAGGTTCCACCTCTATATGTATGTACTTGCCGGACAATATTCATGCTATTGACCATGTCTGTACTAAAATACAAGATACAATATGTATCATGCTTATAGCTTATACTAAATATGTTCTCACAATTATTAGAAGTGAGATGAATCTTAATCAGACAGGGAGAAAAAGAGACAAGCAGAGACTGAGATAGGGTGAAAATTCAACATTCTGCTTGCACTGACCATGTCATTGACCAAATTATCAGACATCCTCTTCTCCTGGTCCAGCTCTGTCTGTAACATCTGGATCTGATCTTCTCGCCTGTCGCAAATATACACATTACAGTTATCAGATTTTTCCATAATATGCCACATCATATACAAAGCAGCTGACCAGTGTTTCAATTTGTCAAATTATGAATACTAGCCAAAGTGCCCATTTACTAATGGTGCTATGGACATATTTTGTCATAATCTGGGCAGGTCTAGATGAGACTTTGCCAAGGGATAAATCTGGCTCCGCCCCTCCTTCCCTCTCCCGACCCGCCCCCCCCCCCAACCAATTTTTCCCTTTCAGTCCCCATGTCTTTCTCCCCCCCCCCCCACCCACTCTAGTTTTCTCCCCTCTCTCCCTCCCCTCACCCAAGCTTAGGCAATTTGACAAAGCTGTTACAGTTTTCAAAAGATATTGCCATATTCTTGAAACAACCTGTACACATTTTATATTAATTCAACAATGTGCGTTACACAACACACAGACTGCTTGAGCCCAACTCTAGGTCACATTAATAACAGAACTTGGCATTTAACCACATGCAGAAAAATGTTTTACTAGGAAAAGAATATTTCAAAAATCCACACATCCAAAAATCTTCTTGATCATCACAAACATAAACATGACAACTATCCAATCTTCCAACACTCATAAACTTCTTAGACAACACAACATGTCACAAAAAACATACACAAAACATTCAGGACAAAATCAGAACTTAACTGTTTCTTGAGCTCAAAGCCATCTTCCATTCTCTTGGCATTTCTGTCATTTTCTGTTTTCAACTGAAAAAAAAAAAGAGGGGGTTTTGATATTCCAAACCTGTGTAAAAATACATTCACCTGATGGGTATGTACATGTATTATGGAATGGCTATAGTTAAGGGAGAGTAGTCTAATTACAAAAGTGAACAGAGAAAATACTGAATTCACAGTTCAACTATGGTTTACTTATGCCATGATCCCCCAACAATGGCCTTTTAGAATCAAAGACTGCAATAAAATTCTAGAAAACGCAGACAAAAACACCAATGCCTGTACAGGTAGACCTACCTTAGAGTGAAACATTCATATTTTTAATTGGAATGAGGTTATGCCATTCCTTTTCAACTTGTCATGCACTCTTTCAGTGTAAACTGAGCAAATTTAATGTTATATCTGTGGAAAGTTTATATTTTGCCAGTGGATACTGATCATCAGCATACTATCACTGGTTACCGAACTAGTCTATTTTTAGCACATCAATACTGAACTCATACATTTTGTCGCCAGAAGGTATTGGACAGAAGCGTTTTGTCTGTGAGCAAAGCTTCAGGGCCAATCACTCTGTCTCAGGGTCACATGAGTGTCATGCTTCTGGAGGTCCGCAGAAAATTACTACTTGTAAATAGAGCCCACTAACAGTGATGGAGAGAAAATCAAAGGACAGTCAGACAGAAAATGAACTTACATTTTCACAGTCAAACTCCACATCCTGAATGTCCTCATCTGTGGTCAGTTTGTCCACCAGCTATAAATATGAAAAAAAAAAAACGTAAAAATGAAATCAACATCTATGGTCAGTGTTCACTAGTTAGACATATAAAAAAAGCATACAAAACCATATCAACATCAACTGTGGTCAGTTTTTCTATCAGTTAGACATATATAAAAAAAACATGTAAAATCGTATCAGCAACTCTGGTCAATTTGTCCACAATCCACAGACAAAAAAACATACAAAATCATGTCAACATCCAAGGTCAATTTATCCATTAGGAATACACATAAAAAAAAGCATGTAAAACCACATCCATATCCGAAGACAGTTTATCCACTCCCTAGACATGAAAAAAAATAAGAAAAATACATAAAAACGTAATCAAAGAGGGTAGTCACTTCATCTACCTACTAAACACAAAAAACTTGTAAAACAATTGTGGCTCACCTACCCAGTAGTGACTAAACATATAGTAAACACACAGCTGCTATTACCATCTAGATCAAGGACATCAACCCCTATGCAGTATACAGTTCTTACATAGGTATTACGCCCAGACAACAATGTTTTACTAAACTGATCACTCTGTGATAATTTCTCCCTGATTAATTTGTTCAAGAAACTTATCAGTTCTTAGAGAATAAAACTTGTCCATGAGCGTACAACAGTGTCAGCATTAAAAAAACAAGTGCCCTAGAACTTTCCATAGGCTGTACAGGATTTCGAACAGAGGCTGAGATTTACTGTAACATCACTTTTTACACAATATATACTTACAGTATTGTAATCTCCTAATTCCCCTTGTAAATCTCGAATCTCTGAGGCCAAGGTCTCAGCTCTGAAAGCAAGCAATATAAATCGAAATTCAAATCAACTCAACAATCAAGTAATCTTATTTAACACTTTAGTTGCTATACACGCCTTTTGGCGTGTAGTCACTTCCCCGGCTCAGTGCTATGCACGCCATTTGGCGAGTACCGACCATACTGCACGAATCATGCGAAGTACGAGCGGGACGAAGTTGCTTCGCACGGAAACTTATTCTGCGAAGCAGAGAGTGGTTTCTACTTCCTGTTGAATTTTTGTGGCTTCGTTGACGACGATTGAAGGCTGTTGTTGACCAAATTAGTGAAAATTTAGCAAGTACACAATTTTCCAACACCCAGCATGGATGAAGAAGACATATATCGCCATGATTCTGACTCAGAAAGTGATAATTCATGGCTTAGTCGTGCAGATAGTGAGTCTGATAGTGACAGTGATGGAACTGGTGATAGGCCTACAACTCCGACTGAGTTTATAGGGGTAAGAGGTGGGGATGGAGGGGATGCTAGGGGGCGTGGCCCTAGAACAGCTGATGAGACTTTCAGGTGGAAGTACCTTATAGATGAGGAAACACTCAATCCAATTGAGTGGAAAGTAGTTTTCAATCAAGAGAAAGGGATTGCCAATCTAGACCCAGAAGGATTTGAGCCAGCAGACTATTTTAGCTTGTTCTTCCCAACACAAATTGTAGAACAATAAGGTAAACACAACACTTCAGTTTCTGTTTTTGGCATTTTCGTTTTTATTTCATGTTCGTTTCTACTTGTAATTTTTATATCTTACAATGTATACAAATGTGATTCTATCACTTGTTAATCAAAAGGCATTGCTTCTGCATGATTTGAGACAAATATGGGCTCTTTTTGATCATTTTCAAAGTCACAATAGCAAAATAAAGTAAGGTACCCTTATATTTCACTTTCACACTCAAATCCAATATGGCCGCTGGGGTCACATGACCTCATTTGCATAAATTGGTCACATTTTTAAAATCCTCATTCATCTGTCAATATATCTTGAAAATTGCAACCTGATTTATTGAGAACTTTAGAAGATATGATTTTTTTTGTAAAGGGACCCATTTTTGGCTTGAACTGACTCAGAGCCTCAGCACTGGCAAGTACATAGTACAAAAAGGCCTCAGCAACTAAAGTGTTAAAGATGGAAATGTACTGGCTGTCCAGTAACTAAGGTCACAAAAGCAGTTCAAAACAACTTCAGTAATCTTAAAGACTGGCATTTTTCAAAGCAGTATCGTGAAATTCAAACAACCACATCTTCAACTCCAATCTATATTTTTTATTTACACTTCTTTCTTTTTTTTTTTTCCCCCAGTTCCCCATCGCTGATTTTGACTGACTGAGTTTCCTCATTTCAATTTTCAAAGGTAATTAATCTTTATCTGTTTACAGCTCCTTACCCCTGCAGACCTTTCCACTCAACAACACCATCAGCCGGTCTGGATGATCTAAACTTTACCTTTTCTCATAGGTTAAGAAGCTTGAGTTTTCATCACTGGCATTTTCTATGTCCTTGTTCAGCTTGGTATTTTCCGCATGAAGTTCATTGATCTTGCTCCTGTATAATATAAAAACAAAATACTGAATTGAAATCAATCTGATCACAACTGGAAACTCTTTTTCTCAAGTTTCAGTTTAGGTCACCTGAGAAGAAAGAATGAAGTACATGTTTTTTTTTCATGACATCAAACACTGAGATGGAAAAGAATGACATGAAACTGTGGCAGAGCAAAACTCATATCAAGAATGCATTACAATAAGTCTGAGGGAAAATTGATTTAAACAACAGAAGATATAACACAATGTGTAATAGAAAGTGTGTTTGCAATCAAAGAATAATAAATATTCAGCTCAGGATAATTAAAAGATATCTCTGCCATGTCTATCCTACTTCTTCACTTATTTTCAACTCCAAACCAAACAAGAATTTACATGATGGTAATGTAAAATTAATTTCTAATAATTTGTAGCTGGCACTGCCTTATAAAAACATTGTTACTGAGAAGATGTGTCCTAGGCTCATCCATTACGACAACAAACTCACCTCACTAAGCCCAAATAATAACTTTTATCTTGTACTTGGCGTCCACCTAGAGCAAATGAAACAGATACAAAATTTTCCTTGAGAAATTGTCAACTCCACTTACTCCAAACTATAGATTTTACCCCTGCTCTATTTATTCTTTCATTTTCCTGGGATCCGCATATTCTGTATGATGCATTTTATCCATCAACTTCCCACCTTAATGCCTGCCAAATCATTCTTGTATATTCACTTGACCGAATGAATCATTATCATTTTCACACTTATTAATTTATTCACTCTTGATCACATCATCCAAAATTTCAGCCCTGAAATTCTTCAATTTTGCAAACTTTGCATTCTTAAGGCATAGATGATTTTTATTGCTAGACTTCAAAATTTTCTAGCCTCCACCACATTACTTCACAGTCAATGAAAAGTTCTTATCTTGATTCAAAAAGCATACTTTTGTAATTTAAATGCAAAAGATACCATTAACATTAACTCATTACCAGGCCAATGGTTTATGCACAGAAGGACAGTGCAATCTTGCTAGCACCAGGACTTGGCAATGATACTGTCCCTAATAGCTGTTATATTCATGGATGACACGACATGAAACTGTACTACCTACATGTATATATATAGCATGACAATGTACTCACCTCGAGCTGCTGTTTTCATCCCTCCCAGTCCCTGTTGGGTGGTAGGTCTGTCCACTACTGTAACCTGAGCATTCAAAGCTGAAACAAAGAAGAGGAACAAGGTACAAATTTGATTCTGTCAAATGAAACATCAATTTATCTGGTTGCTTCTCCACTATGACCTTCCCTCTTTCATCCCATCTAACAAGAGCCAAACACAGACTGGTTGTTTAAGAAAGTGGATAATTACAATAAGAATGTTGATACAAGTACATATATCCCCAAAGTTTTTTGCCCAAGGGGTAGGTAGTTTAAAGCCTTTTGTGGCTCCAGAGCTAGAGAGCTCCTCCCAAAATACTCCTAACAACAGCCTTAATAATTGATCATTCTTTTGGATTTTCTTTTTGTTTTCCTCCTGTTTTTTGGATGGAAGGATAGGGGGCAGGCTTAGGGATTCGAGGTTGAGGATAAGGACGGGGTTAAAGAAGGTATGTATAGTATATGAGTCCCTAGTGCAAACCGCTTGGGATGCGTAACTCCGTAAGTACCTATAACAACAGCCTCACAATAATGTATAAAATGGAAAATAACTTTTAATATGGCAGCTTAGTTTCACCTTCCTCAACTTCCCCCTATCTTGTTTTTGTGAGAACCCTTTCTTCCAGGCCCACATCTCTACACTATTAGTGATCAAATCTCACCTGTTCCTCCTGCAACCTGTCCTCCCCTGCTCCCTGGACGGGCAGTGCCTGGATTCTGCAAAAGCAAAATAAAAACAAAAACATTTTGTAAGAGCTACTCATTGATAACACTAAAAAATGCTGATGTTGCTGGATTTCTCCATTACTTACTTAAAAACCTTCACAAAGTTACATTAAGCACTGTACATAATGAGGCCATTCTCTCATGATGACCTTCAAGTATCTGGTACATGGATCTTTAGAGGTTGGCATAGGTGTGAGTGCCTATGTTTTTGTAACCAGGCCTGTACCATGACCTAGGTCTCTACTATAGGCTTGAAAGATCAACTCGGGCATATAAAACATAAAGAGACATATACAGACAACTTACCATTGCAGTTGTCAGGCGGGTTGCAGTCCCTGGCTGTCTACCCATGGCTGGTGAGAAATTGGTAAAACAAGAAACTGACAATATTTTCCAGAAGTAAACATTTTTTTTCATACAGAAATATTTCATTTGATTCCCTTCAGGACTAATACTCCATCAGTTATCACTCACATTCAAAAGTCCACTCTGTGGATAAATTTGAAATAACACTGAATGACAGACTGAGACTGTAAATGTCCAAGTTTTGTACCAAACAAGTCATTTCCCGTAAACTTGTAGCACCGTAATCATGTTATCCATGGTAAAGCATCCAAGATATGGATAATGGAAAGAACATACCAGATTGGATACAGATTAGCAAAACAGATTTTATATTATAGGTTCAGTACATATTTTCCTTTGGGGACTGATCGGTTCAGTTGAATTTAGAATTACCTTTTCTTTCAATGTTGTGGATCTGAGTCGTGCATTACTTAACCCTGCCATTCAAATTTAATTCAGCTAAGAAAATAAACTTCACTTAATGTATTGAGCTTACCTGTGCCAATTGGTCTGCCAGTAGTTGGACGATTAGAGCTTGTAGGTGGTCTCTGACTCCTGCAGTTAAGATAGCAGAGTTATAAATTTGTACCAATTTATCAAACATGAAATCTTAAATTCATATATTTCAAAGCTTAACAGTACACCACTTGTGCTATAGCAATCAGTACAGGAATATCAACAGAAAATGATCCCCCGGTGAACATTTTCAGTGGGCCTGATTCAATTCTTTCTCAAATAGCTAACTGTGCAATACCCTGTAGAAGAAACTGAGTTTATGCTAGGATTTCTTGTCAATGTTTTGAATCCATTTTTTTCCACTTGATGTTCAGAAAACTGCTGCAGGTTACTTCAAGTTACAAACTGGAATGACCACTGCTTCCTTTTCATTAAATTGATTTCAAAACAAAACCAAAATTTGATTACTACTGTGTAATTACCAAGATATGAATACAAATATACATGGGTGTAGAAAGGCTAACATCAGTGTGGATATGAACGACTTCTCCGGTATTTTTCCAATTTAAGGTATTGTTTGTTTGCCTAACTCATTCCCAATGGCAACTTTGGTGGGTGTGGATGGGAACTCTCTATCCAGTTTGGAATTTCCGGATGGTTCAAAGATGTTTTTTCTTTCATTCATTATGAACACAGGACATAACATATAAATACATTCAAGTAAAGGAAAATCAATGAACAAAGACAGGATTCGATATTTTGAAAAGCTGGCTTAGACAAAACTGTTGGAAAATCAGTGTCCACGCAAGCCGAATAATTCAGCTTTCTGCAACGAAGTGAAAACCTGTCAGCCGAAATTTGGTTTTCCGTAGCGAATGGGTTAAAATTACAAATGGCACAACGGCAACGGTGAACATTCTTAAATCAAAACAGTTGCAAAAGCTCTAGTCCAAGCATAACTTATTACGAAATTTTGATCCAGAGATGTTTTTAACAGATCAGACATGTAAAGTAAAATCGGCTAATGAGTGCTTTTAGTTGTAGATCTAGGCCAAAGATCTTAAAATAGTATTAACCTAGATTCCCTAGTGACGTCACGTCACCGTACCTCAACGCTTTCGGCCATTGAGGTCAGAAACAACTCTTCCGGTTAGCCTGGTTTACTTTTTCTGTAAAGGGAAGGAGAAGCACTGTGAAAGCGAAACCAAAACATCTGATCACATCGTCAGCATTGTTTACGTTTGTGTCGTCCCCGGTTGTACACATCGTAGAAGCAAGGAAACGGACCGATCTTTTCACAGGTGAGAACATTTTAAGAAGTTAACGAGCCCCCCTTCCTCCAGCCTCATTCATTCCATGATGGTCTCAATGGCAGTAATGCATTCTAACTCAGTCAGCTGATTTAGCATTCAGATTGAGTTCTAAAGAGAACCTAGATCTAGAGCTAGATCTAGTTTATGTACAGTAGTAGTTTGTGTAGATCTAGTCAAGTTGAAGTGACGTGTCGTAGACTAGACTAGTTAGGGGCCTATAGTAGTGTCGGTGTAGTGTAGTAGTAAGGTGTGTTGTATAGATCTCTATTCCAACAGTCTACAGTCTAGTCTCGGTAATCCGAACACCTCCATCCCCAGCTACAACTTTCAGATTATCGAATTTTCGAACTGGACGATGACCCAATCATACACTTACAATGCAGGAGGGTAGACCTAGAATTTAGCGCCTATCCATACAATGTAGGCCTACTTGGCCAAAAAAAAAAAAACACACACACACAGATTTACTTTTATAAGACAAAAAAAAAAGAAAAAGATGGTTAAGTCTAATCTGGAGCCGGTAATTCTGGGACTGAACCCGGAAATTTATTCTCCCTCTCCTCTACATGTCTGTCTCCCCTATCTTCTCTCTCTCTCTCTCTCTCTCTCCCTCTCTCTCTCTCTCTCTCTCTGTCTTTTTTTGGGGGGGGGGGGGAGGGGGGTGTCTGTCACAGGTAGTTGGAGGCTGCTGTTGACGTAGCAAATTATGATTTTATGTAGCCATTATCATGCTTGCGCCTTATCCCCCCCCCCTCACACTCTCACATGCTACTAGTGAGTGTCTGCCCATGCACTTGAGCTTCTGCTGGATCTTGATATCCGTCTGTTTATTTTATTAGAGGGGGGGGGGGGGTGAGGTTGTCGATTACTTTCATTTTTTCTGATTTTGTAGCTGTTATGGTGGTACGTCTTATAATACCCCTCTCTCCCTCTCTCTCTCTCTCTCTCTCTCTCTCTCTCTGTCTCTCTCTCTCTCTCTCTCTAACACACACGTTGAAGTAAGAATTTGCGAGTCTGTCGGTCCAAGCTTCTGAGTTTCTTCTTCTAGACCTCCTTATACATGTATTAAAAAGCAATTGTAGGCCTACAATGATGTCTTATTCTAGAATCTCTGACATTTTCCTGATTGTTGTAGCACTCAAGATCTACTTTTCTCGACAACGTAAAACAACAAGCTAGGCTTACTATGTACTACATCGTGGGCCTACTATCAAATTCGAGGCAAACAGTTTGTGTTTCCTATGGTAAACAGTAGCGTTGCTAGGCCGCCGCTTGGACAACTTGACCTCAAGCCGCCATTGTTTTCGCTCTCCACGCCCGGGACGCCGCGAGCTGGTTCTCGCAGCGCGACTAGGGAATCTAGGTTAATACTATTTTAAGATCTTTGATCTAGGCTAACATTGGTAACAGCCTGATCCCCTCGGTCTTCTTTGTCATTTCTGCTGCTGCTTTCTTCCAGACCTTGAATAAACTTGCAGAATTTCGTTGCATATCCTTATTTTAAGACTTAATTTACTTCGAAGGATAATACTTACATTTTGGAGGCTGTCCTTCCTAAAACACCTCACGTCAACCCAGTGTTCGGTTACCGATGTCAACAAACTTGAGGAATTCAGAAAATAGATTGCATTGTGGGTAACCTGCACTGTAATTAACTCTCTCGCAAGAGATTCGACATAGCCTAGTACGGTTGTTATTTCGCTCTTTGTTTATCCATTAACAAAATAATGCTTGCATTGTGAACGGTGGCTTTCAGATTTACATTCTTTTTAGATACATTAAATGAGTAAGCCGCTGGCTTTCGCTGAAGTACTGTAAATATAAAACACTTGATCAATTTGTTAAAATTTGTTTAACTCTAAATTTGACGGCCACAGGTCTAGTCTAGAATAGACTAGATCTAGAATAGATCTAGATATCTAGATAGATCTAGATCTATTTTCCGCATCTTAAAAAAAAAAACAAAAAAAACTTACCACCTGTGTTGCATCTAAACGTCTGCATACAGTTGACAACTTCGTTTAGTAATAGAAAGTCAGAAAATGCTTGGTGAATTGATAGTTATAGATGACAGATATTTTATAACAACATGAGAAAATGGATCGAGCCATAGATTTCAAGAACAAGGGAAATAAGCATTGAAATTAATTTTGTACATGTTGTAAACGAAGTAGTGTTCCTTGACAGCCTTGTATCCTCGTTCAGTCTGTTTCGAAAAAAATGTGGAGGTACATTACGGGATCAGCCGTTTTGCCACCCTGTGCTGCGAATAATGTGAGATTTTTTATTTTTTTTTGGTCGGAATTTTCCCTGACTGAGTTGCGGTAGTTGTCACTTTCTTATCTCATTTGTTTACACTCCTGCTGGATGACAAAATAAGTTCCATAAACCTTTTTCTTTATTTCGAATACAAAAGTTGGGCAATTCCACTGACAGGAAAAATAGGGGGCCAACAGCACTAGGCTGAGGCCCCCGAGAAACAAACGACCTCATCGTGACAGTTGTAAAATTTATTTTTTTTTTTTTTTTTTTGGCCTTTTAAATATTCACAATATGTTCTTAATTTACTTTGTGAGATCTTCACAATCATGAAAACAATTACTGGTTGCGCCTTGGCTTAGATTTTTTCAGTGACTGTTTGGGCTATTTTGACTTGATATGTGAATGTATAACTTTTGTTTTGATGTTCACATAAACGTAAAGATACACAGGTTCTTCAGATCATTGGACATTGTTAAAAAAGGGGCAACTGCATCCTAGTTGCACCCCTGCTTAGTCCTACCCACCTACCTTATACCTACCTATCTATCCAGCCACCTGCCTCGACGCCTACCCCCTAAGTAGGCTACCTACCTATCCACTCATCTATCTACCGAATTATCTACCTATTTACCAAAGTGACCACATAACTATGATATGCCAAAGACAAAATACGCCCTCTCTGACCCCTCACCAATCAAAATCTGGGCTTTAAGTTGCCATCTGGTCATTGTCATTGCTAGCTACTGATAAAAACCTGTCCTCCCACCCACCTACCTTAACTACCTACCTACCTACTTACCTAAGGTAACACATACCTACGATATCATAAGTTGCCCTGTCTGGAACGGACATTGGCGATCATGGCTCTCCACTCGGATCTGTCATCAGCCAACCTAAAGAAGGAGTTGTTGTGACGTTTATTTGTTGTCCATGAATTAAGACTTTCAGTGAAAGTTGGGGAGTAAGGACTGGTAAGCCAGGTCTCACCTAAATAGTGAGAAATGCCTGCGTGATTATGCCTCTGCCAGCTAAGCCAACCGTACCTTCACGAGTGATCGCTCCCTGATCCGGTGCTCCCTGTTCTCACAGACACGGCTCTGGAAAATGGCGAGTAGCTGGCGCCAACAAACCAGCCCCCCCTGGAGTCTGTGGGGGCTAAACTTCAGACCCGGAGGAGTGAGGTCCCCCGAAAGGTGCGGCAATGCCGGGCCCACCGGCGAGTGGACATGTCCCGATTCCCACCAAGACCTCACCCAGGGAGCACACCCTGGTAAATCAAAGCTGGGGAGAAGGACCTCATAGCCCAGTCAAGCAACCTTCTAGGAGATGGAAAAACTCCAAAATGCAACCCGGGGAGAGGGACCCTCGCAGCTCGGTTAGCAACCCTCTAGAGAGAACACTCGAACAAATCGGTCCCCCGAATCCGGAATGTGCCAGCCTTGTGCGGGGAGGAATTGGGCGCATACGAACCCCACCATAGAAGTCATGCGAAAGTATCTATTACCTACATTAAGTGATGGTGTCACCCCCATGGGAAATCGCCAGGTGGAGGTGGTGCCGGGCCCTAAGCCTCGAAAGGGTCCAAACCAAGCGCCTGCCAGTCCCGAGCCTACTTGTGGAGTTAGGAGAGACCCGGGAAATGCTACTGGCCAACAAGACATGCGACCCCTCATAGTTGTCCACTGGAATGCTGAGGGAGTGGCAAACAAGAAACGTGCCCTGGAGGCACGACTAAAAGAGGACAGCATCGACATATGCTGCATCCAGGAGACTCACCTCAAGCCTGACAAAAGATTTCACGTAAGAGGATATGAAACTTTCAGGCAGGACAGGGAAGAGCGACACAAAGGAGGAGTGCTTACCCTAGTCCGAAACTCCATTGCCGCAGCAGACATTTGCAGATCACAAAACCTAGGGACAGAATATCTTGGTGTGCAGATCATCCTTCCAAACATGAAACTTGGAATTCTGAATGTCTACTCTCCCCCAGCTGTGCCACTCGACCTTGATCACCTACCTATGGAAGGAGAATGGCTTGTCACTGGGGACTTCAATGGCCACTCCCCTAGTTGGGGGTACGAGGAACTTGACAGTAAGGGAGAATACATGGAGGAATGGATGATCTCAAACCAGCTTACCCTCATCAATGATCCAGATGACCAGGATACCTTCTATTCCAGACCATGGCGCACAACCTCCACTCCAGATCTTGCAATGGCCACGGACAGCGTAGAGCAGAAGACCACTAGAGACGTATGCTCCCAGCTTGGTGGAAGCGACCACAGGCCTGTCAGGCTCAACATCAGAGATATCCCCAGAGAAAAAGCAGCCTACAGGGAAGCAAGCTGGAACTTTAAGAAAGCCAATTGGCCCCTTTTCAGCAAATTGACAGACAAGTACTGCGCAGAGATCCAGATGACATACAGTACTGACAAAAACATAAAGGCATTCAACACAGCCATCCTCTCTGCTGCCAAGAGATCAATCCCAAGGGGACACAGGAAACTCTACCAACCCAACTGGAGTGCTGAGCTGGACACTCTACATGCGACAGTCTCCCAGAAACGAGACACCATGGAGAGGGAACCCACCAATGAGAATGTCATCGCCTACAATAAAGCACAAGCGAACTTTGTGAGGGAAAAGAACTTCCAAACCAGAAAAGCTTGGCATGAGAAGACAGGACAACTCAACCTCGACAGAGACACCAACAGGCTATGGAGCCTAACAAGAGCTCTAAATGGTGACACCCGATCAAGAGGGAAAATTGTCCTCCGGGATGAAGACCAGCTAGTTACAGGAAAAGATGCTGCAAATCTCCTGGCCAGACACTACGAAAGTGAAAGCAGGTGCAACATACCTAAGAAGCGAGCAGAGGCTGTGAAGAAAGATATTAAAATACATTTCTCCAAAGCCAGCCATGAACCCTGCATGGAGACAGAGATAGGCCGTGGTGAACTAAAGAAAGCGATACACAAACTACGCCCAAAGAAAGCACCTGGACCAGACGGCATCACAAACGACATGCTCAGTCACCTTGGTTCTGCAGCAGAGGACATACTCCTGATAATTTTCAATCACAGCTGGAAAACTGGAAGAGTCCCGGATATCTGGAAGGATGCAACAATACAGCCCATCCTCAAAACTGGGAAAGACAAAAAGGACCCAAGCAGCTACCGCCCAATTAGCCTCCTCAGCTGCGTGGGTAAGCTTATGGAGCGAATCATCTCAACTAGATTGAAATGGTACCTTGAGACCAACAAGAAGCTGAGCCCCAACCAGACTGGATTCCGCCAACATCGGAGCACTGAGGACCAGATCACCTGTCTAACACAAGACATCGAGAACGCTTTCCAAGAAAAAAAGAGAACCTTAGCGGTTTTCTTTGACATGTCAAAGGCTTTCGACAAGGTCTGGCGGGATGGTCTCCTTCTCAAGCTGCTAAAAACGGGAATCAAGGGCAAGATGTACCACTGGCTCCAAAACTTCCTTGTCCACCGACAAGCCAGAACAAAAGTGGACACAAAGTACAGCCAGAAAGTAAAGCTGCTTGCTGGTGTGCCCCAGGGAAGTGTTGTTGCTCCTCTCCTCTTTCTGATTTATATCAACGACCTGCCAGATCACCTACCAAAGTTTGTATCACACTCGCTCCATGCGGACGACTGTACAGTATGGTATTCCTCGGAACACCTGGGTCCTGCAAAAGTAAAACTTCAAGAGAGCATCAACAAGGTTGCATCCTGGACAGAAGATTGGGGACTTCAGCTGAACACGAACAAAACAATGGCAACATTGTATTCTCTCTCCACAAAGAAAGAGGAAGTTGTACTGAAATTGAATGAGAACCCCCTTCCTCGGACAGACACCCCCACCTTCCTAGGGGTTAAGCTTGACAGTCGCCTTACCTGGAAACCGCACCTTACACAAATAAACAACAAGGCGATCAAGAAACAAGCTGTAATGAAGAAGCTAGCTGGAACAGCATGGGGTGCCAACAGTAAAATCCTCACACAGGTCTATGTTGGCTCAGTACGGCCCACGCTAGAATACTCTGCAACATCATGGTCCACAGCGGCAAAAACCAACAAGCAGATGCTGGACAAAACTCAAAACCGCAGTCTCAGAATCATTCTTGGAGCCATGAGATCTACTCCTATCTCGGAGATGGAGAAAACAGCAAAACATCCAGCCCCTAGAATTCAGAAGGAGAACACACACCATCCTACAAGCTGAAAAGATAAGACGGATACCAGACCATCCACTTTGCAGGAGACTAACTGCCCAAACCAAAAACCGACTGAAGAGAAGCAGCCCAAACCACGAAGCCAAGGATGCTGCAAGGGTATACCCTGACTACACTGGTAAAAATGTGACAAGGGAAGAGACTACAATCGAGGAATGGAATCCGGATGAGACGCCTATGTATATCACCACCAGCATTCTGGGCCTTGAAGGAAGAGACTCTCAGCCAGATCCTATCAAACGCTCTCTTACCCTCGAGCATCTAGACAAGAACTATCCATCAACCCAGTGGGCACGAGTATACACTGACGGATCAGCGGAGGAAGCAGTTAGAAATTGTGGATGTGGGGTCTACATCCGACTTGCTAGTGGAGAGACCCATGAGATAAGTGTTCCTGCAGGCATTTTGTGCTCCAACTACAGAGCAGAACAGGCAGCACTACTGCAATCCCTGCAACATCTCAAGACCATAGTTACACCCAAGATGAAGATAGTCTGCCTGACCGACTCCCTGTCAACACTCCAGGCACTCAGCTCTTCAAAACCGGACACCCTGACAAAGGAGCTCCGCACACAGCTGACCGACCTTTCAAGGATCGCAACTATCCACCTTCATTGGATTCCTGCCCACTGTGGCATTTCGGGCAATGAAAAAGCCGATGAACTTGCCAAGACAGCCAGCAACCAGGAACAGATATTGCACCCATTATCATATAATGAAATTAAGTCGATCCTTAAACATAAGATTAGTCAGGAGTGGAGAGACAGGTTCCCAGAGTATGATCATAGGAAGGACCCTATCAGGTACCTTGAAAGGAAAGAGCAGGTGCAGATATTCCGCCTCCGGACAGGACACTGTGGCCTCAACCACCATGCCCACAGAATAGGCTTGTCGCAGACAAACCAGTGTCCATGCGGAGCCGGCCCTGAGACTCCAGAGCATGTCCTCCAGGACTGTCCACTCCACAGGACGGAACGACAAAACCATTGGCCTAGTCCCACGGACCTACACACCAAGTTATGGGGCAGTGAGGCAGACCTTCACCTGACTACCCAGTTCCTGGCCCACACTAAACTAAAAGCATGACTCGGAACGCTGAAGAAGAAGAAGAAGAAGTGAACGTTTTTTCTCTGTCTACCCCTGCTTTTTCTTCCTTCGATCTTCCCTGTAACTGCTAGATGTTCGAGACTCCTGAGGCGACAGATGTGCCCTAGAAATTTCAGTTGCCTCTGTCTTATTGTTTTAATTAACGATCTCTTTCAGATTAGAGTCTCTCACGACCGACTCATTGAATTTGATTTTTTCTCCACCCATGATATTCTCAATATTTTTCTAATAAACCACATTTCTGCTGCTTCTAGTGTCCTTCTCTATTTCTTTGTTCATTGTCCAACCTATGATATACCAAAGTCAAAATACGCCCCCCCCCCCACCCACTGCGTTAAAAAAAAAAAATGCAATAAACCGTCCCTTTAGAATGACACGGTTCTAACACCCTTCCGTCAACTTTTGAGAAATCAAGGATTGAACTTTCATGTGTAGATAGCTTTTAGAGCAAATAATCTTTTTCTTTTTAGAAATACTTACAAATTACACACCGAATCTGCTTGATACTTTGACACATAATGGAGAAGGCCTGTATAGTAATGAGTAGTGTGTAATTCAGTTCAGCCAAAAGAATAGAACCTTGTCATTCTAAGGGGGCGAAATCATAAAGATTTAGAGCTAGCTATGAGAGAGAAGAAAAAACAAACACTTTCAGTCGTCAAAGACTCTTATCAGGTTAAAAAGATAAAATGTTTGCAATTCAACAGTATTTTCAAAATGCCAGGGGATTATGTTTTCCAGAGATGTTTTTTTTTAAAAATGTCATCGTGTAACAATGTGGGGCTAAGAGTACAAAGTTGACCAGGATATGGGATATCATTCGCTTCACTATCGGTCCATCATCTGTCAGAGCAAAAAACAAGCCCTTGCTATATGACCTAAATACAATTCCAAATCAAAGGTGTAAATCTTTATTAATTTCTGACTCCTCACCAATCAAAATCTCGTCTTTAAGTTGCCATCTGGTCATTGTCATTGCTAGCTACAGATAAAACCTCAGCTGTATGACCTAAATACAGTGCCAACGATATAAATCTTAATTGATTTCTGACTCTCCACCAATCAAAATCTGGGCTTTAAGTTGCCATCTGGTCATTGTCACTGTTAGCTACCGGCACAGATAAAAACTCAGCTATCTCATTTTTAGTTCCTTTAGTAAAACTAAAAACTGTAACCTATGAGGTACTAAACGAAACGAGTTAAATCGATTGAGTTCTAAATCTAACCCACTAACATAAAGAGGTTCGGTTTTCGAACGGAGCATTACTTTACAAGAACGGCCTACGGACTCGGCCAGCAATTACTGGTGTGCTTTATAATCGGGCAAGGGTCCTCTTCTCATCCTCACTCGTGCAGGAAATCACAGCTGTCAGCAAGCCTCCGACAACCCTTAAGACAGTTGGTGACCAGCCGATTTGGGTCTCTTGGAGAGAAAAGTCAACAATAGCTCCGCTCTGAAATCGATTAACAATACACATCGATACTGCTGCACATTACTGCCACGTCTTGAGACATCTGTGTGACTGACAGAATCGGTCCTGATGCTATGAGAACTGCTCTCAAGTCGCGCTTTATTTATTGAATGTTGTTAAGGGCGCATAGTCTAATCACAAAGCCAGATAGCAAAAATATTTAGTTGTGTTCATCGTTCAGAGAAGGCTTATATTGTAACATACCACGCGCTCATAAAAACAGCTTATTTATTTCCTCACGATTAACAAAAACAACCAAAGGAAGTGGTGCCCAGTGTCTGTCCCCTAAAGACAAGCGAATATTTGTGGGTGATCTGGCAAGATCGGGCTAATTACTCTTGTCCAAAGCATTCGTTCCGCTCCGCTATTTTTACGGACAATGACATAAAACACTCTTCGCCTCTGTATACAATGTCCACAGCATCCGTTCCGCTCCGTTCCACGCCGCTATAGAGGCAAAGAGTTTTCCATACGTCATTTTCCGTAAAAATACAGGAGTGGAGCAGATGCTGTGGACAAGAGCAGTAAAGGTGAAATGTTTATACATCTTTAAAGAATCAAAATAAAATATTTCTAAGACGAGTTCAAGCAAAATATTTCATTGAATGCAGAATATTGGCTAATCTTTCACAATACGAAGCAAAAAAAAATAAAAAAATCTCGATTTCCATAGAAAATGTGTCCCCACGTTTGTCAAATTTATTCACATTTTAGAAATCAACCAATAGATGAATATATTCCTCCTTGTGTTAGTCATTTCATTACTTGCAATAAAGTAGTCTAGTGAGTGCAACCCAGGCTGATATCTTACCCGATCAATGAATCCCAATTTCCTTTCCGCTTGACATGATGTGAGTTCATGTTAAATATTGAATTGTTATTGTAAATTGTAGTGCAAATAGATTAAAAATTAAGAAAGCAATATCAGGAATTGTGGAAAGCTTGAGTTCAGGCATAAATGGCGTACGGCGACAATGCTTCAAACCAGCTCTATTGATGTGGTCTCCTTGCAAAATTTTATTTACAAATATCCTCCCCCCCCCCCCCCCCCCACGATTAGAGTTCCAAGAGGGGGGGGGGACTGGACGAAAAGGGCAATGACGGGGAGGGGGGGGGGGGCGGAAGTGCTCCATCCTACCTACCATAGGACCAGGGACAGGAAATTCTCCGAAAACTGCCTGCACGAACCGGGAATCGAACCCGGTACCTACGGCATGACAGGCGAAAAAACGTCGTCCTTCCTGTCTAAAGTCTGTCTTTTGAACAGTTGGTGCAGTCAGGCCACTTTTCCTGGATTTATAATATCAGAACACAGACGTCGTGTTTTTGTTTTTTTCTTTGATGTTGGAATGAATGTTCGAGTCCAGATAGGAAAAGTTAGTCTCGCGAAGGGTGCCCGAAGTGGTCACAAGGTTATCTAGTGAGACCAGAGATATCTTAGTTAGTGTAAGATATCTCTGAGTGAGACATAAAGGTAATATCGGATAAATTTTAGTGGGTTTGATCTTGCTAGCTTCATTCTGCTTTGGAAAAAAAAACAGAAAAAAACAACACATTTGTCAATATGGTTTATGATGTCGCACTCATGGTCTCCTGCACTTTGCTGAATGTCAGATGCTGATAGCGTCTGACAATGTCCTGCTGAAATGATATAAGGCAGAATGACAACTATTGATGACGTGGATCGTCTGTACTCTTTTCTCTGATGATACAAAAATATTGCACAACTTGTTACAAGGAGGCGAAGTTTCATTGTCCTTGATTTGTGGACATTTTGTTTTACTAGGCTTTACACTGGCATTTGAAAGTATGAAAATTGTAAGTGAAAACAGACAATGGAAAACCATGCCTCAGATCAATCATGACACACTGTTGTGACACATTATGGTAAAGCACGAAGAGTGTAGCCACACAAAGGCCACCGAATTCGGTCACCGAGCCACTAGGCGCTTTAGGTGAGAAGAATTGCACTATATAAACGGACCGAATCTAGGTGGGCTCTATGTGCAGTTGTTGAAATTATATATTGCAATTCTTCTCACCTAAAGCGCCTAGTGGCTCGGTGGCAGAATTCGGTGGCCTTTATGTGGGTACCCTTACTCTTCTGTTTTGAATTTAGCAGTAGCTACTGTGTGCGCAAAAAAAAAACAACAACTTTTTTTTTTAAAACCCTGTCTGATTCACTTCCTGGTCACCGTTTTATTTTCCTTCCCCCCCCCCCCCCACACACACACCAAACGTTCAAAAACACGGAGCTGGTATCAGGCAGTCACGAGTTTCATCGAGGTGGTAGTGGTGGTAGCTGATTAGTGACTTATCAACGTCAACGTTTCCACCGCCTGCATCAATCAAGCGCTGAGTAACTGCTGACAACAAAAGCCACGACATGCAATCGATAATAGCACATATCATGTGTGTAAAGATGGGACTCAAACCAGTCAGTCATCCCTCAAGGCGGAGATATGATAAGACTGTTATGGTGTCGGAGTGAGAGTTGCCTCCCTACCCACATCCAGCGTATGAAAAGTGACACTTGGAGTGTGTGTGTGTGGGGGGGGGGGGTGTCTGGGGTCCTACGTAACTATGCTTTTCAGTCATGATAAAAAAAAAAAAAATTAAAAAGTTGGCTTCCACCTATCTGCAGTGACATGGCTATTATATGGGTCAATGTTTACACGCATTACATGTATGGTTTTTTGTCACACAAAAATAATAGTAATGTTGGATTACATGAAAATCGAATAATGTATTGATGTACTGAAACAGCCAAACACGTCATGCAAAATGCCACTATAAAGTATAACAGCATTAAGGCCTTATAATATCACGAACATTCGCTATTCTTAAGCCTTACGCTTGTGCAAAATACCGGAGAGGAGATCACAAAGTAAGCTCCGCGTATGGAAAGCGTACGTGGGGTGGGGTTGGGAGAAGCGGGGAACTTCGCCAATTCAAGCGCACGTACACTCTATTGATGACTCCTACAGCAGGCTGGGTCACAGAGAAACGTAATGTGCCATTAATTGTGGCCTACAGTCATTGTTACCGACCAAACTTAGCGCTTTTGTGCTGACTGGGCCGAATTGGGTGCTTTTGAGTGTTCTGACAGACTGATGAGCTTGGCTTTTGTGTATAGTTTGCTCGCTCTATGGCTGTTTATAGAAGTCGTCAGCGTGAATGGAGTCTGTCACAAATTAGGCTACTCATCTTTGTTTCAAATGGCTTTGATGTAATTTTGATCATTTAGAACTGTGTGCAGGGCCGGAGTTAGATGAAGAGAGGACCTAGTACCTAGGCTGTTCTTGCTGTGAGACCCCTCTCATCCGTCACCTTCACGCCTAGAGGAAAATGGAAGTGTTTTAAATAATTTGAGTAATGCCAGTGATGATGATAGATGTTGAAATTTCCGCACTTCGCAATTCCTTCTCGAAAAGAGATACGCTAGGAAAATTACAAAAGATTTGTTCAGAAACTACAGTGCATTGTATATATGTAACCTTACACGTGAGAAAAAAAGGCTACGCCCGTGACAAAATATGGAGATTGGCCTGAGGTGGCGAGCCTCCTCCATATTTTGAGGCCCTAGGCTCGGCCTACCTAGCCTAATGGTAAATTCTGTACTGACTGTGTGATTGTTCACAAATCTCTCAGTAATTTACAAAATAACACACGCACATCGTGACCTTAGTTCTTGTTTGTTCTTACTCCACTTTTTGCACAACTTTGCGGTTTTAGTATTATGATAAGGAGTTAGACTAAATCAGAGCTGTAAAACAGCTTGATAAGCGCCATAACGCACTTTAAACAAGTGTCAAAGCGTGCATTCGTTATACCTTTTCAGGGAATGGAGATAGAACATACAAGAACTAAGGTCGCATTAGGCAAAAATCACTTCATCTTTTATATATCTGTCACCCAAATAATAAAACAAACAAGCAACGAGTCAGTTTGTGGGGAAACAATGAATAAAATAATCTAAGTTTAAAACATTCATAAACTGGGACTCGAGATTTAAAAAATATAACCATGAAAACTGCGTCGAAGTAATATCGACTGCGGTTCAGCAATGATTGCTTTCGCACAAGACTGTGGGTTGACGGATCACCAGGACAAAGATTCAGAAAAAAAAAACTTACCTTTTTCTTTTCCAATATTTCTGTACAAATATCTTGTCTAAATATTTAAACCAAACAGTCTTTGACTTAGTCACCTTTGTTGTTGGTTTTTCTTTTTCTAAACACAATGTCGCTATTTTTCTTTCTGGATTGCTGTTTGACAAGACATCGATTTAGTTATTATTTCGTTGAATAAAGAAGCTTTACATGTCCCAAATTTCTTTATAATATTATTTCGTTGAATAAAGAAGCTGTACCTGTCACATGTTTCTTTACAATATTATTTTGTTGAATAAAGAAGCTGTACATGCCGCCCATTTCTTTGTTAGTGAAATTCACTAGCAAAGAATCAATGAAGTACTTAATGTTGTTTGACAACTGATAATCCAGTACAATGTGAATGCTGCATCTGAGGAAATTGATACAGTCACATTCTAGTGTAGACTCTGCACTGTCAAAGGGATGAAAGTACCGGTACAGGGTTAGTCTACTAAACTATTAAGTTGGTGACTTGTAGGCTATGTTCTCTCTTTTTGAAAAGATAGCTGAACGTACAAACATGAAACCAATATTGCCGGTCCTTGGGATTTTTTCCAAGATCTCGGGATTTTGTGGGTTGCCTTGGGATCTTGGCTTTTTTGTTTTTTTTTAAGACCTTGGAGTTTTGCGGTCTTGTGTATTTTGCTATTATTTCTTTGTAAAAAACAAAAACAAACACACACACGCAAACACATATATACACACACATAATTAATGCCCTTCCACTCTCAGCACCATTTGCGGCTAAACAGGCAAATAAAGCCAATGGGCTAAGGGACAATTTGAGATTGCCTGCATGAGAGGATCTTTTGCGGGATCTGTGAGCTAATCAAAGATTTTGCGATGTTTAAATTCAATGTAATACGAAATTGTAAAGTTTAAATGTATTTTTTGGGGATTGGAAAAAATCTAGGGATATTTCTTTTCATCTTGGGATTTTTTTTTATTATTGGGGATTCTGGGATTTCTGAAAATCTTCACCAGCAACGCTGCCTGAAACTTTCGAAGATGAAAAGCAATGGAAAAAGCTAGGGGGAAAAAATACCCAGCCATTTTATGGATAAATTTCTGTGAATAATAATTAAACCGAAAACAAAAATTGTGAGGCTCTGGATTCCCTTCGCAAGTTATTGAGAATCCCATTCATCTACTTTGCTGCGCACCTGAATAACTGTGAACATTTGGACATTGTCTTGGTGCAATGGTAGCAGTTTTTTTTTGTTTTTTTTATTTCGTTACATGTGAAATGTTACATTTTGTAAGTTTCCTAAATTTTTTTGAAAGAATGTTGTTACAGGTACATACGTTCCCTTTTTTTGTGTGTGTTTAGCTGGGGGTGCGTATTTTAAAGCTTTTTTGACTCTGGAGCTTTCCTCCCGAAATGCTCCCAACAACAGCCTTAATTAATTATGATAAATTAATGTTTCAGATTTTCTTTTTGCTTTCTTCCCGCACCCCCCCCCTTTTTTTGGGGGGGGGGGGGGGTTGAAAGGGTAGGGGACAAGATTAGGGATTCTGTAAGAAATAGGGTTGAGGATTAGGCCGGGGTTAAGGATAGTACATATATACGTACGCGCCCTTAGCGCAAAACTGCACACTCCGATGAAATACTGCACATCCGAGGAACATAATGAATACTGCGCACATACTCACTCACTCGCATAGCACTTATATTTATACTGTTTCTGAAAGAAAATTCCCGAAACAACTTGACCACCAGGCTGACTCGAGACTGATCTAGTAAGTTCGATAGACCCACAAATCATCCAATCAAAAAACAACACGTAATCGGGTGACATCATCTCAAGGCCAGCCTTGCGTAAATAACTCTCTCTCTCTCTCTGGAACGTTAAGGAATGTACCGCTATTGTCGATGCATGTCAGACCTAGGTCAGTGGCTCCGCTAGAACATTAAAAAAAAAAGAAACTAACGAGAAGTGGTGAGAAAGGCTCGCCGAGTGAGGGTGAACAATCAGGGGGGGAGGGGGGCGAGGAAGCTATTAGACAAGATGGGCCGAGCTCGGCTATCGTCGCTGCAAATAACAGGCGGAAGGGGGAGATAGGGTGGCCTTCAGAAGCTACAAAAGCCTTTTTAAAAATCTTCTGATGACATCATTCTATAGGCCCATTGCGTATAGCGGCCATTTTAGTTGTCAGGGCCGACGCATGACTATGGCGATGGTAGCACTGATTTTGATTCGTTAGCTGATTTGCAATGCGAGCACTTTAGACGTCGCGAACCAATCGGCGGCGAGCTAACAAAAAAAGTTCATTACAGTAAACAATGGACAAGTGTGTGTTCGCGTACATGGGAGACGTTTGGTCAATTCTTTCACTTCCTTTCCCTTGTTTACACGGATGGTAGGGAATCTGACCTGCTTGGTTCCATCCTTGCCACCCCTGTCATAACAGTCAACTGCAAACCGCTTAGAAATATCTCGAAGTTACACTCGTCAGCTGATCCACCCACCATTTTAGGTGTCGGAAGTACAAAACAAAAACACTTTGTGACGTCATTCGCAATGGGCCTATTGTTTTCTCCAGTTAGGGGACACTTTGAACTATCCATAGATCTAAAAAAAGAAAACGTGGGTTTTCCTGTACAACTGCGACTTCTGTGTAACTTTCCAAATGGGTCAGCTGAATTATACAATGACAGTCATATTAATTGACTGTGTGTTAAAAGACTCTGTTGGACCTGAATGAAAAAAAAAACAATTCAACTTTTTTTTTTTTAATCTCTTCATCTGAGAGCAACCTGGGATTGTAAACCACAAGATAGCACGACACTGCTCGACGGTTTTATGATACTTGATATTAATTTGCACAAAAAAAAAAAAAGAGTAAATTACTGTATTTCAGGCCACAGCAATCATGTGTAGGCCTACTAAAATATGCTGCAGTAATTATTGTGGTGCACCATAGCTCACATTTCGCGGCACCAGATGTAGCCTACGCATAGTAACAGCTTTTTATGCTCTCCGAGTCCTAAATACATAATCAAATTAAGCTCCATAGTTCATGATAACACACTCAAAATTGGCAGGGTATAAGGCAGAATACAAAAAACAACAACAACAACAAAAAACTACAATAATTATTTAATTGAAGTGATGTTCATAATGGAATCTTGACTACCTGATTGTGTTCGTCCTGAAAATGTATTTGGTCTTTGTTGTTGTTTTTTTTCCTGTCTTTGGGCGGAGACGGGTATAGAAAGAGTAATAGACACAGTACACGATTGGCATCAAGCGGTCAGCTACACACAATAGGTCCCGCTATGGGGAACCGGAGAGGGTGGGGCGGGGAGGGGGGGGGAGTAGGCAGGGTTGTTTTAACATCAGTATGGGCCCCTGGCGAGGCGTTCTCACTAGTGAGAACGCCTCGGCCCCTGGGCAAAGCAATGGGCTGCGGCCCGCCTCCTATGGAACTTACTACTACTTAGAAATTTGCATGCATGGGGCCCCCTAAACCCTTGAGGCTCCTGGACAACTGCCCAGTGTGCCCATACGAAGTCGGCTCTGGGGGTAGGCAGGATGTAACCATGCTATCATTCTGTAGAAGTAACATGATTAAGACCACAAACTATTCTCAAACTTTGAAACTGACGTATTTGTCCACACAAGTTGTAATTGTCATTGCAATACCTCCGTCCTTCGTGCACTCGAATGACACACCTGCCCCTCATAAAGCTCGCCTCTCGCCTCCCCTCCTCCCACGGGTGGACCGCGCCGTCACGTCGGCTCGCGAGAGTAGCAAGGTGAACCCAGCACACGACTGTCGCAGATGTGCACTACCGATTAGCCTCCCTTGCGGCGACACAGGACAGAACAGAAGTGGAGCGAGTTATTCAAAACACGAAGGTTTCATTCGTTCTTCATTCACGGTACGGTACACAGTGTTCCCAGGTAAACTGTTTTCCGCCGTTTTGATTTTACATGGAAACTGATCTGGATGGATTGTGGCAGGAATTCAAGAACATGATCGAGTAGATTTAATCATCCAGAGGTGTGTTCTGAAGATTTATCTTTGTGTCGGTTTGTTTTCGTGACTTACCTGTGTCAGCTCAACGCAGACGGCAGCTGGGAAATCCTAGCCCATAGTTCACCACACCTATCGTAGTATTCGGACCTATGTGGATTGTAGGCTAAATCACCAGGTGCGGATTTGACGCTGAATTTTTTTTTAGGACGGCAAAGAGGACTTGTTACACACAAAAAATAGATCTCCACGCCTCCAGAGGAACAGGTGAGTAGGCTAATGTACAAAAATTAATTAGATCTAGACATCTAATAGAATATCGGAATGTAGGCCTACAACAAAAAATTACACGGGAAGCCCATAGTCAGAGCTCACTCGAAACGTATGACATTATTCTCAGGGGCTTAATAATAACAGGGTTGGCGTCAACTTGGGACAGAGAGTGAAACGAACCTACCATCAGTGGTAGGCAGGAAGTCTGAAGCAATTTGCACATAATTCCACTGTGCGATGACTCAACTATCTGACTGGCTGGGATATAAAAATTCTACTACGACTCTGGTGCAGGGACATCAGGAAATTGCTGATGCTATTACCTGGTTTCCCCCCAGATTTGTACGCCAAGCATTGGCAAGCTCTTTATGGTGTTACATTTGTTGATATGAACTGACTATTATAATGTAGAGTACAATCTGTATGGGTAGTGTGATATGAATGTTTTCTGAATTTCCAGAATGAGAATGTTTGGTCCAGCAATTAAGTTCAGGAAAATTCTATTGGTTGTGTTAGAATGGATGCAGCCATTGAGTCAGCATCTGGAAACTAATATTTTTTACTATCAGCGATCAGGAATTTATTTATTTATTTTTGTTTTATCTGTGAAAGAAAACAATTATTTTCATCAAGAGACAGTGAATAATCATTACATATATCTTTGCAAAAAATAAATTTGATTTATCAATATGTGTCAGGGAAAAACTTATAGCCTACATGCTCTAAGTGTTATGTTCTACTCACCCCCCCCCCTCCCCCCCCAAACACGCATGCAAACAATCCAGTGCAGTGACAGCAGTAATGGGTTGGTATTTGATTGTGCAGAAGATTCTGTGTCAGACCGTGACACCACCGGCAGCAACAGGTGGGAAGGTAACAGCAACAACCATTAACTTGGAATGAAAACTGGTAACAAGTTGTTGGACTAACTACATGCGTAGAGCAATAATGGCATAATTATAAAAAGCAGTGAAAACACAATAACAGCATCAACAAACAATCTCATTTGATTGATCACAGGTGTAAACACCAAGAGCAGCGAACCTCCTTAAATAAAGACACCAAACCCGGTAACACACCTCTAGTAACAGTGTTCCTTGGAGTTTGAGGAACTGCGCATTTTTTTTTTAACGCTTGCGAAAAAGTAAAATTCCTCTCTTGGCCTGGCCTTACTTCTAGTGTTTGTTTGTGCGTCAATGTGTACCGACCACATAGGCACAAACCCAACTAGGCCTCAAGTGTACACATTGTGTGTACAGGTATTTGATGTTGGACGTGGATGAATCACCTTCTCCAGCTTACTTCAGTCGCGGCCCCAGTTCTTGTTTGTCCCCACTCCACTTTTTGTACGTTTGCGGCTTTAGTTATTATGATAAGGACTTAGAATAAGTCGGAACTGTGAAACACCTTGATAAGTGCCAGAAAAGTATACATTTGTTATGTCTCCACTACCTACTAAAAGGTCTCCAGTTTTTCAGAAAATGGACACGGAACTAATAAGAACTAAGGTCGCGAAGAGCTGTCCTGTATCGTCACGTGGATTGATCCTGTATGATACGATGAGAAGACGATACGCCCCCCCCCCCAACCTCCTCCCCTTTCCCCAAATCCTCACTCTCATGCCAAAAACCTTTATAAAATGATATTATGACTCGTTCGTTCTCATGTTATGACCAGTATCATGAGTATGAGTATATCGTGGCAAGTAGGCTACTGTAATGGCCCAAAATTGTCCAAGAGGAATTCCCTGAATTTGTGAAAAGTAGGAGGGGGCGGGGGGGTGTGAGAAGAGAAGGACATAGAAAATTGCGTGATAGTTCAACGGTTATTTACTCTGACAGCGGACTGTGGAGGGGGTTGGGAAGAGATAAGTGAATAAGCAGTACATGTACTTCACTGGCCGTGTGCAGGAGAAAGAGAAAGCTGTTTGTTCTGTGTCGTACGTGACAGAGTTCAAAGTATGTAATATATGCTCCACCCCGCCCTCTTTTTCTGCATGCGTATGTTTGACACACTGCCAGTTTAACTTTCTATTATTGTCTCTGAAATATGCGATTGCTCTGTGCAGTGGCTGCACAGTCTGTGGAAACGTGGGCGGACAGAGAGGACGTGGTACATGTAGTTAATGACAGGCACTGGTTTTTTTTTTTGGGGGGGGGGGGGAGGGGTGGTACGCGGAAATTATTCATGCACTGAAATTACGCAGTCACTGTTTGGGTACACGTATTCACGTATCAAGTGACAGTGTATGGTCCATTCTTCGTCAGAAAGATACCCTTCTCCCATGAGCCAGTAGCACCGATTTGATTTGTCTCAGATGCAACATTTTATCAAATTGAAACTTTACATGAGCAACCTAACTTATCTAGACGGAGTAGAAGGGTAAGGTGGCAAGCGGTGGTTGAAGGGAAACCAGAGTGGAAGATTTGGAGAGAAGACGTGAAAGTTCAGGTCATGAAGGAGAGATAAGCGCAGTGAAGTGCTCACGACAAGGGACGCGGTGGCCTAGAGGCAAGGTGCTCGCCTCTCATGCCGAAGGTACCGGGTTCAAATCCCGATTGGTACAAGCATGTTGGAACTTTGGGATTTTTCTCATATTTTCCTGTCCCTGATCCTATAGTAGGCAGGATCGAACACCTGGTCTTCTTGGATAAGGACGAAAAATTCGGAGGGCCCGTGTGTACGTTGCGCACGTTAAAGATACCTTGGCAGTTGGAAATTGAAAAGAGCAGGCCGAACAGCTGCAGCCCGGGCAAAGTTGTAAAAAAGCAAAATCCCTACCACAACAAGAAAATAAAAACAAGAAAAGTGGGGTGTAAATGCCAAGCGCCTCCTTAAATAAAGACCTAAACACAAGTGCTCACAACAGCCTTATTAATCCCTTCTGCTCTAGCTGTCCACGTCCTGTCATTGGGGCTTCACCAGTATAACATCTACCTTATTATATCTTGTGGTGAATTCGAAATTAATTATATATCATTATGTAATATGTGCATACAGCAATTTATCCTGAAAGCACTATCTGTTTCACTGGATGCTTCAATAGGTAATGCCTCTGATTCAGGTTTTTGACGGTTGTATATCTGTATGGACGTGTCTGTGTGCACGGTTGTCGTCGATTCGTGATTGCATTCAAATATCGCTGTGAAAAAGCATCACATTGTCATCGAACGAAATTTGAATAAAAACATCCTTTGCTTAAAATAGCTACAGCGACACTGTCGTAAAGTGTAATTCAGCCCCGAAAACAAAAACAAGTGCAATGATCGCATTGTCGCTTGATGTGAAACTGCGAGTTGGCAGGCTGGTTACGACCTGTCCCAGGTGGCATACCAGTCGGTAGTTAGGATGAAATCTATGTCATTGTGTAATCTCCGTGATGGAGGTATACCGAACTGTTCTGTAGCAAACCGCCCGCTTAGAATGAGAAGATTCTATCTCCACTTTTTGACTGAACTGAATTACACGACACAATACTTCTACAGACCTTCTCCCCTGTGTGTCAAAGTATCAAGCGGACTCTATGTGTAATTTGTTTTTAATTATTACAAAATAAAACAAAAAAAACAACAACAAAGTCGTATGTCTAAAATCTATGCGCACATGGAACTTCTGTCATCAATTTCTCAAAAGTTGTCGGAAGGGAGTTATAACCTTCCCATTGTAAGCGGACGAAATATTGGATTTCGGCTGATTTTAAATTGTCTAAACGGGATTTTAAAATTTGTAAACGCTGGTGACATTGGATGAACATAATTTATTTTGTCGAGAAGTTAGAGCCCAGTCGCATTCTTATTCGCGGAACAAGGTTGAGGGTTGAAGGTGAGGAGGATGGACTTAAGAACAGACAGGACTTTTTCTTAATACCCAGTCTGGTTTTGATATCTAATCTTGTCCACGGTTTGCTCTGGTATCATCTACATTGTGAGTATTTGAATGCAGGAAAGAAGATAATTAATTATTCCATGTCACTTCCTGCCAGACATCCGTGGTTCTTCACCAAGAAACGATTCCAAACCCTCGGTCCCAGTGTCTCTCCGTCAGTGGAGAGGGAACACAGAACAAAGGCATCATTAGTCCAGGAAACAGAAGCCGCAAACAAGGAGCGGACCAGAAAATACTTCCACATTGATTGGTACATCGATTGTCGGCTTTTCTCTGACCCGACTCTGACCCTCCCTTGAGTGTCATGTGCAGGACATTTACGCCATTTTGCGCATGATGAGCCCTCTGTCGAGGGCTGACCAGATTGGGGGCGCTAAATTGAGTCTAGATGGCTTCCAGGGCAGTGGCTGGGGCTTGTTGTTGGTGCTGTCCAGGTTATTGCCTGGTTAATGAAACGTTGAGTGGGCCAGATCATTTAGTCGTTAACCTGACGGTGACAGAAATTGCATGGTCGGAATTACAGGTTAGGAAATAAGCTCATGATCTTGTTCATATCCGACAGTGCTAGAATGGAGAAATGGTATTGAGAATGGAGAAATGGTGGAGGAGTGAAATAGACCGATAGAGATACAGAATTGTAGTTGTTTTAGCTGGTATTCTCACCGACGCACACATTGATGGAATAGGCGAGATAGGGCTTATTTAATGGAACCCAGGCCACCGTACACTGTATACTGTGTCTTGGGTGGGACATGATCGGCCAAATTTCGATACTGTGATATAAAAATTAATCAGAACAGCCAGTCAACCTTTCAATATTAGCAGTAAACGATAGCCTCACTTATGCCACCCACCCCTACACTCCTACTGCACCCAAGAGGAAATATTAATTCAACATCGAGACAGATTCAACTGCATGGAACCATAATGAAGTACGTAACAATAATTAAAATAGGATTACGGAATTTCCCGACTGGTCCGTATTAGCCTGCACGAAATACTGTGAGTCTGTTGGCACATGCTGTCTGGCACAGTCCTGGCATTACATTGGCCTTATAGTTGGCGTGCCACACATCTTTATCCGTGCCATCGTGATATAAGGTCTCTGGTAGTACCAAAGACTGTAGAAGTTACAATCTTTGGTAGTACCGAGTGATAGCGTGACACAGTGGGAACTACACAAGGCGGCTGCTCCTCTAGGCTTTAGACAAAGGCTTAACACTATCGACTGCTTGCGAGGGAGCGCATCAAGGTTTGGTCCGTGCCGACATCAGATGGGCCAGTCAGATGTGTAGTTAGTTGAACCGTCAGCTTTCACACTCTTCCTCAGCCATTCTTTCACTCCCTTTTAGCGCTGCTGGTTGTCTCTCAATATCATTACCATTTTTGGCCATTTCGGCGTATATCGTCTCTCTCTCTCTCTCTTTCTGTCTATCTGTCTCTCTCTCTTTCTCTCTCTCTCTCTCTCGTTCTCTCTTCTTAATGCGGCATATCTCAGACTGTTGTCTATCTCCTGTACATTATTTCTGCACCCGTATGACTGTTCTGTCTGTTATTCACTCTGCGATATTTTTTTTATTCATTTACTTCAGCTTAGCATCTTTCTTTTTCTACCATCTCTCCTTCCACGGTCCTGCAATCTTTTGCGGTCAGTCATCATCTGCTTCTATATTTTCCGTGTCCCACCTTCTCTCCTTTCTGAAGCCGCTTCTCTTCACTTCTCGCGTTACTGTACTGTCGCTCACCAATGCATTTTGCTTATAAATAACAACTAAGTCAGTTTTTTTTCCTTTTTTGGCGTTCACTATGTCCACAATATGGGCGAAGAAGGACTTAGAGCAAGCGGGAAGTGGAGGGGATAGCGTGTACACACCGAATATAAAATCTGGTCTCAGACAGGAACGACGGCAAGCAAAGACATAAAGAAAGTAAGACTATAGAACTCGCTTTACCTGTCGCGACGTCGAAATCAAGAGCCTGACATTCAATACTAGAATTAAGGTTCTCATCAATCAGTGCGGTTGTGACACAGATGTAAGCCAATTGCCCAGACATGAACTTGTCACGATCATGAGTCGTGAAATCAGTAAGAGAAAACAGTCTCAGAAACACAGTGAAATAACCTTGCGTCATTGAATTTCTACCTGTGTTGGCAAAATCAGAGTAACGTCGGATCGAGGAAACAGAAGTGCTTATGACATGTCGGTTTTTTTTTTCTTTTTAAATTTATGCCGTCGTAGCATTTTTTTTTTTCAAATACATATATATTAACTTTGTTAAAACAGAGACGTTTGAGGTTCAGAATGATCCCACAACAGGTAATGATATAGATAATGATAACACACTCAACCCAGACACTGGCACAGGGATGTCCAGTGAAGACCTGGCGTAACAACATGGCCGTTTAAAGCGATAAAATCTTGTACATGTATTTGCTTGTAAGCTTTTTTTCTGTCCCAGATTGGTCTCATAGCCTGTCTTGGAAACAAGAGTTGGCCTAGATCTGCTTTGTCTGTTGATCAAGTGGGAAAGAATCTTGAGCTAGTTTAAATAGCTGAAGTGAAAAAGTGGTCTCAGGCCTGCCTGCTGTATCCTGTTCGTTGTGTCAAGTAAACGATTTTCAGCCTCCATTTCTGTCAATGCTGTCCTGGTACATGTAATAACGCAGTGTGATGTAAATTTGCTTAGGCATCGGGTTTTCTTTACATTGCTGCTATTACCCGAAATTATAATAGCACTATTGAAATAATCATTCTGAACATGTATTTGCTGCATGGCGACGGTTTTAGCCATTTATTTCTATGATCTAGTGAGGAGCAGTTTGCAACTGGGTAAGATCAAGCACAAGAAGCAGGGCAATGTATAAAATGCGAGCGAATTCACGAGGCCGAAAGTCCGGCCTGACAGACATCAGTAGCCACGTTTCAGAACTGGACATTGCATTTCAAAAACAGATGCAAGTACAGTTGTTCTGTTGCCCATCGGTGTAATTATTGTCCAGACTCAGGGCCATCAGAGTCAGTCTGTAAAAGCAATGGTGCAGAAGAGCGAGTTGTGTTTATCTTACATGACTCACCCGCTGGTCACCATTGTTGACTCAACCGCAGGGCCACCATTGTTTTGTACGGCCAGTTATAGTGCCAATAATGTTAGTGACTAATGAAATCATTGCCAATCTCAACAACTGAGACCAACCCGATGTTTGTACTTTATATTAAACACAGTTTTATCGGACGCAAGAGTGCTTCTACTGATGTCCTGATGTCAATTTAAGTGAATTGCAGTAAACCATCCAGGAATTAGACTTAACAGGTTTCACCTTTCACCTTTCATAAAGGCGTTGTCCATCCACAGCAGGATGTAGCCCTCCGGCAATGACTTCCATTCCTTTCTGTCTGATGTTTTCCTCATTCGTGTTAAACTTAACAGGTTTATCTGAAAAAAAAAAATGTTCGAAAACGGGAGGATAAATTCTGCCCCAATAGATCAAAGTCAGCAGGCCATTAATTACCATCAGAGAGTTCAATTTAACCTGTTTAGCGGACATTTTTAAAAAAGTTATTTTATTAGCGGTTAGGGCGTTAACATTATTAGCAAATGCTATCAGAGCCGTAGTTTCTACACAGAAATATTCTAAAGTTTAGGGCTTTACTGAACATGAAAAAGGAAATACTTTGGAAGTGCGGATTTGTCCATTAGTAGCCAAGTTAACAGTCCTTGGTTATCGACAGTGGACTTGCGCACGTCAATAGGGCCAGCCCAGGCCAGCTTGTCGGGTCCCGCCCAGTATGTCGTGCAAGCTGAAACAATTCAATAGAACTGGGCGGAAACATCAGTCAAATTATCGGCTACTGAAATTGGTCAGTGCTGACACTGAAATGAACCAGGTGAAATATTGGTGCATGGCAGGAGCGCGGAGATAAAGGAGTACTTTGGTGGGGTTTCAGGAGCAAGAGGTCACCGTTGTAAATTATACACCAGATGTTATATGCACGTGCAGATATCAGATGCTATTGTCATGTCCCTATTGTATGTACGGTTTTGATTTGTTTTTGGTCTTTCATTTTATTTGAAAAGCCTGATGTTATGGCTAGCTACACAAATTGGAGATTGACAGTAGTGCGCTTTCTGTTGAAAGTGATTTAGCATACAGTACTTTCCGATGCTGTAGATGAAATGTCGCCCAGTCACGTGAAATGAATCGGGTGTCAAATGATGTCTTATTGAGGAAATCGGACTTTAGTGGTGGTCGAAGTATATCGAATTTTTGTTGTTCACAGAAACATACATATCACAAAATAAAGGTTTTATGCATCAACTCTACTGGTTTTTCCACGTTTCCTCGCTCATGAAATACCTGTCAAAGGAATCTCTTTATAATCTCAATATCTTCAAATGTTCACATCCGACTCATTTCACCTGGCCGCGCGACAAATATTGAAAACCTATCTGAAAACAATTACAATAAAAAAAAAAAAAAGCATAGATGTTGAATCTTGCAAAGCAAACGTTGACTGGTGTTATGAATTGCGGGTAATTAAATTGGCCAAAAGTGTCCCAGGCGGGCTGAAATAGTCATTTCTTTGTTTATTTGTCCTGAATATTCAGACGGACAGACATACCCAACCATAAAGTCAGTAGTATTTTTCACTCTATTACGAAAGTACAAATAGTGATACTTGTAATAGCTGCTGCAAACAAATCTTTCCACTGAATTGTATGTGCGTGTACGTTTGTTTGGTTTCTAAACACGGCAAAGATTTTGCATAATCTTTTCATACAAAAAATTGGAGCGCTCAGAGGCTCATATGTTTATGTGCAAACAGAAATTTTGGTTGTATTTTTATGTCACGAGATAATAAATTGATATTTCCGTTTCTTATCAAGACTGTGTTGACATTGTTTAATCCAATCGTGTGCGTGCCACTCGAGTGGTCGTGTAAATCTCCTAGTGTCGAACAGCTGCAAGTAAGGATGTATGGTTAATCGATTGAGCCTTGCAGGTCACCCGAGACCAAACTGTGGAAATGATTATCAGTAGGTTTTGTTAACGTGGGACTGAACGACTAGTGCAATACCTCAGCTTCCAGTCCACCCCATGTATACTCCTATCGATCTGTTATAGTATTCTGTCTGTCATCTTGCTTTTTTTTATTTTCAAGCACTAGCACAACGTTATCATGCCGACTAGCTTTCTCCGAACTCAAACTCCAAACGTCAAAGACTATGTCTACGGATACTACAGAAAGCTCCGCTTCTGGATAGGACGCAGGCAGAGACGGAGTCTGGTGACGACAAGCTGCCACAATAACTGAATCTTCCGGTCACTCGGTCGATTTCAGTTTGAAACGCCTAATTACATCTTCACCTGTGGTGCTTTCTACCCATTGTTAGCCTCGCCATTGTCCCGGGCAGGACAAGAATCCGCGTTTCGGTTGGTGTGTAACACGAACGCTTGCCAGTCTCCGCTACATTGTCCAAAAGCCACAGAGTGGAGGGAAAAGATCTCGCAGTTTGCGTTACATCCCTGTGGACCCATCCGTTATCCATTGATGTATTCTTCACCTTTCTGCCCGGCACATCAGGTTGTCACGGTGCACTGTATTGTCAGTTCTACTGTCATCTGGATTGATTCAAGCCGGTCTACTTAGGGGGGCGTGTTCCCGCCGTTATTTACCCCTCAACACCACCGCCAGAAAGAAAAGAGTTAGCCTTCGTCCAATCAGAGCACAGCATGGAACAGTGTGGCAGGCGTGAAAATAGCCTTTCTGGTGTAATCATGATTTACGTTTATTGAAATGATATAGTTCATTAAGTTTGGACAGTGCAGTAACCCGTGACGTTCATGGTGAACTGGGCAATGTGATTCATCCCATGTAATAAACAGTTCATTAATGTCTGTGCTTTTAATATGTAAACGAAAACCATTAATTTGATCGGTGGCTACCCGTTTTACCATGGCAGTCTCGCAAAACACAGGTGTCGGTATCTCTAGAGATGAATCGGCTTAAACTGTATTAAGGGTCGTAGCAACGGCACGTAGAGCCGTCACATACTGTACCAAAGCAGCGTCTGAAATCCAAGCGTAATAGCATCAGGAGACCATACGTGATTGCGTCAGGAACTGTGTGCATTAGCATGAGAAACTGTACGTGGCTGTGTAAAAAACAAAACAAAACATGATTGTATACAATCGCTCACCCCCCCCCCCCACACACACACCACCACCACCACCCACCCAAATATAATTGCGGGGCCAGAAAACATTATTTGACAGAGTTAGGAAACTACGTACTCTTTTCATACCCAATAATTGGAAGCGTCAAAAACAGTACTTTTGTGTTGACTGAGCGCGTTTTTCAGATGTCACCAGGGCAGTTGGGTGACAGTCAGGACAACTACGTAAGTTCTTCAGATACAGTGATTGGAAGCATAAAAAAACAGTACTTTTGGGTCGACTGGGTGCGTTTTTCAGATGCCATCTGGGCAGGAAACTACATAAGTTCTTCAGATACGGTGATTGGAAGTGTAAACAGCAGTACTTTTTACCTCACTGAATGTGTTTCCCAGATGCCACCTGCGCAGTTGGGTGGTAGAGAATTATAGCTGATTGAAAAAGTAGCAAGTGGAGCTGATTAACGGTGAGTTCATTAGTGTAATTGCCCCATTTCATAAACAAAGAGGAAGAATGAAAATACACTGGAGAAAGACGGGCACACTGCTGTTGTCATTACGACCCCTTAGAATGACCGGGTTCTAATATCAGCTCCACTTTATGGCTGAACTGAGTTACACATTGCGCACTGCTTCTACAGGCCTTCTCCATTGTGTGTCAAAGTATCGAGCGGATTCGGTTCGTAATTTATAAGTATTTCTAACAAGTAAAAAAAGTCGTATCTGTAAAAACTATGAGCGCATAAAAACTTCAATCATCAATTTCTCGAAAGTTGATAGAAGGGAGTTAAAACCGTTTCATTCTGAGGGGACGATTATCAAGTAGCAAGTTTCCAAACGTGATTAAAATGGTTTGACTGAAACGTCTTCATAATGCACGGCTCTGCCGTCATCACTTGAGATTTTCAACTATCCTTGACGATATTCTCAGCGTGTGTGTAATTTCAGAAGTGGAAGAGAGATGGCGAGGGAGTGAAGTTTGGGAAATCACTGTGTGTTTGTGAGGGAGTGCATGAGTAGAGAGGATTTTGCATGCGTGTGGGTGTGTTCGGAAAAAAAAATGGAAAGGGGGAAAGCATCACGTCAAATTTAACTGTCAATATTTAAAGATGAGTCATGAAGCATCGGTCCTTCTCGCCCACACAGTGTCCCCGGTCTGTGGCCTTCCTCTTCCCCGGGTGCACGCCTTGCAGCTAAGCTAGTGTTTTTGAAAAATTGCGTTAAAGCCATGTTTTCTTGGGGTCGGCATGGATCACGCACTGGACCCTTGAAATGACATTTGACCGATCGGCTGTTCAGGCAGTCCAAAGAGAGTCACCAGCGGAAAAAGTAATCAAGAACAGTGGCTTTTGTATCTATAGGTTGCCGAGACTAGAGGTCGTGTTTTTAACGTCTATATAGATTTGTTCCCTCGTATCTTCGCCTAGATATAGTTTGCAAATCTTTCATTCATTCTTTCTTTCTTGCTTTTTATTTCTTTGATACTTTTTGACCACCTTATACTTTATCTAGCTTTATACTAGCCATGGGTTAGCCATGGGTCATCGTTGCCAGGGACACCACTGGTCTTATATTACGCTGACTGTAGGCCATGCCTTCCATGCGACATCAATGAGGAGAAATTTGCCCTCATCCTATAATAATTGTAGTTGTCATATTCTGTCGAGTAAAACTAAATGTGTAAGTATAGGGAATCCTTGTTGTGAGGTAATTTTATAGTTGCTGTACTACAATTTTCAAGCTGTTTACTGTATGTTAAAATATGCTATGTCATACATTCCAATGGCATGACAGAATGTAGAAATTTCATCTTCTCACATCTGCCAGTTTTATTTGGGGCATCCGAGGCGTTTGCGTTCTGTAGCTGATATTGTTCATGGTTGTGCAAAGAGGTTGAGATATCTCAATGGCGCAGAGAGTCTGTGTTTCACACGCTTCCAAGATGAAGTTGAACCATTATTCTTTACTCGTATTGGTGTCGTGGTGCACAGTGACACCGTGTTCAGAAGTCCCTGGATACATTAATTTTGTCGGTTGGATGTGATTCTTAAATATCGTATCAAATTTCACTTTCTTTACTAGGCCACTCTAATCATGCCGTCATGGCAAATGTGGCATTATCATCAGTGCTAACTCTTGCCGTGCCAAACGAGTAGGCGGCAGAGCAGCGGGAAGATTAAGCTTTCTGCGTCTTCACAAACAATGATTCTCATATTTGCCACTTGTAAAGATGCTGTCCGTCAAAGTTGGTGCTGGACTGGATTGAAGCTTTGAATTATGTCCAAAGAATAAAGTATGAAAGAAGAGGGCTGGACCGTCGTGCTATTCAGTACGGTGGGGAATATTCTATGGCAGTATGTAGGGCTAGATGTAGGGGCATTAGACGCTTCACCTGCTGAAACTTAATCTGTGACAGACAGACCCTGTTTCTGTTTGGTTCACAGGCAGAGAATCTGGCACAGTTGTTTCGCACTGATGGCGACTGTTATATAGCTATTTGACAAGTACTGTCAGTAGATGAGCTAATTTGGCCATGATTAGTGGCATTAGTGGCAACCATTAAGCGAAAAAATGACTCATTAATAAAGTCAGGTGGCGAAGAAGACATGATGATAAGAAAAGAAAGAATTCGATATAGAAGTACAAACAGCTCGGGAGAGTAGTACTGTTTTGCATGAAAATTTGCATGAAGTAATACAGATTAACCGAAATGCCAAATTCTATGTGAACATTTTGAGAAACTAAAAGCCCTTTGGACATTACCCAGTTGGTATAATTCTTGTCAAAGCTAACAAAAGTGGAGTTGTTCATGGCAGCTGTAAGGAGATTATTATCTAGTGACAAGGAGCAGCAGGGCTTTACTCACTTCCATGAAGTCATGACCACGTCTCATGATAACAGAAATAGACTTGACCAGAGGGCTAAGTGCAACCTCTGCTCTCTCGATAATATCGTGTAAGGAGCACACATAATGGGCTGGGGACTTCTCAGATCGGTCCATAGGTAATTACCCCAGGAAGTGCTAACCTGAGCCTCCCCGGGCCAGGAAGTCTTCTAGAATGACCTGGACGAGATTGTTAAAGAAATGCTAGAAATTTTCTGCCGGGAAAAATCTCAGTGACCTCACTTAACGTTCTGAACTCACTTTGTGGTTTTCTCTGTCATAATTTCAGAAATGCTTGAAAATTTTCTACCTAACATTCTGAACTAACTATGTGGTTTTGTATGTTATGGGTTTCACATCGTCCTCTCTTCCACAATTCTTGTGATCTTACCCTGATTCCTATCATTCTAATGTTATCTCTCTTTATTCACTCTTTCTGGTCAGATAGATAAACGCATTATTATCAGTTGTGCTCGTAGATCAGATCGTGCACCTTAGGTCCCCATTCCACCTGCATGATGAAAATGAAGGTAAACGTTTTGGGTAAGAAGAAAAAGTAAAGGCTATGAATGATACAAACTTGTTTAACCTTCTATGAATTGCGGTTTGTCTGCCGCGGGCAAACTATAGAAAAGGAAAGTTATTTTAATGTTTTCATTATTTTAGACTCTTGTTGACCTAGGCTGATTTAGGCATCAGACCGGTGGCTCGCCGCCCATAAATTTTGCTTCACCCTAGCACAATGGGCACTGCCGGCTGTATCTTGCTAGGTCGCGGTGTGGATATAGCCTACAGCTGTATTGTGTTAATGTGAAGCAGAATTTATGTGCGGCGAGCCACCAGCCTGGCGCTTACGCCAACAGTACCCTGGTCTGTTTCACCCCTAATGGTTTTTGGGTGGATATAATGGCCAGCGATCTCTGAGACTGTAGTAACTCAAAAATTTAAAAAAATCGATTTTTGTATATTTATGTTCAACAAGATTAAAAACCACATCGAATGACCTTGGTTCTAGACTCCTGAGCCGAAAAATAGTCGAAAAGCAAACTTTCAAAAAAATAATTCATCGTAACTAGCCCATTAGTGCTGAAATAAAAGTTGTTTTTTTAATTCTCATGAAAAGTAGTCAAAACCAACTACTCCAGTTTTAGAGAACGGTAACGATATCGGCAGTAGGAATTCTTGGTGTAGTGTTCGATATCTCAGAGAAAACCGTAGATGGCTGTAAAAAGAGCTGTTCTTAGAATGCTTTCGTCGCACATACGAGATTGGCAGAAAATTGTTGTGGTTAAAAACTGAAGCCTTCGTTGCATTTTCGGCCTTATCGATCCAGGAAAGTCACAAACGAGGGCCAGTGTAATTGGGCTTTTCAAGAAGCCAAACCTTCCCTGTACTCCCACACACATAATAGCATGCCTTCTTCTGTCACTGTTTCCATCCAAAATACTCAGGCACCCACTATGCTCGTAAGTACCCCCCCCCCCAACCCTCCCCCCACACACACGCACGCACACGCGCTCACACACGTGTTTTTTTCCCCACAGAATGGCATTGTTTCCGTGACACTGCTACATTTTGTGTTCTAGAGATGACGAATGACTCCGAAGTCAGAGGTGGAACTTCTCCATCACGCCAGCGGTGCCAGCCAATGTTACGGTAATTGAATCCTCGTGTTTTTGGTGTGAATCAAATCTCAAGATTTCATAATGCCGCCACTGATCATTTGCATTTCTTCCCGGTTTCATTGTAGAGTTGGTGGCAGCGACTATCATTAACCGAGCTTGCGGACGGTGTAAAATCTTGTCGAGGCTTGTTGAGTCCCTCACGGCCCTGCCTGATTGACACGAATGAATCTGTTAGCGAAAGCAGATCTTTCTCTGAAGAGCCTTCCCCTTGAATTGTGGCTACATGGAAGAGGAGGGTTGAAAGCAATCTTTGTTTCTGCGGTTTGAATTCAGTCCGTTAGTGCTTTGCAGTAAGCGATAATAAAACTCTAAAGATGACCTAATTAGTCCAATTATAACAACTGCTGCAAGCCTAATCAACGTCTTCGCTCACTCTGTATTATCGTCCTCACTTTTTTCATTAAAATAAACATACATCAAACCGATTAGATTCTAGTAAAAGAAGAAACAGAATACTTGTGATCTAAAATCAAAATGTGGCAAAAAGAAAAATTACTTTGAGCCTCCATACATTGACGAACGTGCTTCACTCCGAAAATCAAGTCTGGGCTCGCAGCTAGGTACTCTTATTGGTTTACCGTTCTACAATTTTTTTCATTTGTTCAATTGTTTTATTGGTTCAGGTTTTTATCCTGTTTCATGTTGTTGTTTTTTTACGTGATGAAGATCACTTCATCTAAAGCTTGATTTGTCTTCCCTTTTCCTTTGCGTTTTGTTGTTTCGTTTCTGTGTTATTTTTTACGCGAAGTTTTTACTACATATAGCTTTTTCTGCTTGTCATATTTTGACGTTGCTTCTAGCCACGCTGCGACCTCAAAGATTTTCTTTGGTTTGTATAATATTTCGCTTGTGGTGTAGCGCTTCCGTGGTGCTACCAAAGATGACACACGTAGAACTAACTTTCTTAGTCATTGACACGATTTGTTTGTGGACGATCTCCTTTAGGTCTTGGCCTGGCAGATTTAGTGAGACCAGTCTTCTTGTACGCATGTTTGTCTTCATTAAGTGGGTCATAATGAACAGACACGCGCCGTGGTTGTAACAGGTTGTGTTTGAAATTTCCACTGGGAAGAAGGACAAGTAGTTCTGGTATTGATCTCTGAGCCCGCACCGGGGTTGACGATCAACTTTGTATCTCTAGTAGTTCCGCGTTAACTTCATCATGATAATGGAGATACTTGCAGTCTGCAAACATCGGGCACATCTCTTGCTCTTTCCTCGCCTGTTTTTCTCTCGTTCTTGGCACAGTATACGACGTCATCCTCATCGTTCAAACTGTACAGAAGCATATTATTATTATTTTGTCCAGTGTTTGAAATAGATTAAGGTCAATGGGTTACACTGGGAAATCACTGTGGATGAGGAACGTGTCTCTACGATGGATTTTTAGCTGTGCAACTGTACAGGAGAGAGAGAGAGAGAGAGAGAGAGAGAGAGAGAGAGAGTGAGAGAGAGAGAGAGAGAGAGAGAGAGAGAGAGAGAGAGAGAGAGAGAGAGAGAGAGAGGGGGGGGGGAGGGAGAGAGGGAAGAAAGATGGGAGAGAGAGAGAGGAAAAGAGAAAGATGGAGGTGGGAGAGAGGGAGAGGCAGGGAAGAAAGGTGAGAGAGAGAGAGAAGTGTATCACAAAATTATGTGGAGTAAATTAGTTTCGAACACGGCCGTGTTCTGGAAAAACACTGAATATGCCAAACTGGAAATATTCCCGGTTACGCTAAAGAATATTCCACTTTGCGCCCCGCTTTATTCTTCTTCTTCTTCTTTTTTTTCAATTTCCATTTTGTGATGAGGACAAGAAACGATTAATTACCCCCCCCCCCCCACTCCCCCCTCCCCCCCCCCCCCAAAATAAATAAATAAATTATAACCCAGTTAAAAAGATTGACCCCATTTCATTCTTTGAACTGATGTTGAAAAGTTGAAAAGTGAATCTGACCTAGATTGGCGTGTGCGGTCTTTTCTTGTAAGCTACATGAAATGACCCGGGAAAGAATTCCCAAAAACGTACGTGTTTTGGATAAAATGAAAAAGCAGATTTCTGGATTTAAATAAGAAAAAGGGTTAGTTTTGTATTCTTGGACATCGCTGTGGCCGGCGTCTACTCTGGAGTCGCTAGGCAGCTTGATGTCACAGACAACCGGCAGGACTGGAGTTTGTTCTGTGCCACAAAGAACCCAGCGCTGAGTACAATAATAAAACAACCTTATCACGCTGACACGCCTTTCAAACAGCCTCAAATTCAAACACCATCAAAATAATCTTCCTCCACTGACAACCAAGTTTTTCCGATTCCGAAATCTTTGTTAACCAAGAATAAACAGTTCATCAAGAACAATGATCGAACTGAATCAGCCGGGGAAACAAATGAACTGAAAATGTTTTTGGATCGACCATCAGCCATCGACCGTCCAATTATAAAACAGTCTCACAAACATACAGGAAGAGCTGCATGAATGCTCTGGGTAATGTGTTTGCAGGATTGAATGTGGATATGACAGGTCTCCACCCCCCCCCCCTTCCTCTGTTTAGTTCACTGATTGCGGATACCCACAATCATGGTCTACTGAAAAGCTCTTGCCCCTTATTGATGGCGTCCGATATCTTATAAATCATCGCAGAAAATATGATTTGATAGCCAAATATGAGCGCTTTTAGCGATCCAGTGTTATGCTAGATCTATTTTTATAGTGTTTTCATGAACTGTACATAATATTTATCTATTTATATACTTATTTATTTATTTGTTTTTATTTATTTATGTGTTTATTTACTTATATGTATTTATTTTGTTTATTATCATGGACTACATATACTTTTTCATTATGCTATTAATTTAGTTCACTGTTGTTTTTTTTTATCTATTTATTTCGATTTAAACATAGTATTTATAACCACACGTATAGCATTCGTAATTTTAATATTCCACCCAGTCTCTGAACTATGCGTCATCGTATTTTAGTACAATAACCAGACATTTTAGGATTCAGAACTGTCGTTATTGTGTTGACGGGCCTTAGATATGTAAACGCAAACTCTGATTGATGTAAGATTACCGGATTGACTCGTGTTCTCTTGTGTAACCACCGAATATTCTCTCTTCTTTTTTTTGTTTTGATGTTGTTGTTGTTGTCCATGGGTTGATTTGGATTGTGTATCCACCCGTCTCCAGCTGAAAGCCAATGCTACATTTCATGGCTCTGCCCAGGGATTGAAACATAAGGTTGATTGATTTTGGGTGGGACGGAGTCATAGAGTGAAGAAATCAGATAGCTGGAATCATGATTGGCATCAAAGCTCATCTTTTGATGTTGGTAATCCACCCATGTCATTACATGCAATTTATGTTAAATGGCAAGTCATAAAATGCACCGCCCCCCCCCCTTTCTCCCGCCTCAACCCCCTTCCCTTCCGTTTTTCCCCCTATTCTAATCAGCCAGCAACAACAACAATTACGCAATATTATACTGATATGGTACGGGAAAAGGCCGTATACGTCGATGTGGGACAAATTCAGGTTTTAATATTTTATAAAATAAAATGTGCCTCGTCTTTCTGTCCGGATACTACGTTTGTGCTAATTGTTTCCTTTGATCATTGCAAGATGGACGCTGAACAAGGTACGAAGCAGGGCATAATGAAAAGTGTTGTTTTTTTTTAAAAATAATTTTTACATCTCATGTAAAACCTTGCGCATACCGTGTTTTTCCTCAATACGGCAGTATAATGGGGAAAGTGACGGATATCTGTGTGGTTGCAAATATTGCTTTGTCAAGTCTATTTATTTCTTTTCTGGCCTTTGTTTGTTGCTGCGCATAAAATTGTGAAATGAAGTTCATCCATAATAAATATTGCAGTGTACTATACTGAAAAATCGTTTTCTCTTCAAGGGCCTGAGATTTGAAATTCTCTGCCTGTGTCTGTGAGGGGGATTGAAAATTTTATGGCTCCTAAACATTAGCTGAAGAGTCATCTTGCGCTATGTAAATGCTATGTATTATTATTATTTACTAAAAGATAATAATGTACTGTAATTAAGCTATATTGTATTGATATAAAAGATTGCAGGTCGCAATGAAAGCACTTCCAAAATTTCAGGCAACGATGTAGGGTCTAGGTCTGGGCTGTAGGCTGTTTATTGCCATTGTATACCAGCACATTTACCTCATAGCTCGTTATAGAGACACGGGCCCCGAATGTCTTATTGTGGTATTTTGTGGGGCTTGCTTATGTTGTACTGGTTATGTCGGAAGCGGCCTTTTCAACCTAGGTGAGAGCGTCCCCATTTCTTATAGCAAAAAGGCTCATTGTTGATCTTGTCCTGCAGCAAGAATCATTCAGTGAAACATCAGCTGCAACTTGTTTCGCCCCATCAGTTGGCGTGAATCGGACGGTTTGTCTTGTCCAGCATTCGTTAATTGCTGCAAGAGGCTTCACACCGATGGCATCGAAGAAAGTCGGAAATTTTTGGAAATACCCCCGACCGGCTGGCGTCCATCGGGAAAAGCTAGAATGTTTGGTCATTGGTGTGGGATTTTGGATTTTCACCTCAACATAAAAGGCATTCGTGAAATCAGTTCATCAGTTATACTTATCGGCTGAGAACAAAGCCAGAAGGAAATCCAAGGGCTTATCTGTTTCATTCTGGCCTGACTTCAGGCCACCAGCGAACTTCCTGAACAGTGAAGTTCCCAGCTGATATTCATTTCCAGCTTCTCCTCTCCATTCTCCTCACTGAACTACTCTACCAATTTCTGCATGCTCAGACTCTGGCTCTGAACTTGGCCTAGATCTACTGGGAAATCTTGTTGTCATTGTGTTTCGTGGCCTGGCTCTAGCTGCAGGACTCATGCCTTTCCCCTTTCCTTTTCCTCTATCAACTGCTAACTGCGTCATTCCCTTCGCTGGTGCTGGTTCTGAATTACTGTCATTCGACTCACCACTAAGTTAGTGTCATGTTCCGATGCGTCACTGTCAACTGCAATATCGCTAGATAGTCCTTTTACCCCGCTCAATTATAAACACACCCATGTTGCTTGCTGCGATGTAACTCTTTTCAGCAGAGGCAGACCAGAAGTTGCTGGATTGGGCGCGACCACAATTGTTGCACTGGAAACTATCCAAAAAGAAAACAAAATCAACGGAAAATTACCACTAAATCCTAACACGCTGAAAGCAAAATGGTGAACTTCGTTTGTGATACCCTCATTCTCAAACAAACCGGAAAATGTTTATAACAAATTATATGGAAACAGAAACCAATGAAATCTGGATCGCCGAATTATCGGAGATGGACATAGTAGCGGCAGGCACCGGTACTGTTGTATCTGTTGAGGGCAGGGAGATTTTCACCAGAAACATAATTTTTGTGTAGTCCTACAATCATTTCAATTATGCTAACTTTGGAGTCGACTAGTCCTTTTGGCAGAGCGAAACTGTAAGAGATCTTTAGAGGAAATGAATATTGTTAAACAAGTGTTTGGATTAGTCCAGTGAATGTAAGTCCTTTAAGATGTCTTAGAGAGAACTCCATTTTCCAAACAAAACAAAACAAAAAAAAACAACCTATTTTTATGGTCGATGCCCACGAGAAACGGCGACCCCATTCTACACATGCAGCATGCAATAAAATAAATTTGTATTGATGTTTTATCAATAATAATTATTGCTTTTTATTGTTTAATCATAAAATCATCGGCGATGTTTCAGAGACGTTTAGTCATCATGAGTCCTTGTGACATTGCTGTTTTCTTGGCGAGAAATCACAAAGAGTTAACGATACCCATTTTCGATGTTTCTATTTCCGGAAGAAGTTTTTGTTTTTGAAACTGTTTCCTTGTACTTCAGCCAGCTAGGAAACAGCAGTTGAAAGGTCTGCCTGTATTTGGTGCCCATGCGATAGTAAAGAAAAATATTGACACTGGAATTTATGTATTGAAACACAAAAGCGAAAGAGCACATAGCCAGAAACCTATCTCTTCCGGGGCCCAACAGAGTAAATGATTCTGGCTCAAAAGCCATGACGATAGTAGTAATAGTCCCTGGGGTATAACAGAATATCATAATAGAGGCTATCAACACGACCATCTTGACTGTTCGTCGATCACGTTTAGACATCTCCTCTGAGCGTTCTGTAGCGGATACAGCCTCCTTACGCCATGCAGATTTCTGATTCAACTTTACCACTAATATTATAGTAAATACAATCACGCAGATAAAGGACAAATAACCAGCTAGTGCAGTTAAAACGTAGGCAAAAATATTCTTTCCACCGCCGAAATTAGTCTCAATCAGGCGGAGGATTGTTCTGTTTCTAGTAAAATGGAACACCCAGGCTACTTTATAATTGAAATATTCTGAACAAATGGCCAACATATTCCCTATGTAAATAGTACAGATTACTATGGTGGTCCTTCTTAGTGTGATGATCTGGTTCACTTTGAGAGGAAGGGCGATTCCCAAGCATCTCTCTGCAGTGATGAAGGCTGTTATCCAACATGTGATTCGAGAGCAGCAAAAAGAGGGAATTGCGAAGGTAAAATATTGAAGTTCAGCTGGATCGAAATGAATGTCTGCACCTTTAAAATAAGGGTTCACAAAGATATTACTCCAAAATCCCATTAGGACGGAGGTAAAATCGGAAATTGCCAGTCCTAGTAAACTAATGTTCACGCTATGACTAAAGCCTTGCTTTACAAATATGATGATGTTGATCACATTAGTTGCAATGCCGAAGCAGCATAAAAAGCCACCAATGGTGACGTAGTTCACTAACTGAATAATTTCATATTGCCGAACTGATATTGCATAACGCAGAGAAATCTGAATAGAATGAACATTTCCTTGGGTGGATATTCTGTCAGACATGGCTTACACAGTGCTGTATCGAGGAAGATCTCAGTGCATGTGGGATTCAAAAAAATATATCCTGTGCCTTGCCGAATGTGCAAAGTGGTGGTATTTGTCTAGATCCCGACAGGTGCAATGGTAAACAGATGTGATTCACCATGAGCTAGGAAAATTGCCATCCGGAGTGTCACCTTACCTAGCTAGTTGTATGCATACAAATTCGGGACATGTCATAAAAATAGCTGAACGTTGTTAGTTTCAACGTGCCAGGGGTTGGGAAGCTTTGTTTTATAACTTGGGAAGAAGAAACGGTGTAAAGACATGAAGAAAATCTTTATGGTTAAAGACATAATAAAAAGACACATAATTATTCTTCTGGTCCAATTAACAAGCTAAATGCTCAGTTTGTTCGTGCGACAGTAAAATGAGACATATCATTTTTTTTTCATTTGTCATTTTGATTTTCTCTTTGTGTAAGTATGTGTCATTTGCATGGATTATTAATTTTTCATTGATCATTATTAATGTGAGGAACAAGCGACAGTATAAAAAATTATATTTTGAGAAAACTTCTAAATTAGGTAAATTACTTCTAATTATCTTCTACATACAAAGATAAACACACACTCACTCACACGTGTGACGCGCAATCGTGCATGTCATAATTGTTCTATAATATAATTTTGGAAATCAGAGGTAATTTGTAGAGCTGTGGGTAAAGAAATGGTGACGGGAGGTGGTAACTTCGAACTTGCCTGACATCATTAAAAGATAATGAAAAATCAATAAGTTATTGAACTGCTTGGAACTGATAGCTTTTGTGAGTTTGTGGATTACCGTAGGTCATGTCGTTTTTTGCCAAGACCTATTGATTTTGCCATGTTTGTATTGCAACCGTTGCAGAGATTCGCGTCTTATATCATCAGAGACAGCTGATAGGGCGAAGAATGACAATGGATCAATGTAGTGTGTAAATGTATATAATGAGCACTAATGAGCTGTACTAAATACATGTTTTGAATGGCTGGGTTTGATAGTCTTTATTACAGATCAATAAGGGTCATTTTGATATTTTGTTTGACACTGGTGCACCATACCTTCTTTGGGTGATTAAAAGTGTTCAGTGTCAGTTGTTAAAGAGGCGACGTATCAACTTGCACCCCTTCCCCTCTGCCCCGCATGACGATGTCACCAGCAATTTTTCCGGTGCTAATCTGAGTGACACACATCAATCTGAATCTCAAAGCAAGGTCTTGACTTTTTTTTTCTTTTTTTTTTTCGGGATTATGGGGGTGGGGTTTTTCCTATCCTAATTTTGGAAAGTTGTTTTATGTGGGAGGGGGGAGGGAGGGAGGAGAGAGAGAGTGGTTCGGAGAGAGATGCAGGAAAATAAAAGTGGGATGCATACATAAGCTAAGGCAGCAAAATTCAGCAGTAGGGACAAGAAGTGGATAGAAAAAAAAAACTAAACAGGAGACACGGGATTTTATATAATCACTAGGGTGAGACCTATGTTACGGCCACAAGAAACACAAGGATTTTGAGTTTGGCGAAAGCACGTCGAGCCCGAGAACGGTCACACTGTGGTAAGGGCAAGACGTTAGACGGAATATATAACAGAACGGCAGGCCAGAAGGGAACACCAACCTCCAGCAAAACACAAGGAGAGTTGACACCGGAAACATTTTAACAGCATCTGTTCTTCAATTCAAATAAGTATGATGTTTAGGCCTATTTTGGTGATTACAACGAATGCTAATTAAATACATGCATTGCAAATGCATGAAAATAGAGTACATGTAAATAAACAATTAGGGACAGGAATCTTCCGGAAATTAATTTTAAATAGGGAAAGCACTGCTATTATAAGTAAACGCTGTTTTGTGTGTTGCCCAACTATAATATGTGGGCTTATAATATGTGTACGTTGCACTTGGCGGTGATACGTTATGCCAAAATGATCAGGAAATTGTTCTGTTAGTAATTGTTCCCATTCCCAGAGATATACATATTCTGTTTGTCCAAACGTTACTGACAAGAAAATAAAGTGTTTTCATGGCCTAGCAGGATTTAGGATCAGCAAACACATGAAAGTTTAAGAACAGTTATTACATCTTGTTGTGGAAAAAAAAGTTAACACCCCAAAAATTGAATGAACAGTAGGTATCTTATTTACATTAAGGTACATGAAGCAATCACAAACCTAACCATGGAACACGTATTCATGTGAGTCTCAGTCTTCGTGAGTCTCATGGGGGGGGGGGGGGTGAAGAATACGGTAGTGTAGAGACAAGGTGCTCGCCTCTCGTGCCGAAGGTAACCTACCGGGTTCGAATCCAGATCGGTGCAGGCATATTGGAATTTTGGGATTTTTCTCAGATTTTCCTGTCCCTGATCCCATGCGAGGTAGGGTCGAGCACTTAGTCTTCTCGGATAAGGACGAAAAACTGAGAGGACACATGTGCACGTTGTGCACGTTAAAGATACCTTGGCAGTTGAAAATTGAGAAGAGCAGGCCGCTCCCCGGGCAAAATTAAATAAATTTATCCCCACCACTCACTCCCCTCGCCCTCCCCCTCCCCCAAAGAAAAAACAACCCGCCGACGGCGCTGCTCTGTGTCGACGACGTGACCGCTCTAGCTACAACAGGGACACAATGTCACTAAGGCATATTTTCTAACTGGAACTGAAGAAGTATACAAAATACAAAATACAAAAATAATGGATGGGTTTTATTTGATTCCATCTCACCAGACAAAACTGCATAATAAAAGCTATAAACTACCTGTACTGTCTGAGGTGCAACTTTTCTGATTGGCTGTTTGCATGGCATTGTACAGTGACATCTATATTAATAAAAGTGAAACCTTACGACAATTGCAGTGCGCCTTTCGCTACTCCTCCGTTAATGCTGATTCGGTGGCCCTCAGATTTTATACAACGCTTAGTATAGACTGTCGTCGTGTCCCCCACACAGAAAATAAAAAAATAATTAATAACTCGCAGAACGTTTGTATTAGTTTCTAGGTTGCGACACATTGGCATTCGGTCTATTTTTTTCGGCAAATTAATGTAACTAAGCACAAAACAACTTCCGGTTAGGACTGGCTTGAATGACCAGATTGAGTTCTAAGACTATCAAGTATGAAACTTTGTATGTGTGTTCTCAATGTGCCTAGACCAGGAAAAAGAAAGGCTCTGGAATTGGGAGATTAACGCTGCAGGTCCAAAAGTACAGGTTTGTGTTTTCAAATATTATTCCTAGGAAAATATTATATTTCTTTTCTATTAACACATGACGTTATCACTTCCTGCGATGTGCAAACAAACTAACCCGTGCGCAAATCATAGCCATAATTTGACGGGTGCTGGCGGGACGCGCAGGACGTCAGTGCGCAAAGGGAGAGCAGTAAAACGTATCTAAAAACAAACAAAAATAAAATAAAGCTAAAGGAACAGGCAAAATGAAGCAGGTCCTTAATAATCACCCAAAACTGAAACTAATAAATTGATTTATCCCGGGCAGGGCCGGGAACTCAGCTAGTATGTTATAATTGTCGCGATGTGGGTTACATGGGGATATTTCGACTGACACTCTTTCGAGGTCCGCTCCCACAATCGACGAACACACAAAAATAAATACTTGCACTCTAAAAACTAAATAAATCAATTGCTTTCAATTTTAGCAGAACTGTAGGGCAGTTTAATTACAGGAATTAATGTAACAAATATAATTATAAATATAAATATCAATTCAAAGGCAACTGAATCTAACTAATGGAACTACAGCTTTTATAAAGACTAACGTATTCAATCTAACTACTTGCAGGTCATATGAGTTATATGGCAAAAAGAATCCGCGCACGTGGCGACGGATATAACAGTTTAAATTCTATTAATTCAATGAGACATGTTATGATATGGACATTTCCTCTAGACACGCCATGGAGAATGCTTGTACAACCATGCGTTGTCTGGCGGTAGCTCTGAAACTGTCTTCAAAAGTAAGTAGAACGGTTCACTTTCATCATTACAAATTAGTATGGACTCTCACCATGCGGCCCTCACTAGGAGTGAGAGCGCTGGATGTAAACGCTGTGGGTTTATATCAAACCAAGTAGCTTAGGCTCTGGAGCTTTAAATCAGGCTCCTCACAATGGACTGCTCAACTGCGTCTCTATGTCCCTCATCTGGCTGAGGACTATCGCCGACCACCTCGTAAATGGATTGTCTACATGTGGCCCAGAACTAAGTTCTGTATGGCCTTAAATACTGGACTGCATCTGCAGCTTACCGTCTAATTCCTGGATTGTGATTGGTGCAACCACTTCTAGCTCAGCTGCCGAACTGAGTTATTTTAAGTAACAGCCCTACGCAACGACCTTGGGTCGACATCAAAGGTCGAATTACTTCAATACAATATAATGTAAATTTTATAGCAATAAATTCTTAACATGTTCAAAACCCCGAGCTTTTACTCTGGATCACGGTATTTCTGTACGTCAACAGACGTCTCAATAACATTTAATTCCTACTCACCCCTTCCCTCTTTACTAACCCTAGTTCAAAACACGAGATACAACAAGTGCTCAGTCATGCACACCTACGCTGTCCGTCTATCCTTCCCCACATCTTCTGTCTATCTATTATAAAAAAAACTGTTCAAAACAAATTGCCCACGAGACCAAGTTATGCTGGCTCGCACAATAATTACGTTTGTAAAAATTACTCACTGCTCTCTCACAAAAATTTAGTCAGTGGAAACATTTATGAATTAAATCTGTTCTTGACAATAATACCAGATCTATTATTTTTCATTGATTTGACAACAACTTTCTTTGCGATGTTTGCCTTTGTCTTTGCAATTTATTACTAAGAGAAATGTCTTTTCATACATCCTTCTTGAGAAGAAGAGAAATGACTTTTCATACACCCTTCTTGAGAAGAAAGCAGCTGTAAACAGATTTACCGTAAGTTTAAATTACAGCGCACCTTATTTTTGGAATAATTTACATTGTGTAGCTCACACTATAGCCATAGCAAAATCAATCATGTAGTTAACTGAAATCCTTATCAGGTGAGAGATATTGGAGTCATTCACCTTGTATCCCCTTCATATTCACATGCTATTGAGCTTCGTCCCAGGACTTCATCACTTCATTTTCAAGCTGTTCCAAACGGCCGTCTTTCATTCCTTGCACCAATGTTTCTGTCTTATTCCTCAACCATTCTTTCCATGTCACAAGTTCAGCCCTGACTAGCATTTCACGGCTATTTGAACATTCTTTTTACACGCTTCCCCTGCAATCATCACTCATCAAATTCATAGCATGGCATAAACTTCAAACCTCAAAACTCATTTAGGTACTTCACTCCAAGAGCCTTCAGCATCGAAATAAAATGTTCATTAATAATGCAGTTACACTGATCAACTGGGGAATTTTTCAGCAAAAAGGAGAGTGTGTGGCCTGAGAGATGCAAATTTGTAATTTACATCCTCACTCAGGGGTAATTTACGTGAAAGCATAATTGGCTCTGAAGTCAAGAAAAAAGTATATTATTATATGTTGTGGTTCCAAAAGCTCTCTGTCAATATCAATAAATAACAGTATATTTTAAGAAAATAATAATATAATAATAATAAATATGAAGCGAAGGAGCATAGTTTGGTGAATTTACAAAGATGGTATTACGTTTTGCACATTTTCCGTACAAACTGAAATTCTCTGACTCAGTTTACTTGACAATTTCAATTATAGTCGGTTTCATGACGAAGGGGCGAATAAATGTACAGCTGTTGTTATCTGTTCGTCCCTTCGTCATGAAACTGACGTTATGCTTAGCCAGGTGATCTGTGATATTTGTTTATTTTTCGTCATATAAAGACAAATCATGCCTCTAAAATGTCATTCGCTGGATGTGTAAAGAGTTTGAGTGGAGATTGACTGCTACACTAAGTTTTATCAATACATTACATATGATGACATTGTAATGTAGCTGAATCACGTCTACACCTGGCTCAGAAAAGTCCACAAACCAAGTTGCAAAACAGGGTACCAGACACAGAGGTACTTGACACGCAGACTTCTCCAATCATCTTTTCCACACTGATGGAGTACCAGTTACGCCGAGTAAAGCATTTAGTTCTTAGGACAAACCGCCGGTTGCGTAAAAGACGCTTGTGCGGCGATCTACAGCAGCAACGATATCGGGCCGACGTCAGTTTGATGTAGGGAATCCGTCTTTTTGGTAATGCCTAAAGAAATCCTGTGCAAATCTACGTCGGATTTTTTGTTTGTTTGTTGTAGGGTCTACTTTAAAGGGCAGATCTGCTTTTATCCGCAAACATATCAGCCAAACCGCGTGCCGGCAACGGTTCAAGATCATTTTTTTACCCTCTACATCTTCAATATGTAGGCTTAGTTAGACCTAACGGGAAATTCCCTTTGGAATCTTCCTGTGTCACTGTATTATTTTGTGGCTTGGCGCTAGCTGCAGAACACGTGCCTTTTCCCTTTCCCTTTCCTTTACCAACAGCCGACTGCCCCATTCTCTTCGGTGGTGCGGGTCCTGAATCAAAGTCACTGGAGTCACCATTAATGTCATGTTCCGAAGCATCACTGCCAACTGCAGTATCGCTAGATAGCCCTTCTCCTTCGTTCAATCGCAAACACAACTCTTACGCTTGCTGCGCTGTAAGTCTTTTGGGTCTAGACAGATGAGAGCTGTTTTGGGTCTAGACAGATCGGAAATAGATAGTGTAAGTGTGTCCATAAATATTTTCATTGTTTGCACTGGAAACGATCCAGAAAAACGCCGGAAAACTGTCACTCACTCCAATGTCAAAATGTGGGGAAAAAGAAAAAGCTGTATTTTGCTAAATCCAGACACATTGAAATTGGAGTGGCGAATTTCGTTTGTGGCAACCTCATTCTAGTTTTCCAATCAAACCGGGAGATGTTAAAAAACAAGATACTGTATACGGAAATAAAACGGCTGAATTATCGGCGATGGGCGTAATGACTGTGCAGGCAGCGGTACCGATGCACAGTGAAGCGGCATTTTGCACGCATTATTGGATTTTTTCACCAGAAATATGATTTGTATTGTGATCTTACAAACATTTTAATTATGTGATGATGTGCAATAACTGACGCCAGTTCTTGCTGTCGCTGGATTTAGGTTTTGCAGTTAACATTGAAATTAAAATTAATAGATTAAAATTTATCCCCATCACCCCCCATATCACCAACGAAAATTATTCATTATTAAATAAATATTAATATGTATTCAAATAATTATTATAATACTTTAGAATACAAGTTGTGAGTTGTGAACGGCTGTGAGTTGTGAACTGTTGTGAGTTGTGAACTGTTGTGAGTTGTGAACTGCGCCTAACAGGCTGCGTTACAATTTGCTCTGAGGTAGAGAGAGAGAGAGAGAGAGAGAGAGAGAGAGAGAGAGAGAAAGGGTGAGAGAAAGAAAGAGAGAGTGAGAGAGATGCAAATCGAGAGAACAAGACTTTCTGTAAAGCGCCTAGAGCAAACTCGTTTGGATTAGGCGCTATATAAATGATCTTCATTATTATTATTATTATTATAACATTTGCGTCGCCGGTCCGGCCGCAATTGAGTTAGAGAATCTGATGTTCTTTCTAGATTCTAACTCGAAACTCGGAAGAAGAAAAAACTTAGGAGATTGAAACTAGAGCAGATCTTCAGAGGAAAACGCTTACTCTGCTGACTGTAGGTTCTTCAGATGTCTTACAGCTAACAGAATTTTTTTTATTAATACTAGTTGGCCGGCTGGCTCGGGAAATACACAGATGCGGTTTTCAAAGTTGACTTTCGATCACCAATGTGTAAAATGATGTGCAAAACGAAATTTCCTGTCATACTTTTTAATTCTACTTGAAGAAAATGCGTCACCTTTTCCAGGCTCAAAATGTCGGAACACTTTCTTCTGTACAGTGCAGTGTTGTAGCCTATCTCAAAACCAACGAAACTATCATAAATATAGCGAACTTCAAGACCTCTTAAAATATGCCCACTTACACCTTTACGTCTTTCTTTCAGTAATATGATCTTTTGTAGAAGTTTTAGGCTCATCTGCTAAAAAGCCTTTCATGATTACATTGGAGGCCTTACTTCCTGTATAATATGATTTTTTTTTTGCTGGGTACCCTGGAGAAACACAGACAAAGAAACACATTGTACACAATCATGTAGCATGTAATAAAATAAATTCTAATAAAATTGTTCTATCTTTGATGTTTTTGTCACTGTTGCTGTTTTCTTGGCGAGAGATCACAAAGAGTTAACGATGCCCATTTGTGATGTTGGAATTTCCAGTAGGAGTTTTTGTTTTTGAAACAGTTTCCTTGAACTTAAGGAAACTAGGAAATAACATCTGAAAGGTCTGTTTATACTTGGTGCTCATGCGATAGTAAAGAAAAATATTGACACTTGAATTTATATATTGAAACAGAAAAGCGAAAGAGGACAAGGCCAGAAACCTATCTCGTCGAGGGCCCAACAAACTAAATGATACTGGCTCAAAAGCCATGACGACAGTAGTAATAGTCCCCGGGGTATAGCAGAATATCATGATAGAGGCTATCAACACGACCATCTTGATTGTTCTCCGATCACGTTTAGACATCTCCTCCGAACATTCTGTAGCCGATACGGCCTCCTTACGCCATGCAGATTTCTGATTCAACTTTACCACTAATATTATAGTAAATACAATCACGCAGATAAAGGACAAGTAACCAGCCAGTGCAGTTAAAATGTAGGCAAAAATATTCTTTCCACCACCGAAACCAGTCTCAATCAGGCGCAAGATTGTTCTGTTTTCAGTAGGATGGAACCCCCAGCCTAGTTTATAATTGAAATATTCTGGACCGACGGAAAATATATTCCCTGTATAAACAGTACAGATTATTATGGTGGTTCTTCTTGGTGTGATGATCTGTTTCACTTTGAGAGGAAGGGCGATACCCAAGCATCTCTCTGCAGTGATGAAGGCTGTTATCCAACATGTGATTCGAGAGCAAGAAAAAGAGGGAACTGCGAATACAAAATACTGAATTTCAGCCAGATCAAAATGTACATCAGCACCCTTAAAATAAGGGTTCACAAAGATATTACTCCAAAATCCCATTAGGACGGAGGTAAAATCGGATATGGCCAGTGCTAGTAAACTAATGTTCACGCTATGACCAAAGCCTTGCTTTACAAATATGATGATGTTGATCACATTGGTTGAAATGCCAAAGCAGCATAGAAAGCCACTAATGATGACATAGTTCACCAACTGAATAATTTCATATTGCCAAACTGATGTTGTATAACGCTGAGAATTTTGAAGAGAACGAACATTTTCTTGTGTCGATGTGCTATGAGACATGGCGCACACAATTCTGTACCGAGGAAGATTTCAGTGTATGTGAGACTCAAAAATATATCCCGTGCCTTTTGGAACGTGCAAGGCGGCGATATTTGACTAGACCTCGATATGTGCAGTGGTAAACAGCTGATGTATTTCACCGTAAGCTGGAAAAATTGCCATCCACAGTGTCACCCTTCCTAGATAGTTATATGCTTATAAATTTTGGACGTGTCATAAAAACAACTGGAAGTTGTTAGTTTCAAAGTGCCAGTGCCTGGAAATCTTTGTTCTACAATTTGGGAAGACGAAACGATGTAAAGACGTGAAGAAAAACTTCGTGGTCAGAGAAAAGAGGCACATAGTTACTGTCATCCTCATGCTCCTGATTTAATTGGCAAGATAAATGCTCCATTTTTCCCTTAAGAAATTTGTCATTTGATATCCTCCAGCTCTTTGTGTATGTTTGTGTCTTTTGCCAGGAGTATCAATTTCAATATGAGCAACAGGCGAGAGTATTAAAAAAAAATTGAGAAAACTTTTAAATTATGTAAATTACGCCTAATTCTAGACACGAAAATAAGCACATATTCACTCATAGGTGTGAACACGCACACATGCATGTCAAATCCCATGATTATCCTGTACTTTTGAAAATGAACGGTGATTTGTAGGACGGTAGATAATGAAATGGGAGTTGATAATGTCGAACTTTTGTAGCATCAATAAAAAATATTTTTTTAAAATATAAGTTATTGAACTGCTCGTGGCCGATGCCTTTTGAGAGTTTGTGGATTACCTTAGGTCACGTTGTCTTTTGCCATCGCCAAGACCTATTGATCTGGACATATTTGTACTGCAACTGTTGTAGAGATTCGCGTCGTATATTATCGGAGACAGCTGATAGGGAGAAGAATAACACCAAATCAATGTGTGTGAATGTATATAATCCATATTAACCCTCGCCGTACGTCGCCTTTTACTACCTTTCCCGTACGTTGAGGGGCTTGACACGACCCCACGTTTTACACAGCGTTTTTTCGTCTCACCTTCCTAGTACGTCGAGGGGTCTGATACTACCCCACATTTTACACTGCGTTTTTTCATCTCACCTTCCCCATTCGTCGTGGGGTCTGATACTACCCCACATAACAGTACATGCAATAGCATTTTACTGACACACATGGTGTGTCACAAATCCCAGACTGGGAGATGTAATAGTTTATGACAGGACGACAATCACGAACAAACAAGTTTAACACTTAACAAAACAGCCCATCAGACTCACACATTTATTAAACATAATTATACATATAATAGCGCAATTACATACATTATATTATTGAAATGCACTGCCGTACAACGGCCTTATTCTCACACACACTCTCCCTCGGATCCACAATCCGGTAGTTACTCCTAAAAGCACTTCGGCCTCAGCCTCTCCCTCAGGGTCTTAATAGCACATTAATAATTTACTGGCACCGCAGTCTCTCAATATCACCTTCCTATTGTCATACACCTTAGCACTCCCCTAGCACCTCAGCCGGGCAATAACACATTATTATTTCCATAGCCATCAACATGGCAACAACATAGTATCAGTTCACTAGCCTATCAACATGGCAACAATATAGTATCTCATTCACTCTCATATCTACGTCCCTGTCCGTGGCCTGACTGCCACGACTTTATGTGCCTCTACTGTCCTGCACTGACAGCCTCACTTCTGGCCTATGTGTGGCCTCCGGCCCTATGCTGGCCTATCCCCTGTGCTCATCGAGGTGGCTCTTCGGCCCGTCCCCGACACCTACAAGAATAACATTACATTGGTATAATACCCTACCATTTCTATTCACTCCACCTCTCCTTACAACCCATGAAACGTACACACACTAGTTCACCTTTCACTCACCACACATCTTACGGTAACACACTTCCATCGGAGTACACACTACTCACTCGCGCTACAAATCCATGAACTCACTTTCATCTATCGCTCGTGGCGCACATTGCTATATCCAATATCAAGGACTTCCACATTCCTCACATATACTTATTCACATCATGGTAATAGACGAATATAATATAATACATCAATCATAATAATCAATCAACGTTCTACATACCAGTCATAACTGGAAAGACTGTCTCACTAGTCTTCTCGACTGCTTCCCTTATGTCCGCCCGATGGGCTCTTTATTCACAGGTCCGCTCCGTCGGACCTTCTAACTTGCAGTGATAGTAATCCAGCGCTTTCGCCTCATTCAGACTTCCACACCACTCATACACGCACGCTTTTCCCACTTGTCTGCATGAGTTATTTTTACTCTTCCCCTTTCACGTCTTTTCCTATCCGTCTGTCGTGAGCTCTTCTTATTCTACACCCGCTCTGTAGCAATCCCCTTAATTGCACTCACTCCACTCGTGACACCTAATACAATGTACTACAAATAACAATTGAGGTGAATGAAGAAATCATTCAATGAACCCCGTCACTAATGGTACGTCATATAATAATGGAGCTTGGGCCCAACTTTGTTCCCGCAAAGGCTTTTTTACTACGCAACGTAGAGAAATGAAACTTGGCACATGTATATAAAATGTATAAAGCCTGTACGTGTCGTGCTCATTTTTTCCCGAAACTCTTTACTTTTCCCAGAAATTCAGTTATAATTATCAGTTATCAATTCATGATTGCGAATACGACGTGATAATGTACTTCCGTCAATTGCGTCATTTCCGCCTCTTACCGGAAATGTAAACTCTCGAACTAGAGTTCACTTGAGATCCAACCACGCCAAGAAAATTTTGATACCAAGTATAATGTTATACAGATGAGGTGAGTGCCATTCATTCATACCAAGAAAACTGTGTAGGAACATTTATAGTGTGCTTCAAGCTCGAAATGAAATATTTTTATTATAGATCTCGGAGTGTCAGTCATGCCAAGAAAACTTTGTCGAAA